>CM069857.1:27101556-27701556 GCA_036172795.1 Pelodytes ibericus | reverse complement strand
CTATATCCCGGGTGCTAATCAGAGCACAGTGACTAAGGGGAATAACAAGTTAAAAAGTATAATAGTACTGAATAACCTTTCCGATGGCACCATATATAATACACACTTTGCAATTTAAAAAAAATACCATAATACCTTAGAAATGTATTAATCCGTTTGGTGACAAAAGATTTGTGCTGGAGGAGGCTGACCTTTACTGTGACACCCCTGGACCACCAGGGTAATTCTGATGGCCAAATAACAGCTGTTATACAATAACTGGGGTTAGACAGTTGTCATGATAATAGAGTTACCACCTTGTCCATTTTTTAGGGACATAAAACTTTTAGGGGCTGCATGTATAGAAGTCATGTGACCAGAAATAAATCAATTGAAGGACAACTTATCTTTTTTTTTATAATAGAAGTCAACATGAGTTTTATTCTCCTGAGGAAGCCAGTTCCACGAATGTGGGAGCCATGGAATCTGTAATTTGCATGTTTGCACCACATATGTTGTACACAAGTGTCTTTCTGCTGGTGTCTGTCATACTATGCGGCACTGATGTTATTTTTTTTTTTAAAGGAGCCAAGAATAAAGAAGAGCGTTTTGTATCTGATGGGCCTTCTTTGCAAACTTGTTTGTGAGTGCATACAGTGGTGTATCTTGATTTTGTGCTGCCCTAGGCAGACAAAATCCGGGCACCCCCCTACCCAAGCTGCACACCCACGTTACACACCTAAGACATGCCCCATCATTCAGACTCACATCAAGCTCACACTCCCATCACACTCAGTCACACACTCCTACTCCCATCACACTCAGTCACACACTCCTACCCATCACGCACACTCTGACTCCCATCACACTCAGTCACACACACTGTCTCCCATCACACACACTCTGACTCCCATCACACTCAGTCACACACACTGTCTCCCATCACACACACTCTGACTCCCATCACACTCAGTCACACACACTGTCTCCCATCACACACACTCTGACTCCCATCACACTCAGTCACACACACTGTCTCCCATCACACACACTCTGACTCCCATCACACTCAGTCACACACAGTCTCCCATCACACACACTCTGACTCCCATCACACTCAGTCACACACACTGTCTCCCATCACACACACTCTGACTCCCATCACACTCAGTCACACACACTGTCTCCCATCACACACACTCTGACTCCCATCACACTCAGTCACACACAGTCTCCCATCACACACACTCTGACTCCCATCACACTCAGTAACACACACACACACACACACACACACACACACACACACACACACAAACAGTCTCCCATCAGCACTTACCTTTCCCTGGCAGGCAGGCAGCATGGTCCCTCCATGCTGCCTGTTCGGCTTCCCGGCGATTGTGCCGATAGGTCACGTGACCGGGCGCGCGTATGACGTCAGCGCGCCCGTCACGTGACTGTCGGCACTTCCGTGTCGGCACACTGCACGGGGAGCTGAACAGGCAGCACGGAGGTTTCTCTGTGCTGCCTGTTCGGCTCCCCGTGCAGCCTGGCAGACAGAGCGATGGTGAGGGGGGATCTTCCGATCCCCTCTCACCTCTGTCTCTGCCTGCAAGCGCGGTGGGGTTTTTTTTTTTTTTTTTAAAGGGCCGGATTTTTTTTTTTTTACATTTTTATTTTTTTAATTTATTTTTTTCCAGTGCTGGGGGGCGCTGCCGCCCCCCAAAATTTGCCGCCATAGGCATCCGCCTAGGATGCCTCGCGGTAAATACAGCACTGAGTGCATATGATATTTAGCAAATATTGTACCCAGGGCCAGTGCCATCTATAGGCGAACTAGGTGTTCCCCTATTGCACCAGCTCATGGGGGTGGCTGCTGCCTGACACCCGGGATACATGTATCCTGGCGTCCTGCAGCCACCATTTAAAAAAAAATAAAGGCGTGTGTAGCGGTGGCTAACCAAGGGGGAGGGGGCAGACTTCCCACTCAGGGAGGCAGTGGCATCCCAAGGGGGGTGCGTACCACACCGGGTAAAACATGTGCTGTTGGCATCCCCCTCGCAGTGCATAGCACTTCTGAACTTTTTTTTTTCAGCCACTGAATGCGGCTTCTGAAATAATAAATAATAATATAGTACGCCATACTGGTGGCTATATTTTCATCCTCTGTGCAGGAGCAAAGACTAATGGAAAAATAATACTGGAAAATTAATGGGCAAATTGGCTTTGGCATAATAATGGCAAAATAATACTGGCATATTAATGGGCACATTGGTTGTGGCATATTAATGGCAAAATATTACTGGCATATTAATGGGCACATTGGCTGTTGTATATTAATGGCAAAATAATACTGGCATATTAATGACATTGCATGTGTGTGTACATGAGCCTGCATATATATGTGACACTGAAAGTGTTGCTGTTGGCAATCCCAAGGGGGGTGCGTACCGCACCGGGTGAAACATGTGCTGTTGGCATTCCCCTCGCAGCGTATAGCACTTCTGAACTTTTTTTTTCAGCTGCTGAATTCGGCTTCCGAAATAATAAATATTTATACAGTACACCATACCGATGGCTATATTTTCATCCTCTGTGCAGGAGCAAAGACGGCCGAGGACACGGTGCGGCCAGGAGGTGAGTACTGGGGAAGGAGGGTGGCATTTAATCAGTATAGTAACACTGGCATATTAATGGACAAAATATTACTGGCATTTTAATGGGAAAATAATACTGGAAAACTAATAGGGAAATTGGCTGTGGCATATTAATGGCAAAATAATACTGGCATACTAATGGGCAAATTGGCTGTGGCATATTAATGGGAAAATAATACTGGCACATTAATGGGCCAATTGGCTATTGCATATTAATGGCAAAATAATACTGGCATACTAATGAGCAACTATGCTATGGCATATTAATTTCAAAATAAAACTGACAAATTAATGGGAAAATTGGCATTGGCATAATAATGGCAAAATAATACTGGCATATTAATGGGCACATTGCCTGTGGCATATTAATGGCAAAATAATACTGGCATATTAATGGCAAAATAATACTGGCATATTAAAGGGCATATTGGCTGTGGCATATTAATGGCAAAATAATACTGGCATATTAATCACATTGCATGTGTGTACATGAGCCTGCATATATATGTGACACTGAAAGTGTTGCTATGTGTGGGTGTAAATGCTTGAGGGCAGGATCATCAAGGGGCGGCAAAATATATGTTTGCCTAGGGTGGCAAAAAGTCTTGCATTGGCTAGGGTTGCTATTTTTTCTTCAAAAAAAAATAAAAAATTACCGGCCATGTTACCACCACCATAGATTTAACATTGGCATCAAGCCAATTTTTTTTTACCATCCTGCCGGTAAATTACCAGCCAGTTAGCAACTCTAGCACTGGCCCTGATTATACTATCAGTTTTTACACTATATTTATTTTCTATTTTTCCCCACGTGTAGATGCACCCCTTTTTGCATGCATGGTAATTAGGGTTGCCACCTTTTGTTCACAAAAATACCGGCCTTGGTACTGTCTCCATAGACTTATCATTGGCCTGATGCCAATTTTTTACCGGCCTGCCGGTAAAATACCGGCCAGGTGGCAACCCTAATGGTAATACGGAACCCCTCTATTTTAGAACATATCTGTCTAATTAAGCTATGACTCCCATGACACTCAGCAAGCCCAGAACCTACAGAAAGACTATCTGAAACCAGAACATTCTAATCTACGGGCAAAACACAGAATGGATGAGGTAATTTCCCAGCCCCGGTATTAGTTTCACTGTAGAAAACACTACCTTCATTTTTCAATGGGCCTCTTTCCAATATCAACATGAGGATCTGCTTTTCATCCTTACTGGTGCTGTGTGTTAGTCATATTGATTAATACTATCTCAGGTGACAGTCTATGGTCCGACACTAAAGGCCACAATTAATTGTAAGCCGTCCGAGGCAGTGTAGGAAATGTATTCATTGATCAAACCAGACACGTTTTTTCCTTAGTTATGAGGCAGTACAGCGCTGCCTCGTTTCACTGTGTGCCATCCCTTAAACATATAATGTCATTATAATTTGTGTTCCGTAAAATAACGGATATTTGTATCAGTCTGCAGTGGAGCCTCGTAATGAATGGCTGGGCTATTTATTTTAAAGAGACAGGACAACAATAAACAAGTAGAGTACTGAGCCGGGAGACTTATAATGATACTGTTATGTGTATGAATGATCGACTCCAAGACTCACTCCACTCCATTAAACGAGGTGCCATGTGTAACAGTGAAAAGCAAGTTCCTCATAGTCAGTGCTGGCTTCTGTAGGGTGAACATGTCGGCCATTTATTGCGGGGCAGGTATAAAAAAAAATACATGTTTCAGGGCTGCAATTGGTAAACCCGGAGTCAAATAGCCTTGTGGTTTTAAAAATGTTATAATGAACTTGCACAGTTACTGTACTGCAGCTTTATTATCACATTATTTAATATATATATATATATATATATATATATATATATATATATATATATATAGATATAACATTATTTATATAGGAATAAGTATTATGGTGCAGTGACTTCCTTACGTTTTAGCATCTGTAGTGAAGTGTTGGTATCAATATTCCAAATAACTGATTAACCCTTACTGATATATATATGTGGTTTTTGCCTCTTATTAGACTGATACCTAATACACATTCTCTGTTTTAAAAGGGTTTCAAGGACTAGACTGAGAACATGGGATTAAAACCATAGTTCATTGTGGGGATGCAACAAAAGCCTGTTAAAATATATTATATATATATTATATTACATTAATATATTATAAATTCTGCAGATTATTTTTTTTTTGATAGAACCTTATGCAGCCATCTCTCTCACAATAACTTCTTCTCTTCTGCTTGCCTGCATACATGCATATGTCAAACCATGTTTTAAGGGACACAACTTGCACATACTGCCCTGCTATTAAATAGATATTCATTTATCAAGGTATCCATGATTAACTGCATTGTACATTCTACAGAGGAAAAGTTCAGCTGAAAAAAAAAGAAAAAAAAAGAATTGATTCATGTAGCTTTGATTAGTTTGAAATTTGGACAATTTCGGAGAAGAGAGCCCGCTTAGAGAAACATACCCTGAGAAAGTATAGGATTCAACCTATTACCATAGCCAGTGGTGTATCTTGATTTTGTGCTGCCCTAGGCAGACAAAATCCGGGCACCCCCCTACCCAAGCTGCACACCCACGTTACACACCTAAGACATGCCCCATCATTCAGACTCACATCAAGCTCACACTCCCATCACACTCAGTCACACACTCCTACTCCCATCACACTCAGTCACACACTCCTACTCCTATCACGCACACTCTGACTCCCATCACACTCAGTCGCACACACTGTCTCCCATCACACACACTCTGACTCCCATCACACTCAGTCACACACACTGTCTCCCATCACACACACTCTGACTCCCATCATACTCAGTCACACACACTGTCTCCCATCACACACACTCTGACTCCCATCACACTCAGTCACACACACACTCTGACTCCCATCACACACACTCTGACTCCCATCACACTCAGTCACACACAGTCTCCCATCACACACACACTGTCTCCCATCACACACACTCTGACTCCCATCACACTCAGTCACACACACTGTCTCCCATCACACACACTCTAACTCCCATCACACTCAGTCACACACAGTCTCCCATCACACACACTCTGACTCCCATCACACTCAGTCACACACACTGTCTCCCATCACACACACTCTGACTCCCATCATACTCAGTCACACACACTGTCTCCCATCACACACACTCTGACTCCCATCACACTCAGTCAAACACACTGTCTCCCATCACACACATTCTGACTCCCATCACACTCAGTCACACACACTGTCTCCCATCACACACACTCTGACTCCCATCACACTCAGTCACACACTCTGACTCCCATCACACTCAGTCACACACACACTCTGACTCCCATCACACTCAGTCACACACACACACACACACACACACTCTCCCATCAGCACTTACCTTTCCCTGGCAGGCAGGCAGCATGGTCCCTCCATGCGATTGTGCCGACAGGTCACGTGACTGGGCGCGCATATGACGTCAGCGCGCCCGTCACGTGACTGTCGGCACTTCCGTGTCGGCACACTGCACGGGGAGCCGAACAGGCAGCACGGAGGTTTCTCTGTGCTGCCTGTTCGGCTCCCCGTGCAGCCTGGCAGGCAGAGCGTTGGTGAGGGGGGATCTTCCGATCCCCTCTCACCTCTGTCTCTGCCTGCAAGCGCGGTGGGGTTTTTTTTTTTATTTTTAAAGGGCCGGATTTTTTTTTTTTTTACATTTTTTTTTTCCAGTGCTGGGGGGCGCTGCCACCCCCCCAAATTTGCCGCCATAGGCATCCGCCTTGGATGCCTCGCGGTAAATACAGCACTGACCATAGCCTGGAATTGATTCAAATTCAGCCAGAACTCAGAAAATATTTGTTACGGGAATTGCAGGGATTCAGGGAATTGAACATTTTAGGGCCAGAAAAGTACATTAAATGATAGCAGTGATTTATTGATATAGAAATCGCCATATATAAATGCCGTATAGCATATTTTGAAATGATATTTGACGATTTGACAATTTTTTCACAATGTGCTGTTTTTTTAATAAATGGTACAATTCCCTCACCTGTAATTTTGAATATCATATTTAAAAATACACATGTATCCCACACAGAACACCAATACATGTTATTGAATCCCTGTATATATATATATATATATATATATATATATATATATCATGTCAGCTGAATGGGAGAATGTTTCCAACTCCTACTTTTACTTTAAGTTTCAAATTCTCTACTCACTTTCCTACAATTGTCTCTTTCATGAATGAAGACCCTAGAAATGCAGAAACATATTTTGTACATCACAACTATTTTTTTCAGGAGTACAATTAAATGATTTTTTTAATATAAAAACAAGAGGGAATATGGTCTCAAGGGACAGATAGTACCATGGTTTGCATGGTCTGCAGCAGTTTTTTTTTTATTCACATGTTTCAAAGTTTCTTACTTATTTTTTTTTTTTATTTTTACACCAATTTTTTAACCTGCATTCCGGGAAGATCTGCCAAATTGTCCCTGATTTTTTAAGCACACTAAACTGTCAATTACTCATGCAAATGTATTACAGATTGATGGCAAAATCGGAACATCTCATACACAGAGATTAAATTCAATCAAGCTAAGAGGAAGGGAAATTTGCTTTAAATGGAATGAACTGCTTCATGCACTTGAGTAGTCTGATTGAATTTTTCCCGAAAATTGGGGAAACAAAATCCTCGAGGACTTTATTTTTTTTTTTAAACAAAAACATGGACAAAAAAAATGAATTGATTCGTCTGATACAAAACATTTCGCACATTTTTACAAAGAGGCTTTCGTAGACTAACAGTCAGTGTTACATCATTGTCCCAATACTGGATGTATGTGTTTGTATCCTGTCTTACCTTTTTGTTGGATGACTGTATGCTAGTATCCTACATGTTTGTAGACTCATTACTCCCTATCAATACAGATACTGCTTTTTAAATCTATCTGTGCTGAACAGTTTGATACTTTTGTTGGAGCTTCTAGGCTTCTTCCTGACTTATATTTGAGCCTTTGGCTTGTTATATTTATGTATTTCTGCTTATATAATTTCTGATCTCAGGCCATAGATAAGGATCATGATACCTGCCCTGATCTAAGACTGCCCATCAGTCTGTTTGAATACTATCTGTCTAGATCTCGTATTTCCTGACTGCCCTACTACCCTAAGCCAAGTAAATATTAGGCAGGTATAGTGTGATTGGTAACTGCACAGACAATTTAAACGTTTCAGAGTGCACTGATGCATTCTTGCCAACTTTCGTTGCTGGTAAAAAAAAAAGGGGGCAGGGCTTAAAGTAGGTGTAGGTAGACAGCATTGAGCTCCAGGCTACCGGACGTCTGGAGCTCAATTTCAAACTTATGGCCAAAGCAGCTGCATTGGAGAATTTTTCCAACTCGGCTACTTTGGCCTAACGTTTGAAATTCCCATCTCAATTCCCTGTAATTCTCTCTTTATTGAGTAGACACTAGAATGTTTCATGGAAATTGTCAGTCTTGCATTATCGCAGCTTTCAAATTAATTCTTGGGGACGAAAATCCTTTCCCTGCACTAAACTGATGAGGGACCATTTATTAGTAAAGGGAGATTAATTTTTAGTTCATTGATAGTGTTGAGCGAACCCAAACCGCACTGTTCTTTGGACCCCGGACCCGAACACGGGCATTTCACTGTATGTCCGTGTTGGCGTTCGGCGATTACATTGTATGTAATGCTATTGGCTTTCTATAAACCGAAATAGAGTCCCCATTCATACGAATAGGTCAATTGACCTATTCGTATGAATGGGGACACTCACCCACATTTTACTTCATTTTGCAGCCCTCTAGTCCTTTCCAGGACTTTTTTAGAGGCATTTTAGTGGCCAAAAGTTCGGGTCCCCATTGACTTCAATGGGGTTCGGGGTCAAGTTTGGGGTGAAGTTCAACCCCGAACCTGGACTTTTTTGTGAAGTTCGGCCGAACCCGAACATCCAGGTGTCCGCTCAACTCTATTCATTGATCAATACAAAGATTTACAAGAAAAGGAGAGTTAGATGCCAAACCAATAAAGAGGTATATGATATTTATTATCCAGATGAGTTGGTTAGTGACTAGAAAATAAAAGGTAACTAGACTCTTGCAATATTTATATTAAAAAAGTTTTACCAACTCTATATATTTTACTTTTTATCCTGCATTGAATCATTTTAAATCTGTTAATGATGCAAAATGTGGTTAGGGAATAAAATTCACATTTTTTTTCTAAGTGGGCATCAGCAAATAAAATCTAAAACAAATCTAAAAAAAAAAAAAATAAAAAAATAAATAAACAAGAAGAAAATACATATGAAACATTATTTTAATAATGGAGTTTCCTGAAATGTACAGATACAATGATCAAATGATCGATCATTTACTCCAGTGGTTTGCAAACCTAGTCCTCAATACCCTGGAGGGTTTGAAGATTGTATCCTGCCAGTAAAGGGCAGTTAATTTTAAGCCATTTTGAAAGATCTACTCTGACAAATAAATGAGCATTATCAGCATTAGGACTGGACTGTCATGGGATCGTGAAGACTTGGCAGCACTATTGTAGGCTTTTAATGTCCCAAACAACTCTCAAAATAAAGGAAAACACAAGACTAGCGCCAGACACACCAAGCATATTACTCGGCTCTGTCCTGTTCTAGCTCTATAACAGGAACCTCTGTCTCAGGATGTTGACATGTATCAACGAGCAGGATTTTCGTTTACCTGGAAGAACCTTCATTATATTAATAATACCGTTATTTTTTTATTTATTTTTTTATTTGCACTCAGATCTTGAGACACATTTTTGTCAGTCACTTTATTTTAGCTGATCTTACGTGCTCTGGGATCATCCCTGTGCCTGATGGTACAAAAGTTTGTCTCCTCCATTCTCCCTTATATTCCTTATTTTATCTCCTTGTTACTGTAGCCCTTCTCTATCTCATTGTTTTTGCTTCTAATTTAGCACGATACTGGAAAGAGCATTATTTACATTTAGGTGTTTTGCAAGCAGATCGTTAACTAGGAGGGCATCATAGGTAGATCCAATCTAATCGTCCATACGCCAGCCAGATCGAGCAGCACTCTGGGCGAGGTACAGACAATAATAAGTGGACAAATACATGGGTAAACTAACGTAAGACTAACAGGGGTACCACAGACTAACTAACAGAAAAGTGTAACAGTGAAGCAGCTTTGACTCGCTCGCTACTAGTCGAAGGGATTTGGTAATTTCCAAGCTATACGTAAGCGAAGGAAGTTACTTCGGACTCTCTTTAATTGTATGTTATCTCTGATTTTTGCTTTCTTCTTTTCCTCACTTCTATTCTACCGTTATTTTTAAGCTGGTTATTTTTCATAAACAGTTTGCACTGGTTAAAAAAGGGTTCAACATTTTTGTTTCTGATTTTTTGGGTGAATACATTGTAGTACACATGTAATAATGATAAATCAGAAAAGGTACGTTCAGGTATTGTCTGGTATTAAGTAAGTCCAGGGAATTCAAATTTGTCCCGTAATGCAAGAGATGTTACTATTGCCCAATTAAATGGCACTCATATTATTTACCTAAGAAAGAACCGATCTTGCGAAGATTTCAGCCAGAGCTCTGAACTGTACCAAAGAGCTGGAGACTTTTCCAGGAATAAATGCCTCATTTTGGGATTCAATGAGACCTACTATATCGCCGTGACCAAATGGCTTGCCCACTAAAAAACAGTGCTTAAACAAAATGGCTTATCCTCAAGGTGACCGTAGGTCATGCATTGTCCACTTAAACTTGATTTTCTTAATACAATTCAAGATATGTAGTGTTTACGTGATGCCTATTGTTAATTAATGCCCCGGAGACTCTTTTGGGGAAGCTAAAGCCGACTTTCACACAGATATCTGTTGGTTTCAGCTTATGAGGTTGGATTCTACACGTCTGTGAAAGAGGCTTAGTGACTGAATTGATTGATGCTGTGGCTTATTTTGAAGTCTAATGTATAAATTGATTCTTATTACACCCGCTGTGTCCTAATGCGAAATGCGTAAGGCAAGTCTATGTTAACAAATTATAAGGTGTAAGAAGGGTCTGCACGTGGCTCTTACTGACGAAGTATGATTATTGTAACCGCTGAGGATCGAAAAAGCTTCTCCCGGCAAACAACGTTGATGTTAACCCACTGAAAAACACTACTAAGGACGATATTATATCTCAATGTAGCAATAATTAAAAAATATACTCCTTTATTTCAAAATCTCACATCAAGTCCTGTTCATAATGAAAATATAAACCATAGGTAATTGGCAAAAAGAAGCAGAGAACTGGCGATAGAACAGAATTGTGAAACTTGAAACAGTTATACGTTCTCCATACATTTTCCAAATCTCTACTGTGGAACTGCGCTATTTACTACTCACAAAATAAATAATTCTGCAAATAGTGGGGATGAACAGTTGGAAATGTCAGCCAAAATAGCTGAGTTGGATAAAAACACTATTTCCCCATCTTCCACCTTTACTTAAATGTACTGTCACCTACAAATTATTTATACTGTGAAAGTAGGGAATTAAAAAAAAGTCAAAAAATGATCTGTACATACAGAATTACAAGCAACTGTATAAATGAACAGAATGTTTTACAAGTGTCTGTGGTGTCTCCTATTGATGACATCAATCTGTGGCTTGTTATTCTACTAACACAATGTATAGATCACGTTTGATATTTGTTATACTCTATGTTTACAGAATAAACAATTTTTAGATTGACAAAGCCCCTTAACCTTTTAGGGATTTTAGTGCATTAAAGACCCAAGAATTGTTTTTTTTTGATATGTGGTAAAAAACCATCCAGATTATAACACGATTTAGGCCACATGGTGCTTTAAAAGGCTTATACAGTTTACAGAATTTAAAGCAACCCCTTTATTCTACTGTGTTATACCTTCTGCTATATCGGATTTGCTCTATCATTCGTCTCTGCACCATTGCTTCTGCACTAAAAACTCCACAGAGCTAGTTTTGTTGTGAGAATAATGGTCACATTTTTAGGGTGGCAGCACAATGCCCCCAGCATATATTACACTGACAGCAGCTTGCAGGTTCTTTAACCGTCTGAACGATGACATACAGCGATTCTTGGATCACTTGCTCACTCACCTGTCATATGCTGTGACCACTAAATCAGGGCAGTGTTTGTTACATAGGTCAGCGCTGCGTGAGTTCAGAAGGGCGATGACATACAGCGATTCTTGGATCACTTGCTCACTCACCTGTCATATGCTGTGACCACTAAATCAGGGCAGTGTTTGTTACATAGGTCAGCGCTGCGTGAGTTCAGAAGGGCGATGACATACAGCGATTCTTGGATCACTTGCTCACTCACCTGTCATATGCTGTGACCACTAAATCAGGGCAGTGTTTGTTACATAGGTCAGCGCTGCGTGAGTTCAGAAGGGCAAAGATTTGGAGAGAAGATGACATTTTCTGTGTTTATAATAAAAGAGTTGAAATACCCGCTATCTCTTAATAAAGCAAGTTCTCTATATACAAAACCACTGAGCGCAGACAAAAAAACAAAAACTGACATTTTTCTTTTCCCTGCTTGCTCATATTTGAGGTTGTTGGCTCCTCATTGTCTGGTTGCAGATTGCTGTTATAGGGTTAATTGGGAGGAGGTTTAATTGCACCTCTTCCAACACATTAAAAAGGTTTTGGTGGCAGTATTACTGCTTTCTGTGCCCACTAGATAGGAGGTGAGAGTAGGTTCTCACCCTATTGAGAGTGTGCCTTGACGTGGCGGGTGAGCTTAACCCCTTAATGCATGTGGACGTATATATACGTCCTGAAAAGCATGGTCCTTAAGGACCATGAGGACGTATATATACGTCCTCCGTTTTCATGTAGTGTTGCGCTCATTAGCGCAACACTACATGTCTGTAGCTACTCTCAGAGGCTGCTTCGGATCCGAAGCAGCCTCTGAGAGGGCTTTCAGCCCCCCCTCGACCCCCCCGCGCGCATACGATCACCGCGAATGTGATCGTATGCGCGCAAACACACATAGGCAGTGAAAGCTCATCACTGCCTATGAGTGTTAAAGTGTTGCAATGATGCCTCTATCGAGGCATCATGCAACACAATCTGTGCCCTCCTGGGCACCGCGATCACCCGGTGATCGCGGGTGTGTGCTGTATCGGAGGAGCATGCTCCTCCGATACAGCGTGCCCAGAGGAGAGCGACAGAAGAGAGAAAAAAAAAATCTCTTCCGTCGCTCTGAAACCGCTACTTGACTGCCCCTACAGGCAGTTAGGCGGTATTACAGTTAAAAATAGAAAATTAATTAAATAAATTAAATAAATAAATAAATAAATGGAAAAAGCTAACCCTTGATCTACTGAACCTAGATCTAGGGTTAGGGTCCAAATAGGGTAATAATTAGGGTTAAATGGGGGTTCGGATGATTACAAGGGTTAGATTAAGGGGTGGGGGTCAATTTAGGGTTAGATTAAATTTAGAGTTGGGGTAAATTTAGGGTTCGGGTCAAAAAAATCACTGTAGAAGAAAATGGTTAGAAAACAAAAAAAAAACACTAATATTGTTTATTGCCCTATTACGTGAAATAAAACATAGACAAACAAGGAAACATTGATATTACTAAACTCAGGACAAATAGTAGAAATATATAGACGGGGTCTTTTTTACCATTTGTAATTGTGTAAAAAAAAAAATCAGGTCAAAGTTGGAAAAAGTGTTTTTTATGGCATATTTTCATCATATTTTCTATTTTTTTAATAGTAAATGATATCATATGATGAAAATAATAGTATCAAATGAAAGCCCTATCTGTCCTTTAAAAAATGATATATACTTTGTGTGGGTGGACTGAACACAAAGAAAGAAATTCACAGTTCAGTAAACGTATGACAAAAATAATGGAATTCTGGTCTTCAAGGCACGTCAAATGCAACATAGCACTCGGTCACTAAGGGGTTAATTATGCTTTGGCCAATTCATATAACCAAAACCTCTCATTTATATTATGTTTATATATTTGTTGCCAACTTTATTAGGGTGAGAAGCGCAGACAGTTTTTGTTTTTTACAAGGAGAGAAAGGTACAAAAAGTGCGCTATAGGTAAACTGTAGTGAGCAAAAAAATATTAATATAACACCTTTTAGGTGAGTGTATAGATGTGACAAAAAAGGAAGAATAGGAGCTGGGGGAGACTGCGAAGCTCCCCTCTATCAATGCACTCACAAACTCCTCAGATATGGTAGGCTTATCCACAGAGAACACTGTGCACACAGGGGACCATCCTTAGCTCTTCAGTTCAGCCTTCCCTCCGAACCAGGAGAAACCCCTCCCCCTCCAGATGCAGACCAGCGACTCCCGCGCCTTCTGAATTCACTTATGTTTTTTTGGCACAGGTTATACACTATAAAGTTCCCAGAAGTCTCAGATTTGACAAACCAGTCCTGTATTCATGCGTTCCTTCCTCTTTTTTTTTTTTGCTTGCAGTTTTGCTAACCCAATTTTTTCCCCTCTACAATCCCAGTAAAAACAATGTTTGGGTGATACAGTCCCTTTAAGATGCATGGATGAGGGCGCGGGAGTCGCTGGTCTGCATCTGGAGGGGGAGGGGTTTCTCCTGGTTCGGAGGGAAGGCTGAACTGAAGAGCTAAGGATGGTCCCCTGTGTGCACAGTGTTCTCTGTGGATAAGCCTACCATATCTGAGGAGTTTGTGAGTGCATTGATAGAGGGGAGCTTCGCAGTCTCCCCCAGCTCCTATTCTTCCTTTTTTTGTCACATCTATACACTCACCTAAAAGGTGTTATATTAATATTTTTTTGCTCACTACAGTTTACCTATAGCGCACTTTTTGTACCTTTCTCTCCTTGTTATTTTCTGTTGTGTGTTAATTAGGGACACACTGCTTTGAGTGCGGCTTGGTTTGTGATTTTAGCGCTGTTATCACATTATTTTCACAGTTTTTGTTTTTTGTATACATTGTACAGCCAATCACACTGTATTTGAAGCATGCTCACACCTGTTTGGTAAGCGTATTTTTATACATTTATATTATTTGATCCTGTGACTAGCTTAGCGCACCAACATTTTTCTTTTCCCTACTGACTGCAGACAAGCTAAAGCAGGCAGAGGAGTGCAGCACAAGGGGTAATGTCTGTGCAGCTGCACAGACTGCCTGCTCCTCCCACATGTGCGCAGCGCTTCTCAGATCGAGCACTTGGTGTCAACATTGGGTTGATGCCCTACTGGTGGGTAGAGATATGCAATCCAATGTACAGTTTGTTGTCATCTACTCTCCTGTCCTGGTGGGGTTTATTTATAAAGTATTTTACGAGGAAGGACACAATGAGGTTTCTCTCATTTTTTTGAGGTTTTCAAGTATGTCCTGAGTCCACAGACACTGCGTTGTTACAACAGGGTACAAAATAATATTAAAATAATAATAGACAGATTTAACACAGAACGCAAACAGGTAGAAATCGAACCAACCATGATTGCAGGTTCATTCTGTATTGAGGTATATTGACAGGTGACTGTGAGAATATTCCATAATTGTTGCTCTATCCTCTTTAGGAAAATGAGGATAGAGCAATAATTTATATTTGTATTGTGGTATAGTAAAAAAAAGTCCTGGTACTGGATAGGAGGCAATAGTTGAGGAGAGCATTCTACTCAGGTAGGCAATATCTTTCTTAAATAAAGTCCTTGGAGCCAGGAATAGACGTATAACCAGCTTCAACGCGTTTCACTGAATCAGCAAACGAGGCTGATTTTCCAGTTGATTTGTCTTTCATTTTCATCTAGACACAAAGTTCCAAATTCTTTGGAAAACTAATTATTTTTGAAAGTGTTCCAAACAGCCAACCTTTTGGTCTGGTTCCATGTTTAAACATGTTTGAGTTCTCAGGCTGTAATTGTAAAAATGTAAAAAGTGCTGATTATCTATTTATTAAAGAACACTTTGTAATGTTACTTTTTCCTCCCGTCAATACTGTTCCAGGGTTTGCATTTTTAATTATAGTAAATGTCTCTTATTTTGCTGACTAAACAAGCCTCGTAGTTGCCCTTGTGAAATAAGTTCATTGATGATGTGCTAAAAATCCTTGTACATTCATTGTGAAATATTCTACATTTATAGTTCATTTTAATAAAAAAAATTTTTTTTTTACATGTTAAGCATGTTTTATCTGTATCACTCTTTTTTATTCTGAAAAAATAATGGGTAGTTTTTTTTTGGTAGTAATGGATTCGCTTTACTGTGGCGTAATACTGAAAGTATTTTATGAAACATGAAAATACTCTAATCTTCAGATATTCCAAGGAAATTGTTCATGTCATATAGTTCGACTGGAAAGAACTAGGCTAATTAAACATTTTTTCAGGCTAAAGAACTATAGAGATTTATTTCCTATAAATTATCATTGCCATATATGACCCATATAAGAGAACAAACAAAATGACCTACGTGTTTGGTTATAAAACATGTGGTGACCCAGTTCCAGGTACTGGAGTGCTACCCAGCAGCATCCCCTGCCATGTAGTTAGTCCAAATAAAAGATAACAAGCCAAAGGGTGCACTTCTCTCTTTCCCTAATTAGGCATCTCCACAGAGATGTAATGCCGTAAAACAACAAATGTTTTCAAAATGACATAAAAACATTGCCATAAAGAAAAACAGACTCACGCATTTCGTCACGAGACTTAATCACGGCAAAATGCATGAGCCTGTTTTTCCTCTTGGCGATATTTTTAATAAATTTGTGCGTTTTTTTTTTTACCTCATTACATCTTTGTGGATTACCTTATTGAGGACTGAGAAGTGCACCCTTATGCTCATTATCTTTTATTTGGAACATATATAACCTATTTTGCATGTTAACCTTGGAACATGTATGTTTCTTTATTTGCAAAACAGCTTGGGAGTTAATGAACTGGGAAGAACAGGGGCGCTAAATTACCAGGCAAAAATGAAAGATTTTCTGCCCATTACTTTTTTACCGGCCTCCATTAAATCCATGTGTGATGAAAAATCAGTTAGTCCCAGATCCGCAAATATAAAGGTAAGTTATGGTGCAAGGAGTCCAAGACGCTTCCCAGGTCTCTAACACAATGAAATAATGAATGCAGACACCAGCACTCAGTGTGAAGTGAGAAACTTTAATCACACACTTGGCAAGTGTGTGATTAAAGTTTCTCACTTCACACTGAGTGCTGGTGTCTGCATTCATTATTTCATTCCATTAAATCCATGACATACCCGTCTTTTTACCGACTTCTGCTAAACCTCCATAGAAAGTATGGAGGTTTTTAGCGGGTGCGGTAATTTTGAAGTAATGATATTACCGCACACTTTAATGGTGTTATTGGCGAAGAATTGGATCAACCCCAATGGCTTTACTACTGATGGGAGGTGGAAGGGGACAAGGTTCAGCCAACTACATTGATATCCAGCACAAATGGTGATCTGTCTTATATACTTTAAAACTGATGGTTGAAACATAACATACGGGGTCAGGTTAGACCCCCACTAATGGAAGAACTCGGGCACTAACCGTGAAACACGTAGGGTGACTGGCTGAGTGAAGCCTATATTTTTGAGTAATGGAATAAAATTGGGGTTATGTATATAAACTTCCGAACTGCAAAGTGTCTGGAGTTTTATAAAAATGCGCAATAGCTGTTTGTTATATATAACGGCGATTGCACTGTTTTTATAACTCCCGACCACTCCTAGACGAATCAGGAACTTTTAAGTGCCTGATTCTTTTTACATTGACTGCGATGGCACACTAAGTGCCATCACAACTCGAAAGTGCCATTGTGACGCAGACTCCCGAAATCTGTCCAGAGCCTTCTTTTTACATAGGCGCAAATGCCGATAAAGCCACTATTTAGCGCTATAGGAATGTGTGTGTCGTCTTTATACATAAACCCCAATGTATTTTAATCTTGACTCTGGATGATGTGTTTAAAACAATGAGTGCCCACCATTGCTGTTGTATGAAATAGAAAATTACGTATAAGAGCTTATGGGTAAAGAGTAAAGGGCAGAGTAGCGTTCAAATAACATGAGTGCCGATGTTGTTGGGTGCTCATTAATAACCTAAGTACCAGTATTGTTGGGTGCTCATTAATAACCTGAGTGCCAGTATTGTTGTGTGCTCATAAATAACCTGAGTGCCAGTATTGTTGGGTGCTCATTAATAACCTGAGTGCTGGTATTGTTGGGTGCTCATTAATAGTACAAGTGGGGCAAACGTTCTAGCCATTGCTACTTGCATTCATAGTGTGTTGTATTAGAAATTCAGTCCATTGAAGGCACCTTATGACAACAGTATTTTTCAAACAACGTGTCCAAGAGTAGTTGGCCACATAAAACATGGATAACTGCAATCTGACATTTGGAAATGCATGTCATTATAAAAAGTGTACAAGTTTAGCAAAGTAGATGCATTGGGAGGTATTTTGTTATGTGTGATAGCTTATGTGGCACACAAGCAACCTTTAATGTGTGTGAGTGGTGGTAACCCAAACCATCATATTTCTCCCCAGAACATACAACACATGAAATGATTTGAATGTTTAGCAAAAAAACATAAAAATATTATGTTTGATCCAAACTAATCTAATCATTGGTCTGTAACGCTCTCCACTGGCTTCCCGTCTGCTCTAAGATAACATTTTAAATTCTATCTTTAGACTACAAAGCCATTCACTTTTCGGCTCCTCCCTACATTGCCTCCCTTGTTAACCGATACTAGCCTGGATGACCCCTGCTCTCCACAAATAGTCTTAGGCTCTCCTCCGAACTTATTACCTCTTCCCACTGGCGCCGGAAGGATTTTGTCCGAGTTACCGCCATTTCTGTGTGGAACTCCATTCACATTGAATCCCGCTCTCTACCTTTTTCTCAAACTTCTAAAATTCCCTTAAAACTCTTTAAGGAAGCTTACTACCCAGCCCACTAATCAACGCAATCAAAGTGGCCGCTTCATTACGGCAATGTAAGCGCTAACCGTTCTTTTTTTGAAAAGCAGAACATACAGGGCTATTAATAATAGAATAAGTATTAATAATAGAGCTTATTGATCCAAGGAGAAATCTGATTGCCCTTTGGAGTCAAGAAGGAATTTTTCCCCTAGGAGGCAAAATTTGAAATAGCTTCCTTAGGGGGTTTTGCCTTCTTTTGGATCAAAAGCTGGAATGAAAGTTAGAAGGGTTGAATTTGATGGACTTGTGTCATTTTTCAACCTAAATTACTATGAAGCAGCTGCGTTAATGCAGCCACGATGAACTGCCCCATCCCCACCTTCCCTTTGACCTCCCTTGTGTGTCTCTTGTAGCCCACTCCCTCTAGATTGTAAGCTTGCGAGCAGGGCTCTCTACCTAGCTTCGTAGGTAGCTCCCCTCTATTGTCTGTACCTAGTGCTACGTAAATTGTTGGCGCTATATAAATAAATGTTATTGCAATGTAGTGTAAATGTAACAGATTATGAATAGATGTCTCCTGTGCCTTCGTATTGCATTAGTGAGTAGGACAAACACAATGTGTCTGTACCAACTTCCCACTGTAATGAATCAGGAACAAATAGTGTCTATCTTATTAGCTAAACAATAGCCCTGTCTACTAATGACCTGACATCTTGAGGATAAGGACATGCAAATGTATCGAAGGAGAAAGGAAAGCAATATCGCTCTCAACAGGAATTGCACATGAAGAAAAAAAAATAAACATTAAGAAAGATGTCTGGGGGCAATTTAACTTCATTAAATGTATTTGTCACTGGAGTCGGCGAGGTTATCTGCAATATCCAATGCACAGCTGTGAACCATTAACCCTATTTTATCAATATTCTGGAGAACGGAGATAAAGCGGCTGGAATTACAGTAAAATATCATTAGCAAACAAAAGCCGCTCTGTTGGAAATAGAAAGGTTCTTTGTTGTTTTTGTAGACTGGGTCTTTTACCAGAGGAACCAATGAACAAAGCAGTAGAAATCTCACTTAAAATCAGTCTGAGATCCATCCATCCATCAAACCTTTTATTGATCTCACATGACCTGTTTACTCTCAGTGCTTACATTTCATGTCGTTATTGATTATTCACCTGCTGCCTGTTTAATTTAGTTGTAAATCATTTTTTTGGGTGGGGTTCTTCCACATTAACCTTTTTTCGCTTTCTGAGACTTGTTACAACATGATAAGTCTACAGAATATTGGGCAGGGGAGCGAATATCTGGAAAGCCTGATTCTCGGCCTAGGCTTTCACTGCCATTCTCTGCCATACCATCTTAAGTTTCACTGCAGATTCTCCAATGAGCTTCTGGAAGTGAATCAGTGTGAAACAAATATGAATGGAAAAGGAGAAGAGTGAGGAGAGAAGAGGAGAAACTGTCGGGGGATAATCTGCGTGGTCCAGCTCATAAGCCTGCTGAAATCTTTATTACCCCATACTGTGCCTCTACTAATAAATAATAAAGTTAAAATGGGGTCCTCCAAACATCCCCCCCAGTAAACAATTAGGGCGGAGCTTAAATATTCTCTCCTTTTCCCCGTAAACTTGTGCTTAATGGGTCAGTGGCAATAATTACAGCAGTTGCAATGCATATCTTAAAGTCCTCCCTACTATCTGTCAGTAGAAATGGACCTTGGGAATTGCGGTTCCCCCATAAGCACTCACTACCCATGTGCCTGCATCTAAGTCTTAAGAAAGGCACCAGTCCATTGGTAGTGTCAAATCACTAGCCTCTATAGGAAAAGGCCCTGCTCGTAAGCTGCTTTGTGATTGGATGTGCTCTTAAAGGGACAACCCAGCCAATAACCATTCACTCAAAGACAGACCACTTTGTTGATTTTATTTTAAATCAAATCTTCATGCTCCAGTATGGTCCGAAAGAAAGAGTTTTTCCCAAATCACTGGTAAATTTACAAGTAGTTCTTGGTTAAACACTGTGATACACTTTCTCGCCTCCCCCTATCCCCCCCCCTCCTCTGTTGATATATGACCATAAGCCCATGTAATTTTAATTTCCAAATATTCCATCATTGATACATTAATTTGTTAATTTGTAATTAATGTATCATGCAAAAAAAGCTTAATAAATATCAGCATCACATTCCAAGTTTGTAGGGTTTCGCTTGGTTGATTTTTTTTGGTTACTGACTATGTAGTGTCACTTTTATAGCAACCAAACCTCTCTCTCTCTCTCTCTTTACAGCTGGCGTATGCGACGAGCAGGATACAGATATTACCATCGAGCTGGGTAATTAGAGAATATCAAGAATAAAGGTTTTCCAAATGCAAACATCCCAGGCTTTCTTTTATAAATACATATGTTTGCATGCAAATTACTAGCGGCTGTGAAATGGATTTACACCGGGAGCCGGAGCCAACATGAGTTGGGGGTTACAAAAGATGAAGCAGAGTGGTCGAGAAATTTTAAAAAGGTTTGTAGACAGGTTCATTGTGTATCACTTCGTGGAAACCCACTTTTAGGTTCTTAGTAGGTGGCACTTAGTACCACAAAGACTAGCTAAAATGTATCCAGGGGTCTCGTCTGTCTGTTGGAGGTGAGCATGTAAAGAGGGATCGCACCTACATATCTGGTGGGGCTGTAAGAAGATCCGACAAACATCACAATGATTTTATACAGATATTTACTAATTTAAAATTGGACAAGACACCAGAGGCGTGTATACTACATTTAAAATGGCCCACGATGAACTGGAGGGTTGAAAGCTTCATTACCCACTGTTTAGTGGCTTTAAGATCACAGTGGCGCAATGCTGGAAACAAGCCACCAGCTTATCATGGAAAGCTGTCAGAAAACAGATTATACTGCAGCTCCAGATGGAAGGAGAAACGATTAGACTTTGCAATATGGGCCTCTTGGCTGTATAGACGAGAAGGGGTTAATTTGGAGTTTTCAAATGGACCTTAAGATGCGTTGGGACACAGTTTTCCCATTGGCTGGCACCCCTCCCTTGCTCCTGCCCTCTTTCGCAGACATTATTGTATTTGTAAATTTTGTAACTATGTATGCCTCTCTGTTTTATAGCACAGTAGACAGGATGTAACATTCTTGCTTCTTGTTCTTCAATGTCCTATATGTAAATGTTATGTTTTAGACTTTGTTATATGACAAAATAAAAGAATATGAAACATAAAAATATATATATATATATATATAAGTAGTGCAGAATTTCGCTTGGTTGATTTTGTTGGTTACTGACTATGTAGTGTCACTTTTGTAGCAACCAAACCTCTCTCTCTCTCACTCTTTACAGCTGGCTTATGAGACGAGCAGGATACCGATATTATCATTGAGCTGGGTAATTAGAGAGGATCAAGAATGAAGGTATTCCAAATGCAAACATCCCAGGCTTTCTTTTGTAAATACATATGTTTGCATGCAAATTACCGTACTAGCGGCTGTAAAATGGATTTACACCGGCAGGCAGAGCCAACATGTATTGCTGCTGGAAGTTGGTAGTAAAAAAAAAAAAAGATTTACATCAGTAGACAGAACCCCAAAAAAAAAATCAGTATTCAAGCCGGCAGGTGGAACCAAAATGCATATGCACTGGCAGATAGAAGCAAAATGGATTCACACTGGCAGGCAAACCTACAAGGCGTATGTGGCAGCTATCACCGCTAAAATGGATTGAACTTGATAAGTCAGCAGGGAGAACCAGAAAGGATGTATTGCTTCAGAGAGAGTTTAACGAAATATACAAAACCAAAAGTGATTTCTGTCACCAGGTATAAGAAGACTGGATTACTGAGAGAGAAAACTACTTACTAGTTAAATAGGGATACATCCAAGCAACAAGACACACCCTTCCTCCAATGACTGTCTGTGAGTATGGTCTGCTAAATTAAATTAAACTAAATTTAATAAGAAAATTACAAAAACAAACAAAACAAACCCCATTTCATTTATTTCCCATTTCTTTTTAGATTTTACTTATGTTAGTTCCATCCGTCATTCTGTTTGAGACGTATTAAATAATCAATGTTTTATTTAGTTTTCCCTCGACAATAAGCAGCTGCCATTAATTTAGCTGCAGCTGGAATAAAGCAGATTGTCGATCACTTGAATCACAACATGACAAATAAATAATATTACCTGTACTGTCTTCATACACCACAGTCACGATCTTCCAGCTGTAATGCAAGACCAAGTCCAGCACTGCTCTGCTGATTGCAGCATAGTCTGGATGAAGGTTGATAAAAAAGGTGTCCTTGTTGTCCACGGATGGATGTTTCCATCGAGTTTGTATGTGAGGAACCTCCAGAGCATTGCAAATAGACTGTACAGCACTGACTGAAGAACTATGAGATGGGCCAAATAATGCAGCCACTCCGAGGGCAAGCTGGTCACAGGCTAGGAAAAGAAAAAGAGATCAATTTACATGAATTTCGGGGTCGATAGAATATTCATACTGGGGACTATAGAGCATTTATACTGGGGTCTATAGAACATTTATACTGGGGTCTATAGAGCATTTATACTGGGGTCTATGGAACATTTATACTGGGGTCTATAGAGCATTTATACTGGGGTCTATAGAACATTTATACTGTTGTCTATAGAGCATTTATACTGGGGTCTATAGAGCATTTATACTGGGGTCTATAGAACATTTATACTGAGGTATATAGAGCATTTATACTGGGGTCTATAGAACATTTATACTGGGGTCTATAGAGCATTTATACTGGGGTCTATAGAGCATTTATACTGGGGTCGATAGAATATTCATACTGGGGTCTATAGAACATTTATACTGGGGACTATATAAGATTTATAATGGGGACTATACAACATTTATACTGGGGTCTATAGAACATGTATACTGGGGTCTATAAAGCATTTATACTGGGGTCTATTGAATATTCATACTGGGGTCTATAGAACATTTATACTGGGGACAATATAAGATTTATACTGGGGACTATATAACATTTATACTGGGGTCTATAGAGCATTTATACTGGGATCTATATAACATTTATACTGGGGTCTATAGAACATTTATACTGTGGACTATAGAGCATTTATACTGGACTCTATAGAACATTTATACAGGGGTCTATAGACAATTTATACTGGAGTCTATAGACAATCAGTACTGGGTCTATAGACAATTGGTACTGGGGTCTATAGAACATTTATACTAGGGTCTATAGAACATTTATACTGGGGTCTTTAGAACATTTATACAGGGGTCTATAGAACATTTATACTGGGGTCTTTAGAATATTTATAATGGGGACTATATAACATTTATACTGGGGTCTTTAGAATATTTATACTAGGGTCTATATAACATTTATACTGGGGTCTATATAACACTTATATTGGGGACTATATAACATTTATACTGGAGTCTATATAACATTTATACTGGGGTCTATAGAACATTTATACTGTGGTCTTTAGAATATTTGTACTAGGGTCCCTAGAACATTTATACTGGGGTCCTAGAACATTTATACTGGGGTCTATAGAACATTTATACTGGGGTCTTTAGAATATTTATAATGGGGACTATATAACATTTATCCTAAGGTCTATATAACATTTATACTGGGGTCTTTAGAATATTTATACTAGGGTCCTTAGAACATTTATACTGGGGTCTATAGACAATTTGTACTGGGTTCTATAGACAGTCTGTAGTGGGGTCTATAGACAGTTTGTACTGGGGTCGATAGACAGCATAACTCTTATGCTACAAAAAAAGATTTTCTATTTAAATCTTCACTGTTTACTCAACAATTGTAATAATCTGTTATACTAAAATAGCCATAGAATTCCTTACATTGCATTTAGTGCATCTGTTGTCCAATTCTGTTTTCTTAACAGTGTCAGTAAATGGCAACATATAGTTAGTACTAGATAACTACTACAGCTATATGTATGGGAGTATTACTAAAGAACGATCGTTGAGCTATCAAAGTTTCATATAGATCACCTAATAGTCCTTATACTGGATCCACAGTATAATCCATTAACCCCTTAAGGAGAAGAGCTTTTGGGGGATTTTTGTTATGTGTGTTTAACTGTAATTTCTCCCTCTGTCTCTCATTTAGTCTACTCGTGCAAACTATATATTGTTTTTTTTTTTTGTTTGTTTGATGGAAATGTATGGCTTTCTTTTGATGCCACATTTATCCCTACAGAGCAGAACTGAATATATATATATATATATATATATATATATATATATATATATATATATATATACATGTATTTTAATTTAAAACTGTCCCCTTTTGTTTACATTCATGACATATGTTGTCATATTAAGTGATGTATTTTACAAGCAGAGAGTGCTTACAAAGAGGCTGAAAAAAAAAACATATTGTTTTCTTTGCTTAAATAAATGACCACATTAAGATTAATGTCTGTCGAATTGCGTTTCTATGATTAATCCTTCACAATATGTTAATTCTAATTACAAACCTATTTCTAATCAGAGGTTCCATTTAAAAAAAAATATTTATTGTTTAGAGATGTCTTATTGCACAAACAACCCAACATATGTACATATTATTGTCCTAAAGAGACACATTTGTCAAAGATTTTCCTCCAGTGACCTTTCAATGTTTCAATTTTTACATTCACCTCAAAGACCTATCCATCATATCATGTCAAAAAACAAAAAACAATCATCCTATGTAATTACCACATACTTCTAGCTGAAGTTGTGAAATTTGACACATATTGAGGTCATTAGGAGAGCAACACTGCTGACTTGCAGACTGGGGTCTAGTAAATAAATAGTGAAATGGTAAGTGACCAGGACAAATCAGTCATCAATAGCAGAAATGGAAATCTTCTCAACTCCACTATTAGAGCCAGATTTTTGTAATGTGTTGGTCAGTTCACTACTGTTTAGAGAGTAGACCTGACTCCACAAATCAGAGCTGACAAATGGAGTCAAAAGTAGAAGACAATTATGCAGTAAAAGTGTAATATCAGCAAAATCATGGGAATCTAATTCAAAAAGCATTTTACTTAGCTTAAAGTTGGCATTTCATTGAAAAAGATGATTATGTCTTTACTGCACCGTGAACACAACTACTGCATAAATAGTCCTGACCTCTGTCCATGGTGCTGAACGAAATAAAAATCCAACAGTCACCAGACTGGTGAAGATTTCGATACCTATAAATACCTCATATGAACAGGGTTATGACTTGGACCTTATTAAACCAGCGGAAGTGGTAGAGGTAAACACAGTGAAGGGGTTTAAGCATGCGTGGGATAGGCACAAGGCTATCCTAGATATAAGATAAGGCCAGGGACTAATTAAAGTATTACATTACTGAGAGGGTAGTGGATGACGTATGGAATAGCCTTCCAGCAGAAGTGGTAGAGGTAAACACAGTGAAGGAGTTTAAGCATGCGTGGGATAGGCACAAGGCTATCCTGGATATAAGATAGGGAACTGGGACTAATAAAAGTATTTAGATAATTGGGCAGACTGGATGGACCGAATGGTTCTTATCTGCCGACACATTCTATGATTCTATTTTAACCTTAACTTTGCTTGTACTGTGAAAGCAGAAAAAATGTTGAGAAATGATCTATACATTGTGCAAACAGAACTGCAATAAAAATGTTGACTCCTGTCCATGACATCACCTGTGCTTGCCTCCCAACTGATCTGCTTTGCGTGGCGCACTCCCGATTTGGAGGCTCTGTCCTGCTGTCCTGCCGAGCTCTACCACTGTCTTGAAAAGCGAGACAGCGGGTTTCTGTCTGCAGTCCCAATCTCATTCTCCAATGTCAGATACACCAGATAATGCATACTGTGCACACACAGAGCAGTAGCACTGATACTCAACCTCCAAGCCCTGCCCCCAGCATCCCAATTCGCCAGGGGCAGAAATTGGGAGATATGCCTGTGACTTGATATGATGTCATAGACAAGAGACACAACATACACATTTCAAACATAGATTTCTCTTATTTTATATAGTTACATGCTATTCTGCTAACACAATGTATACTGTAGATCGTCATTTTATATTTTCTACATTCACAGTGCGAGCAATGTTTAGTTTGACGGAGTCTGTTTAATTCATTCAACAATGTTTTCAGTACAACTAGATCCAAGTAGTGTGCATTTAGTTGTACATATAAATGCGCACTATTTCATTCCATGATATCTACACTAGTATCAACTGACAATCATCGGTGACATTTCCAAAAATTACATTTTTAAATAGGAACATAAAGTTTAGCTGAAGCAAGGGATTTCTGAAGCCCAAGTCGGATTAAAGACTGTAATGTCTAAACATGTTGGGTAATTTGCTTTTGAAACTCGTAAAAGGAACACTTCTTTTGAAACTCGTTAAAGGAACACCTCTTTTGAAACTCGTTAAAGGAACACCTCTTTTTATACTCGTTAAAGGAACACCTCTTTTTATACTCGTTAAAGGAACACCTCTTTTTATACTCGTTAAAGGAACACCTCTTTTGAAACTCGTTAAAGGGACACCTCTTTTGAAACTCGTTAAAGGGACACCTCTTTTGAAACTCGTTAAAGGAACACCTCTTTTGAAACTCGTTAAAGGAACACCTCTTTTTATACTCGTTAAAGGAACACCTCTTTTTATACTCGTTAAAGGAACACCTCTTTTTATACTCGTTAAAGGAACACCTCTTTTGAAACTCGTTAAAGGGACACCTCTTTTGAAACTCGTTAAAGGGACACCTCTTTTGAAACTCGTTAAAGGGACACCTCTTTTGAAACTCGTTAAAGGAACACCTCTTTTGAAACTCGTTAGGAACGAGCAGCTCTTTTGTTGAATCCCAAATTTCGAAGCAGTGTTTAACACTGTTGATATTATGTTTTTTTTTATATATTGTAACATGTTTTCATTTCAAGTATTTCGAGAAACTTACAGGACATACAAAACATTAAGTAAAAAAAAAAAAGGGTAACATTTGACTAATAGAATAAATACAAAACCCTAACTAGTTACTTTACATTACGGAATTAGAGAATGTTTTTCAGATGTTCTGCATTATGTCGGCTGGCAGTTCTGAACTTTGCTTCCATTGGATTTGCTGAGCTAGTTAGCGGAGTATCTAATAAAACAGAACCAATTACCTCTCCTGGAAGCCTCAAAGCTATCAAAAAGGTTAATTCTCTGGATGTCGTAGGTGAGTGTGGTATTCGGCATCAGTGTCCGGTTTCTGTTAATGTTGGTGACGGCAAACTTGAAAGCTAATTCTTCAATGTTAATTGGCTCGTTCTCCACTGTTTCGAATATTCCTCCTGTAGCCAAGAGATAAAAAAAAAGCGGAGCTGATATCATTATTATTTCATGGGACATGGTCAGAAACGAACGTCAAAAAAAAAATGAGCAGAGCAGGAAAATATCATTCTCTTTACCATTAGAGGAACAAAAAAAGCACTGTGTCTAAAACAAGAAAGTGTATGTTTTTCTTTAGAAGATCCCAAACATTCTATGATACTCCTTATTTATTTGTTGTTGCTCCAGTGGCACCGGGAGATTGGTATTTGTGGTCAGAATGTGGGGGAAACGAGCAAAATCGGCTAAGACTATGGTCTGGTCTTTATCTCTACATGCACAGTAGAAATAATAATTTGACACCAAAATCATTTAACCCCTTCACACCAGATGGTGCTTTGGTCCTTCATGACCAAAGCACCAAACCGGCGTCTTTCTGTCCATGAGCTCTGATCACTTCCTTATGGGCAGCCAGGAACATCCGAGCAGGGACCCTGTCGGTCCCTGGCGACATCCCGCGATATTTTGTGATGTCAAATGGCCTCATCTGACACTGGGTATCCCGCTGCAAGTCCCTGCAGCGGGATCCTCAGCACAGCTCATCGTGGGGAGCCGCGATGAGCTGTAACATGCCGGATGGTCAGGTTTTTTCTGCAAAATATAGCCGACGCTCACTTTGAACGTCGGTGACATTTTCTGTGTCAGAGTCTCACCTGACAGTGCGGAGCCCACTGCAATGAGCTGTTTAATGCAGGATGTTCTATGTTGTCCTACTAGTCGTTAGGCAGTAAAAAGTAGGACCGCATAGAACATCCTACAAGTGGGAAGGGGTTAATAAAAGTGGGCGGGGTCACTAAAAACAAATAATAAAATAAAAATGCACAGTTGTCTGCCCCATAGGAAATCTGAAACTGGATTAATGGTTTGGAAATGGCAAACGGTTTCATTAAAAGTGACATGTAAGTGAATTGAAATGAACATTTCATGGGTCGTGTACTAAACAAGTGCTGTGGGGAAAAAAGTAGGTAAAACATGAGTAAGGAGCAATTTGCGACTGTTTGTAACATTTTGCGCTTTTTTCCCCTGATTTGCGCCTCTTCAATTTATTTTTATTTAGCGTGCATTTTTCCGGTTGTGCTAATGAACTGCGATTAGATTTGCGCACGCTAAAGAGCTTTGTGAATATTTTGTGAAAAATAATTCATATTTGCGTGTGAAAATTACACCAGATTTAAGTGAGTGCCATCAAAAGAGATAGAAAAAATATTCGCAAAATTGCCTGTTTTTATTCACAATAATGCCTGTTTTTATTGGCAATTTCCTCGTATGTACTATTGGAGTGTTAAATGTTTAGTAGATTGCAATAGGAGCCAAGCGCAAAAATAGTTTTGCACATAAAACATATTTGCGTTTTTTAGTACATGGCCCTCTTCGTGTCATTGACTTAAGTACTTATTCCAAGTGTTGAATTGCCTTTTATAATGCATTGTTATACCCTAATCTATTAAACAAATGTTCATCTCCCCTCAACACACTTGCACCTCACTTTTAAAGCTCCCAACACATCTGGTGATTTCTCAGGGGCTACCTGAAAGAAATGACAAATGCTGGTTTGTGGCTTGCACCCTGCAAAGGTTTTAAAACACAACCATCTATGGCAATGTATTGTGACAAATTCACTCAATTTATCTGCAACTTGTTGAGATTTCTAGTTCCAGTTTTATGAAATCGCTCTGAAATATTTCACAATGACTAACAAATAAATAAAAAAATCCTGGTATTATGCTGTAACCCTTTTATTGTGATTGGCACTGTAAATCAGTGTTAGAAAATCTTCCTTGTATTCTTTTTATATGAGCGTGCCCTTATAGATTAACCTATCTTTAATGGAACCGACTCGCTGGAGACATTCATATTGTCATTCCCTTGATATTAATTTACACTAATCTTCACAAATTTGTAAACTCCTTAATGTTAACCTTTCCTCAATCTCAATCAGCCTCTGGATTTATTACCTACTACAGATGGGCAAAACGAAAAATTTCATTTCGTTTTCGTCCAAAACGAATTTCGTCCATTGCTGCATTCGTTTCGGACGAAATTGGTTCATTATTTTCGTTTCGTTACGAATGGAAAATAATTCACCTATTGGAGAATTTGGTTTAAAGACTCAAAATTATCCGAATTTCATTTGAATTTCATCCCCTACCTTATGCTATTGAGCCATTGAAATTCGTCTTTTTCGTTCAAATTCCCCAACCTTATACTATGTATTGAATGAACATAGGTGAAATTCACCTACAAATTCATTCATACGAATTGATTCATGAAATGAATGCAGCAATGGACAAAAAGGGCCTCACTTCACTAGTATAAGCCTGGAGAATTCGGTTGAAAGAGTCGAAATCATCCGAATTTCATCCCTTACCTATGCTACTGAGCAGTCGGGGAATTCAGATATAGAAGCTTATGGACATCATTTTGTTGAAAGCAAACAGACAGAAACATTGAAAGTCAAATTTTAGTGGTAGATATAAACCCAAAAGTGTGATTAAATTAATATTAATAAAAGTGTATAAACAAATATGTATGATTAAAAAATAAAAAACCTGTGGTTTAGATAATATTCACAGTTGACAGTTTCACACGTTATTTGTTGGCTTTAAAGGGCCAGTAACCTTTATTAAAGCTACTTTGGACTTGAGTTTGAAATTCCTGCCTTACAATTTCTCTTGTGGAGTATACCCTTAGTGACCCCTTAAGATATATGGTTCATGCATGCTTTGACAGTATCCCTGGGAGGTAGATTGACAGTGCCACCATGCATGCACAGTTGCACTGTCACACAACTAGGCAGCATCTGCGCATGCGCAGTATTCAGTCTCCAGTGTCCCAGACACCAGAGAACAGATGAAGAACATGGTGTGACAGTTTTTATTTCCGCTGTTCTGACGAATTCTACCTCTGTTCCGAAAAGCTGGACAGAGGTAGGGCTCAGCGGGACAGACCCTCACAATCGGAAATGTCCCGTGAAAAATCTTAGAGCATGTTACTGGTATAATGCGCCCTTCAGTCAGGGATACTCCCAAGGCATGCATTAACCCTTAAAGAACAAGGGATTTTCCTGGGTTAATGACCAGAGATGATTTTTCCATTTTGATATGTGGTTGATTAAACTTAGTATTTCTCTCCCTCATTTAACTCACACATACAAGTTATATGTTAGTAATATTGTTTGTATGGATACCATGTACATATAAATGATCTACAATTTAGTATTCAAAAATACATATACAAGGGGAGAAGTTTAAAAAAAAGAAATTCACTATTTTCCCAATAATATTGTACACAACTAGTACAACACTAACACTGGCCCACTTAGCCAACTTAACAAGCTAATAAAAATAAAAATATAGGTTCCCAGATCCCCAAAAAGTACAGAAAAAAACTTTGACCAGTATAATGAACTGGTCAGAGCAATCAGAATCACAGCACAGGTCTGCAGGGGTTAACTGTAATTAAATTAATATATGAAAAGAATATAAGTAATATAGTGAAATTGAAAAAAAAAAAAAATATATATATATAAGAAAAAAAACAAAAGGAGGGCCATAAAGTTAGAAGGAAACTGATCAGAGTAAAAAAAAAAAAAACTGTGATCATCAATGGAAGGATTAACTTTTTTAAACAGGAAACTACCGTATTTGCTCGAATATAAGACAAGGTTTCTGTCTTATATTCGAGGTCGTCTTATAATCTGACCTCAAATCGAGGTCAGATTATAAGACTGGGATCCAGGTCCCCCGCAGAGCTGCAGGGGACCTGGTTCCCTCTCGCCAACAGCTGGTGGATGTCGAGATGTCGCGATGCGCGCAGACATCCCCTGCTGCCACCCGGCACGACCGCCGGGACTTCTATGATGAATCATCATAAAAGTCCCGGCGCAAGTGCTGGGTAGCAGCGTAGGATGTCTGCACTTATCGTGTACACATCCTCCGGCTGCCTCCACTAGGCACCAGGGAGATTTGGCAGCCAGGGGATCGTGCAGACATCTTCCATGCTGCCCGACACTTCCGTCTATTATGACGGACTGGCTGTTGGTCATAATGGACGGAAGTGTCGGGCAGCATGGAGGATGTCTGCACGTATCGTGCAGACATCCCCCGGCTGCCCCCACTAGCCACCAGGGAGATGCAAGGTGAGGTGGGGGGGAGGGGGGGAGACACGCAAGGAGAGGGAGGGGGGGAGAGAGACACACAAGGGGAGGGAGGGGGGCAGAGAGACACACAAGGGGAGGGGGAGAGAGAGACACACACAAGATGAGGGGGAGAGAGAGACAAATGTTTTGGGGGAGGGAGAGAACGAGGAGGAGAGATATAATGCTGGGGGGACAGACAGAGACAACACTAAGGGGGGGGGGAAGAGACAATGCTGGGGAGAAGGGGGGGAGAGAGAGAGGCAGCATTGGCACATAAAAGGAAATAAAAACAAGAAATGCATTTTTTGATATCATAATTTTTATTAAATATTAAAAAGCAATTTACATGTGAATATATACAGGTTGAACTTTTTTCCTATAGGGTAGTCATATATTCAGGCTTTTAGTTTTTTTCCTAAAGGAATATCCAAAGTTTGGGGGGTCGTCTTATAATCAGGTTCGTTTTATATTCGAGCAAATACGGTAGTTTGTTTTGTTCCTTTCATTGCTGTCATTCTCTCTCTGTACTTCACAATCAGTATGTGGAGTACAGGGAGTGAATTGGAGGCAAAGTCAGTGTATATAACATATAACATAGATTGTATTACTAAGTACTTTGATAATGTAAACTTTTTTAAAAATATATTACACGTCAAAAAAGTTTTAAAAAATTCACATACATAATTATCAAAATACTTAGTAATCCATTATACATAATTGACAAATACAGACACACAGTATATCGATTTTTTTTATCAAATTGAAAGCAATTCCCTAACCGTACACTAGTAGTATGTCTGAAAGCTGTGGAATTCGTCCATTCGTCCATTCATTTAATTCAGCTTTTAGGTTGCTAATAGCATTACAATACAACAACTAAAGTTGAAATTGAGTCGAATTTGAGTCGAAATTGAGTCGATTTGGTCTACTGACTAAAATTCCGATTTGGAGGTCGAATTTGGAGTGAAATAGACCCACTTTAGTTCCATAAACAACTGAATCCAACATGTGTCGAAATTAAGCAGAATTTCAGAATGGACGAACCGATCAGATCAGAGTCATAAGACAATTGTTATTCATTTAGGATCAGTTTTCTTCTGCATAGCATAATGTTATGCAGAATAAAAATTAATCCGATGTGAATTCTGAATGTCTGATTACTCTGTTCTGCTCAATTCGACACATTTTGACTCTATTCAGAAATGGAAGACAAGTCATAATATAGAGACAAATGGCACTTTGAGATCATTAACTTGGTTTATTGCATACAAATTGGCTCAACGGCCTTTGCCATCGCTGAGTTGGGTGTATAGTGGAAGTAAACTGTGCACTTTTTTAAAGTGGATTGGCTTAGTATCAGACCCGCATATGTGATTATGCTCTGACTACTCATCTCGTAGACTCTTTTAGGATATACAGTCTCCATATTGATTTTTTTTTTTATAACACAGTTCCACTCATAACTTGATAGATTATATTGCGAAATGATAGAAACATTTAAATACATAAAGGGAATCAACACAGTAAAGGAAGAGAGTATATTTAAAAGAAGAAAAACTACCACAACTAGAGGACGTAGTCTTAAATTAGAGGGGCAACGATTTAAAAGTAATATCAGGAAGTATTACTTTACTGAGAGGGTAGTGGATGTATGGAATAGCCTGCCAGCAGAAGTGGTAGAGGTAAACACAGTCAAGGATTTTAAGCATGCGTGGGATAGACACAAGGCTATCCTAGCTATAAGACCGGAAACGGGGTACTAATAAAAGTACTCAAAAAAAAATAATTGGGCAGACTAGATGGACCGAATGGTTCTTATCTGCCGACACATTCTATGTTTCTATGTTTCTATGTTTCTATGATTCTTTGGTCTCAGTCGTCCTGCAACTCCACTCTCTACCAAGAAATTCATTGTACTTTTTTGTACTAAATGGTTAAAAAGCTGCCAGTCTTGAGACTTCTTCAGCAGATTGTTATGTTGGTGCACACGCAGCATTTTGGGCCTGAAGCCACTTTGTTCGCTACATAAATTGACCATAATTGTTGTAAAGAAAGACACCTTTCCAAATCACAGAGATTGGTACCAGCGAGACCAGAGATTTATCGCTGCAACATGGAATTTAATTGGGATGGAAGCACAGGACTGCAGTACAAGATAGAGGACAAAGCAGGAACCCTCAAGAGTAAAAAAGCAATATTTTTAATGATTTGGAAAGAAAGAAGCTAAATTGTACGATCCGTACAAAGCCCCCAGGGGAATAAAATATCAAAACGACAGGATCCTATCGCAGGAATAGCTGTAATATGTATCATTGTCACTTTGTGCACGTATATATGGCGGATTTGGCATATTTAGAGCATTTAAGAAGTTTCTTGTCATCCTAGAGTACACTTTAATGAACGTAAGAATCTATTTTAAAAATTGCCCTAAGAACTCTCTGCAACATCGAACCTTCCGCTCCCTGTGAGCAAAAGTTCCAAATATGAGGCACATTCAATCTTCGCATCTTATGCTTATAGGAATGCAGTATCCGTCAGGCACGGCCTATATCATTTATAATCAGGCAATAACATTTGTTTTGCGAAAATGCAGGATTTTCTCTTAACGAGTCAGGTGAACAATCTGTATTATTTCCAATTTTCAATATCACAAAAGCTGGTGGTCGTTAATCAATCTGTGCAAAGCTGCGGTGTAAAACTCTAGTTTACTATATTTTATACCTTAAATTCCAGATTATAGATTGGGTGCCAAAAATAGAGTGGATAGCTTTTGACCAGGAGAGAGGTTTGGTGGATAAATGAGATAGAATGTTTATCCCCTAGAGCAGTGTTTCTCAGACCTGTCCTCATGACCCCCCAACGGTCCAGGATTTAGGGATTGCCCAGTTGTATTTAAATAAGAATGTGTAGAACACCTGGTGTGGTTGCTTAATGGTTAGGGAACCACACCAGGTGTACATATTCTTACTTAAATACAACTGGGTAACCCCTAAATCCTGGACCGTTGGGGGGTCCTGAGGACAGGTTTGATAAGCATTACCCTAGAGGGTTAAATAACAATTTGGATTTGGTACAATTTCTATAGAGTCAGTCAGTAAAGGGCAGAGTATAATCTTAACCTTTAAATATGGTGTTACTTATACATATTTCTTTTTCTTTCATTGAAACTCAAGATGAAAATATTGCTCCAGCGCTGTTGCTCTGGTATCAGCTAAATGTACATTATTTTGATTAAGCATGACTTAAATTAAGTTACCTATGAAAGAGTTAAACTTAATGTATCAGGCGTATGTTGTTGGGGTATTGAAACAGGTGCGCACAAGGAAAAGATGATGTTGATACTTCTTCCTAATGCTTCTGTATTGTGTGTGGTTTAAATTAGTTGGTTTTTCTGCACTTTATCTTGATGTTGGCAAAATCGCAGCTACGGAGTGGAATGTTTCACTATGATATTTTTTGCACGTATATGATATCTTGTTTTATATGATTAAGTACATTTGTCACTAATTTGGGCAGAGAGCTCATTTTGTACACTTGACATTTTGTATATAAAGCTGACTTGAAACACTTGTGCTGAGTCTCTTCATTTATATATTATATTTTATACACAGATCAGCCATAACATTATGACACTAACAGGTGGCAAGCTGGCGGAGACAGTGTGATGCTTTGGGTAATGATCTGCTGGGAAACCTTGGGTCCTGCCATTCATGTGGATGTTACTTTGACACGTACCACCTACCTAAGCATTGTTACAGACCATGTACACCCTCTCATGGAGACCGTATTCCCTGATGGCATTGGCCTCTTTCAGCTGTATAATGCGCCCTGCCACAAAGCAAAAATGGTTCAGTAACGGTTTGAGGAACATAAGAATGAGATTAAGGTGTTGACTTGGTCTCCAACTTCCCCATAATCAATCCAATCGAGCATCTGTAGGATGTGCTGGACAAACAAGTCCGATTCATGGAGGCCCCACCTGGCAACTAATAGGACTTAAAGGATCTGCAGCTAATGTCCTAGTGCCAGATACCACAGCACACCCTCTGAGGTCTAGTGTCCACGCCTTGACGTGTCTGGACTGGTTTGGCGGCAAAAGGGGACTACACATTATATGACAGGTTTTCATAATATTATGGCTGATCGGTGTATATGCTTTATGTTTGTTGGCTCTGATGGATGGTGACATTTCCATGATGGGACTTTCACAGAGCTTTGTGCAGAAATACTTTGGACAGCTGCTTTAGGCATTGATAGGTAAAGTCTAGAAGGGGCTATATTTGCAGTTTAATTTGTATAGGGTGGAATATATATATATATATATATATATATATATTGTTTACTTGTGCTTCTAGTATAGAATGAGTGGCACTAGTATGAGGATAAATTGGCATGTACGTGTTAATAAACATGCCAGTTCATCCCCTGACTGTCATGGTTTCATAGGAAGCGTCTGGGCTACAGCTGTCATGGAGCTTGGATAGACCCCCCATCACACAGCGCAGGACAGTGCCAGCTTGCGCCAGCATCCAGCTGAGCTGTGCTGCACCCAGCCCCACAGTAAACTGGCTCGTGCCTGTAAACTTACACGTCTGCTTGTCTTGAGAAAGGAGCGTTAGGAGCACTATTTTTAAACCTTTTTTTCCAGGAAGCAAGGTTTAAACAAATTCAGTTGTCCTTTAATGCCTGTTTTATGTAGTTCACTCCTCTGACATTTGGGTGAATAGACACCAGTTTTGTGTATTCATGTATTACCCATAACTTTGTCTCTCATCTCTTGCTTGTGCACAATTCAAGGCCTCAACCCCTTAAGAACCAAGAGCATTTGTTGAATTTTGTCATGTGTCTCTTTAGCTGTAGTTTTTCTTTACTCACACACACTGTATATTATCTTTTAAGGAAACACGTAGTTTTGAGGCTGTATTCATGCTTAGTTAAAGAGTAGAGTTGAGCGGACACCTGGATGTTCGGCTTCGGCGGGTTCGGTCAAACTTCGGAAAAAAGTCCGGGTTCGGGGTCGAACTTGACCCCGAACTTGACCCAGAACCCCATTGAAGTCAATGGGGACCCGAACTTTTGGCCACTAGTATGCCTCTAAAAAAGTCCTGGAAAGGGCTAGAGGGCTGCAAAATGAAGTAAAATGTGGGTGAGTGTCCCCATTCAAATAAATAGGTCAATTGACCTATTCGTATGAATGGGGACTCTATTTCAGTTTATAGAATAGCAATAGCATTACATGTAGTCCATAAACCGAAAGTCTATAAACCGAAATACATGTAATGCTATTGCTATTCTATAAAAAGAAAGTCTATAAACAGAATGTCTTTCGGTTTATAGACTTTCAGCTTATGGAATACATGTAATAATATTGGCTTTCTATAAACAGAACTAGAGTCCCCATTCATAAGAATTTCTTATGAATGGGGACTCTATTTCGGTTTATAGAAAGCCAATAGCATTACATACAATGTAATCGCCGAACTCCAACACGGACATACAGTGAAATGTCTGTGTTCGGGTCCGGGGTCCAAAAACCGTAAAGTTCGGTACGAACCCGAACAGTGCGGTTCGGGTTCGCTCAACACTATTAAAGAGTAGTACTGTGTTAGCCGTGGAAAAACAGAAACAAGTAGGGTTAAAATGATACCATTTATTGGCTAACTGAGAGTTTGGTTGCTAGCTTTCTAGAGGTTGGTTGGGAGCAGTTCAGTTCAATATGCCAGTAATATTTTGCCACTCAATAAGTCAGTATTTTGCAACTCAGTATGCCAGTATTTAGCCATTCAATATGCCATTCTTTTGCCTTTTAACATGCCAGTATTTTCCCCCTCAATTTGCCATTCTTTTGCCATTTAATATACCAGTATGTTGCCCCTCAATATGCCATTCTTTTCCTATTTAATATGCCAGTATTTTGCCACTCAATATGCCAGTGTTTAGCCACTCAATATGTCAGTATTTTGCCCCTCAGTATGCCAGTATTTTGTCACTCAATATTCCAGTGTTTAGCCACTCAATATGCCAGTATTTTGCCATTTAATATGCCAATATTTTGCCCCTCAATTTGCCATTTAATATGGCACCAGGCCCTGGACGCCACTATTGCCCGTCACCCCCTGATGGCGGGCCTGCTTGTGGGGTTAAATTAAAATTAACAGACACACTTAATATATAGAATACAGAATATTTATTGTATAGGCAGTCAGCTAAAGGACAAAGATTAGGGATGGGCTGCTCCTACCTTTCTTCTTCATATATTAGTGGCCTACATTCCATGCGAACCAACATATGTTATTTCTCACTGTAGATGCACTACGGTAACATAGTTGCCAACATCGGCCATGTTTCCAGGGACACATATTTGTTCCACATGCTGCAGTAAGACCATGCAAAGTGCAGCCCAGAAGTATGTCGGATGGATATACGCACAGACATAATCCAATTAATTAATCAGGGTGGATATTTCATAGGACCTACCATGATTAATTAATTTGATTGTGTCTGTGCGTATATGCATCCTACAAACTGCGGGCTGCACTTTGCATGATCTTTCTGCAGCATGTGGAACAGATATGTCCCTGGGAACATGGGCCCACATGAACCTTGCAATGAGGTGGCTGTAAGAGCACAGAATGTTCTATCAGTTAATACAGGTGCTATACAGGGTCTGGTAACAGCATGGTAAGGTAGTACACTAATTGAAAATAGTTTCACGGGCCTCGAAATTCATTGACAGCCAATAAGGAGGGCTCAGAGAGATAGGCAGGACTGTTACTATAGCAACAACGGTACTTCTGTTACACTTTATTTTCAGTTTTTAGGAAGAGCTAATGTAAAAGCTGATGCTAGATATATTTCTTTTCATATAGTAACATATAATGTGTCGCCAGATAAGAACCATTTGGTCCATCTAGTCTGCCCAATTTTCTAAATACTTTTATTAGTCCCCCGTTCCCTATCCTATATCTAGGATAGCCTTGTGCCTATCCCACGCATGCTTAAACTCCTTGACTGTGTTTACCTCAACCACTTCCGCTGGAAGGCTATCCCATGCATCCACTACCCTCTCAGTAAAGTAAGACTTCATTTACAGTGCTATAGGTGGAACTGCCCCTTTAAGCGGCAAGACAAGTAATTGTGCCTTCGTTTGTAGAGCAAAGTAAGTTCATTCCTATTTAGTTATTGTTATAGAAAGCATTGAGAATATTGTTCAGAAGTGTCTTACTCTGTGGAAAGCATTGATTTTTCTTTCACAGGGGAGTTTGCTGCTATCACAGTATGCATGCTGATAAGGCAGTCTTTCCAAATACCATAGATTTTATTTCGTCAATGAAATCAAACTTTGCACATTTATAAAATGCTCTCTAAGTAACTGCAGTATGTGCAATATAATACATGAAAATATCTAGGCCAAACATACTCATTTTAACTAAAGCTCTTTATAGATCAGAGCGGCTTTGTGTAATGTAAAGAAAAATTAATAGATCTGTCTTATCAGTTTTTCCTCAACACTTTCTATTTCCTACAAAAGGCAATATAGCAATACAAGATATTGCTGTTGTTAAAGAAACAGGCCTGCCCATCACCCCCAGCCTGCCTGCATACAGATCTGGCTGGAACCACACCCCTCTGCATGCCTAGCACTTTAAATAGCATAGTTGCCAACATCGGCCATGTTTCCAGGGACACATATTTGCTTATACATGCTGCAGAAAGAGCATGCAAAGTGCAGCCCGGCAGTATATAGGATGGATATACGCAGAGACACAATCCGATTAATTAATCATGGTAGGTCCTATAAGATCTCCACCCCGATTAATTAATTGGATTGTGTCTGTGCGTATATCCACAGTACATGCTGCCGGGCTGCACTTTGCATGCTCTTTCTGCAGCAATGTAAAACCTTCATTCACCAAAGCAAGGCTCTCATCCCCAGCTAACAAACAGGGGATGTCAACATTCAAACTCCAGAACTGACTTAACTAACCAAATGGTGTAAGACTCTGTCAGTAAATACAGCAATTATGAAGTCCACTATTCATTAAAGCTGCAAGATAGCCCACTTCCTAAAAGATCAACAGTAGCAATGGATATGTGGTAAATATTGAACTTTACCGACTTCAGTTTATTTTTTTCAATCTAATTTACTCTGTTACTGTTATTTATTTTGGCAAAGCAGGCCTGCTCTTGTAAGTTTATTATCCCCATAAAATGGCTATGTTGCTAATTAGTAGACGTTTTATTCTGCAGACTTTTATTCTATTTGCTCCTAAACATAGTGTTTTGTTACTTCCTGTGTCCTGGTTGCCTTGACAACATCAGAAAGGGTTAAATTACCGAGTGCAAAGACCTCCATTGGTAATTATTCAGAAATAGTTACAAAAATTACTGAGGTCTGATTATAAGACGAACTCGAATATATAAAACGAGCCATCTTTTTCAAAGCATTTGCTCTGAAAAAAAAAAAACCTTGTCTTACATTCAAACAAATATGGTATTTTTAATATATAAAAAAAAGTGTCATGTGCATATCAATCCACAGCTGATTTCATAAACAGGAGGCATCAGAGACACATTTTCGCTCAATCTATGCAATCGCTTGCAATCCTGATAACAGAATGTCTGGATCTATTTTTGATTCTCTGTATTTATAGTATTAACAATGTTTCTGTGATAGTGTCCCTTTAAGCACTCAGCAAGACGGGGGCTATACTTGAGAATCAAACCCAGCAGGTCTTTGTTTATACTGGCAGCTCACCTATGATATTGCACACAGTAATGGTAATAGACATCCACTGAAGGCTTGACATTAACCTGTGATTATCTTTCTTATTTGAATGGAGCTGATCTTGTCTCTGCGCTGACAAGAGGCAGCTTGACACAATGATAAGGGTCATATGAATGTTGTGTAAAAAAAAACGCCTTTACAGTTCATCATGTCACCATGGAATGCAGAGACACTATATGTTCACACTAAGTGTTATAAGGTTTTATAGTCCGTTCTCTCTTAAACTATCACTATTTAGCACATCATTCCACATTCTCATGCCACCCAACAGTTCCGATTTTGGAAGCCTGTCCCGCTGGCCCACCGAGCTCTAACTCTGTCCCGCTGCCCCACCGAGCTCTAACTCTGTCCCGCTGCCCCACCGAGCTCTAACTCTGTCCCGCTGCCCCACCGAGCTCTAACTCTGTCCCGCTTTTCTGGATAGAAGTAGATCTTGGAAGGATAGTGGGATTCTGAACCGCAATCACATTCTCTTCAATATATACTGCGCATGTGCTTCTGATTGACGCAGCCCCCCCCCCCCCCCCTTACCACTTGCTGTGCGCAGTAGAATGTGATGTCACTCTCGGGCAACCTCAGTCACTAAAACTAAAAGTCTTACTACACAAGAGGGGAGGATTGAGAGATCTGTGGCCCAGACCGTGTTCTTTCTTTTGCTCTACTATTGGATTGGTTACTAGATCCCATCACAGTAAGATAGGTGAATGGAAGGTATGGATATAGCCTGTGACGAGGTATGACGAAATGTTTACTCTAGGGCTTTAATTGGTAAAATGTTTGCACTTTAGATGTTATCCTGTGGAGCCCTGAAATATGCATTTTTCATAAGTGTCCTGAAATAAATTGGGGATGTGGTCAACCTACAAAAGTAGAGGGAACCCCTTAAATGTACTAGGAATGCGATTTAAATTCCTTTTTTGTGGTCCACGTGTTGTCTTCTAGCAAGCCTTAAGAGGCACATCCAGCTGAATGAAGCAGCCCAATACAAAGGATGCAGCTTTACAACTCCAAAGCCCTCATATTTGTCCAATGAATAAAGTGCCTTGAGAACACAGACATCATGTCGGTCTCATCTGTTGGAACCCACTTTGCCTAATGGCTCAACGGAATTTACAATGAACTGCCAGGAGATGACCTTTTCATTCTTTAGCTGTTTACGTTCATAGCCAGCCAGAACAAACAATGCAGCGAGCCAAGAGTTATCCGACGAAATAATATTATTCAGCTAGACACCATCTTAATAGCCATTTCTACCTCGATCTCGAAGCACATCTTTACTGATATATGCAGTAAAGGAAAACATCCATATGTAGAGTTCATTAACAGAATGTGATTCAGAACTAACATTAAAGAGACATTTTAGACTAAATTAGAAAGGATGATGTGAACTTGAATGTTGTGTAATCGGAACATCTCAAACAATTATTGTTTGTGGTGTGGAATCTCTATACAGATTCCCTTATCCGACCTATACATGTTCTTCATTACCTAAATTCTATGTGGACAACTTGCTCACATTGTATTTAGATAATGTAGATCATTTATAGCAATGGAACTAGTGAAATGACCTGCTAACACCTGAGAAAGCATCGTAAAAGAACAGAAATATGTTTGTGAATATTGTATTTGGATTGCTGGGTTTGGGGCATTCTATACCCATGTGAAATCTGGAGCAAAGATCCTGTCCTGTAATTAATTACTATGAGAATCCAATATCCACATCCGCACTAGATGGCCAAACAAGGCGTCTAGGACAGTTCATTGCGGCTAATTCACCGCTGACAGTCCAGCGCGGCAGTTTGAGCGCTGAACTGTCCTGGGTAAAGATGAACGCGGCCGCTTCATTGTGGCAATGTAACTGAACTGTAAGCACTTACAAAAGTACTCCCCCAAATAAATGAACCCCCCCCCCCCAAATAAAGGAAACCCCCCTAAAAGTGCCCTCACAAACCCTAATACAAAAATTAACCCCGAACTCTAATACTAAAATGAACCCTAATACTAATGCTACCCCCAAACCCTAATACTAAAATTAACCCCCAAACCCTAATACTAAAATTAACCCCCAAACCCTAATACTAAAATTAACCCTAATACTAAAATTAACCCTAATACTAATGCTACTCCCCAAATCCTAATACTAAAATTAACCCCCGAACTCTAATACCCCTTTTAAACATTAATAATACTCACCTTTAGCAATGAAATGTCCCGCGATGACCTCTCGCACGATGAACTGGCCATCGCACTAGAGGGGGCAGTAAAGCGGCTGCGTTAATGCAGCTGTGATGAACAGTCCCATCCCCCAAACAAGATCCTTTTGCCTTAATCATTATTGGGTCAAATCATTAAAAAGAGAATTGCAGGAAATTGAGATGGGAATTTCAAACTTTAGGCCAAAGTAGACGAGTTGGAAAAATTCTCCAGTGCAGCTGAATGGGCACATTTTTCCAATTCAGCTACTTTGGGCTTAATACTTTGGATAAAGTTCAGAGAAGGGCTACTAAACTGGTTCATGGGTTGAAGGATAAAACTTACCAGGAAAGGTTAAAGCATCTTAACATGTATAGCTTGGAGGAAAGACTTAACAGGGGGGATATGATAGAAACATTTAAATACATAAAGGGAATCAACACAAAGGAGAAGGAGAGTATATTTAAAAAAAGAAAAACTATCACAACTAGAGGACATAGTCTTAAATTAGAGGGGCAACGATTTAAAAGTAATTAAGAAGTATTACTTTACTGTGAGTGTAGTGGGTGTATGGAATAGCCTTCCAGTGGACGTGGTAGAGGTGGTAGAGGTAAACATAGTGAAGGGGTTTAAGCATGCATGGGATAGGCACAAGGCTATCCTAGATATAAGATAAGGCCAAAGTATTTAGAAAATTGGGCCGACTAGATGGGCCAAATGGTTCTTATCTGCCAACACAATATGTTTCTGTGTTAAGTTTTAAATCCCAGTGTCAGTTCCCTGCAGTTCTCTCTTTATTAAGTAGACCCTTACGTTTTTATGCACTTTCTACAGCGATCGTTGTAAAATGGCTTATTGCCACAATCCAACTCAGAACAAGAGTTCTTATCGGAGATAATTATATATCTCTGGAATTTACAACATGATGGTGAGAAGAGCTCATTTGCATAGGAAATCACTTTAGTTATCATACGTTTTAATTGCCCTGAATATAAAATCTGTTTGGATGTGTTACGGCTGTATATACTAGGAATAGCTTTATCCTCTGGCGGGAGCTACGGCTGGTTATTGTCCAATATAAACCCTATCCGCTTTGGTATATTGTCATATTTGGCTGTGACCCATGACCTTTAAGTATTTATTTTCATTTTTGTACGGCGTCGGAGTCACTAATATGTCGTGTAATATGTAATTCTATGTATTCTATAAACTGAAAGTCTATAAACCGAACGACCTTCGGTTTATAGACTTTCGGCTTATAGAAAACGTGTAACATAGTAACATAGTAATTTAGGTTGAAAAAAGACACAAGTCCATCAAGTTCAACCCTTCTACCTATCATTTCTGCGATTTGATCCAAAAGAAGGCAAAAATACCCCTAAGGAAGCTTTTTCGAATGTTGCCTCCTAGGGGAAAAAAAATTCCTTCTTGACTCCAAAAGGGCAATCAGATTTCTCCTTGGATCAAAAAGCTCTATTATTAATGCTCATTCTATTATTAATACCCCTGTATGTTCTGCTTTTCTAAAAAATCATCCAGACCATTTTTAAATGCATCTATTGTGGTTGATAGCACTACCTCTCTTGGCAGTGAGTTCCATAATTTTATTGTCCTTACCGTAAAGAATCCCTTCCTTTGCTGCCTATGAAATCTTTGCTCTTCCAGTCTCAGGGGGTGACCTCTTGTTCTTTGTACATTTCTATTAATGAACAGGTCCCTGGAGAGCTCCTTATATTGGCCCTGCACATATTTATATAATGTTATCATATCCCCTCTAAGACGCCTTTTTTCTAAAGTAAATACATGCAATTTTTTAAGTCTCTCTTCATAACTAAGATCCTCCAATCCCCTTATTAATTTTGTAGCTCTCCTTTGCACTTTTTCTAGTTCCTTAATATCCTTTTTAAGGACTGGTGCCCAGAATTGTACTGCATATTCAAGGTGAGGTCTTACCATTTATTTGTAAAGAGGCAAGATGATGTCCTCCTCCCGTGAATCTATACCTCGTTTTATACATGCCAATATCTTATTGGCCCTTGCAGCTGCTGACTGGCATTGGGCACTGTTGCCAAGTTTGTTATCTACAATGATTCCTAAATCCTTTTCGTTAATAGTTTTTCCCAGGGAAATATCATTTAACGTATATGTTGCTTTGTTATTATTTTTCCCATAATGCATAACTTTACATTTGTCTATATTGAACCTCATTTGCCACTTTCTTGCCCAGTTCCCCACTCTGTCCAAATCTTCCTGTAAAGAAAAAACATCAAGATTAGTCTTTATTACCTTACCTAATTTTGTGTCATCAGCAAACACTGAGACATGGCTCTCAGCACAACGTGGGAGATCATTAATAAACAGATTAAAAAGAAGAGGTCCCAAAACAGACCCCTGAGGTACTCCGCTCACTACCCTGGTCCAATTTGAAGCTTTACCATTTACAACAACCCTCTGTGTTCTATCTTTTAGCCAATTTTCAATCCAAATACATACATTTGCCCCCAATCCTATTTCTCTCAATTTGTAGAGTAACCTTTTGTGTGGAACTGTATCAAATGCTTTAGCAAAATCCAAATAGATCACATCAACTGCCACACCTAGATCTATATTTTTACTGACCTCTTCATAGAATGTTATTAAGTTTGTTTGACAAGACCTGTCTTTTACAAAACCATGTTGACTTTTACTAATTATATTCTGATTCAAGATGTATTCTTAAGTGTACACCTTTAGCAATCCTTCAAATAATTTCCCCACTACAGATGTCAAGCTCACTGGCCTATAATTACCAGGCAGAGATTTTGATCCCTTTTTAAATATTGGAATGACATCCGCCTTTCGCCAGTCTGTTGGCACTATACCTGAACTGAACGAATCCCTAAAGATCATAAATATTGGTCTGGCCAGAATTATGCTTAACTCTCTAAGGACCCTTGGGTGTATACCATCTGGCCCTGGGGCTTTGTCTATCTTAACAGAGTTTAATTGCATAAACACTTTTTCCTGTGTCAGCCAATCCCATGTTTGTGGTGACTGTTCCATAACTTCCGGTTATGAATGGGGCTCTCGTTCAGTTTATAGAAAGTCAATAGTATTACATTTATTCTATAAAACGAACGAATAAAACGAAACTAAAATAATGAACGAATTTTGTCTGAAACGAATGCAGTAATGAACGAAATTCGTTTTAGACTAAATAAATAACATTTTTGTCCGAATGGACGAAAAAGAAACGAAAATTTTAGTTTTGCACATGTCTATTTAATGCCGTTTCCATATTCTCTAATGTAGTCTTTTTATAAATACTGATTGCAAGGGTTTTTTTTTTGAATATGCAACAACAAATGATACTGAGGATATTAATCTAGTCCCAAATAACTTAAACACAGCACTCTACATATCATTACTATTTTATACATTTTATAATTACTTCCTATCAGGGCTTTTCTAGAATGTGCAAAATGTAACATATCACTGAGAACTCTAACTTAGTCTTAACAATATAATTCCTGCACAATGTATCATTCACTGTCTTTTCCATGATCAGTCATACAACCCTTTCATCAATGCTTAATTCCAGGGGTCTTCTGGAGGCTTCAAGATTGATATGACGCTTCTAGGTCAAACCTCCATTTCATGGGCGTGTTGCTAAGCTCCACCCACTTCCAATGCCACCATTTTTTGAGGGAGACCCGATTGTTTTGGTGCATGACCCGCCCCCTTGATTGTGGACCCACCCCTTTCCATCCAAGACTCATTTACCTTCAAGCCTTCAAAAAAAAAAGGGGAATATCTCATGACCACTGTTCCAAAACATCGTATACGTTTATTAAAAATGTTATTATTTTGTAATAGTGTCAAAAGTTTTATTTGGTGGGAATTAACTCAGCATAAAGGCTTCTGGCATTGCCCATTAAAAGGCAAGTTTGTACAAATAATGTACAGGAGTAAATAATTAACAGACATGGTGTAAAATCCTGAGACAATCCGATCGCTCAGCAGAAACGACTAATTTTATAAATCTCCAGGCTTAAATGTATATCACAAAGGTCACTGGAAATTAAATGAATGAACACAGTGTAAATAATGGAGTAGCTTTGTTGCGAGCTGTAAAGAATGTGTGCAACCCTTCTCATTAATCCATTAACCGTAGAGATGATGACATTCATTCATATCTTAGAAAAAATTAATTCAAGACATTCTAAACATTGTAAAACAATGTAGGACATGACATTAAAATGGGTACTAATTACTGACCAGATCAGAGGCTTTTAACATGTTTTACATCACTGGTAGTGGGACACCTAACAACCTCCAAGGGCTAAATCCCGTCACCTGATTAGAATGTAAAACCTTGTTCGCTGCATTGTATTATAAGCATGTTCATTTAATAATATAACTTACACAACAATCATTTTAGATGGTGTTTAATCCGTTCTGTTAATAAAATTAGGGTTTTTGTTTAAGGATAGGAAATAATAAATGAAATAACGAATTGTGACAAGTTAACAGCTAGATTGTAAAAAATTGCTTGTCTTGTTGTGGCGATGTTTTGTAAAAGATAAACAAAAAAGGAAGGGGAAAACAAAAAGGCATAATAACCTCTCTAGAATGTAAGCTTGCAAGCAGGGTTCTCTGCCTCATGGATCAGTCTGTCTCTGTTCATCTATCATAGTATGCAATGCCTTTCTATGCTCTAAATCAAGAGCTATGAAAATACAGTACTACTCACAGACAGATGTTCCTTGGTCTGCTAAGTTGTAAATTGCCACATTGATTCATTAAATTATGATTTGTAGCAGATGATATACATTTCACAAAATAGCAAAAATGATCCAACCGTTGAGCGCCAAAGGTCCATTACGAAAGATGAGAAAAACTTCAAGAGTTCTCCGTTGGTGCAGGAGGCACAGGTAGTTCCAAATTTAATTTAAAAAATAAATCCCTTATGTGTAAAACTGTATTCAAAAAACCACAACTTTATAATGGTGTGAGAATAACCGGAACACTGATGAGTTTTATATGACTCCCAGCTCCTACATGTTTTGTAGGCCTCAATATTACTTTTTCAAGATGGGAATGGGACTAAAAACAACCACCAAAATAACACACACAGGAGCCACAGTGTCCAAGTTTTGCAACTCAGTTGTTGATCCATGTCAGTGCACCAGAATGCATTGTTTAATTAAGGTACCTGATTACCCTATCCTGGTGGCAGCAGGAACAGAGTTGGACTATCTATCAAGTTTTTATTATACGCAAGTTGCACTTTAAGTGCTTAATCTGTTCCCACATTTCCATTTTATTGTGATATACTGCGCAATTGATTTTATATATATATATATCTTTTAGACTGTGGAAATAAACCTTAAGAATTTATTCTGTTGAGCCTGTTATCATCCTACGTTTGTGAGTGTGATAACCTACCCAAACCAGTTGATACTTTAATTCTTGCTGTATTACACTATATGTTTTTTGTATTCTTTCCCCTTGTACATGCACCTCAATTCTGGTGTGTTTCCCAATAACTAACAGTCAGATAATGCTTCAATCTAAAACAACTTGACATCTCTCCTCAAGTGAGATCAGACACCATAATTAATCAAATAGGATAGAGAAAGTTTTTCAGAATGTCAAACAGATCTACACCATGAAACTCATATCAGTTATGTAAAAGGAGATGAGATATCGGTATTACAGACAGGCACGTGCATGCTAAATTTAACAGTAATCATCTGTTGCACAGGTTGTGACACAATAATTGCCTATACTTTAGCATTATTTACTTAGAATGAACAAAGTTGAAAGGGGAGTTCATACACTTCTGTACAGCAACAGATGTTATAAAGAAACCATCATGTTCTAGCAAGAACCTCTAATAATTAGCATTAATATAATTTATTATCAGTGATGTGTAATCTTTCTTTAGATCTAACCTTGGCCTACAGACCATTTTTCACCAGCTGTGCGACAATGCTAGTGTGCGCTTGAAATAATTCTGGGGTGGTTTGTTGAGGCTTTTCGAAAAGTTTGGAAAGTAACTTCCTGTCTGGTAACATCAGTCACTCACGTGAAAGAAAAATAGATTATAAAATAACACCACAGTGCTATAAACAATACACTTAAAGGAGAAGGTCCACCTGCACTACTTTTCGCTAAGTATTGCTTATCATGCAATGAAAACAAAACAGACCTGTCTCAACAATTGCCGAAAAACTGCAAATAAAGTGTAATACATTTGTGGCTGTTGCTACAACAGCCCTGCCTATCTCTCTAATTATATTAAGTGTAAAATTACTGGAAAACTGTAAATTGTTTAATCATATATATACAAACACATGTACAATAAACAGAAAATAAGCTAGGTACAACTGAATAAAACACAAATAGCAGCCTGTAAAAGAAATGCATAAAAAGTAGTATATTCCTTTAAACCGGTACAGTCATAAGTTCCAATGCCCTTAATTACATGTTGTCTGTTCTTTTGTATATACCGCATTAATAGCAAATTAAAAAAATACAGGGTAGCACTGCTGGATGCTTTGTAATTTGTGCTAATTTAAAAGCACAGAAAAACCTTTTTTTTTTCCCTTCAATTGTCCACTTGATTTTCTTTTTAAAATAATTGCCTTTTTAGAGAGAAGTATAGATTGCTGCTAAGAAGTGCAGTGAGAGAGCCTGAGTCACGAACTTCAAAACCATTCAGCTTTGGTTAAATCTACACACATAAGAACACAGGCAAGGCCTTCAGTCTATTCTCATTTAAGGAAACGTAACGGTCTACTCAATAGAGGGAATTGTAGGGAATTGAGATGGGAACATCAAACTTAACCCTTTGACCCATTTGGACAAGTATATACATAGATTAGGGGTGGGGGTACATTTAGGGTTAGGTAGGAGAAAATGCTTAGGAAACAAAAAAAACACTACTATCGGTTATTGCCCTATAACTTTAAAAAAAAAAAAAACACAGAAAAACATGGAAACATTGGTATTTCTAAACTCATGACATGTAATTGTATAAAAAAAATGTAGGTCAAAATTAGTAAAGCTGGGGGGTTTTTCGCATTTTTTTTATCATATTTTATATTTTTTTTTCATAGTACATTATATCTTATGATGAAAATAATGTTATCAAAGGAAAGCCTTATCTGTCCTTTAAAAAATGATATACTGAACACGAAGAAATAAAATCACAGTTAAGCAAACGTATGACAAAAATAATGGAATTCTGGTCTTCAGGGCAGATCAAAATGCAGCATAGAACTCTACCACTAAGGGGTTAAGGACAAAGTAGCTAAATTGGAAAAATTCTCCCATTCAGCTGCTTGGGAAAACGTTTCCAACTCGGCTACATTGGCCTTAAGTTGTTAATTCTCTCTTTATTGACCCTATAATACTGGGTCATGAAAGACCTGGCAAAGCAGAAGATTGTCTAATCTCTTGCATGAGTGTGGGGCCTATAAAACATTCCTGTGGCAATCTTTCCGGGATGAGTTTGATAACCAATCAATGGCAGAGTAACAAAACAACTTATAGTGCTCTCTGTACGAGCAACAGTTCGCTCTCTCTAGAACCTGGGGAAATAATGGAACTCTTACAATAAGGATGGATGGGTCCAGTGCTCTGAAGATGCAGTGTGGAAATAACTGTATCAGTTAAAAAAAAAAAAGGCCAACTTCATGTCAGCAGAGAGACCACTTTATAACAAAGAACAGGACTTTGTATGGGAGTAACCCGGCTCTGACCTTCCTTGATGTAACACGATGCAGTGATTGAGTGCCCTCAGCTGAAGTCTCTATCACAATAAAACTGAATTAGGAGGCACAAGAGAACGGATGGCGAAGGAGAATGGTCCTCTGTGATATAGCTTTTAACACACAATTAAGCTCAGTGGACACAGTGATCATGGTGATAACGTATGGTCACATCTCCCAGACGGCCTTTCTTTTATCAGCGCGAAATGATGTCTGGTTGTTTGTTGTATTTGTTTAGATGCTTATCTCTTTTCATTTTTTAACATAATACTGGGATACATGCGACATCAGTGAGATTTTTCGCAAGTAGATACATATAACTCTATTTAACCCCTTTTTAGACCATAGATCCACTTTGACATTGTCTCACCTCTTAATTGGAGAATATCCGGAATTTCATGGTTCTTTATTGCAAAAAAATAAAACACTTTTTTGCTTATTGTTTTTTTGTATTTAAAGTTTTTTATTGATTTTTCACAGTTGAAATAAACAGAGTAGACAAACATAAACAAATATAGCATGAATACATACCAATAATCGTGTCATAACATGCTATTGTGAGATATAGTTGTAAATTCCGGGTCAGTGTGACAGCTTATTTGAGAATATGGTAAACTTCGTAAACCACTGGATCGGCGCTCTGTAACTCTCTCAAATAGATCTTCCCCATCTTCGGAGTGGGAAGGGAACAGGGTGGGGTGCCATGGGAGTGGCCCACAGAGGGCGCCTGAACACCTAAGGCCGGCCCTGCCTGGACGCAAATGCAATGCAGCACAAAACGCATTAGGCTTTGCACTGCTGTTCATCATGCTGTGTAGTCAGACCACTTGAAATTGAAATGCAATGCAACATTTTATTTTATGTTTCCTCTGTGTTCTGTTTTCTTTGTTGCAAGTTGGGAGGAGCTTAAAGTGGGCGGGGTAGACCAGTGAGACTGCCTGGAGCTAATTTCTTTGCATTTTGGTTTTGGATGTCTTCTAGACATACACGTAGGGCTGCCACCTTTCCTTGGTAAAATTTATCAAAAATGTTATTACTATTAGACTTTAGAATAGTAATAAACTATTACACATTTCCCTTTTAAAGTTGATCATTTGCATATCAAGTCTTCTGTGATATCAAACATGACATGACACCAAGGTCACATTTTAAACTCATGTGCTTCTTAGTATATGCAAGTATAGAAAAACACCCAACTTGTCACATTTACTTCAATACCCATAGATCCTAATGATATAGACAGTAGTGTCTCTTCCACAAGGCAAACAAGGCACTCGCCTAGGGCGGCACTTTGCCAGAGGGTGTTAAAGCACACTTCTGGTGTTTTGAACATTTTCGCTCCCTCCCCCACCGTTCAGCAAGCTTAAGCTCCTTCCAATTAATCAGAGTGATGCAGGCATGTAATGACGTGGTGGGGGTATGAAATGAGGGTGATGGTGGCATGTAATGGGGGTAATGGGGCATTTAGTGTGTATGCAATGTGGGTGATGGGGCATGTAATGGGGTGATTGGGCATTTAATATGTGTGCAATGTGGGTGATGGGGCATGTAATGGGGTGATGGGGCATTTAATATGTGTGCAATGTGGGTGATGGGGCATGTAATGGGGTGATTGGGCATTTAATATGTGTGCAATGTGGGTGATGGGGCATGTAATGGGGTAATGGGGCATGTCGTTGGTGTGCAACGTGAGTGATGGGGCATGTCGTAGGTGTGCAACGTGGGGGGTGCCCGAATTTTGTCTGCCTAGGGCAGCACAAAACCATGATACACCACTGGATATAGACAAGCACGAGCATCACTATCGCTACATAGAAACAAAACCATTGTAATCTTAGGAATGCCTTTAAAATGAAAGAGTTAACATTAAGCTTTCCGATCTCTTCGACGAGAAAGATTCACTATTTCAGAAATACTCTCTGAGGATTAAGAGATAAATCAAGTTGAACTGCGTTAGTTTGCTGAGGCATGTGGGTTCTCCGAAAACCAAATTCGACTAATCTTATATTCCATCTGGATAAATGTCCAGATAATCAATTTAATTTTATTTTTTTAGGTGCATTAAAATGACAACATATTAAAATGGAAATATCCCTAGCGGTTTTAAATATGCTGCTTCTCTGAATAAACAATAAAGATCTATATTTTTATATATATTTAATGTGCTTTGTTTCATTTCTTCAGTAACATGTAACAATTACCAGCGAGAATCCCAACTTATACCAATTCTCCATAACACATAGGGGACCCAGCTAAATTATTACTTTATTTTATTTTATAAGCTGTTCTACCAATATTAAGTGTTCAGTTGTTTTATCTGAAACTCCTCCAGGCACTGTAACCAATCTGAAAAAAAAAAAAAAAATCTAACCATATACCTTGTGGGGGAGGATGAGATAATAGTAGCAAAAGGTAGGGTAAACATGCACTTTATTGGGTATTCTAGAACAGGGCTTCTAGTGTGGTCAAGTGTCATCACCACTCTGGTTACTTTAGTCATGTCCAAAGTCCGGCCCGCGGGCCAGTTGCGGCCCGTCCTTTACTTCCATACGGCCCCAGAGACACGGCTGATCAATGTCTCTCTCTGTGTCTGAGCCATCGCACATCCCTGCCCCGATGCCAATGCGATGGGGCGGGGGGCGGAGCGGAACTTGGCGGGACTCGGGAGCAGCCGAGAGAGGCCATGCCCCCCGCTCTTCTCTATGTGCCTGGCGCCGCCCATGACGTGGGAATGCAGAAGAAATGCTGAAGGAATTTGAAATCTGCATTCCTTCTCTCACTACACAGCCACCTGTAGCCCCATGTGGAGCTGACCGAGGAGGTCTACTGCCTGTCTTAGTAAGTGCAATTTTATCCATAAAGCCCTGATGCTTCATATATTTCCATATATATACACACACATAAATATATATATATAAATATGTGTGTATATACAGTCAGGGTCAAAAAAAAACAGACACCTTCCATGTCATTGAATATTGAGTCCTTTTTGTTGATACAAACAATAAAATAAATTAAATTTGCATTTTATATATAATGGTTTATTTACTTTTTCTTATTACACGCTGTAGCCAAAGTTTTTTTACTAAATTTAATAAAGTCAGGGACAAAAAAAACTGGACACTTTCAATATATAATAAAAAATGTTTTCATCTGGCCTTCAGATATGAAAGGCAGAGTGATTTTACTACTGTTTAGAATTGTCATTCAAATCGTTTGCAATAAAGTTTGCATAAAATAGTTCATTTGTACTTAATTTTAACTGTCAGGCAAAATGGTCGGCCCTCACGCATGTTCACTTCATCAAGTCTGGCCCTCTTTGAAAAAAGTTTGGACACCACTGGGTTACTTGATATCAGTGCCTATGAGTAGGGTTGCCACCTTTTCTTCCAAAAAATACCGGCCTTGGTACTGTCTCCATAGAATTAACATTGGCCTGATGCCAATTTTCTTACCTCCCTGCCGATAAAATACCGGCCATGTGGCAACCCTACCTATGAGTAGATAATATTCTCGCTTTTGCATGCGATACATACATATATATCCAGAACATAACTCACGTGCCCCACAGCAAAAAAACAAACTTACAGGGAAGAACTTACATTCCTGTGTCGCCAGAATGACAATTATCAAAAGAAGAGCTAACTATCGTTTGCTGAGAATATTGGATTCTCTCCAGCCAGTGCCAGTCTTACTCAATATCCCTGAGAACAAATGGGTGGAGAAAACACTACAGATAATGTGTATTTCTAACTGAAACTTTCATGAATTGTTATGCAAAGAAAATAAATCCACATTAATAATGCTACTGTATGCATTATAGTACATGTGGTGGCTGTTACTTTAAGTTAATAAATAATATTTTTTTACTGACCCTGAATACATTTGTTTATAGTGCGTATTTTTTTTCCCCCAGAGGAAATAAACCTGGTCATATGTGTACAGTATCTGCAGCCTAAGACCAGGTTGTACTATTTTATAATGTATAGAAACTAGACATGTGCAAAACTAAAAATGTCGTTTCGTTTTCGTCCATTCGGACGAAAATGTTATTTATTTAGTCTAAAACCAATTTCGTTCATTACTGCATTCGTTTCAGATATTTTCAAGACATTGGTTTTGTTTCGTTTTATTAGTTCGTTTTATAGAATACGTGTAATACTATTGGCTTTCTATAAACCGAACGAGAGCCCCATTCATAAGAAATTCTTATGAATGGGGCTCTTGTTCGATTCATAGAAAGGCAATAGTACTACATGTTTTCTATAAGCCGAAAGTCTATAAACCGAAGGTTTATGAATGGAGACTCTGTCTCTGTGTAGTGAAAGCCAATAGTACTATTACATTCATTACAAATGCCGAAAGTCAATAAACCGAACGTTCGGTTTATAGACTTTCGGCTTATGGAATACATTTAATCCTATTGCTATTCTATAAACCGAACGTTCGGTTATAGAATAGCAATAGGATTACATGTATTTCATAAGCCGAAAGTCTATAAACCGAACGTTCGGTTTATAGACTTTCGGCTTATGGATTACATGTAATACTATGGGCTTTCTATAAACCGAACTAGATTTCCCATTAATAAAAATTTATGAATGGGGATTCTGTTTCGGTTTATAGAAAGCTAAGAAGTTGAACGAATGAACGAATGGTTTAATATGAACGAAAATCATTCGTCCATTCGTGCTATAGTATCGGCATTACTATAAACCGAAATAGAGTCGGTTTATAGAATGCCAATAGACTTACTTGCACTCCATAAACCGAAAGTCGTTCATTATGTCGGTTTATGGAAAGTAGTGTACTATGCTATTGTATTCTATAAACCGACTCTATTTTGGCTTATAGAATGCCAATAGTATTCATTCGGCTTTCGTTAGCTTAGCATTTTCATTATTCGTTTTTCAAACGAATGAACGAAAATGCTATTTTCGGACGAAAATGCATTAGTCCGAAAACGAATGCACATGTCTAATAGATCCATCACAATGGAGATCAGCAGATGTTTAAACCTTCTTAGAAGTATGTGCAAATCATTTACACATATAAGGGACATCAAGGCTGTACATACCATCTACTTTCAGGGATACAAAATAGTTAATGAAAGTGTAAAGCAAAAGTAAGGCATCAACTCTTGATAGCATGAAGCCAGGTTGTAAAATGCGCTAACACTGGTTATAACTGGAGTGCTTACAGATGGGAATCTCGGCCAAGTTATAGGGAATCGTTGGTTTATCGCATCCCACCGCCAAGACTATCTTGATAATTTATTGATGACGAGCTTTGCCAGCAAATATAGTTTACACTTGCAAATGAGCAAATGGAAGCATGTAAAATATAATTTGTGCCTTTTCAGTTTTGTCAGAGAGAAAGTCCTCCGGGGGCTGATGGTTTTTATAGCAGACTCCCTGATTTAGGTAGTAAACCCTGGTTGCTTAACAGTGGATGTGGGGTCTAGCTAGTATTTAAAATGTAACCTTTAATCAATGTTATTAAAAATGTATACCTTCGCTTTGCTGTGCTTATTCCATTATGTAAGTCCAGGATAAAATGTAATCACTAGGGGCAGATTTTTATCCGACAATTTTATTTTTAGGGTTTAATTCCTCTTTAAGTGAGAAAAAAAAATTAAAACAAATTCTCCTTAAAAAAATATATTGTTTTTCTTTTCTTTATGCTCTTGGCAGAGTCTCATCCAAAAAGACCCCCACCTGCTCCAATTTACAACAATATAGCCTAAAAACCCACGGAACAAAATGAATAACATGCAAATGAGCAAAGCTTAGTGTATAAAATCATTACGAACATGGCTTAATTGCTTTGTGGAAACACTTTGAGTCTCTGAGTTCAGTATTTTACCAAAGAGTGTGATGCAAATTGTAGGCAACCTGGAGTGGATTAATTGCAGTTTGTCTGTTATCTGATCAATCCAGTCTCATGTAAAAAAAAAAAAAAAAAATTATTTTATGTTATTTCAAAGGGCCATTTTTTTTTGTGCAAAACACAAGCTGCCAACTGTATTAACACGCAAACATCATTAATTACAGAGATTTTAATTGCAAGTAACAAAGTATAGTTTTCTCATTAAAACATCAAGCATTAAACAGGAGAACCAAAGTGCAGAAAAATGTCAACTTGTAGGTGAATATGATTGTATAAGCTTTTCAACGCCCAGTAAAGACAGGATCATTTTCTGTTTGCATTTTATTTTTCTAAACAAGAGCTTCAGTAGAAATGCAGGCAATTTAAAGGGATAAGAAAGCTTTGCTACAATTATTCATCCAGGGACTGTCAGATAAATCTTGTTTACAGTGTGAATATAGAGAAAAGAAAATGATGACTGCTATGCACATAGTTGCCAACATCGGCCATGTTTCCAGGGACACATATTTGTTCCACATGCTGCAGAAAGATTATGCAAAGTGCAGCCCGGCGGTATGTAGGATGGATATACGCACAGACAGGATCCAATTAATTAATCAGGGTGGAGATCTCATAGGACCTACCATGATTAATTAATTGGATTGTGTCTTTGCAAATATGCCTTCTACAGATTGTCGGGCTGCACTTTGCATACTCTTTCTGCAGCATGTGGAACAAATATGTGTCCCTGGAACCATGGTCGATGTTGGCAGCTATGAATGCAGAGTAGTCTGCAAATACAGTCAGAGACAAATGTGCTTCCAGTGTGTCTGTGGAGTCTCCTGCTTATATCACCTGTGGCTTCAAATGCAAATTACACACTTCCCACTGAAAATTAGTTAATTTGCATATCAAGCCACAGGCAATGTCATAACCTGGAGACTCCATACACAGATTTAACACTTTTTTCTTTCAATTTAACACATTTTTCTTTCAATTTTTATCGCAACGTAGATGTAATCTATTTTTGACGTTTGCTTTCCTGACCCCTTATCCCTTTTCGTCACAAATTTTTTTCATAAAAATGATCTCAATGCACGTGCAGATTGAAATTCCGACTTGATTCTATACTTTGTTTAAAAGCCTCTTCAATTCCTGTCCCTTTAACCTCCCAGACAACGCAAGCACCAAAGCGTCACATTTTGTTCCTGGCCACCAATCACAAGGTGAGCGGTAGCCAGGAACATTATGGCAGAGACCCGATCAGGGTGCTAATAGACCCTGTGGGTCCCTGGCAAAAGATCGCGATACCGTCGGACATCACGTGTGATGTCACGGAGGCGTGCCCGAACCCGGAAGTTAGGTAAAATGTAGCTGGTGCTCGCTTTGAGCACCAGCTACATTTTCCCTATCTGATTGAGGCCACTCAAAGTAGCCTCGTCTGACAGGTGGGATCCCGCTGCATGTCACTGCAGCGGGATCCGAGCACAGTTTATCACAGGGAGCCACAATCAGCTGTTTAACGCTCAACGTCCTATGCCGTCCTAGCGTCTTTTAGGTACACTAAAATCAGGATGGTATAGTACATCCTAGCATCAGGAAGGGGTTAAACACCTTTGGCTGTAACTAAAGTCAATGCAGTGATATTTTTTTTTTCAATAGTGGTGGTAATGAGTAACATGTGTGGCATAATTATTGGGCACCTGTGTGTGTGGCATAATTAATTGGGCAGAGTTGTGGCATTATATTATGGGGCTCTGGTGTGGCATAATTTATGGGGCTCTGATGTGGCATAATTTATGGGGCTTTGGTGTGGCATAGTTATGGGGCTCCTGTGTGTGGCATAGTTATGGGGCTCCTGTGTGTGGCATAGTTATGGGGCTCCTGTGTGTGGCATAGTTATGGGGCTCCTGTGAGTGGCATAGTTATGGGGCTCCTGTGTGTGGCATAGTTATAGGGCTCCTGTGTGTGTCATAGTTATGGGGCTCCTGCGTGTGGCATAGTTATGGGGCTCCTGTGTGTGGCATAGTTATGGGGCTCCTGTGTGTGGCATAGTTATGGGGCTCCTGTGTGTGGCATAGTTTATAGGCCATCTAACTGGCATTACTAAGGAATCTGTTTGGCATTGTATTGGAGGAAATCCTGGGGGGGGTGACACCATGAGTTTCCGCACCGGGTGACACCAACCCTAGTGACGCCCCTGTATATATGTAATCATATTTAATCACCTATTTAATCAAATGGTTAGCATTGGTGGCATGTTCTGAATTAATTGTCAAATCTGTAATTAACTTAAGTGAAAGTATTTATTTTGGGGGAGGGACTAACTTTATTTGAATCAGAGAGTTCCCAGCCCCTGTCAATTGATGACAATTGTGTCGGGAATGCAATTCAGAAGATTGCAGACTGGTGACCTGTCTGACATACACATGCGCAAATGTGGCTTTTTCCACCGCAGAATCATGGGAAATATAGTTCCCATTTATTCTGCTTTATTTTAAAGCCCCAACCGTGCATGCGCGAGCACAGGTCACCATCGAGCATCCTACAGAATTGCATTGCCGACACTGGCTGTGTCAGAAAAGCAATTTGGATGCCACATTCGGCCCCTTGGTTTAATTGTGTCTGCGACACTACTGAGCCAAGGGGTGATAAATGAAAGTAAGAGGGTCACCCGCTACCAAAAAATAAATAAAAAATAAGTTCAATACATTTAATTATTAACTCAGTGTTGAAAAGAAAGTTTAGTTGTGCTTTAACACTTATTTATCTTAGCCATGATGAATGTCTAAATAGTATTTTATTTGCATTATTCATCATTACAGGTGTAGCAAATACTTTGTGTTTACACTCAGTTAACTGATCACCATTGGGAATATATTGTGAACACGTTTGCTTTCTTTGCCAATATGTGATATATGATTGTTTTAACTGAAAGAATATTTAACTCATGCATGTTATATACTTTATTTGCTTTTAACGCAAGGGAGGTACCACACTGCAATGCGAAACGCATGGGACTGTTCCTTCACTGTATTCTGATTTTGTTATTTTTGAAATAAACCTGGATTTTTATGGACCCGCTTGATTGACCATTATTCGTTGGAGCAAAGTGTGCTATATTTCACACTACTCTCTCTTGTATTTATTTAAGTTGTGTTTACGTCTACCCATACCCCATATTTGTACAGGTGATTTTTTTTCTATGGTTGGTGCTCTGACAAATTTTTCAAAGTTACAGCTGATCACTTTGGCAGAACAGCGTATGCGCGAGTGATGCACACCACCTCCCGCCCCCTTCGGATCAGCTGCGGGAAGAGGGAAAGTAACAGAGAGAAGCATTTCACTGATTTTTTGTTTTACCAACTATACAGTTATTGCTATTCTAGTAAGTGGAAGTCAATCTCGGGGACACACGGGGGGGGGGGGGGGGGGGCTGCCTCATCTTGATGGGAGGCTTCCCCCAGTCAGTGAGCACCTCCTTAGACTCCCCCCACTCACCAGGGTGCTTGCCCCTATTCTATGCCCCCCAGTGTGTCCCCCCAATCCCAGGACTCTCCCTCTCCCCAATTCTCTTTCCCTAACCCCATATCTCTTATCTCGCCCTCCCCATATCTCTGTCCCTCTCCCCCATCTGTTCTCACCCCCTCCTCCCCATCTCTGTTCTCTCCCCTCCTACCCCATCTCTGTTCTCTCCCTCTCCTACACCCATCTATGTTCTCTCCCTCTCCTACCCCCATCTATGTTCTCTCCTGCTATTTCTGTTTCCCCCCTCCTCTGTTCACTCTCCCCCCTCCCCCGCTCTTTCACACAGAGCTCATGCTGCTTGGCTCCCCGTGTGGAGTGATAATTCAGGGGATCGGAAATGCTTCATGGGGAGGGGGAGGACCCTGCACCCGGTGAGATCGCCCCCTCCCAGGGTCCTGCACTCCGGCCGTGTAGAGGGCTGGTGAGGGGAGATCATCTCTCCAGCCAGTGCCTCTACCGGCAATTTTTTTCTCCCCTCTCCACGCTGGCGCCCCCCTTATCCCAACTGTGGTGCCCTAAGGCGGCTGCCTAAGCAGATATATTTTTATTATTACAGGTGAACCCTTTCAGTGCTGTAAGGAGCACCATTTGTGTTCCCTACAGCACTGAAAGAGTTAAAATGTGCAGGTATATTACCACACATCGGGTAATGGCGTTTGCGGCGGCATAAAAATCTAATTTGCTCAGTAAATTCTTGCTAACGCCAGGTTTTGGCTTAACGAGGTACATATAATCTAGGCCACTGAGTATAAATTAGTTATACAGATAGATGTGTATGTTGGTGGGTTACATGTACCTCAGTGTGTTGGACTGATGCTGTTTGTCAAATTAGTAACCATTAAATAAGCATATTGGGGCTAGAATCCTGCAATGGTGACTGTTCCTTTAAATGAACATGTACTATATATGAAGCTGATGGAAAAAATCCATTCCTATAGAAAATTGTACTTTGGTCCATTACCCTTTTCTGTGGCTAAGACGATTTAATGGTAGAAAATGCCAGGGCACACGCGTTTTAAATGATTAATGCAGATTTATTGAATAAATCACTTATTCAATAATGTTTATTAATAATTCAGCGCCTGAGTGCCGTAGTACCTTCTGAAATTGCATGCATTTAAACTACTTTTTAGCAAACGTTCCCTGCTGAGCATCACCAACCCCCATGTGCCTCTCTCTCGGAAGGTACTAGTCCATCGAGCCGAAAGAAGAATCTGAAGGACTAAAGTGATAGGAAAGGTGTTTCAGAGAATTAGTCACCGAAAAAAATAAAATAAAACACAAAGTAGACAGAGAAGCATATAATGTGGTATATCACCCCAAGGGGGGTCCATAAAGCACCCCAAGAAAATGGTATATACACAAAGAGGGCAGGAGGAGAACACAGAAAGACAATTAATAAGATAAGTCATACAGTGCCATAAGTTTGCAAAAAGTTTATTAGAGAAAAACTGTATAAAAATATAATCTAGGTAATAAATAACATCACTAGTACAAAAGCACAACAGTAAATACTCACATATACAAATAGCACCAGCACAAAATCGCTCTAGATGCAGAAGTAAACAGAAAGAGGGACAGGAGGAACACACTGTGCAACAAAAAAACGGAGGTCACCCAACGTTTCGGCTATAGAGCCTTTTTCAAGGGGACCACCAATTAGTCACCGAAAACCTATTAAATTTGTACAAGAAACGTATTATTTTTTTAAAATGTAAAGGAAAAGCTGCTGTTTTGTTTTTACTGTAAATTGTCAGAGGGGTTTTGCTCCTGTATGCTATGTACAGATCTCTCAAACTACAGATCACTGCGGCTTCCATTGTTTAACTATCTTCTCTCTAGGGCCATAACAATCAAGGTTGCGGGCCGGCACTCTGAGTTTGACAACTTGCATGTCCGCCCCTTTAATGCTCTACCTGCTTTACTCCCTGCACGCTGTGTCTGACTGATCCAGAGATACCTCATATCCATATCCTGCGTGAATCAGTATTGACACAGGGAGGGAGAGACACGTCTTCTGCTGTCCTCCTCCCCGGCAGGTAAATGGTGGTGGGCAAGTTGCACTGGCAAACTGTTTGGGGCCAATGCTGGTACTGAAGCGCTGTTTGGGTGCAATACTGACACTGACTAACTCTTTGGGTGCTACTGGGGATGAAATGTTTCTTGCTGAAGTTGGCTCGGAGTTATGCCTCTGCTTCTACCATTTTCACTGTTTATAAACCTTCTTGACTGACTCATGAGAGTTTCATTTTGAACACAACTGGAGGATAGGACTGCGCCCTTTTCTTTAAAAAAAAAATATTGGCCATGCAGATTCCACCAAGGACTTTTCTTTCACCGGCCTAATGCTAAAATACCGCCTGGGGGTCAACGCTACTGGAGCACAGTAGCATATACATGACAATGTCCTGGGACCAGGTACAGAGAGGCGGGAGTAAGGGGTGTTCACATCACCTCATGTGACATTGTTTGGCTCTGCATCCTTGAGCACAAGCCCCACGGTACAGGTAGAAGCTTGTACCTCATGTCAGGAGCCCAGTACCAGAGCCCAAATCTACGTATCTTCTTTTGACACACATAGATTAAACATTCTGCAAACGCACTGCGAACTTCCAGCAGTCATGGTGGGAGAGCCTTGAATTTAATGAGGACAAAACCGGACAAAAAAGGATTTTTTAATGGAACCCCCAAAAAGGAACTATTGACAAATATAGTAGCGCTTTTGTGCTTTTTAAGGGACATATATCCAACTAATCTCAGCATGTGTGAATATTTGCAAGCAAACTAATTAACATGTGGACTAACTCAATGCAGCAATTAAGTAATTTTTCCTTACTAGTGTACAAAGATTGTAAAAGATATAACCATGAATTACACCGAACGTGTTCAATTAGCAAACACAGATTCTAAATGGTAAGTGCAGGTAAATATAGATTGTTTTCTTTTTTTATAGGAAACCTTTTACTTTTCACAGCAAAAATACAGATTTTCACTGCTTTTGAACATTTTCAGTTATTACAATTTTAGTCTGTAGATGTTATGAACCAGCAAATACTTAGGTCTATCTTCTGTGATTGTGCATTAAATCTGAAACCTTCACCATTCTAGTGTAATATCTTTATGATAAATCCCTGTGTAATATATAGATAGATAGATAGATAGATAGATAGATAGATAGATAGATAGATAGATAGATACAGTATATACTCAGTGAAATGCCTAATGTGTCTCAGAAGTTAGTCTTCAGGGAAAGCTAGAGCAAGAAACGTTGAAAGAAAATCAAAAGACTACTAAATGCATTTAGACAAACAAACAAAAAAACTGTACCATAAATATGTAAAGCTTTACCAGATGCATCAAACTTTTGTGTTTTGTAATCATTTGTTGCCTGGAGTGATCCCCAGTTACTTTCAAGTCACAAAGATACTTGACTCCTCTACTAGACAGATGGGTCTCGGGTGGGCTGAAGACACCACAGCAGGAGGTGCACTGTTGGGCATGCCAGTGTCTGATGTCATGGAATGGGGAGGGGCCAGGGATGTTATGGAGAGGATACTGGGAATACATGGCAGCCTGCCATGAATGATCAAAGTTTTGTTTTGATTCATATAGTGACACTGACCAAAGAAAATTGCCGATGTGTATTAGTAAATGGCTGCCACCATTCTGCTATTAAACTCATACTTCCTTGAAAATTAAAAGCACTAATAATCAAGTTCTATTTACATTTTTTTGACATCAACACTTTATTGTCATTTCAGTTATATAATCCAAACTTTCAGTATTTTCTTGCCTGTGTGGTGTGAGCTCTGCAATTCCATCCTTTGATATTAGTATAACATAGTACGCTTATATATATGATGTTTAACAAACACAGTGATATTTATACAAGCAGGTTGTGTAATTTATACAATATATCTCGATGTAAAGTATGTGAACTTTAATTAATCAACAGCAGAAAAAAAAAAAAAAAAATCACATCAACGCTTGTGAAATGAGGTAATTCCACTTTTTTATTCCCCCTGAGACTGTTATTACAGGAAAAAGTAATAACACTTATTATTAAACTAGACTGTCTTTAATAAAAAACCCTTTTTCATGTGAGTCTGACAGGCAATTTCAGATGTTTTTATGTTCGCTACCATTTGCTCAAAGGGCATGTCTATGAGAAAATGCTTTCTGTACAGTAAAACAAGCTGCTCTCAGGATATGCCTGGAAGATTTTTTTTTTAACACGCTGCAATAAGTGCATAAAGGTGACCTTTATATGTTTCAATTCTGGTGTATTTAAAGATAACTCGTTAAGGGCACTTTTGACTGACATAAAGCACATTTATTACATTAAATATTAGAAAGCAGAACCGCAATGCATGTTGCTTCTACACAAAATCTGCGGCATTCGGACATGTTACTATAAGTCTTCTGGAGAAGGGATTATTTGTTGGCCTGTGCACCTTGTGTTAGATTCTACGGTTGCCAGCTGTGAGAAAATGTGAGAAAAAGTGGACCTGTCATCTAAAAAAAAAAAAAAACACATTATTCATCGGAACATAAACAAACTGCCTGAGTTTGCGCTATCATGTTTTTTTAAATGGTTCAGCAGTTTTCTTTAGACGTCTTAATAACAGTCGCATGTCAATGAAACGTAACAATTGCTTGTAAAAGACCATTTCCCAGCATGCACCTGACCTCCGCTTCCATGATTGGCTGCTAATTTTATAGCTTTTGAAACCTGTCGTTGTTTTGCAATTAGTCCACAACCAGGAGAGACAGGAGCTGGATGTGTTAGTGTGAATTCCTGACTATATTAAAACTATATATTTTTGTTAAACTGCTGAACCATTGCCTTTTTTTTTCCCTTCTTCTAAAAAAAACCCATCAAAAATATGTTTTAAGTGGGATTACTTTTGGGTGTCAAGGTCTCATTCAAATTGATTATTCCATCCTGCAATATAGTTTCATAAAACTTAATTCCTTCCAAGTTAGGGAATCAAAGTACATAATTAGCTGCTGCCTCCAGGAAAGCAATGTATTTATTAGAAAAATACAGTCTTAAAAGAAGAATACTATGAATGTAGAGAATTTAAAAAAAAACTAAATCTATGTTAGGTCTGCAGAATTGCGAGCAAAATACATAGATTAAGAGAAAAAAAACGTGTTTTAAATGTGTTTGTGGCTGTTTATCACATATCCTGTGTCTTGATATGCAAATGATATATTTTGAATTGAAAGCAATTAATTTCATTGTCAAGTCACAGGTGATGTCATGGACATGAGACACCACGAACACATTTAAAACAAATTTAATTTTTTTAATTCATGTTAATTTGTTTGCAATTTTACCAATGCATTACTTTTATTTTCTACGTTCACAGTACAAACCATACTTATCTAAAAGGGAATCACGTTAAAGTCCAGTTGCATCTCTCACCTGTGGAGTAGGTTTTCAGAATTTCTGTGTTTTTGTATTACATGGATGGTTACCCTGGCTGTACTATACTCGATTATCATACTTCCCAACTTCCCCGGGCAATATGGGACCTCAGGGGTGGGGCTTAAAAAAGGGGAAGAGTCAGGATAACTGACAGCTCTACTGCTTAAAACGGAAAAGATCTGGAGGCTATTTATAGAATATGTATTTTTTTTCAACAGACAACACTTTTCTGGCTTTATTCAATGTCCTTTGACATGTGTTCCATAGACTAGAAGAGAACATTTTGAGATAAAACTTAGTGATAACGCTGGTCTTTGATTAGAGGCAATTATTCCAACGCTACATTTAAAGCATATGTGTTCTTGATATCCTGACAAAACTAAACTGGCAAGTATACTGCAAAAATCAGGCACTAATAGCAGAGTTGGAAAGATACTAATGGGAGAATTTTTTAATCTCTGAAATTCATGTCTGATGTTTGCAGTTCATTTGCCAGTTTACAGCTACTATGTTTACTATAAAAGGTGCAAAACTATTGGATAGCAGATCAGCAGAAAAAATTATGAAGCATCCCACATAAGAGAAATGCCTCAATAAATGAGTCAGAGCCTCAGAATATGATGTCATATGTGTGTCATTAGGAATTAAAGGAACACAAAGCCATTTGTAAAGCAATTTGTGCTGGAAAAGTCACATAACCCTTGATCCAAAAAGTCCTGTAAGAGAATGGCAGATTTGCAATAATGTAATGCCATACTTAAAAGAGCCACACAATTAAGAAGTGTGGGGTTATGTGTGCCTCAAACAGTTATATTATCCCAATTGAATGAAAATTGTAAAAAAATAAATAAAACAATAGAATTAGAATCCAGAGAACTTCCAGACATGCTCATCTACTTAAATGTAAGTACCAAAGTATGTAAATACATCGATCAGAAATAACATTATGACCACCTGCCCAATATTATTTCGGCCCCCTTTTGAAAACAGCCCTGACCCGTCAAGGCACGGACTCCACTAGACCCCTGAAGGTGTGCTGTGCTATCTGGAACCAAGACGTTGGCAGCAGATCCTTTCTGTCCTGTAAGTTGCCAGGTGCGGCCTCCATGTATCAGACTTGTTTGTCCAGCACATCCCACAGATGCTCGATTGGATTGAGATCTGGGGAATTTGGAGGACGTGTCAATGCCATAATCTCATTGTTATGTTCCTCAAACCATTACTGAACCATTTTTGCTTTGTGGCAGGGCCCATTATCCTGCTGAAAGAGGCCAATGCCATCAGGGAATACGGTCTCCATGAGAGGGTGTACATGGTCTGTAACAATGCTTAGATAGGTGGTACGTGTCAAAGTAACATCCACATGAATGGCAGGACCCAAGGTTTCCCAGCAGAACACTACCCAAAGCATCACACTGCCTCCACCAGCTTGCCATAATGTTTTGGCTGTTCGCTGTATAGATGTATAACTTCATAACTGACTCATAATACTCGTCTGTCTTCATTCATCTTAAAAATGTATTTTCTAGACCCCCCCCCCCTCAAATAACACAGCACTATTGTATGTGATTGTTAATAAATAATTAACTCATTCCCTCTTTCCATTTCCTCTTTACGTTATATCATATCCACATATGATATATCACTGTCGGCATAATGAATACTGATGGTGGTGGAGCTGCTAATTAGTGTTATTAATGGTGTCTTTACATACATTAAACAGGTGTTTAAAGAGACCATGACCTCCATCAAAGCTAATCATTTATAACAGACCTGTAACTGAGATAAATCAGCTCATTCTGTGCCTCATCTTACTTGCAAATAACTAACAGACCCAGAAATGGGTGGAAAAAGAAATACTGTTTCTGTTTAACATATTGACGACATAGGACGTGCCTGGTGCCTCCTGCCGTTCAGATTGCAGTATGCCCGCTGGCATACCGCGATTGTGCTATCATAGACATGGCTGAGTGCCTGGGGACCTGATCACACCCACCGTTAGCCCTCCCAAGACTCCGCCCCCACTGGCCCGATTCACCAGGGGGCAATGTTGGGAGGTATGGATTTAGGGATCTACCCAAAATGTCTTGATCTGGCCCAAAATAATCAAGGCTTGCTTGTTGCATATTCTTAAAGTATATTCTTAAAGGGCCAAGTCCCCTTGAAATTGGCCTGAATTTGGCTAAATATAGTTTTGGGGATTTTACACAGGTGAAACAGGTGTTTAAAAAAGCACATGATACCCCTTCCCCCCAACGTTAATCATTTATAACAGACCTGTAACTTAGATGAATCAGCTAGTTCTGTGCCTGGTCTTACTGTGTATGGGAAACAAAAAAACAGATCCAGAAATTGATGATTTCTCACTAAACAAAAATAGTTTTAACAGTATGAGCTGGTTTTATTGTACTTTGTCAGCAAATTACATTTGATCAATAGATGATACTTTTTCTTCCATCTGTTTCCCAAAGAAAGTCTCCATGTGTGCAAATACACGAGTGTTCCGGAAGCTGCTTCTGTAATCAGTTTTAATGTATCTACGTCAGTGGTGGCTAAGCTTGGCACTTGCAGCTGTTTGGGAGCTACATTTCACATGATGCTTAGTCAGCCTTAGGGGCTGACTAAGCATTGGGGATATGTACTTCCCAAACATCAGCAGTGCATATTTGTACTTGCCACTGCTCTATATAATCAACCATTATTGTGTTCCATCAGATTTCCCCATTTCTGAAGGAGTTAGGACTGCCGGCTTGCCAACTTTCAGTTTGAGGCTCCCTGGATGAAACGGGGGGCGGGGTTATGTGGAGCCCCATGATGTCACACAGTGTTGTGTGACCTTGCAGCATTGAGATCAGGCTGCAGATTCAAGATGTCTGGAGCTCATTTTGTCCTTCAGGCATATACAATTTAAACACCATTCTGCCTGTGCCCAGTGAAATGCACCACATGGGTAGTATTAGTGCTGGGATAGACCTGAATTTGACTGGACAGTGCTGGCAAATTCAGGATGGTTGGCAACTATGCAACTGGCGATCACCAGACCAAATTTAATCCTCCAGGTTTATTGTGATGCCCCTTTCCTGGCTGATTACCCTGTAAGCTCTATTGCAATAAGCTTCTGCATGGCATATGACCCTCTATATTAAACCACTAGAGAAGTCTTAGCGCAATTTATAGACCTGGTTAGGATGAAGGGCTGAGTTGACCCCGTCAGATTCAAACCTACGACCCTGAGATCTCTTGGTCTGTAATGACATATCTAGCGCTCTATTTAGAGTCTTTGGCTTCTTTGTTATAAAAAAAAATTGTTTTGTGTGAACACTTCAGATCGCATTCTAGAAAGTAGCATTCCACGGAAAAATTATTTATATGCGCTCTCCAGTTTTAATCAGACAGGTCGAAATATAAATTAGTAATTAACAAAAAAAAAAAAAAGCAAGATCGAGATAAACCCACCGAGTGCCAATGGAGCAGCATGCAATACCCGTTTTATCATTTATTTAAATACATTTGCAAGTCACCGATTGGTTTGCAGTATGAGTGTCATACGTTCACCCCACATATGCATCATCACCTCCACCCATGCTTCCTGTATTAGTATCAATGAGCAAAGCACTGCACGTGATCAGCATACAGATGTACGCTCAGAGTTTTCAAAGTACAGGCAGGAGGTGGAGCAAACCCATGATCTGTATGCCCAAATATGGACTGACCATAGATACCCGAGAAGCAAAAATAAATAGGAATACCTTAATGAAAATGTACACAAAAACATATAAACGTGGAGTAATCCTTTAACCCCTTAAGGACAGAGCCTTTGAAACATTTTTGTCCTTTCTGGACAATGCCTATTTTAACATTTCTGTGCTGTTTGTGTTTAGCAGTAATTTTCTTCTTTGTCATTTGCTGTACCCACACATATTATATATTGTTTTTATCGGGACAAGAAGGGCTTTCTATGGATGCCATCTTTTTGATCATATCTTATCATATTATTAAAAAAAATAATAAAATATGGTAAAAAAAAAAAAAATACACAAATTTCTTTGTTTTTATTTGAAACAACTTCTCCTCATCGACAATAGCGAGCGAAAAAACATGCTAAATAGATTCTACTATTTCTCCTGAGTACAGGGATACCACCCATGCATAGGTTTGTTGGGTTGTTTGGGGGCTAAAATGCCAAATTTGTGAGGTGCAGTTTTTTGTTTTCCAACTTGAAATTTTTACATGCAGACAGCCTGCACCCATGTCCCATTTGGGACATATTTGAAGCCAGCTAGTGTATTTTACCCCATCAACCCATATATTTTTTAAAAGAAGACACCTTAGGCTATCTCAAATGGTGGTATTTTTACACTTTCCATGCACTAATTCTACCACCAGCCTTTGTCAAACTTTGTAGTAGTAATTTTTTTGTGGTTTTTTTTCACAAACCTTGTACTTCAGACATGAATTCACAGATTTTGGTATGTGTCACTGCCAAATAACACCCTAATAAGTGTTCAGCAACATCTCTTGAGTACAGGGATACCACCCATGCATAGGTTTGTTGGGTTGTTTGGGGGGTAAAAGGCTAAATTTTGTAGGTGCAGTTTTTGGTTTTCCAAATTAAAATTTTGACATGCAGACCGCCTGCACCCATGTCCCATTTGGGACATATTTGAAACCGGCCAGTGTATTTTACCCCATTAACCCATATATTTTTTAAAAGAAGACACCTTAGGCTATCTCAAATGGTGGTATTTTTACACTTTCCATGCACTAATTCTACCACCAGCCTTTGTCAAACTTTGTGGTAGTAATTTTTTTGTGTTTTTTTTCACAAACCTTGTACTTCAGACATGAATTCACAGATTTTGGTATGTGTCACTGCCAAATAACACCCCAATAAGTGTTCAGCAACATCTCTTGAGTACAGGGATACCACCCATGCATAGGTTTGTTGGGTTGTTTGGGGAGTAAAAGGCCAAATTTGGTAGGTGCAGTTTTTGGTTTTCCAAATTAAAATTTTGACATGCAGACCGCCTGCACCCATGTCCCATTTGGGACATATTTGAAACCAGCCAGTGTATTTTACCCCATCAACCCATATATTTTTTAAAAGTAGACACCCTACGCTATTTCAAATGGTGGTATTTTAACACTTTCCATGCACTAATTCTACCACCAGCCTTTGTCAAAGTTTGTGGTAGTAATTTTTGTGTGGTTTTTTTTCACAAATATTGTATTTTAGACATAAATTCACAGATTTTGGTATGTGTCACTGCCAAACAATAACCCAATATGTGTTCAACAACATATCCTGAGTACAGGGATACCACCCATGCATAGGTTTGTTGGGTTGTTTGGGGGCTAAAGGGCCACATTGTGAAGGTGCGCATTTTCAACTTGGAATATTGACGTGTAGTCAGCCTGAGCCCATCTTTCATTTGGGACTTTTTTTTAAGTAGGACAGTGTATTTTACCCCAAAAAGTATATATTTTGTAAAAGTAGACACCCTAGGCTATTTTAAATGGTGTTATTTTAACACTTTCCATGCACCAATTCTACCACCAGCCTTTGTCAAAGTTTGTGGTAGTCATTTTATTGTGTATTTTTTCCCACATACATTGCACTTTAGACACAAATTCACATATTTCGGTATGTGTCACTGACAAACAATACCACAATATATGTTCAGCAACATCTCCCGAGCACAGGGATACCACCCATGCATAGCTTTGTCAGCTTTGTTAGGGGTTGAAAGGCTACATTTGAGAGGTGCGCTTTTTGATTTTCAAACTTGGAATTTGAACATGTAGAGCAAGGAAGGGGTTAATAGCTCTTATAAGAGCCTTTGTAGTACTGTACAAAAAAATTAACCCCTACAAATGCACAGACAAGAAAAAATGTTCTGCTGTGCAGTGATCAGTGGCAGGGAAGGGGTTAATACACTACACTATACAAAAGAAATGGCTTTTATAAAAGCCCTTGGGACTCACAATTTATTAACATTTTATTTAATTTATTACAATTTAAAAATTATGTTATACAGATGTGTCTCTTTCCCTCATTAAAACTCAAGTGAGGAGAGGGAGGCAGATCCATATGGGTCAGAACAATATTTACGAACCAGACGAATGGTGATGCTCATCTGAGAAATCACCAAACCACCTTTGCCACTGATCGGCTGTTACTGATCGCTATACACGCGTTCGGACAGCTTCAAAAGGAATACACGTAATCCCCTAGTGGGTATAATTAACCCCTAGTGAGTCTGACAAAAAAAATGCTGATAGCAAAAAAAAATCCTTCGGCGACTAGATTGCTCCATATGCGCTGCTTAGGCAGTGACCATATGCACTGCTTAGGCAGTGACCATATGTGATGCTTAGGAAGTGATATTCGGCAAGGAAGGGGTTAATAGCTCTTAAAAGAGCCTTTGATATACTGTAATAAATCAAAGTAAAAAAAATAACCCCTAAAAAAATGCACAGACAGCAAAAAATGTGCTGCTGTGTAAGATCACTGCGTACACAGCGATCAATTGCAGGGAAGGGGTTAAATACTGGAAACGGCTTTTATAAAAGCCTTTGGGTCTCAATTCTATTAAATATATTATAATTAAAAACTTACATTATACAGCTCTGTCTCCCTCCCTCACTAAAACTCAAGTGAGAGGGAGGCAGATCTACACGGGTCAGATCAAATATTTACACATATTGATCTAACCAGACGAATGGTGATGCTCATCTGAGCAAACGCCAACCCGCCATTGTCACTTATCAGCTGTTACTGATCGCTATACATGCGCTCAGACAGCTAAAAAAATTTTTTTACGTTAAACGTAGTCCCCTAGCGGGTATAATTAACACGTGACGGGTGTAATAAAAAAGTTTAAAAAAAAATTAAAAATGCTTCTGCAGCAAGATTGCTGCATTTGCGTCAGATCGCTGATTAGGCAGTGATCTACGGCAAGAAAGGGGTTAATCTCTCTTAAAAGAGGTTTTTTTATCCTGTAATGAATTACAGTAAAAAAAAATAACCTCTAAAAAATGCACAGACAGCAAAAAATGTGCTGCTGTGTATGATCACTGCGTACACAGCGATCAATGGCAGGGAAGGGGTTAAATGGCTTTTATAAAAGCCCTTGGTGTTTAAAATTTTATTAAATATTTTTTTTATTATTTTATTTTATTTTTTTTACTTGATCTGATCTGTCTCTCTCCCTTACTAAAAGTAGTAAGGTGAGGGAGGCAGATCAATACTTGTCAAAGGCAATATTTAGTAATATTGCCTTTGACAGTATGGTAAGTGCTCATCAGAGCACTTACCATACATGCCTGCACACAGATCACATAGATCTGCTGTGCCGGCATCGATTGGCTCCCCCTAGAGCATCGTAAGTGAAATACTTTCACTTCCGATGCTCTTGCCATTAGAAGGGAAACGCTGCCTGTACAGGCAGCGTTCCCTTCTACTGAGCCGATGGGGTCGCTCAGGAGAGCGACCACCATCGGCTCTGGGGAGCAGAACGGTGTTGTTAAGTGCCTCGCTGGCGAGGCACTTTAACAACACCGGAGATGCTTAGAAAGCGAACGATCGTTCGCTTTCTAAGCACATGTGTGCAGCGGGCGCAGCCATTTTTAAATGGCTGCTACGATCACTCCGTGGAGTGATCGTAGCGCGCCCCTGCACATTTGGGGGGTGTTGCACAATGCCTCTACCTAGAGGCATTGTAGCAACACCATTAGAGTAAAGAAAGCGACCGCTAAATTACTCCATTTAGCGCATTACGTGCCAGGCACGTCACCTGTCGGCAAGTCCTCGATTTGCCGTGACGTGCCTGGCACGTCACCTGTCGTTAAGGGGTTAATGTGTGCACAAATGTATTTATTTGTTGTATATACAGTGCTCACACATCTCCTGCTTTCTTGTTTATTTTAACACTGCACACTTATTGCAATAATATAACTGATGAGAACAGAAACCCTGTAGTGCGTTATTTACATTACTCCTGATATTTATTATCTAGTGGGAAGCATTGCCATCTTTTTTTTTTTATATATATTATTGTTCTCTTTGAGTTCATTTATTTTATTATTTGTGCAAATCACTGTTGCATTATTATTGGCTGCAATCATAAAAGAAAAATACGTTTCTAAAAGGGAGAGTAAATGTAGAATAATTACTCTTTACATTTTTAAAGTAAACATGATGAATGCCTTTGGGTTTGTTAACATATTTAAAAATTATTTTACATTTTTTTTTCAAGTATTTTCATTATAGGGATAATGAACGTTGGTACAGGTAGAAATATTTCTAGTGGTTGGCAAAATGTTAGACCCCAGCTCATTGCTTAGTCCCTATCTGATGCCACTTTCCTTGGCCAAAAAACAGTGCCCAGTGCTGTGGACCGAACAATCTAGCTCAGAAAACCTGAATTTATTGACAGAAAGATCAATAGATCAGTTTTCGGAGATAACCATTATCAGAAATAAGTTATGTTTAATTGAAAGATTGCATCATTTGTAGATATTTGAAATATAAATGTTTTTAATAAAATAATATAAATATAGTACCTTGTTGAGGTAGTCCATATAGCTCAATCAGTGGGCACACATGTTGTTTATAATCTTTGCTCTATATAGCTCTATCAGGGGGCAGACATGTTGTTTAGAATCTTTACTCTATATAGCTCTATCAGGGGGCAGACATGTTGTTTAGAATCTTTGCTCCATATAGCTCAATCAGTGGGCACACATGTTGTTTATAATCTTTGCTCTATATAGCTCTATCAGGGGGCAGACATGTTGTTTAGAATCTTTGCTCTATATAGCTCTTTCAGGGGCAGACATGTTGTTTAGAATCTTTGCTCTATATAGCTCTATCAGGGGGCAGACATGTTGTTTAGAATCTTTGCTCTATATAGCTCTATCAGGGTGCAGATATGTTGTTTAGAATCTTTACTCTATATAGCTCTATCAGGGGGCAGACATGTTGTTTAGAATCTTTGCTCTATATAGCTCTATCAGGGGGCAGACATGTTGTTTAGAGTCTTGAGTCAGATCTTCCTTCATCTGATCTTTCAATTAAACATAGCTCAAAAACCCCCAGTGATCTGAACTATCCTTCCCTTCCGCTCCTGATTCCCATGATAAGAATCCCTAATATTTTTTCTGGGATCAGTGCAGCGTGGAGCAGCACCTTAAACCTTCAAATGAGCAATGCATCGTCACTGCAAATAAATGTGCTCCCAATGCATTTTCTATAGTGGTTGGGTCAGGGGCGGATCCAGACTCTTATCTCGGGAGGGGAACTGCACAGATCTATCTGTCTTTCCTCTCCCCATGTCCCACTGTCTTTCCTCTCCCCATGTCCATCTGTCTTTTCCTCTCCTCCTCTTCTGTCGCTCTCGTCCCTTCCCATGTCCACCTGTCTCTCTCTCTTCCATGTGTGTCTCTCTGTCTCTCTCCTCTTCCTTCCCATGTCTGTCTCTCTCTCTTCTTCCTTCCTATGTTTGTCTCTCTCTCTCTCCTTTTCCTTCCCATGTCTATATATCTCTCTCCTCTTCCTTCCCATGTCTTTCTCTCTCTCTCCTCTTTCTTCCTAAGTCTGTCTCTTTCTCTTCTTCCTTCCCATGTCTCCCGCCCTCCTATCACTTCCCATGTCTGTGTCTCTTCCTTCCCTTGTCTTTCTCTCCTCTAGACATGTGCATTCGTTTTCGGACTAATGCATTTTCGTCCGAAAATAGAATTTTCGTCCATTCGTCCGAAAAACGAATAACGAAAATGCTAAACTAACGAAAGCCGAATGAACGAATGGTTAATAAACGAAAATCATTCGTCCATTCGTGCTATTGGCATTCTATAAACCGAAATAGAGTCGGTTTATAGAATACCAATAGCATTACATACATTCCATAAACCGACATAATGAACGACTTTCGGTTTATGGAATGCATGTAATGCTATTGCTATTCTGTAAACCGAAATAGAGTCCACATTCATACGAATAGGTCAATTGACATTCGGTTTATACACTTTCGTTTTATAGAATACATGTAATGCTATTGCTATTCTATAAACCGAACATCGTTCGGTTTATAGACTTTCGGCTTATGGAATACATGTAATACTATTGGCTTTCTACAAACCGAACTAGAGTGCCCATTCATAAGAAATTCTTATGAATGGGGACTCTAGTTCGGTTTATAGAAAGCCAATAGTATTACATGTATTCCATAAGCTGAAAGTCTATAAACCGTACAACGTTCGGTTTATAGACTTTCGGTTTATAGAATACATGTAATGCTATTGCTGTTCTATAAACCGAAAGTCTATAAACCGAATGTCGTTGAATGAATTTCGTCTGAAACAAATGCAGTAATGAACGAAATTCGTTTTTGACTAAACGAAACGAAAATTTTAGTTTTGCACATGTCTACTCTCCCCTCCCTTCCCTTGTCTGAATCTTTAATTTCCCTTCCCATGTATACCTGTCTCTCTTCCTTCCCATGTCTGTTTGTCTCCCTTCCCATGTCTTCCCATTTACTGCACTCTTAAGTAGGACATTCCTTCTTTTATTATTATTATTATTATCTTAATCATTTCTGACTGACATTTTATCAATTGCCAGTGACTGATTCCACCACCAAAGCAGAGGTGCAATGAACTGATGCAGATGAGTTTAGGAAGCCCTAAAGATTCTATCTGCTATAGAGGGTTGGTTCCAATACGGTACATTTGCCATCCATGAATAATTCATCCCCACTTCACTCCTACATCATTTTACCTCTTATTCGCCTCTGCCTGCACCGATAGGACTGATTTGCACATCATACATCGTAGCATTAATAATATAAACATGCAGCTACATTTTCATATGGAAAGTCAAGGGGGGGGGGGGGAAATATAAGTCACGATCAAGACATTTATTACCAGCACCGGTCCTTAAGTCCCTAGGGAAAGATAACATCTTTTTAATACAAAAAGCCGAATAATAGAATGTGTTACCATTGGTAGGAGAGAAAACAGCTGGAGATCTTAATCAAGACGAATCGCTCAGATAACCGCAAAGAAAAGGAAAACGTAATTTTTAGCCTAGCGGAACTGCTTTAAAAGTTTTATTAGGAAAAGAGAAGAGCACTTGGATAAAGTCATTTAGCAGCTGAGCTGAGATAGTCATAATAGTTAGATAGATTTTGACGTGTCACCGACCTAAAACTTTCTAGTTCATTCTTAGAAAGAGACGTTATTCTTTTTTATTGAAAAAATGTACATTGTTACCCTATAGAGATTCATTATTCCAGCTACTGCGAATTATCTAGCTTTTTCTTTAATGCACTTGGGGGGGACTTGTTTCTAAAACTCCTGCACACTTCATTGTCAGCAAGTGCCAAAGTTCGGCACTTTAACAAGTGCTAAATTTGGGAATATGTAGAACTATTTTATGCATAACTCCCCTAGTGTACTCAGGGCTGCAGCAACCTATGGGCAAGGTAGGCGCCAACCTAGGGCGCAGACCCGCAGGGGGTGCTCAGAGCAACCCCCGCAGGCTGCAGTTACGGAGGGAGGAGAGATGCTGCTCTTAATGAGCTTGCGCTATGTCTCCTCCTGCCCCCCGGACCTTATAATAATGGAGGAGGTCTGGAGGACTGGGGGAAAAGTGAAAGACGGACAGAGAAAAACATGGGGGGACAGAAAAGGAACATATTAAAGGTTCAGAGAAAGACATGGGGAGCATCAAGGGAGAAAAAAAGGCATGGGGAGCTTCAGAGGAGAGAGAAAGGCATGGGGAGACATTGAGGGATAGAGGAAAAAATAGGGAACAGCAGAGAAAAGCATAGGGGACAGAAATAAATGGGTGGACAGAGAAAGACATGGGGAGCTTGATGGGAGCAGAGAAAGTCATGGTGATCATGGACAGAGAAAGATACTCAAGTCAATCCGTGTTTTGGATAAGTAAATCTGAGGCTTCTGTAGGTGGCATAATTAATGGACTCCTGTATGTGGCATATTTAATATTTTTATATTTAATTGGGACAGTAAAGTTTATTGAGACAGGATATGCCTAACTCTATTGTGATGGGAGCTATGCTGTACCACATAAAGTATAATTATCTGTCTGGCTAACTATACATTGATTAGAGCTGTCCTGTATAAGAGACTGAATACTAATGGGAGTTATACTGTACCACATCTCTGCGTTGCTAACTATATAATTAGCTTGACTATACCACCACTGAAATGGTAACACTACGTGGAGGGGGCGGCAAAGACCATCTTCGCCTAGGGTGACAAAAATCCTTGTCACCCACGGCACCCGCCTTAAGTGTACTGTAAAGGCTTCTGTTGCAGAGCCCAATTTATGACAGCACGAATAGGGTTGCCACCTTTTCTCCAGAAAAATACCGGCCTTGCGACTGTCTCCATAGACTTAACATTGGGCTGATGCTAATTTTTTACCGGCCTGCCGGTAAAATACCGGCCGGGTGGCAACCCTAAGCACGAATGATTGCAAGGACGGTGCACTTGGTAATGTAAGTTTTCTTTTTGTTTCTTAGCCATTCCTTCTTTGCTTTAGCGCAGCTAATTAGTTATCTTTGTTATACTGCCATGTTGCTGTATGTTAGACAGTCCTGATGCTGATCACATTTTTTTATTCAGTTAAGTGTTAATAATCAATTTCTTATATAATCTCAATTGTCACTAAGGAGCAAATCGGAAGCGCATGAGAAACTGGCCTAGATTCAAAGTCGGCCATTAATGGGCAAATTTTAAGTATTTTTATTGCACATTATTCTGATCAGAATAATGTGTGATGCAATGGCATCGGATATCGCAAACATACAGTGTGCTAAAGGATAGGTATTGTGATACCTGGTGAAAGGTATTGTGGTAAGGGGATAAAGGTATTGCCCCATCTGGATAAAGGTATTGCGGTAAAAGAATAAAGATATTGCAGCACCTGGATAAAGGTATTGCAGCATCTGGATAAAGGTATTGCTGTAAAAGAATACAGATATTGCAGCACCTGGATAAAGGTATGGCGGTGAGGGGATAAAGGTATTGCAGCATCTGGATAAAGGTATTGCTGTAAAAGAATACAGATATTGCAGCACCTGGATAAAGGTATGGCGGTAAGGGGATAAAGTTATTGCGGCATCTGGATAAAGGTATTGCTGTAAAAGAATACAGATATTGCAGCACCTGGATAAAGATATGGCGGTAAGGCAGGGCCCTTTTAAACAATTGGAAAAGTGGCCACTTGCCGCTCCCCCAATGTGCCCTCCCCCCCCCCCCTCACTGTTCATATGACAAATATCACACGGAGACAGTTATGCGGGCAGCAGCCGGCAGTCCGCATCCACTGGATGCGACTTGAGAAAGGAAAAAAAAAAGTTAAAATAAATAAATAAATCATTGCCACCGGATATGACAGTACGTCATACCTGGTGGCTGTATTTCCCTCCTCCGTGCAGGAGGGAAGACTGCACGGAGGAGACGACCGAGGACAGCCAGGAGGTGAGTACTGGGGAAGGGGGGGAGGAGGGTAATATATAATGAGCACAATAACGCTGGCATATTAATAGAAACCCTAACGCTGGCATACTAATGGGCAAATTGTCTCTGGCATATTAATGGCAAAATAATACTGGCATATTGTTGGGCAAATTGACTGTGACTTATTAATGGCAAAATAATATTGGCATATTATAGGGCAAATTGACAGTGGTTTATTAATGACAAAATAATACTGGCATATTATTGGGCAAATTGGTTGTGGATTATTAATAGTAAAATAACACTGGCATATTAATGGGTTAGCTGTGGCATATTTAATGGACATCCTGGGCATATTTTAATAGGCAAACTGACTGACTGACAAAGTGACGGTGGCATGTTAATTGGTACCTGACAGTGGCTTATTTTAATTAGCAAAGTGGTGCTGTGGCATGTTCTGTGGGGCAAAATAACATGTACTATGGGGCAAAGTGACACTGTGGCTTGTTCTGCAGGGGCAGATCAATGTGATATGTTCTGTGGGGCAAATCGACACTGTGGCATGCCAGATTGTGTCAGTGCAATATGAGTGCAAGCAAGTTCTGTGAGTGCAATACAGGTGCATGAAGAAGATATACCAGGCTGCTCTCAGCAAAATCCCACAAAGGCTCCACACCGGCATCACTGAGCACATCACACATCTGCACCGCTTACAAAACATTCAACACCGGTTCTGTTCACTATAGATCTCAGTCACTAACACTCCAGCTATCTATCTGGTCACTAAGTGAACATCTGCTTCTATTCACCGTACATAGAGTGAGAAAGCAATCGTTTTTTTAACACTGTTTATCTAAATCAGTGTATCATCCAAGTGAAGTTACCCTTCTCCTTTTTTGGCAGCCGGTATTCCCCCTGAAGGGGCAGCTACTTCTGTTGATTCTGGGCACAGTTCCAAGCTAAATTAAACATGAAGATTTAAAGATACCACAGATATTTGAAAACTGTATAAATATTGACCATTTTTTACCTCTGAAGAAGCCCTTTGGGCGAAACGCGTCAGGTGTTGAATTTCGTTATTTCATCCATGTTAATTGAATGTGTATTATGTTGTACTCCTCTGTGACATCCCTGTCGCTATGCTTGATGGCCTTTTTTTATTTTGGTTTTATGCAATGTATATTTTATGAAATCTATTAAATTATTTTTTTATTCACACATTGGTTCTTTCGATTTGGTTTTTCTTCTTGTTCTATCATCCAGCCCTGTTGTCAGATGCCATACGCAATTTCAGTGCATGGCAAGTCATGTGGGTACTGTGTGGTGCTGTGTAAAGTCCTTTGGGTGCAATATGGGTGCAGAAAAAAGGGAATAAAAACAAGAAATGCAATTTTTCAATAATATTTTTATTACATATACAAATAGTTGAATGTGATATGAAAATAGTAACATTTAATAATAAAAAGTTTAAATACAATTTTTTTAACAATGCGACTTTAAAAAAATTGGGTCGAGGGGGGGCCCACTGCTAAAGATTTTGCCCAGGACCCACTCGGGTCTTAAAGTTGCCCTGCGGTAAGGGGATAAAGGCATTTTGAAAACCAGCCAATGGTTTTACTGCACCTATTAATGGTGTTAGTGGCAGGCATTAAATCATTAATGCCCATTATTTTATTGATAACGCCAATTCTTTGTTTAAGGGGGTCACTGAATTTAGGCCACAATTACCTAACGTAATGTTCTTATTTTATAGCTCTCACAAGCACTATTTTCTGTTTAAAGTTACACAATATGTTGATTTATTTTAATTACTAGACCTCTATCCAATAGAAACATAGAAACATAGAAACATAGAATGTGTCGGCAGATAAGAACCATTCGGTCCATCTAGTCTGCCCAATTTTTCTGAATACTTTTATTAGTCCCCCGTTCCCGGTCTTATAGCTAGGATAGCCTTGTGTCTATCTCACGCATGCTTAAAATCCTTGACTGTGTTTACCTCTACCACTTCTGCTGGCAGGATATTCCATACATCCACTACCCTCTCAGTAAAGTAATACTTCATGATATTACTTTTAAATCGTTGCCCCTCTAATTTAAGACTATGTCCTCTAGGTGCGAAGGCCTATGCCAATTAATAGAAATTAAGTTTGCTGTTATGCTCCCCTTAAGTTGAAGATGTAGCTCGCCATTTAACGGTAAACTGTGTGACGGCGTTACGTAACAGGATGTTTCTCTGAATCCTTTAATAGTAAATACACTATAGTGTACCATTGTGGCAATATGGGTGTGGAGCTGAGGGCAAATAATCTGTGATGTGCAATCTCTCTCTAGCATTGGTGGACTATGATAATATTCTCAGGCTGCCTATTTACTATGACTTCCATATACTCAGCCTCTCATGGGAAAAATATTTTGCATTTTTTATTGGGAACACCCTAGGCTTTATTTTGCAATTGCCTTGTCAATTCCCGACAACCACCTCTTTCATGAAGCGCCATGTTTTTTTTATGTGGATCAGTTGGCACAAATAATTACAATGTTATATTCCTAAATAGAGCAGATGGTTTATTCGTTGCTAATACAATATTAAGATTGTTCATCACTTTTGTGCCTGGTCTTATCTTAGTTCTAGGATCGCCTTATGCCTATCCCATGCATGCTTAAACCCCTTCACTGTGTTAACCTCTACCACTTCTGCTGGAAGGCTATTCCATGCATCTTCTACCCTGTCAGTAAAGTAATACTTTATGATATTACTTTTAAACCTTTGCCCCTCTAATTTAACCCCTTAACTCATATGGACATATATACGAGTCCTGTAAAGCATGGTCCTTGAGGACCATGAAGACGTTTATTTATATGTCCTGAGTTTTCATGTAGCGTTACAGTTACTCTAAGAGGCTGCTTCAGATAACCCCCTCCCCCCGCGCACATATGATCACTGCGAATATGATCGTATGCATTTTAAACACACATAGGCAGTGATCAGCTTTCACTGACTATTTGTGAAAGGTGTTGCAATGATTAACCTCCGTGCTACCTGTTCGGCTCCCCGTGCAGTGTGACAGGGAAGTGCCGTTAGGTCACGTGACCTGCGCTCTGACGTCAGACGCTCGCCGGGTCACGTCACCTTTCTGCACAACCGCCAGGAAGTCGAACAGGCAACATGGAGGACACCATGGTGCCTGCCACTAGCCACAAGGGAAAAAGATAAGTCCTGCTGGGGCTTCTTAATGGCGAATAATACTGGCATATTCAATGGAAAATAATACTGACATAATATTGGGCAACGTTGGCAGGGGCATATTAATGGCAAATAATACTGGCAATATGTATGTAATGGGGTGATGGGGCATGTCCTTGATGTGCAGCGTGGGTTATGGGTCATGTCGTGGGTGTGCACTGTGGGTAGGGGGGGGGATGCCCAAATTTTGTCTGCCTAGGGCAGCACAAAACCAAGATACATCACTGATACTGAGTGACAATATACTGGCATACTGAGTGACAAAATACTGGCACATTGAATGGCAAAATATTACTGGCATACTGGGTGGCTAAATATTGGTATACTGAGTGACAAAATACTGGCATATTGAATGGCTTAATACTGGCAGATTTAATGGCTAAATACTGGCATATTGAGTGAAAAAATACTGACTTATTGAATGGCAAAATACTGGCATATTGAATGGCTTAATACTATGATATTGAGTGACAAAATACTGGTATATTAAATGGCTAAATACTGGCACATTAAATGGGTAAATACTGCCATATTGAGTGGCAAAATACTGGCATATTGACCAACTGCTCCAAACCACCCCCCATATTACACTAGACCTTGATAACATGCTTGTGAGGGTAGGTGGGGCGAGTGGGAGATATTGTCGGGGGGGGGGGGGTTGGGGGGCCCAGAACGTTTGTTCAGTAAGGAGCCCTGAAATTCCTGATGGCGGCCCTGACTGTGTGGATTCCCTTTATGTATTTAAAAGTTTCTATTATATCACTCCTGTCTGCTCTCCCCCCAAACTACACATGTTAAGATCTTTTAACCTTTCCTGGTAAGTTTATCCTTCAACCCATGAACCAGTTTAGTAGCCCTTCTCTGAACTCTCTCCAAAGTATCAATATCCTTCTGGAGATACGGTCTCCAGTACTATGTACAATACTCCAAGTGAGGTCTCACCAGTGCTCTGTACAATGGCATGAGCGCTTCCCTCTTTCTACTGCTAATACCTCTCCCTATACAACCAAGCATTCTGCTAATACCTCTCCCTATACAACCAAGCATTCTGCTAATAACTCTCCCTATACAACCAAGCATTCTGCTAATATGTCTCCCTATACAACCAAGCATTCCTCTCCCTATACAACCAAGCATTCTGCTAATCGAGCTCCCTATACAACCAAGCATTCTGCCAGCATTCCCTGCTGCTCTATTACTTTGCCTACCAACCTTTATCTTCTCTGAAATTTTTTCTCCTAAATCCCTTTCCTCAGATGTTGAGAGTTAGGACTGTATAAAACATTCTATACTCTGCCCTTGGGTTTTTACGTCCAAGATGCATTATCCACATTAAATGTCAGTTGCCACAGCTCTGACCATTTTTCTAGTTTAGCTAAATCATTTGCCATTTGGTTTTTCCCTCCAGGAACATCAAATATGCTGCAAATCTTTGTCTCATCAGCAAAAAGACATACCTTACCAACAACACCTTCCGAAACATCACTAATAAAAATATTAAAGAGAAAAGGTCCAAGTACAGATCCCTGAGGTACCCCACTAGTAACAAGACCTTGCATCGAATATACTCCATTGACTACAACCCTCTGTTGTTCAACAATATTTAAATCCAAACTCAAAGATTGCAGTTTATTGACAAGCCTTCTATGTGTGACAGTGTCAAAAGCCTTACTGAAATCTAGAGTAAGCAGTGCTTACCCTGCACCACTATGAGCTCTTAAAATTAGTCATCCAATCGAAAAAAAATCAAATCAATAAGACAATTCCAAGATTTCAGTGATACTTAGAAAATAAGTAAAATATTAAAAAAGATCAATTATTGGCAGGCAATCAGACAGAGTCTGGTGGATAATGGTAAGTGTTGGGTGCCATGTAGAAAGCATGGTGAAGTTGCGCACTTTTCATTAAGGGACACTAATAGACCCTTATCTGCTTCAGAGCTCCAGGGCCAAATATTTTTCATTGGTTTCCATGGTTACTACTACTACTATTTTAGCACTTTTTCCTGGAATAGCCCCTATTTTGCCCAGATACACACGGCCCATAGTCAGTAAAAATAGACCCCTCTGTGTTCTGCATGTTATCCAAGGCAGCTCTGAAGCTTCCGTTTATCACGCGGCACCTTGAGGTCAGACATTTTGTGGAGCAATCACTATAGAAACAGCTGGAATGTTCCTGCTGACTGCTCCACTCTTTACGGACTCGGCCCAGAGTTAGGGTTGCCACCTGGCCGGTAAAAAAATTGGCATCTGGCCAATGTTAAGTCTATGGAGTTGCACAGAAAAGGGGGCAACCTCATTATTATACATAATATTATGTATAATTATGACATTATCAAAGACGTGTCAGAGAGCAATGGTTTTGGTAACAGTTTCATCAAATCTGCTGAATTACTAGATTTGTTTTGTACGCCATTCATGTGATTTTTAAGCTGCGTTTTCTGCTGTACAGCCGTTTGATAGCTAACAGACTCACTTTAGGCTGTACACGTTGGATGAAGTAATATAAACATTTTCCGCGTTTTCCAGCGACCGTGTCCTCACTGGATCTCAGATTTATAAAATTAGTTCAGAGAGTCTGGATGAGTTGAGTTTTTTGACGCTTTCGACTTGTTTTTATCTTCACTCCAAATTGTATTTATTCCTCTAAATAATGACTATGTTTTTATCATTTGTCATGCGTTCTCTTTTTACAAATTAACTCCATTTATTGGAGTAAAAGAGACTTGAACAATTTCTCTCCGCGTTTTTTCTTCCCACAGATTACTTCAAAGTCCCCATTTTATGTCACTTCAAAAAAGTGATTTTTTTTTTTCAGTGTCCCCCGGCACTGAAAGGGTTAAAAAGGCTTATAATGCCCAATGATGTGGGGAAAATTAGCTCCCAATTAGCTTTTTGTCAAGATTTTGATAAAAGGAGGGTTAAAGGGAATGTATCACCTAAACAGGGTTTATTCTGTGAATATAAAAACACATTTAAGACAATCTGTACATTGTGTTCGCAGAACTGCAAGCAAATGGCCAAATGAGGAGAAACATGTTCTAAATGTGTCTGTGGAGTCTCCTGTTTATTTATTTTTAAATATTTTTTTTATTTTTTTTTTTCCATTTTAACCCTACTTTTATTTTCATTATGTCATAAATATCTTTTTTTTTTCCATTTTGATCCTTCTTTTATTTTCATTATGTCATAAATATCCTAACAAACAAAGGTTACATAAAAGAAAGAAAAATAGTCAACTAACAAAATATACCTTATTCAAAGACATGTATATTGCACAGTGCCGAAAGGAAGATCTAAGGAAAAATAGGAGATATATTTGACATAATAGTTCCTTTAGTGATACACTAGTTTCGTCTTTCTTGTGCGTATGGGTATCTTTAGGAGTAATGATATCGTTTTTTTACCCATATTCTAAAATTCTTATTTGATTTGTATCGACTTAATTCTCTCTCAGTGCCTGTTTCTTTAATTTGATTTTTGACTGCAATCTAGGATAGATATCCCGGTTGTTTCCAGTTTCCTGGCTAGTATTTCTGGGCAATGTTGAAAAATGGAAATGTTTAAGTGGCTTAAACATTGATTCAATTATAGAGAAATTGTAGATTATAAAAAATTAGCAGAACTGCAAGCAAATGCATGTTCTAAAGATAAAAATGTGTTCTAAATGTGCGTGTGTTGTTCTCAGGTTGATGCCATCACAGAATGACATAATATGCAAAACCATATAGTTTGCCATTGAGGCCACCAGATAAATCATAAACCAGACACCTCTGAAACATTGTTTTCCTCTTTATTTATGCTCTTACCTACATTTCTGCTAACTAGGGTTGCATTGTTGCCAAAGCCGGCCATGTTTCTAGGGACACATATTTGTACCACATGCTGCAGAAAGAGCATGCAAAGTGCAGCCCGGCGGTATGTAGAATGCATATACACACAGACGCAATCTAATTAATAAATCATGGTAGGTCCTATGAGATCTCCACCCTGATTAATTAATTGGATTGTGTCTGTGCGTATATCCATCCTACATACTGAAGGTCTGCACTTTGCATGGTCTTTCTGCAGCATGTGGAACAAATATGTGTCCCTGGAAACATGGCCAATGTTGGCAACTATGCATGTAACCTGTCAGACTGTAACCACATGGCGTCTCCTGTGCCAGGATCCACAGTACAGCTCATCACGTGGGGCTGCAATAAGCCATTAAATACAGGACTTTCTATGCTGTCCTATGGACGTTTGAGCCCAGTGTTTTAACAAAGCATAGAGGTGGGAAGAGGTTAACTCATCTAATTGTTACCACAATCAAGAACCCTGCACAGGAACATGTGGGGTGTTCTTTATAGCAGGGGGTTTTATTAGTTTTTGTAGATGTGTTTTTAAAAAATATTCCATCATTTTTTTTTTTTGTGTGTTTATAGCAAATGATATATATGATATGATCAAAATAATGGTATCTAAAGAAAACCCTTCTTATCCCCCCCAAAAAACTATATATAATTTATGTGGATCCAGTAAATGAAGAGGGAAATTACAGCTAAACACAAACACTGCAGAAGTGTAAAAACAGCCTGTGTTAAGCATATATAGGAAATACAGCTCTCCTTGATATAAGACAAGGTCAAGACTCACACATATGTTACTTTGGCGCAGATTAGTGGGCTATTGTTTTTCTTTAACCCCTTCGTGACGTTAGGACGTACTATGCCGTCCTGACTTTAAGTGCCTTAAAGTCGTTAGGACGGCATAGTACGTCCTTTGTTAAACAGCTCATCGCGGCTCCCCGCGATGAGCTGTTTTCGGATCCCGCTGCAGGCACTTGCAGCGGGATCCCACCTGTCATCTGAGGCCACTTTGAGTGGCCTCAGTCCGACAGGGAAAATGCAGCCGGTGCTCAAAGCGAGCACCGGCTACATTTCTCTAAAACGCGCCGTGCCTGAACTTCCGGGTTCGGGCACGCCTCCGTGACGTCACACGTGACATCCGGAGGTCTCGTGATATTTTGGCAGGGACCCACAGGGTTTATTAAGACCCTGATCGGGCCTCTGCCAGAGTGTTCCTGGCTACCGATCACCTTGTGATCAGTGGCCAGGAACAATTTGTGACGTTTTGGTGCTTGCGTCGTTTGGGACGCAAGCACCTAGCGTCATGAAGGGGTTAAACTGTAATCCCTTGATAAATAACCTGCATTGCCTTTTTTGTAAACAACTACATTCTAGAACCAAAGGGATTCTGGGAAGTGAAGCAGCTCTAAAAAAAAAAGGCTTGTTTCAGCTCATTTATTTTCCCTACACGGCAGCAGACACAAGCGCTGAGGAGAATGAGATTGAAGCAGTGTGATATCAGCTGGGGAAGTAAACATGCTCAGTGTTTTCATACAGTCAGCAAAGTAGAACAATAGAGATGGACCATTGTCACTGTGCATCTTCCTCTCTTCTTTGTTTTTCTTATAAATATGTTGCCTGGTTGTTGTGGGTTTTTTTCCCTCGATAGCTTTCCAAGTCAGAGGCTTTATGAAACCTGTCCGCCTTGCTGAAGATTCCTCTCCTGCTGATTTAGGGACTTGCCTTCCATTATCTCCAAGGTGTCAACAAACATGACTGTTTTTTTTTTTTTGCATGTTTAAGACAATAACTGTAAGTAACCAGGGCTGCCATCAGGATGTGATATGGCCCCTACCTTTTAAAAAAAACAAAAAAGACAAATGGTGCAGCTGCCCAGGGCCCATTCATTCCTGGGGGCCCAAAGCAGCTGACCCATGGGCCCCTGCTGGCCGCAAAATGGGCCCGCTTCCCATGTGACTCTCACACGGAGACGGGCAGCAGCCAGCACTCCGCATCCAGCTTTCTGTCACACCCGCCGGAAATGACGGCAAGTCATATTAGGCGGCTGTATTTCCTGCGGAGGAGATTCCCGGGGACGAGCAGCATCCAGGTAACTACTGGGGAAGGGGAGAGGAGGCATATTAATGGTCAAATTATCAGTGGCATATTAATGGACAAATTATCAGTGGCATATTAATGGACAGATTATCAGTGGCATATTATTGGACAAATTATCAGTGACATATTAATGGACAAATTATCAGTGGCATATTAATGGACAGATTATCAGTGGCATATTATTGGACAAATTATCAGTGACATATTAATGGACAAATTATCAGTGGCATATTAATGGACAGATTATCAGTGGCATATTATTGGACAAATTATCAGTGACATATTAATGGACAAATTATCAGTGGCATATTAATGGACAGATTATCAGTGGCATATTAATGAGCAAATTATCAGTGGCATATTAATGGACAAATTGTTAGTGGCTTATTAATGGTCAAATTAATAATTATTTTTTAATCTCATTCTAAATCTAAAATGTGAATAAATATTTAACCCCTTAGTGACATGACTGTTTGACCTTGTCTTTCCCTTTCCCTGACATGGGCTATTTTGACATTTCTGGGGTGTTTGTGTTTAGCTGTAATTTTCTTCTTTATCACATACTGTATCCACACATATTATATATTGTTTTGATCGCCATAAGAAGGGTTTTTTGCTAGATAACATTATGTTCATCATATTTTATAATTTACTTAAAAAAAAAAAATAAGATGGAAAAAAAAAACTTTTTCTAACTTTGACCTAAAAAAGAATTTATACAAATACAATTGGTAAAAAAGACCCTGTCTAAATAGTTTCTAAATTTTGTACAGAGTTTACAAATGTAGGGCAATAACCAAAAAAAAGTGTTCTGTTTTTTTTTCTGACCATTTTCACCTACAAACATAGAAACACAGAAACATAGAATGTGTCGGCAGATAAGAACCATTCGGTGCATCTAGTCTGCCCAATTTTTAAAATACTTTTATTAGTCAGTGATAGTTAGCACAAGCTGGCTCCACTCCCATCCATAAACGCTGAAAACAGGTGCTCCACACGTGGATCAAGATTGAATATTAGCAATACAGAGAAAAAAACTTGTGCACTCCGTAACAGCCACTGGATGTAATCCAATAAAGTGCTTTAATAATCAAATCACAAACAGTTGGGATACCCCGGACACGGTGTACAAAAATAGGGGAAAGACCTAACACGTTTCGCGTGGTAAACACGCTTAATCATAGGTCCAATGTTCGAAATAATTTTATTAGTCCCCAGTTCCCTCTCTTATATCTAGGATAGCCTTGTGCCTATCCCACACATGCTTAAAATCCTTCACTGTGTTTAGCTCTACCACTTTCGCTGGAAGGCTATTCCATACATCCACTACCCTCTCAGTAAAGTAATACTTCCTGATATTACTTTTAAATCGTTGCCCCTCTAATTTAAGACTATGTCCTCTAGTTGTGGTAGTTTTTCTTCTTTTAAATATACTCTCTTCCTTTACTGTGTTGATTCCCTTTATGTATTTAAATGTTTCTATCATATACCCCCTGTTACGTCTTTCCTCCAAGCTATACATGTTAAGATGCTTTAACCTTTCCTGGTAAGTTTTATCATTCAACCCATGAACCAGTTTAGTAGCCCTTCTCTGAACTCTCTCCAAAGTATCAATATCCTTCTGGAGATACAGTCTCCAGTACTGCGTACAATACTCCAAGTGAGGTCTCACCAGTGCTCTGTACAATGGCATGAGCACTTACCTCTGTCTACTGCTAATACCTCTCCCTATACAACCAAGCATTCTGCTAATACCTCTCCCTATACAACAACGCATTCTGCTAATACCTCTCCCTATGCAACCAAGCATTCTGCTAATACCTCTCCCTATACAACCAAGCATTCTGCTAATACCTCTCCCTATGCAACCAAGCATTCTGCTAATACCTCTCCCTATACAACCAAGCATTCTGCTAATACCTCTCCCTATACAACCAGGCATTCTGCTAATACCTCTCCTTATGCAACCAAGCATTCTGCTAATACCTCTCCTTATGCAACCAAGCATTCTGCTAATACCTCTCCCTATACAACCAGGCATTCTGGCCATATTAGTATACAGTTTAACTCCTTGAGCGCCAAGTGGCCAACAGTGCTGAAGTCTCTGATGTAATGCACCTGTTTGTATACATTGTGCAAGGCAGATGTCTAAGCAAATATATTAGACAGTTTATCAGTTTATTTAGAATATTTTTTAGCCTTATCTCTGTGCTAACAGCATGGAGTAAATTCTGCCTCTACAAGTGCATCAGTTGCAGTAGCCATGTTGGAGATGGCACCAGGAAACTTAACCCAGCAAATGTATAGATTAAATGGTTATAGTTGAACACTTTTCGTAATGTAAAGGACAACATGTAAAAATCTATTCTCTACCTCCATCTTATCACCCCAGCCAGCCTCTACCTCCATCTTATCACCCCTGCCAGCCTCTCTCTCCCTCCATCTTATTACCCCTCTCCAGGCCCGGACAAATGCCCGGTGGGCCGCGGTGGCCATGGGCCGAGGCCGGCAGGGGAGGTCCCAGTAGAGGCTGCATTCAAAAAAAAAAAACAAAAAAAAAAAACTTACCTTGTTCCTGCTCTGTCCCCCGGTGCACGTCCGTGGGTGTGAGGGAAGCGTTGTGCGCTCCCCTCCAGCCGCACGGTCAATAAAGTGTGTTGAAACTTTTTTTTTTAAACAAACTTTATTGTTCCGCGCGGCTGGAGGGGAGCGCACAACGCTTCCCTCACAGCCACGGACCTTCAGAGCACCGGGAGACGGAGCAGCAAAGAGATAAGTACTGGGGTCTGGGAAAGGGGGGGAGGAGGGTGGCATAACTAGCATACTAAGGGGCAATATCCTGGAATATTACATGGCATATTGGGGGCAATATCATGGCATATTACATGGCATATTGGGGGCAATATCCTGGCATATTACATGGCATATTAGGGGCAATATCATGGCATATTACATGGCATATTGGGGGCAATATCCTGGCATATTGGGGGCAATATCCTTGCATATTACATGGCATATTGGGGGCAATATCCTGGCATATTACATGGCATATTAGGGGCAATATCATGTCATATTGGGGGCAATATCCTGGCATATTACATGGCATATTGGGGGCAATATCCTGGCATATTAAATGGCATATTGGGGGCACAATCCTGGCATATTGAGAGCAAAATCCTGGCATATTAAATGGCATATTAGGGGGCAAAATCCTGGCATATTGTGAGCAACATCCTGGAATATTAAATAACATATTAGGGGCAATATCCTGGCATATTAAATGGCTTATTGGGGGCACAATCCAGGCATATTGAGAGCAAAATCCTGGCATATTAAATGGCATATTAGGGGGCAAAATCTTGGCATATTGAGGGGCAATATCCTGGCATATTAAATGGCATATTGGGGGGCAAAATCCTGGCATATTGAGGGGCAATATCCTGGCATATTAAATGGCATATTGGGGGGCAAAATCCTGGCATATTGAGAGCAAAATACTGGCATATTAAATGGCATATTGGGGGGCAAACTCCTGGCATATTGAGGGGCAATATTCTGGCATGTTGAGAGCAAAATCCTGGAATATTAAATGACATATTGGGGGCAATATCCTGGCATATTAAATGGCATATTGGGGGCAAAATCCTGGCATATTGAGAGCAAAATCATGGCATATTAGGGGGCAAAATCCTGGCATATTGAGGGGCAATATCCTGGCATATTAAATGGCTTATTGGGGGGCAAAATTCTGGCATATTGAGGGGCAATATCCTGGCATATTAAATGGCATATTGGGGGGCAAACTCATGGCATATTTAATGGCTAAATCATGGCATATCGAGGGGTTAAATACTGGCATATTTTAATCATTAAGTGATGCTGTGGTATGGTCTGTGGGGCAAAATAACATGTACTATGTGGAAAGTGACACTGGCTAGTTCTGTGGGGAAAAGTGACACTGTGGCATGCCAAATCGTGTAGGTGCAATATGAGTGCAAGCCAAGTGCTGTGGGTGCAATATAGATGAATGGCAAGTTCTGTGGGTACTGTATGGTGCTGTGTTAAGTCCTGTAGGTGTAATGTGGGTGCAGAGGAAGGGAAAAAAAATAGTAATGCAATTTTTCAATAAAATTTTTATTAAATACAATATTAAATAATTCAAATAAGTATAAATGCAACTAGTTATAGATGTCTGTGTTTATAGATACGTATTGTTTTCGAATTGTACAATTGTCATCTTGTGGGGCTCCTGTGTGTTGCATAATTAATGGCTGTCCGATGTGTGGCATATTTATTGGGCCCCATGTGTGGCATAATTAAGGAGCTCTTTTGTGTGGCATAATTATGGGGCGCTTGTGTGTGTGGCATAATTAAGGGGCGCTTGTGTGTGTGGCATAATTAATTGGGCTCCAAGTTGAGGCATAAATAATGGGGCTCTGATGTGGCATAATTTATGGGGCTCCTGTATGTGGCATAGTTATGGGGCTACACACACACACTATAGCCTGTATGCACACACTTGCTATATCCCCTATACACACATTCTCTACAGCCCCTAGCCACATATGCATCACATTACACCACAAACACAACACAACTAAAACCGACCTTATTACACAATACCACAACACAATCAGCTCACTCTACACACACGCAATCCCACAAGCAGGCTCCAAACACATGCTCAATACTCTTTCCTGGCATTTTTGTCTCCTGGTATCCATTTATAGAGACACCAGAGACAAGTTGCAATGAAACACAGTGCAAGCATGTTATTAAATTTGCTTGCACTGTGCAGAACAAATACAGGGTTTTTTCTCATGCTAGAGCTCTTCAGCAGAGCTCTGCGCATGGTCTGCCCTGGAAGAGCATTGAACCAACATGCTCACTTTGAGAGGGAGCGTGTTTGTCATTGGTGATGACAAAACACACCTCCTCTGCCCCGCCCCCTTCTTAGTGGGCCGCTGTGATAAAAAAATGCCCGAGCCGAATTTTTCTCCCTGTCCGGCCCTGCCCCTCTCTCTCCATCTTATCACCCCTATCACCTGTCTCTCCCCCATCTCACCCTCTCCCTCCAGCTTAACATGCCTCTTCACCCTCCAACTCACTCCTCCTTCCAGCTCACCCCACCCACCCTCTATTTCACCCCTCTCTCCAGAATATTCACCCTCTCAAACTCCATCTCACCCCACCCTTATCATATCACATATCTCACCCTCCATCTCACCTTCTCCCTCCATTTTACCTCCTCCATCCAGCTCATCACCCCACTCACCACTAGAGTTGAGCGGACACCTGGATGTTCGGGTTCGGCGGGTTCGGCCGAACTTCGGAAAAAAGTCCGGGTTCGGGGTTGAACTTGACCCCGAACCCCATTGAAGTCAATGGGGACCCGAACTTTTGGCCACTAAAATGCCTCTAAAAAAGTCCTGGAAAGTGCTAGAGGGCTGCAAAATGAAGTAAAATGTAAGTGAGTGTCCCCATTTATACAAATAGGTCAATTGACCTATTCGTATGAATGGGGACTCTATTTTGGTTTATAGAATAGCAATAGCAATAGCATTACATGTATTCCATAAACCGAAAGTCTATAAACCGAAAGACATTCGGTTTATAGACTTTCGTTTTATAGAATACATGTAATGCTTTTGCTATTCTATAAACCAAAAGTCTATAAACCGAATGTCGTTCGGTTTATAGACTTTCGGCTTATGGAATACATGTAATACTATTGGCTTTCTATAAAACAAACTAGAGTCCCCATTCATAATAATTTCTTATGAATGGGGACTCTTTTTCGGTTTATAGAAAGCCAATAGGATTACATACAATGTAATCGCCGAACCCCGAACTCCAACACGGACATACAGTGAAATGTCCGTGTTCGGGTCCAGGGTCCAAAAACAGTGCGGTTCAGGTTCGCTCAACACTACTCACCACTACATACTAATCTATGTATTTGTATTTATTGCTTATATTATATACAACTATTGCTCATTGGCATCATATATATACTTTATAACCAGACCCAAGCATGTGAGCTTCTTTACTTGTATAAAATCTGTCTTGGGCTCTAGCCCCAGATCTTTTGGCAACCTAGCAACGCCCCTCATCACTAGGTGGAAGCTGTTTGAAGGAATGTGTTAATTATGCATATTTATTGTAGTGGTATTGTCATTTCCAATATTACTATGTGATCGGGATGGCAATTATAAAAATAAAATGGCTGTGGCCTTTTCTACCCTTACATCTAGCCATGTGTTCTTGATTATGGTAGGATACAAGGCTAAAAGAGATGGCTTTTTAGTTCAGTATAGTTCCCAGTAGCAAGTATCCTTCTGTTAGTACGCACATAAAAAATGAAGTATATCATACTTACCAAGGGTCCCTGTTTTGGAGGGAAAGTTTCTCTTTTGGACAGACACTGTGGTTGTGGTTATTTTTTGTTTAAGAGAAGAAACAGAACATTTGCAAAACATTCTCAAAATACAGCCAGGTTTTCGTCTGACAAAATGTTACCATTTTTAAGGTCAAGCAGAACTTTAAATTAATGTGGGACCCAGATGTACAAATGTCCATTTCCAGGGAAGAGTGGTAAAAACAATTCAGTGCTTTGAAGGGCACTACACAATATACAAACCACACAGAAACCCACTACAAAATCATATATACATTGGTATATGGTGCCTCAGAGATCAGCACACATTTATCCAGGGACGTCAAATATTTGTTAGAATTGTGAAAAATAATACAGCCAGGTTTCCGAACGTGTCAACAGCTAGCTGCAGGACAGCACCCATGGAGATCAGAGTTCTGCCACTGTAACAGTGAGTCTGCAGACAAGTTATCCCACGCTTCATAAAATTTGCAACAGGGTTGATGTTCCTGGAGGGATCAGCCAAGTGGCAAGTGATTTAAGTAAGCTAGAAAAATGGTCAGAGTTGTGGTAACTGACATTTAATGTGTATAAGTGCAAGATAATGCACCGTGGGCGTCAAAACCCAAGGGCAGAATGGAGAATATTTGATACAGTCCTAACCTCAACATCTGAGGAAAGGGATTTAGGAGTAATAATTTCAGAGGACATAATGGTAGGTAGGCAATGTAATAGAGCAGAGTATTAGCAGAATGCTTGGTTGTATATGGAGAGGTATTAGCAGAATGCTTGATGGTATAGGGAGAGGTATCAGCAGAATGCCTGGTTGTATAGGGAGAGGTATTAACAGAATGCTTGGTTGTATATGGAGAGGTATTAGCAGAATGCTTGGTTGTATAGGGAGAGGTATTGGCAGAATGCTTGGTTGTATAGGGAGAGGTATTAGCAGAATGCTTGGTTGTATAGGGAGAGGTATCAGCAGAATGCTTGGTTGTATATGGAGAGGTATTAGCAGAATGCTTGGTTGTATAGGGAGAGGTATTGGCAGAATGCTTGGTTGTATAGGGAGAGGTATTAGCAGAATGCTTGGTTGTATAGGGAGAGGTATCAGCAGAATGCTTGGTTGTTTAGGGAGAGGTATTAGCAGAATGTTTGGTTATATAGGGAGAGGATACAAAGAAAAGGGTAAGTGCACTCCACTCTCAAAAGGTGCTTTATTCAATATGTAGCAAACAGGAAAAAAAATGGATGGACAAAAAATAAACTGGGGTAAGGGAGGACGACCTGACGCGTTTTGCATGTTACCACGCTTAGGAGCACCTGCCCTCCAGATTTTCAAAGGCTGTGAGTAGAGCCGGTGCTGGATTCTTTTTCAAAACGATATAGGGAGAGGTATTAGCAGTAGGAAGAGGGAAGTGCTCATGCCATTGTACAGAGCACTGGTGAGACCTCACTTGGAGTATTGTACGCAGAACTGGAGACCGTATCTCCAGAAGGATATTGATACTTTGGAGAGCGTTCAGAGAAGGGCTACTAAACTGGTTCATGGGTTGAAGGATATAACTTACTAGGGAAGGATATTAACATGTATAGCTTGGAAGAAAGACAAGTTGGTGGAATGTAAGCTTGGTGGAGAACTGAAAAGGGAATATGGAAAGTAATGGCATTAATGGCTGATAATTCTCCAGCTTGCCTACCTTTCCAAGTCAGGTGTTAATGTTTAATGTTTGCAGTTTCCCCTGTTGCTTTTTAGTGACTAACCTCATTATTTCAGTGTGACTCATTAGCACTTCCATTAACCATGTGTTAACTTTCTAAGACCCTCGTTTGCCTGAAAGACCCTTCAACTTTCAACTGGCTTATCACAAACCTAATGCAAAATCCACAATTAATTTTTTTTTCTCTATTTATATAAATGTGCTGTTTCTGGACAAGTGATGGACAAAAGGTATTTATTCCCTGGAATATTCAGAGTGCAATAATGAATGATGAGCTGCATGAATTCGTACACTGCTGTTGGCAACCGATAGTAATGAGCTGCCTGCTGTCTGTTTCTGACAAAGGAAATATTTAGCAATAGTAATCTCCACTAATCCACCAGCTAGGACGAGACACTGATACCGGCATATGCTCCCAGACTGCAGATCTACATGCTAATCACAAAACACCATACCAGACAGCAATGTTAAAGTGGGAGTAAAATACCAAAACAAGTATTTTAATCAGGCAGAAGCAACACTGCTTCTTAATACCAAGTGGGCCACAAATCTCTCTTTCTCATGCTCTATTCTAATAGAGACCAAGGGCGCCTGCCTATGATGCAATGGTAAGAAAGGTGAGCTGTGGCCCATGACGGCATGCCTCCTTCCATCAACACCTGATACAGTCGTTCCATTAAACATAACAATCTTTGCTACAGTTGTCCTGTTACTGACTACAAAGGGAATACTCTGCTACAACCTTATCCACTTAAATCTGTGTGGTTCCATACTTAGTGTTGTAATAACCACTTTAAATGGTGACATTAGATAGGCTGAGCCTACAGCATTAATATTCTAGGCCTCGATATATCCGTCGCTGGCTGATAAGGGATGTTATTCCCACAAACCAACCTGCCATATCTTAATCCATCAGTATGAAAACGGAAATGCTTTCTAACTCACAAGAATTTCTAAGGGAACCTGACATTCTTGGGCATGTTGACCCAACGCCCCGTTTTCAAAGGCTAGACGCATGTAACGTGAAGCGGGTCATCGTCACCCGAAAATGGCTGCCGGAAAAAAAAATCCCCCCCTCTGCTATACTCCAGGTCATTCTCTTCCAGAGATAATGCTGGAGACTGGGGGGAAAAAGAAAATCATAATAATAAAAAAAAAAAAACACAAGAAAGACATTGCCTTTGATCACCGGGGACAGTGGAACATGTTTAGCTCTCGGACAGTGAGATGGATTCGATTAGTATGTTTTCATTATTCGGAAAGGTTTTTTTTTCTCTTGCAGATAGAGGGTTAAAGACAGCAAATACAAAGGATACCATCACATTAATGTAAATAAAGAGCGAATAAAACCTAAAAATAAAAATACCATTAAGTTAACCATTAGGTGAATTTACTTTTTAACCCGGTCCTTTGGGCTATAAACAACAACTTAGCTATGACTCTCCCCCCTTACTTTTCTTCATTCTTTCTAATTGTTGAAATTCTGCTTAGCGTTTCCAATCTCAAATACATTCTTCCCAAACTGTTAGGAGCCTCTGACAGTAACATCACCAGATAAGTGAAACAGCAGATTCATAAAGTTCAACTACATGTTTGTTTTTCGCAAAAAAAAAATGGGTCTATTCACCAAAATTGGAATTTGGCGGTCGACTTTCATTCTGAGATGCAGTCAAATTTGGCACCCGAGTTTGACTTGAAAAGAAAAAACCCCAGGTGCGAATCTTCCCCATTGAAAGTAATGGTAGGTGAAATGATCACAGCTATTTTTGAGACTAAGTCAAACTCGGAGCCTGAGTATGACTTAGTCTCAAAAATAGCTACAATCATTTTGCCTCCCTATTGTTGAACATCTAAAGTCGCTTGGATTTCAAGATCAGAGACAGCATGGGTTTACTTCAGGGAGATCATGCCAAACTAATCTTATTGATTTTTTTGATTGGGTAACTAAAATAATAGATCAGGGTGGTGCAGTAGACATTGCTTACCTAGATTTCAGTAAGGCTTTTGACACTGTCGCACATAGAAGGCTTATCAATAAACTGAAATCTTTGAGTTTGGATTTCAATATTGTTGAATGGATTAGACAATGGCTCAGTGACAGGCAACAGAGGGTTGTAGTCAATGGGGTATATTCGATGCAAGGTCTTGTTACTAGTGGGGTACCTCAGGGATCTGTTCTTGGACCCATTCTCTTTAATATTTTTATTAGCGATATTGCAGAAGGTCTTGTTGGCAAAGTATGTCTTTTTGCTGATGATACAAAGATTTGCAGCAGGGTTGATATACATGGAGGGACAAGCCAAATGGCAAATGATTTAGCTAAACTAGAAAAATGGTCAGAGCAGTGGCAACTGGCATTTAATGTGGACAAGTGCAAGATTATGCACCTTGGGCGTAAAAACCCAAAAGCAGAATATAGACTATTTGGTACAGTCCTAACCTCAACATCGGAGGAAAGGGATTTAGGAGTAATAATTTCAGAGGACTTGAAGGTAGGTAGGCAATGCAATAGAGCAGCAGGAAATGCTAGCAGAATGCTTGGTTGCATAGGGAGAGGTATTAGCAGTAGGAAGAGGGAAGTGCTCATGCCATTGTACAGAGCACTGGTGAGACCTCACTTGGAGTATTGTACGCAGTACTGGAGACCGTATCTCCAGAAGGATATTGATACTTTGGAGAGAGTTCAGAGAAGGGCTACTAAACTGGTACATGGGTTGAAGGATAAAACTTACCAGGAAAGGTTAAAGCATCTTAACATGTATAGCTTGGAGGAAAGACGTAACAGGGGGGATATGATAGAAACATTTAAATACATAAAGGGAATCAACACAGTAAAGGAAGAGAGTATATTTAAAAGAAGAAAAACTACCACAACTAGAGGACATAGTCTTAAATTAGAGGGGCAACGATTTAAAAGTAATATCAGGAAGTATTACTTTACTGAGAGGGTAGTGGATGTATGGAATAGCCTGCCAGCAGAAGTGGTAGAGGTAAACACAGTCAAGGATTTTAAGCATGCGTGGGATAGACACAAGGCTATCCTAGCTATAAGACCGGGAACGGGGGACTAATAAAAGTACTAAAAAAAAAAAAAAATTGGGCAGACTAGATGGACCGAATGGTTCTTATCTGCCGACACATTCTATGTTTCTATGTTTCTATGTTTCTATTACTTTCAATGGGGAAGATTCAAGCCTGTTTTTTTTTTTTCTATGTCAAACTTGACTTAGTCTCAAAATGAGACCTCTAAAGACCTCTCATCCATCCCACTGTAACTCCTAGAGTGATCTGGTAAAGGCCCTGACACTGGGGTGATCTTTTCAGATAGTATATTGAATGCACAATACTGTCTGTGAGGATATTTTACTAGCCAGGGTTTTTGATGACAGCGATGATCGTTTCAAGAAGAAAAAAATCTAAGCTTGGGTAAGGGGACAGCCTATTTGTATTAATTAAAATTCTTTTTGTAAATGTTTTCTTTCATGGCCCTCCTGATGTGGATGGAAATCCATCTTATGTTCACAAACATTTTTTGTCCGCAATTAATCATTTTGTCGTCCAGAGATTACTCTGTTTCTGGTTTATCAGTTTCCAAACAGAAAAACATAATAGTGTATCAGTTACCGTCCTCTGTCCTGCGATAGCATAGAACTGTCGCAAAAGACAAGGGAATTCTCATCGGTAGAACAATTCCTTCTTGTCCCATCTATTCCGAGTTAATTGTGCATGATGAGTGCTGATGATGTGATAACTGATTTGATGTAACAAGATAGACAGGATTATTGTAACACTATGCTCAGGTACGCATTATAACAAATCAGGAGAACCAGGCTCCAGTTAGAGAGTCCCTAAACCTTTTTTTGTCCACTTCTAATATAGAAGCACAAGTGAAATATCCAATGATACTAGCTCCAAAAGGAACTGTCTGTGCCCGATATGCATCTTCCAAATGTTAGTGCCTATTTATGTGCTTTCAAAGTACTTTAAAATGCATGTTATACATTATGCATTGCTTAAAATATTTTTTTTAAAACTAACAGTTTGATGAATTTGTGAAATTAAAAGTGAATTTCCTTTTTCTTTTTTTGTTGCTGCAGGAACCAATGAGAATAATTTCATTCAAATAAATGGAATTTCCTGTCAATCTAGTGATGTCATTAGATAATGTATTGCACTGTTAAGATATTCTACTGTGTATATAAGCAAGGTCACTTAGAGTCAACACTATGTATTCTATTCCAGTGTCACAGGAAGTGACTAAATAAAACAAAACTTTATATGCTCAGAGTCTATATAATCAGTGCTGCAGCACCTGTAGTATACATATGAGTTATATATTAAGAATGTGATTTTGGCAGAATGCCTGCATCAAATCAAAGTGGGAAAAAAAGCCTGTGCACTATACAAGAAGTATTCTCCAACTTGCACCAAAGTGAATTTGGGGACTAAACTGTCCCTTTATGGTACGTGTCAGTTTATCCCCTGACCGACCCTACTTGCCTGAGAAGCATGATGGTTTAGAATGTTGCCGGCAGTCTCTCAACTGCTAGTGTGGTGATCAACAGAGGGGGCCTAACCATGCAAACACAAGATTCTCTCTTTGACCAAACAGACCATGGTGTCAGCACATGGAGCCTCTCATCAGACCAAGGAGACCATGGTGTCAGCACATGGAGCCTCTCATCAGACCAAAGAGACTATGGTGTCAGCACATGGAGCCTCTCATCAGACCAAAGAGACCATGGTGTCAGCACATGGAGCCTCTCATCAGACCAAAGAGACCATGGTGTCAGCACATGGAGCCTCTCATCAGACCAAAGAGACCATGGTGTCAGCAGTTTAGAGGGAGAGCTGTTAGAAAACAGAAAATTGGCATGTGCGTTTGTATTCACCCCTTTGTTATGAAGCCCATAAAAAGCTCTGGTGCAACCAATTACCTTCAGAAGTCACATCATTAGTGAAATGATGTCCACCTGTGTGCAATCTAAGTGTCACATGATCTGTCATTACATATACACACCTTTTTTGAAAGGCCCCTGAGGCTGCAACACCTAAGCAAGAGGCACCACTAACCAAACACTGCCATGAAGAGCAAGGAACTCTCCAAACAAGTAAGAGACAATGTGGTTGAGATGTACAAGTCAGGGTTAGGTTATAAAAAAATATCCAAATCTTTGATGATCACCAGGAGCACCATCAAATCTATCATAACCAAATGGAAAGAACATGGCACAACAGCAAACCTGCCAAGAGACTGCCGCCCACCAAAACTCACAGACCGGGCAAGGAGGGCATTAAGCAGAGAGGCAGCACAGAGACCTAAGGTAACCCTGGAGGAGCTGCAGAGTTCCACAGCAGAGACTGGAGTATCTGTACATAGGACGACAATAAGCCGTACGCTCCATAGAGTTGGGCATTATGGCAGAGTGGCCAGAAGAAAGCCATTACTTTCAGTAAAAACAAAATGAGTTTGCAAAAGGCATGTGGGAGACTCCCAAAATGTATGGAGGAAGGTACTCTGGTCTGATGAGACTGAAATTGAACTTTTCGGCCATCAAAGAAAACGCTATGTCTAGCGCAAACCCAACACATCACATCACCCAAAGAACACCATCCCCACAGTGAAACATGGTGGTGGAAGCATCATGCTGTGGGGATGTTTTTCAGCAGCCGGGACTGGGAAGATGGTGCTATACACAGGGATTTTCTTGAGCAAAACCTGTACCACTCTGTGCGTGATTTGAGGCTAGGACGGAGGTTCACCTTCCAGCAGGACAATGACAACAAACACACTGCTAAAGCAACACTTGAGTGGTTTAAGGGGAAACATGTAACAAAACACGAAGAATGCCAGGAGGGGTGAATACTATTGCAAGGCACTGTATATGTGGACTCCATTCCCATGTGACCAGTCTATGTCCAACTATGTATATGTATTGGGCAGACTAGATGGGTCAAACTGTTCTAAGCTGTCGACACATTCTATGTACAGAGCAAAAAAGGAGCAGTTCATCCAGATAAAAAACACAAACTAACCCAAATAGCGTCTTTAAAAAAAAAAAATCATTTTATTATCATCTGTGAACACAGAGGAGACTGAGCTTGAAGGGACAACTGACGTGTTTCGCCGCATAGGATTATGCTAATAACCTTTTAAAGATTTCTGAATAGGAGCTCTAAAGAGAAAGTCTTCATTTAGAGCTTCCTCTATGAAGCGCTTAGTGAAGGGGGCAGAGAGCAGGACACCGCTTAGGCATCTTCAGTAGGGTGACCACGTTTATTTCTGCCATCCAGGGTCACAGTATTTAGTGGATGAGATACATAGCACATACACACTTATTCACATACAAATACTATACATGTTATACTATATAAATAATAAGGGAACCTTGGGAAGCATGTAGAGTCCCGATCTAATAATATATCTATAACATACATACAGTCCATTACTGGACATGAGCAGCTGCAGAGAATTAACCCCACTATCAGCAGACATGAGCAGATGCAGAGTTTTAACCCCTCCATAAGCAGACCTGAGCAGTTGTAGATAATTTGCCCCTCCATTAGCAGACCTAAGCAGTTGCAAAGAATTAACCCCCTCCATTTGCAGACCTGAGCATTTGCAGAGAGTGAATCCCTCCATAAGCAGACCTGAGCAGTTGCAGAGAATTAACTGCTCTAATAGCATCACACACACTTGCCTACTTGATGCAGGCTCGGACTGCTATGTGTAACCCATGTGCAGGCTCATCCAAGCTGTATCCAGTCATTTCAGTCTCCCTTTTTCTTTGCTTTCTTGTTTATTCCGGTTCTGCCAATCCATTCCAGGTTTTCTCTGCTTCTCTCCTCTTGCCGTGTTTCTCGGTTCCTGTGTTTAATCCCCAACCACGCTCGTTTCTGTTCAGTCCTGTGCAGCTCAGTCTACAGGTATTCTCTGTTTCTGTGCAATGTAAATTAGGGCCTTGCCTAATTTTGGGGTACTTTGACGTGGTTGGCAAGCTTTATCATCATTTGGCCAATTGGTGTAACCAAAACCCTATCATTTGCCATCTCTAGTGGTAGGCTAGTTTCTGTATTTATCTATGTTATTATCTGTATCTAAGTGACTTGTATTGCTTATCCTTAGTTTGGTTGCTCCTCTGTCCTACTCTAGTCTGTTCTTAGCCATGTACTCTGTATTCATTTTTTTCTGCCTTTGTTTTTCTGCTTTGCTCTGCTTGGTCTGTCCTAGCATGCAACATCCTGCTTTCCTGTTGGGTTATGATCCATGCCTGCTCCAGGATGTCTGCAGGCGAGAAGTCTCTCCTGATTTGCTGAGACTTCTTTCACTCAGCGCTCAATCCAGGACTTTGCATTGTCCCAAACTGAGGCTGCTCGGGACATACAGTCCCAACGCATTTTCTATTGTGCCACAATGTATGTAAAAACATCATGGATAACAGATGGACCAGCATGGCCTAGGTACTTTGTACTATTTTTATCAGAGAACATTAAAAAAAAATGGATTACCTTTTCCTTTAACATACCTCAAATAAAATTAAAAAACCCATGTAATGAACCTGTTTTAGCCGATGGCAACAGAGCCCCTAGTGGCAGGACAAAGTAACTGCAACAACACTAAATCAAAATTATAACAAATGTATTGAAAAACTACACAGACAGCGCTTATTTTTCCTAACCGTTTTTCTTCTTACGTTGTTATACGGTGTCAGTTCTCTGTAAGATCAATACCATGGCACATTCCCCAGATTCTGCATGAATATTAATGCACAAGCACAAAACTTATGATTAAGAGATTTACAAGGTACTCCAAAACAGAAAAGGAAAAGGTGCCTAAGGTAGATTATTTATGATAACAAATTAATATTCAGACTGCCAACAGTTCCCATGTAGTGGAGCCAACCTGTTTAATGTTATTCCAGAAAGTGTCTCATATTTTAATATCAAAGCCGGCACATGTGCGGTGGACGATGGGATGTAAAAATATAAAATGTGAGTAATCTATCTTGAAGCTTTTCTTCTCCACACTGTAACTGCTACATTGACGCACCTGAATTTAAAGGGACACACATCAATCTACCTTCTTTTGCAGATACACGCAGGTTTATTACAACCGGCGACCAGATCGGTCTACTTGTTGCACAGGGAAACATGGCTGCTGCCGGTTGTGCCCTTTAAAAAAAAAAAAAGGGAATAATACAAAAAAAATGCTTGCCGGCAAAGGCGCTGGCTGGGGAGATCAAAAGATCACCAGAGTCTCTGCAGCGAGCAGGCAGCTGGATGTCTGTGCAGCAACACGGAAATTCCCATGCTGCCTCTTGTTTCCCGTGCACTGCTCTGAGGTCAGAGCATCGGTGATCACTTGACCTGCCGCACTCAGACTTCAGTACAGCCCAGGCAGTGCCAGAGGCAGCTGCCTTCACTAGAAACCATGGAGCAGTGGCTGTCTGATGGGGCATGTCCTTGGGGTAAATGTTGTGTTTAAATCAAATACTTAAAATTGAGCTCCAGACACCTAATACCTGTACTGGGTAGCACAACATCACAGGGTCACACAGTGTCACATGATATCCTTTAACCCCCCCCCCCCCAGTCTAGGATCCGCCCACACCATGTCCAGGATGTTGTCAGGCATGCTAAAAGGCAATTCCCATTCATTTTAGAGTAAGTTATAAATAGTTTTATGTAAAACAATCCAAAAAATTAGGAGTCACCAGTAGGGATTTGTAGCAGTCATGTCTCACTGCAACTTCTCAAGACCTCTGCCAATATATTCTGGATCCTAACATAAGGCGTTAAATCATTAAATAAATGAAGATGAGGAATTCACATGGAAGCTTTCGCTTATTTCACCAGCCTCAAGAACATTGAAAGAAATGAATGGCTTTAAGAATTAAGGAAGACATCATTCATAGAACTATCAGTTGGCTGAGAGTGATAGGACAGACTGCTTTAACAAGGTAAATATTCATATGGCTAAAAGTCGTACAGTGCAAATATGTATTGATAGAGTCTGGAATTTAATACCAACATTTTTGTGTATAGGGACTGGTACCTCTGACATATTTTGGGGGGGGGGGTGAAGAGGAGGGTGACGCTTTACCACCATCCTCGTTATAAAAATATGCCAGCCATTTGTAAATTGTAATAAAACACAAGGTGAAATGCGTTTACATGTTTGAGCTCAGTGAAGGTTACATTTTTCTGACATGCTGTGATGACATTTCCTGTTTCTCTGTCCATACTGAGAATAAAATCACCGCTCATCTTACAAAAAAGATATGTCAATGTCTCCGAAAGAGCAAAAAAATGCAAAGTACATTCATCAGTAATTAGAAATTGTCCAATCGTCGAATTTTTACACCTTTCAACTGTCCTACGTCGTGCATAACATTCCCAATTTGCGACCGCTTTCTAGTTTTGTTTTTCTGGTGTCCCAGTTCTCTGGGGTGCTGGAGTTAATAGATTGTGTGCAATTCATAACATTTTTCAAATTAACTGGTGCCTGATTTTTTTTCAGTTATTTATAACAAACCGCAACCCCCAGAATAGTTTCCATATGCTTCACGAGAGGAATATCCTTCCTTTATTATGAAATAAGGCTTCTGGTAATTTGAAAGCGGATGATTGCAAATCCTCGCCTGGTAGAGGTGTAAGGAGCTACAGCTGTCGCTAATTCCTGTGTTTTTTTTTTCTTTTCAGAATGCTATGTGTCACCCAACAACACCTTCTAAAAGCACGGGTTTATTAATACCTTGAATTTCACCATTCCTTCCTTCCTTTGCAAAGTAACATCTATTTAGCGTTATTACAGATTAGAACATCTGATCATCGCGGACATTCTATCTTTCTTTCACTTGACCTTCCACTCGCTCTACGGCCGAAATACTGGCGCGTTTCTCCGATCGAGACAAAACTGTTAAAAGTAAAGCGCATTTATTTTGTGTACTGTCAGTCACTCTTCATGAACTGAAATGATAAAAAAAAAGCTCATAAAACATAGTAGATAGGAAACTCCAAAAGATATATGCCGGCAGATTCAATTTCCAATGCCTAGACTGTCCTTATCATAATAAATATAATATTTATGCCTTGAAAGGTGTATTTATTGATACAGGATGGTTGAATTTGTAGGTGTGTTTCGCAGAGGCTTGGACTTACTAGTGTTGAATGGGTTCATAATTTTGGTAACACGTGTCTCCTTTTCCGATTAGAAAAGATAAATAAATTATCTTACAGGTACCGTGTGTGTCAAGAGAGTCTGAATTCTTAAAACCTTCCAGAGAAAGCAATCATTCAGAGATACACTGATGTCTTTTCGCTAGAAGGTGAGAGGAATCTCATCTTATCAACTTAACTATACACTGTGCAGGGACAAACGTTGTAAGCTTCAGCTGGCCATGGGATAATGCATCATTAAATCTTTAGAAATGGACTTTTGGAGCAAGGCATTGTTATCGACTAACTTTTGAAGGAGAATCTCGCCAAGTTTGTCCCCCGCACAGACAGTGTAAGTGGTTGAGATACATGTTCATCTCTCAGCAATTCACTTTTAAGTGAAATAACACCGTAGCTTCCAAGAAACTCTGGAAGTGGTCAAATGTGTTTTAGAAATAAACTCCTGGGCGAGTGGTGGGCGGCGTCTGAAGATGGCCGCGCATTAGGGGTGCTTGTCTGTGCACGATACCATCGAGGCTCTGATCTTTACTGACTCCCCGCATGCTTCAGCAAAGCAGAGACGTGAAACCCCTCACAGATCACTTGAGAAACAGTATCGATAGTGTTTTCCATTCCGTCTCCTAGTCTCATGAAACAGAGAGCAACGCTTTGCTCTATGGGAGAAACTGCAGACTTGTTGAGGGATTTGGATCCCCCCCCCCTCCCCCTTTGGAAACCGGCAGCAGAAGAACCAGGCAGGAGCCAGGCCTAGACGATGGGCAGCTGATTACGCACAAAGATAATTGTGCGCATGGAGACCCCAGGCCATTTGATTGCTAAGGCGAGAGGCGAAACAGACCCACATTAGCATACAGAGCCCGTCTAAAACCTTTATCACCAAGTTGAACTTCTGAATTCCCCGTTTGATACATATTTGTTTACCAGGTAACCCCAAGGGAAGAAATAGACACTGCTGTGCCCACATACTGCGACACACGGATCACAGGCACAAGCAAAGGAGATCTCTGCAGGGCTAAAAATTCGGCTCTAAAAAGGACCTTAAACCATTACACATAGAAGCAATTTGGCACAAATCTAGTTTTTATAGGGATATTTGCTGTGATATTATAAACAGGTATTAATGTGCCTTTTTGCTATTACTCGGGCCTATCACATTATAGTATTACTGTACGAGAGAGGGGTGAGAGGCTGAGGGTCATGACCTGTGGCCGGGTGCCAGATGGTTAGGGACCTGCAACACATCAGAAATCACAAAAGTTATTTATGCTCCCTCTTTTTACATCTTCCTTCTTTAGGGGGGAAAAATGGGGTAGTAATAGAAGAGAAGATCAGGGAGAAATGAGCATAATGCGTTTGGATTTTTCAGGACTCTCAAGGTTTTGTTCTCAAGTTAAAATGAAAGAGGTTATCAGTATATTCTTCTCAGATGGCTGGGGCCCAGACAAGTAGTTCCTATAACTGGTATTTCTTATTATTTATTAAACTACTCATTTGGAAATGTTACAAGCGATGAAGGACCTGGGGCAAGGGAGACAGCAACAGTAAGTGATTTGATGGGATTATCCCAACAATACCCCACGTAACCCAATGTCTCTAACAATCATTTCACACAATACACATGTCTTACACCCCCAAATACTGGGGGGGAAATGTACTATGCACTGCTATGCTGCCCACCACTCACGGGATGAGCATTCTGATAAGGAACAAAGTAAACTTCCCGATGGACTCATCATCGATTATCACTGACATTGGGAAGTATGCTGATCTGCTATCCTATGTTGAACCTTTTTTCTCTCACACTAACTTGTTTTGTTTTATTCTGATATACCGTGTTTGTACCGTGCTCATAAAAAAACACAACACACCTTAAAATAAACCTCTACTTCTTCCCCCCTGTTCTAACTCTTTTGAAGTGTTTATTTTTTTACAGCAGTACTGGGCATTAATGGAAGCTAATTTCCTTTCTAAACCCAAGAATGAAAGAAAAATAGATAATAAAATAACATCACAGCCTAATAATTGTGCGGTTAAGTCATAGATATGCCCCATCACTCACACTGTACACCCATCATATGACCCATCACCAACCAGTTAAATGTCCCATCACCCACATTGCACTGCCTGCTTAATGTCCGGCGCCTTTGCCGGCAAGCTTTTCTTTTTTTTTTAAGGGGGCCTGTAACAGATGTATCGCCTGTCACCCCCTGGTGGCGGCCCTGGTCCTTATACAAAAGACACAACGATTGTGGTTATTATAATGTATTTGTTTTGTTATAAACTTAACTCTTTTTTGGGTGCTCATTTCCTTCCTGTCTGTGGAGGTGAGCAATATTATCAGGAGTTATATGCCATCTTGTTGGCTATGATTATTTTCTTCAGTGGACTGTCAAAGTTCATTCTGCTACAACATTATTACGCATGCTGTGCCCTGAGGTGTGCAAGGAACCAGCATTATATTTTCGAATATTGCTAACTAGGACTAAGGCCTGAAACATGTTCCAAGTCTGTATCGGCCAAAAAAACAAAATGAATAAATACAATAAAAAAAAAATACGGCAAGTCCTTGGAAATGGAGATAAGATATGCGTATCCTGTAATTCAAGAAATATATATATGTATTTTCCAGTTCATCTTCTTGTGCTTACCCACAGGAAATTGATAAATAATAATCACTTCGGTCCCTCATTTGGAATCTGTCCTGCGTGTCAGATCACGAATATGATATGCTGCCTGTTTTGCCTTTGAGCTAGTTACAATACGTGTGCATTTTGCATCTCCGTGGCAGCTTCATTTGTGAAAAACCTTCTCCTCAGGTTTCGTATTTTCACGGGTTGACATTAACCTTTTAGACATTGAATTTCCCTTACGCGTATATTCCGAAATTAAACTTTCTAATGAGTCTTATTAAACTTTTTTTTTTCTTCAAAATTGAGCATACGAAGGAAATTAAAATCAAAGGGCAAAAAAGAAAATGAAAACAAGGTTGAGTTATTATTACAACAGAATAGGATGAAGACGGCAGTAACGGTACTGTTGTAATCGGGGGAGAGCTGGCAACTGTTGGCATGGGGGGGGGTTAGAAAAAATTATTTAGTATCCCTTGGTGCCACTTCATCATCTCACCTGATATCGTCAGAGAAAGACACACGTAGACATGCAAGACAGATTTGCTGACTGATAAGGTACAGGAATTGATAGACAGACAAGACAACTGGACAGAAAGATCAAAAGTGGGGAATTTAAAAGTGAAAATTGGTGCATTCCCAGATTATTGACAGAGATTTGCACTGGCCCTCCAGTCATCCTGTCCCCTCGCCAACTCTCCCCTGATAGTAATATTATGCGAATGGTATGACTTGAATTAAAAAGGGGTAATGGATAAAAGTTTATTTTCGTAACAAAAATAGAGCAATTTAGTCGCATTAATGTCTGCCTGTATGTACGAATGATGTCACATTGTGCCAGTGATTTAATTGTGTCCAACATAACTGTAACTGACTGTCATGAAAAACAGCAAGCTACCTATGATTTGGGGGGGCATATCGGGGAAATCCCACAAATTATTGTTAAGATTAAGATGCAGGGGCTCCCGGCCGCAAGTCCAATACAATTTAACTTTTAATTCATGAATTTAAAAAAGATTATACACACAGCCTGATCATATAGAACAAAACACCAGTATAAATACTAATAAAAATATAACATTTGTAAAAACAGTTGCTGGTATATCCAAGAATTTGTATTTTTGTAGAAAAACAATCTTTCCAATCCTTCAAAAGACTTTAATCTGGCATATTTTTGGATTGGATGTGTTTTTAAAATAATTTAAATGAAGCCATGGCTCTATTATTTGGGACGTAAGAAGAAATGCAGGCTCTCATACAGCTGGTCAGTCAGAATTGAAATAAAGCAATCCCCTTGTACTCTCTCCGGGTGCCTCTGCCGGCATGGCCAACACCAATTGAAAGATGCAACAAACGAAGAAAAAAATGCAGAAGAGAACGGCACTCACAGAAGCAGGTAAGTGAAAAAAATGGTATTTAATCCAGTAGTGTACTCACAACATATGCATTTGATTAAGCGCTTTAAGCTCGAAACGCGTCATGCTTTTCCATAGTTTTTGTTATTTTTCCCACCATCTGCTGTGATTGCTGTGAGTACACTACTGGATTAAATACCATTTTTTCACTTACCTGCTTCCGTGAGTGCCATTCTCTTCTGCATTTTTTTCTTCGTTTGTTGCATCTATTATTTGGGAGCCATCTTGCCATACAACCGTAACACCAAACAGTCTGGCTCCTAGTTTTGTATCAGGAGTGTAGACCTAGTAAAACCATTTGTGGGTTTTCCATTTTTTACTATAAATTCCTATATATTTCTCTGTTCCCCCCCATGTGAATTCATTATTCACAGTAACATGAAAAAGGTAAAGATTTAATTATCTGGGGGGGATAGGGTTGCCCCTTTTTCTACAAAGAAAAAATACCGGCCTTGCTGGTACCTCCAAAGACTTAACATTGGCAGCAAGCCCTTTTTTGCCGGTAAATCACCAGCAAGGTGGCAAGCCTAGAGGGTAAATGTCGACACTATTGAATAAACAGTGATCCAAAGGCAATAGCAGACCTCACTGATCTGCTGGTGACCGGCAATCAAGTATTGCAACACAGTACTTGAGGATTATGACTAGTCGGTGTGACAAGTCTTCTGCTTTGTAATGGAAGTCTTCTGGGGTTAATGAGTGAACCGAAAAGGCACTACTGCACTTACGAGTCTCTGGAAATGACTTAAATATTTGGAACGCTATATGGATGTCCCTTACTACACATATTATTATGGAAAGTACTAAATGTAAATTGCGATGTACCAAAAAAAAAGTCAAAAAAAAATAAAAAAAAAGCAAAACGGTTCTCTTGTGCAGCAGCGACATAGTTATCTCTCCAACATAGTTCTGCACCATACAGGATCTTCTGCCTTATCTTATTCCCTATCCAAGGCGACCTTCTTTTTATCTACCATCTCAGTAATGGAATAATTGCCATAACACATTTTCAAGCGTAGCACTCAGCGGTTTAGACGACATCACTCATGGGGCAGTTATTTTAGAAACACACATGGGTTTCAGAAAATACTGCTATTCCTGTACTTGACGCACATATAACACTTCCAAGCGCTTGTTAATCTTATTAATTCATATGGATGCAGATTTCTCATATTCTGTAAATGCTGAGAAGCAGTTAAGATAAATCCTTACACATCCTTATTTTTGTAAAAAAAAAAAAAAAAAAAAAACATAGATAAGATGTAACGTTTGGGATTGACAAATGTGAATTTATTAGATTTTTTTTATACATCAACATTTATTGCTGGAAAAAAATGTCTGTTTTTGCAATTCTGCTATAAATTCCTGGGTTTTAACGTCAAGTTGGCCGTTTATCGGCTGCCTACCTGCTGAGATACATCTATCCTAATGGCAGCAGATGAGGTGACTGGGCTGGGCTGCACACGCAGTTGCAGTTTGACAACTTCAGACCTCATTCAGCGCTCATTCAGAGTCATCACTATGGTGAGGAGAGGGAAGCAGGCAAGGTCTAAGATTATCAAAATGCCAGATGTACAGCAACCCAAGTGGCTCTCGAAGGAGGGAAGAGAGACATGGAAGGGGGAATGAGAGACAGGGAAGGCGGAATGAGAGACATGAACAGGGCAGTCTGGCCTACTGGGATACCGTACAAAATTCCTTGGACCATTGGCTGCCGCAGCCTCTAAGAATTTGGCCACCGTGGCCGCTATAAGAATTTGGTTGTGGCCGTGAGAGTCTGACAGAACACTGTGATGTGCCAATGTGAAGTTGCCACCTTTTCATTCCTGCATGTTGCAGGAGGCTGACAGAAGTCCTCGGGGCTGGGGCAAGTCCTGTGAGTGCAATCTAAGCTGTATTGCAAATAATAATGTAGGCAGGGCCGGCCTTAAGGGTGTGCGACCTGTGAGAGCGCACAGGGCACAACACCCCAGGGGGGCGCCCTCCCGCCCAAAGAAAAAAAAAGTAAAAAAAAAAAAAGCCGGTAGAGGCACTGGCTGGGGGAGATCAAAAGATCCCCCCTCACCAGCCCTCTGCTCGGCATGCTCTGCTGTGTCGGGAGGGGGCGGAGCTAACCAGCTCAGCGGTGCAGCTCCGACCCCACCCTGTGAAGCAGAGCAGCGTCTGCTTCACGGGGAGCCACTGGCAGCATAAGAAAGTGCTGCTAGGCTCCCCATGCCTGCATTAAGCATGGGGAGCCGAGCAGCACCTTCTCTTGCTGACCTGGGCTCCCAGTGAAGCAGACGCTGCTCTGCTTCACAGGGTGGGGGCGGAACTACACCGCTGAGACGGTTAGCTCCGCCCCCTCTCTGTATCCACCTTTGAAGGCAGAGGGAGGGGAGGGGGAGAGAGAGACAGGGGCAGGGGGGAGAGACAGAACAGGGGGAGCGGGGAGAGAGAGAACAGCTGGAGGGGGGAGAGACAGATACAGAACAGGGGGGGAGAGAGAAAGAACAGAGGGAGGGAGAGAGAGACAGAACAGGGGGAAGGGGGAGAGAGAGAGACAGACAGAACAGGGGGGGAGAGAGAGACAGAACAGGGGGAAGGGGGAGAGAGAGACAGACAGGGGGAATGAGGAGAGAGAGAGAGAGAGACAGAACAGGGGGGGAGAGAGAGACATAACGGGGGGGGAGAGACAGAACAGGGGGGAGAGAGAGACAGAACAGGGGGGAGAGAGACAGAACAGGGGGGAGAGAGAGACAGAACAGAGGAAGGGGAGGAGAGAGACAGAACAGAGGGAGAGAGAGAACAGGTATGGGGGAGTTAGAGAGAGACAGACAGGGCAATGAAGAGGAAAGGGACAAACATGGGAAGGGAGAGAGATACATACATGGGGGCGGGGGGGGGGGGGCGCCACGGGGGAATCCCGCACAGGGCGCCGGAACACTTAAGGCCGGCCCTGAATGTAGGGGAGGAAACAGTACCGTGGCAATATAAAGCAGCGGTAAACTTGCATCCTCTTCTCTCATCCTCTCTCTGTCACCCGAGCATAAACCAAGGTTGATGGAACATTTAGCTCAAGCAGGAGAGGAAGCAAGTGAGACAGATCTCTGAAAGAAGAAAGATGAATACACTTTCTTCCACTGGAACATTGGAGAATGAAGACACTGCACATGTACATTCTGATTCACTTTAAACATGCACAGCTAGTTAATAATGTGTAACTTTGTTTCACATACACATCAGTTACATTGTATTACAACTTGTGCATCATCTCTTGCATCGGATGATTTACCTTTTGATTGTAAGCTCACATGTGAAAACTGGAATTGTGTTTATATCTATTAATACATATATATATAAATATATATATATAAACATAGAATGTGTCGGCAGCTAAGAACCATTCGGCCCATCTAGTCTGCCCAGTGTTTTAAATACTTTTATTAGTCCCGAGTTCCTTATCTTATAGCTAGGATAACATATTTGGTTCTGTTCACTAAAATTTTAATTTGGTGACAGGAGGTCGAACACGGAGGTCGAATTTGACTTTGCCACAAAAGTACCTTTGTCCTCCCAATTTGACACTCACGAGCAAGTAGATTTGCCATTCAATTCCACTACCATTCGATACCCCTAACAAGCCAAAGTCAAATTTGAACTGCCATCTTGCCATCAAATTCCAAAGAAAGCATTAAAAAAATTGATATTCACTACAATTGTCAGGAGGTCGTATTTGATTTAGCGGCAAAATTCACTTTGCTCAGTTATCTTTCCCTAACTTTAGCAAACCCCATTATTTCCCATGGGTGAAAAATTATCAAAGTGGTTTTTGAGACTAAGAGGTCTATTCACTAAAAGGTGAGTTTCAGGTGAGTAGAGATGAGATGAATATTTATCCCCTTACCGACATAGGACAGACTAGATCTGTCCTGTCTGGCAAAGAGCTGCCGACATTGGACGGACCTAGTCTGTCCTGTGGTTAAATGAGCGGTGTTTGCATTCTAAGTTCGCAAACACCGCAGAAATGGTGATGCTTAAATGTCTCAAGGTTGAGGCATAAAGCATCACTGAAATCCGGTGACCATGGCACCCGAGAAAGCTCCACAGAGCAATTTGTGGCGAAATATTGGAGAGCAGCATGCTCCTCCAATATGGCGGCTGCCCTCTTGTGGGTAGTGCATGGGAAGTAAAAAAAAATTCACTTCGTCGATCTGATGCTGTTGCTAGACTGCCCCTAGAGGCAGTCAGTAACATTGCAATGTGAAAAAAAGAATTAGCTAAAAATCTAGGGTTAGGGTTAGAATAACGGTTAGGGTTACAATTAAATTAGGTTTAGTGTTGAGCAAACCCAAACCGCACTGTTCGGGTTCGTACCGAACCTTACGATTTTTGGACCCTGGACCCGAACACGGACATTTCACTGTATGTCCGTGTTGGAGTTCGGGTTCGGCAATTACATTGTATGTAATACTATTGGCTTTCTTTAAACCGAAATAGAGTCCCTATGCACTTCATATCTGAGAGTCAAATAGAACCGTCAAATACTGTGCTTATAGTGCACTTTGAAAAATTCTGGCTACCTCCTCCTCCTCCTCCAGCGCCGCTTCCACCTACACCACCACGGTCACCGCCTCCTCAACCTATGGGTCACTTAGTATAAACTGAAAGAGAATACCCTGCACTCCAGCCCTCTCTCAAATGGATAATTCTGTTGATCCTCCTGGCAGCCATGCTTTAGATTTAGATTTATGTTCTTCCAAAGCTAAAATCAAAGATTCCATCTAGTGCTATTTTATGGCTCACAAAGCAAGAAGGTATCGACCGGCTCCAGCCTTAAAAAGGTAAATTAGAAGTGAGTGCTACGTGACCCCAGGTACTGAAGCACAAAAGGGAGCCTACTCAAAGCTCCATTAAACATAAGTAGAAAATCCAAAAAACATACGCTTGACGCGTTTCGCACCTCCAGGAGGAGTGGCCGCATTCGGAGGGATGGATCCGTCTCGTGTCCTTAGAGAGTTGGGCGTTAATGCCGGTTTTTTAAGGGGGGTGTCTCCGCCCACAACAGGTGAAACAGGTTTGATTTTAATTTATTTGTGTATTTATTCACCCCACTGTGTAATTATCTCTCAGACTGCTTTTGACAAAGCACCGGTAGGTGCGAAACGCGTCAAGCGTATGTTTTTTGTTCCTGTCTGTCTCCACGATCCTCTTATTGATTTTACTCTTTGGATTCAAATAAAGATTTTTCTGGATACTTTTTTTGTATTATTTTACGAGACTCCTGGATGTTCTTTGGCTGGCACATACTTTGGATTTTCTATTTTATGGCTCAGCTGTATTTTTAATTTGTATGTATTTTATGTTATTTGAAGTTATTTCCCTATCCATATTTGTTTGCAGGGAACTTGTCCTACTCTTACCCACATTTTACTTCCTTTTGCAGCCCTCTAGCCCTTTCCAGGACTTTTTTAGGGGCATTTTAGTGGCCAAAAGTTTGTGTCCCCATTGACTTCAATGGGGTTCGGGACTTTTTTCCGAAGTTTGGCCGAACCCGCCGAACCCGAACATCCAGGTGTCCGCTCAACTCTAATTAGGTTAGCATGAGGGTTAGTGTTAAAATTAAGTTAAAACTAGAATAAATAAAGGGTTAGAATACGGGTAGAGTTAGGGTTAAATTTAGGCTTAGGATTAAATTTAGGGTTCAGGTTGGGGTCAAAAGGTCACTGTAGAACCCCCCCCCCCCCCCCCCCCACTAAAATTGATGAACTATTTAGACAGGGTCTTTTTTAATGATTGTATTTGTGTCAATTATTTTTTAGGTCAAAGTTAGAAAAAGTGTTTTTTTTTATTTTTTCATCAGATTTTATGATTTCTGTTGTAGTAAATTATAAGATATGATGAATATAATGATATCTAACGCAAGTCCTTCTTATGGCGATAAAAACAATATGTACTTTGTGTGAAGAAAATTGCAGCTGAACACAAAAACCCCAGAAATGTCAAAACAGAACCATGTCACCAAGGGAAAGACAAGGTCAAATGGTCATGTCACTAAGGGGTTAATCTCACCCATTAAGCTATGCATTGTGCAGGGACAATCCTGATGAGTTTGCTTAGCAGGAGAAACTCACCTCTGCACAATGTATTGCTTACTCACCTTTTCGTGAATAGACCCCTTAGTCAAATTTGAACTCCAAAGTCGACTGTGCAACTTGACTTTGAAAAAAACTTTATAAAATCAAGTCTTTTTTCGCTATAATATTATTTAATCTACTGAAGCATTTGGAATATTAGTGATTTATAAATACACTATTTTAAAAATAATATAAGAAGTTGAGCAGAAAAAAAGGGGGGTGTTGTATTAACACTTATTAATTAAAATGACTGAGGCATGAATAGAACTCTCCATCAGTTAAATGATTTTTTTTTTTTTTTTTTTACTTTATACATTTGTAGACATGGCTTATCTAGAAATCCTGACAGTTAGATAAATTGAGTTTCTCATTTTTTCCCCCTACATCTCTACCAGAGCATCCAAGCAGGGAATCCAATTTCTTACATTCTTGTATAAAACCAATGCAGATGTGAGTTCTGATTATAAATTGTTCACTCGTACACCAGCTTTACCATTTGTGCGGTTGGGGAGGGACAGGAAGACTCCTAAGCATTGTTCTGTTTTTGAACATGTAAATTAAATCACATTTTAGAGAAAGCACTTTAGTGAGCTGTTAAATGCACAGACTATATCTGTAGGGGACTCTGGATTTTAAGACTGAATCGTGATATCCTTTCCATGAAAAAAAAGATGCAGCTTTCTGTATCAGTAAGTGTCATGGAATAGTAAAAACAGTTTAGCACATATTACACTGTTTATGGGCACTGTTGCCATTATGTATTGATATATGTATTAACCCCTTAGTGACATGACCTTTTGACCTTGTCTTTCCCTTGGTGACAAGCGCTGTTTTGACATTTTTTTTAAAAACCACTTTGTCTAACTTTGACCTAAAAAATAATTTACACTAATGCACTGGGTTAAAAAAAAAAAAAGGTGTAAATAGTTTTTAAATTATGTCCCGTGTTCAGAAATATACTTGTTTCCATGATTTTCTGCAGTTTTTTTGTGAGTTATAGGGCAAAAAAAAAAAAAATAGTGGGGAGGTTTCCTTCAGTGAGCTTTTGACCCCAACCCGAACCCTAAATTTAACCCTAACCCTAAATTTAACCCTAACTCTAACCCTTATGCTAACCCTTAATTTATTCTAATTTTAACTTAATTGTAACCCTATACCGTATGCTAACCCTAATTTAATTGTAACCCTAACAATTATTCTAACCCTAACCCTAGATTTTAACTAATTAAGTTTTTTTTTTATTGCAATGTTGCTGACTGCCTCTAGGGGCAGTCAAGCATCAGCATCAGAGAGACAGAAGTGATTTTTTTTTTCACTTCTGACGCTCTGCCCACAAGAGGGCAGCAGCCATATTGCATTCTGCTTTCTAATATGGAACCCACAATTGCTCTGTGGAGTGATTGTGGGTGCCCCATATTAAAATATTGGTGCTGCCTAATGCCTCGAGGCCTCGATCGTTGATCGCGAAAACCGCTTGTTCCACTACAGGACGTCCAAGGCACTTCATTGTCTGCAACAGAGTTGCCGTCTGGACGTGCCTGACACATTAATTGTCGCAAAGGGGCTAATGTTGCTATAATGAAATAAAGTTTTGCTATTTTTATTTTGGTAGGATAATCCTCCAATGTTTCTATTTGTAAATTAAAGGGACCCTGGCATGCATAATATACTCCTAATTTCGCCTATACATTTGCTGGATATTTGCTGGATCAGTTAAATATATCTTAAAGGGACTGGTGCCCAAAATGCATTTTCCAAATGTTAATGTATACTAATGTGCTCTCAAAGTACTTTAAAATTCATGTTTCACATTTCGCATTGCTTAAAATTTTAAAAACTTACAACGTGAAATTACAGCAGTTTGCAAGAAACCAGGACTGCCCACACTAGCTGAGTAAAAGTCAATTTCCTTTTTTTGCTGCAGGAACCAATAAGAGTAATGCCCAAGGACTTGCACAATGAAACAGGACTTCAAGTGATGAGTTACATATGACCCAATGGCACATGAGAGAGGTCTTTAGAAGACTTTTGGCCATTTTTTCTAGAGACAGCCATAGACCACATTGCACAAGCTAATGCAGACATTGACAATTAAATCAGTGTTGTGTTCCTGACACTGTGGTCAATATTTCCCACTATAATAGTTCATTTAGTTCAACGAGGAGGCTTTGGCCAAGAAACATTGTCTAAAAGTTCGATCTTAGCAGAACGAACATTTTAACGATTAACACATATTTAGGAAGTATTTCAGCAGGGAGCTGTTATTTTAGCAAAGTGAGAGCAGTAAGAAGGAGGGAAAAGTGAAGACAGAAGAACTGCGTGTCAGACTAATTAGTAAAAAGGCGAGCAAAAGAAAGTCAATACGGCTCTCGAGGAGATGGCAGCTGTTGAAAACATGGGAATATTTATCAAAATTAGTGCTGTTCATTGACAAGCCACTTTAAACATTGTATTACTATTTCTAAATGGAATCTCGATATAAAAGGACAGTTTGTTTTGTGAAAATTAACATGATTGCTGTCCTTTTTATAGTATACCAAACATATAATTTCCTTATCTCTTTTGTTTACACTGTCTGCGCATTGGACCCCCTTTCTACTATGGGAACTCAATATACTTCATCTGATGCCCAGCCAGTAGCTCCATCCATATTGCTAGTACCCCAGACAGAAGGTTAAAAAAAATGAATTTCTCCTATTATCCCAACTCATTGCTTCTTTCCATATCCATCCCATCCCTCATAAAAGGACAAAACTAGGACAAAAAGAGGTTTGACCCATTAAAGAGTGACTAAACCCTCTATTCAGAAGCATTTCATGTTTGGTTTGGATGTCAAACACTGACTTACAGACTGCCATATTTCAAAGCTGGTTCTCAGCGATCCCATCGATTGGCTACGTGGCGTCTGACTGACGCACGCGCACACCAATGAGAGAGAGCGATGATCGTCTGACCATCTCTGTTTGCAGCCACGAGGCTATGATCTATGAGATAGAAGCATATTAGTCTTTGTTTTATCAAAAAAGGAGGATATCTTTTGGTGTACAACAGTACAAACCCGTCCCTCCGCTCCCCTAACAGTCCACGATATAGGATTACCCACTCAAGTTTTTTTATATACACAAGCAGGTAATACCTGAATCCCTGCAGTCAGAAGTGATCACGGCCCGGCATGAGCAAAGTGTTTTAGGACACAAATGGAGTTACTATAAAACAATAAAACTGAAAGGGAAATAGAATGTTGTAAGGGTTAATATGAAAAAAGAAAAAAAAAATGAACAAAGCTGAGAGGAAGTTAACATGGAGAAAAAAAGCAGTGGTGGGGAGGGGTAAAAGGTAAGGACTAATAAAATGTGACACGGTTTGCTCTGCTGTATAATCAAACTGAGAACTACAGTCTCTGTTCATTAGTCTCAGGAAAGAAAAACTGACCAATGATATAAATTAGTAAATTAGCCCCTGTCTCTGTAAACAGAACTCTAATCAGAACTTAATGACCATTAAAAAAAACAAACCTCTGGATACAAATTCAGATCAATACACAGGTAACAAGTGTTATCTGACTGAAGGGCACACATCCATTGAAGACATGGGGCAGTGAAGATGAGGATACAGGGGCTGTTAATAAATGAGTTGGGAAAATAGGCAAGTGGGTAAAATCCTAATTTTTATTTCTTGTTTTTCTTTATAAAAGGGAAAGGCTCACTTCCTTTCTGATAAGTTATTGTAGGGCACTTGTAATCGTGTCATTGTAGAGATTTTAGCTAATTAAGTATTTTTTTATTGCAATATTGCTGACTGCCTCTAGGGAATTTTTTTTTCCCTTCCGAAGCTCTACCCACAAGAGGGCACAGCCATATCGGCGCCCACGATCGCTCTGTGGAGTGATCGTGGATGCCCCAGAGCTGAAATGTCGGTGATGCCTATTACCTCGACATCATACATGTGCCCCTTTCCGCTTAGCTGTACTATCTCCCCAGGGCTTTTCCTTGATTTTTACAGCAATAACATGGGGATGTATAAAACCTTTGCGCCTTTGTAATATTAATTAAATTAATTAAAATAAAATATATATAATTTTACGAGAAGTCTGCAAATTTTTATTGCAAACATCTTGCGAAATTAGTCCATTATTATAGCAATTATCCTCTCAAAAATGACCCTTTCCAGCACTTTCATTTCATTTCAGTTGACATTATTTAGATCTAACAGAAATTTAAAAAGTCTTCCGTAGTCTGAAACATTTATGAAATATCCCATTTTTAATTCCTGCTTAGAAGCCAGTCTGCATTTTTCACGATGATCAATAACAAACTTTGACTTTTACTAATGCATTAGTTATATCAATGGAAAATCCACAAATCCCTTATTGCAGATCAAAAATGGAACTAAAATGACCTTTGTTATCTCAATATTGACTAAGACAAAGTCCCTTTTACTCCCTTCGTGACTCAAATAATATCATTTTCTCTGGCATTAACTATAGTGGAATTCTTTATTATCTCAGACCTTCCTCTCTATCACTATGATCCTAATCTCCTGCTCATCTAAACTCATATCTGCTGGTGACCCCATGATCTCTTCCTGCTGCTTCCTTATTAATCTCTCTATAAACTGTAATAAACTGGAAACATGATGCTCCATTTTCCTCTCTTTCTCCTGAATCCTTTGCATTTTTATAAATGTCTCTGGTGATTTCTTACTATGCCTTCGTTAGTCTCTTGCACTCAATCCATCATCCATCTTTTTACCTGTAGCGAGTGTGTCATAATAAAGCTTTTTTACTCTTTTTTACTCTGCCTACATATTTACTGCAAAGCATATTTAAGAGGATCATTAACCTCTTACTGAAAGATCTTTTTTTTGGTCCCATTTCTCCACTACAGTTTACTAGATCTCCCTGGTTTTTCGCAGTATTTGTTCCTCTACACCAGTGTTTCTCAAATCTGTCCTCAGGACCCCCTAACAGTCCAGGATTTAGGGATTACCGAGTTGTATTTAAATAAGAATATGTAGAACATCTGGTGTGGTTGCTTAATGGTTAGGGAACCACACCAGGTGTACATATTTTTACTTAAATACAACTGGGTAATCCCTAAATCCTGGACCGCTGGGGGGTCCTGAGGACAGGTTTGAGAAGCACTGCTCTACACCCATTAGATTGAAAGCTCTTTGGAATAATTTTTCCGTATCTGTATGATTATACATCATGTTCCATTGTATTTTCAATATGGACAATAATTACGTTGTTTTTTTTTTAAATGACATATCGCCTACTGTGCAGCATACAATAATACGTTCTATGTTTTATAACAACCTGTCAGGCCCAGTCTTGAACCAGGTTCACTGAGCACTGTGTGCAGTTTCCCTGTCTAGCTTCCACCAGCCCTTCACAGGCTGTATTTTTCTTTCTGGTAAATATGCTCCCTGCTGTTCCTGGCCTGGTGCACTTGTGATAACACACCTGCTTCCTCATTAGCACTATCACCTGTGTCCTCGTTAGACAATAGATAAACCTGAACCAAAATTCAGCTCTCTGTTGGTCTGATGCTCCTCTACGTCAGACCTGGTGACAAGTAGCAGTATCCTGTTGGATTCTCCTGTTGCTCACCTCAACCTTTGGTTTTCTGCTACCTAATTTCTGGACTGTTTATTGCTTCACCTTTGGATTTTCCCTTTATTACTTTGTTACAGGGTTAGAACCCCTGCACTCTGCATCCTGGACTCCATCTCCAAACTCAAACCTGACATTGCAAGTCTAAAAATATTTTGAGAAAAGAAAAAAACATTCTCCTTAGTAAACTTCTAGGTTGCTTTGGCCTCAGGTTGCTTTGCCATCATTCTAGGTTGCTTTGCCATCATTCTAGGTTGCTTTGGCCTCGTTCTAGGTTGCTTTGCCATCATTCTAGGTTGCTTTGGCCTCATTCTAGGTTGCTTTGCCATCATTCTTGGTTTCTTTCACCTCATTCTAGGTTTTTTTGGCCATCATTCAAGGTTGCTTTGGCCATCATTCTAGGTTGCTTTGGCCTCATTCTAGGTTGCTTTGGCCTCAGGTTGCTTTGCCATCATTCTAGGTTGCTTTGCCATCATTCTAGGTTGCTTTGCCATCATTCTAGGTTGCTTTGGCCTCGTTCTAGGTTGCTTTGCCATCATTCTAGGTTGCTTTGGCCTCATTCTAGGTTGCTTTGCCATCATTCTTGGTTGCTTTCACCTCATTCTAGGTTGCTTTGCCATCATTCTAGGTTGCTTTGGCCTCGTTCGAGGTTGCTTTGCCATCATTCTACGTTGCTTTGGCCTCATTTTAGGTTGCTTTGGCTTCAATCTAGGTTGCTTTGGCCTCATTCTAGGTTGCTTTGGCTTCATTCTAGGTTGCTTTGGCCTCATTTTAGGTTGCTTTGGCTTAAATCTAGGTTGCTTTGGCCTCATTCTAGGTTGCTTTGGCCTCATTCTAGGTTGCTTTGCCATCATTCTAGGTTGCTTTGCCATCATTCTAGGTTGCTTTAGCATAATTTTTCTTTAAAATATCCGCCTACCCATGGGCGACCGAAATGCAAAAGGTGCAATTGCTGTTAAACAAAACGATCACAGTAATTACTTTTCGGACAGTTTTATCTGTGCTTGCGATATACATCCCACCTCCTGAATTTAAAGCACTAGCTTAATGCTGCCTCATAACTATTAATTCTCTTCAATTCACTGCGAAACCCAGCGCCTCGCAAATCATAGTAATGTGCCCCATCTTCTAATATCGGAGAAATATCTTCTATAAACTTCTGTCTTACCGCGAAAAACGTAGTTTTATTTCATCAATATTTTACGCTGAGCACCATCCCAATTATTCAATGTTTTATCCGCCACTGGTGCCAGAAATGGTGATTTCTGACATACATTTATCGGGGACCTGACGGATCTTCGCACTTTCTAAGAACTCAGGAGTCTACTGAGAGCTCATTGACCATGTTATGACTATAAGCGGCAATCTCAGGAGGATCTCCCACACTAAAATAACAACAAAGATGAATGAGCTGGACCTGAAAACACAGTGGAGTGCATCAAAATGAGCAATGCATCTGAAAAAAGGGTATAAAATATTTAAAATCAATACTCCCTATAAGTATGAGCCCCGGCGGGTACATTTTAACATACAGCTTGGAAGAAAGACGAGACAGAGGGGATATGACTGAAACATTTAAATAAACAAAGGAAACATGATAAAAAGAGCAGAGTATATTTTAAAGAAGAAAATCTACCACAACAGGAGGACATATTCTTAATAGGGAAAAGGTTTAACAGTAATATCAGCAAGTATTACTTTACTGAGAGAGTAGTGGATGCATGGAATAGCCTTCCAGCCGAAGTAGTAAAGGTCAATACAGTGAAGGAGTTCAAGCATGAGTGGGAAGCACTATTCATAAAATGGCAGACTAGATGGGCCAAATGTTATTTATCTGTACACATCCTATAATCCTAAGATTTCAAATTATAATGGATGACGATATCACAGTCCATATTAAAAAAATATATAAAACTACACACACGCATACACACACATCAATGTACATACCTGCCAAATATCGGCCTTTTAAAGGGACACTCCCACTAAAAAATGAAAAGGTTTTTTTATTTTTATTTTGCATTGTTGATTTCAGTTATGTCTTATTGTTTTTGTTATGTGAGTTTATTTTATGAAATATTTTACTAAACAAGTGTGACTGGGCACCGCCATTTTGTGGAAAACATTTTTTTTGGGGTGCCACCCCCCAGTGACATAACAGCACAAGTATCTCACTTTGGGCCTGGGGACACAGAATGCAGTCTATAAGCCTGAATTCTGATTATAGACTTGCATTGAATAGGAGGGTAATGTAACTATTACATCACAAAGGGGCGGAGTTACATAGTTGCCAACATCGGCCATGTTTCCAGGGACACATATGTGTTCCACATGCTGCAGACAGAGCATGCAAACTGCAGCCCGGCATTATGTAGGATGGATATACACACAGACCCAATCCAATGAATCAATCATGGTAGGTCCTGTGCGATCTTCATTCTGATGAATTAATTGGATTGTGTCTGTGTGTATATCCATCCTACATAATGCCAGGCTGCACTTTGCATGGTCTTTCTGCAGCATGTGCAACAAATTTGTGTCCCTGGAAACATGGCCGATGTTGGCAACTATGGAGTTATGATCCTGTTTGATCATGTCAATCTCCTCTCTTTGTGTTGGAAGGCAGGTAAAAAAAAAAAAAAAAATTATACACAGTCACCTAGTCCTGCCCACTATCATACACAGGAGCCAGTAAGAGAGCAGGGGAGTATCTTATGACCTCATTATGCAGGTTTTGGCCACAGTTGTAAAGTGAGACTTGCTGGAAGATTTTGGAGACTGTTGCATCATGGGCACAATTCTCAAAATGGATAATGGAGACAGACACCTAATTTTATTTTTTCTTTTATATGCAATGAATTCAAACTTATGGAAAAAACAACAGTGGCATATGTCTTATATATGTATTTGTTTTAAAAGCACGGGTAATCTAGTTACGTCTTATGTAAGTGGTAGTGTCTTTTTAAAATCGGGAAGCCGAGTGTCAGCACTACCACATACTCCTCCTGAATTAGGGAGGTCAGAGTGTTGACGATACTATGCATGCGCAGTAGCATTGTCACTCCTGCTTAATTGGAGAGGTCAGAGCTGCTATGCATGCACAGTTGCACCACCACTGAAGCTGTACGCACTACTGCACACAATGCTGTGCATACACAGTAGGTATTTTTGGGTATACCAGACACAGGATAAAGCAATCAAAACAATGCAGATCTTTGAAGCAGGCTTGGAAGCTGACGCGTTTTTCACCAGAACTTTGTAACAGATGTCAGTGTGTCAGGGAGGTGGGCTAGCTCATTGTATTATCGAGAGATGTTGCTGATTAAATGTAGTGAAAAAAATATTTGAACCGTTCTAAACACACATAAATGGGAACATCGTGGATATTGTTTTATGTACACTTTTACGAAATGTGAAGTTTCTATTGCTCTGAATGCAATAATTAAGACTGTGCTGAGACTTCCATACAGGAATAATAATGATTAACAAACAAACGTGTGGCCGTTTTCTTTAATTCTATCCATGTCCGTACCTAATCTCTGTAGCCATGTTATAAGGTACATCAAAATGCTTTTTGCCAAGGACTAAGAATGCACGAATGATCACCCCATGCCTCAGTTAATAATTATTGTGAAGAACTGTTACTTTCTACATAGCTGACCCCACTGCACACACCAAGCAACCGAAAATCTATTCATTTCAACGCAGCAGGCCAATCCATACCCAAGCAATATTGTTGTGTATTTTGAGTAAACACCGCTGCCATCACTAATCAGCTCGGGACAGTCATCATCAGCTCTCCACGAATGGCATTCTTTTATCTAAGAGCCTTTGTGGTTTAATTCACGCTTGGCTACTACAAGGAAAAAAAACAATGTATCCATGTGTGAAAAAAAAGGAGGTTCTTCAAGTGTGTTATTTTACAAGAAAAACTGTGCAATTATAAAATTACAGCCTTATGTATATCAACCTTTTGTTTTGTATCATGACCAGTGCTCCTTTTAGTTGCATTGATCATTAATGTTAGTGTTTGTTTAGTTATCTGTAACAGACAGATATAGTCTGTCGTACTGTACAATGTTCAAACATAACCTGAGACTGGAAGAGCAGACCTGTTCATTAACAGAAATGTACAAAGAACAAGAGGTCACCCCCCTGAGACTGGAAGAGCAAAGATTTCATAGACAACAAAGGAAGGGATTCTTTTTGGTAAGGACAATAAAGATATGGAACTCACTGCCAAGAGATTAGCAAATACTATAGATGCCTTCAAAAAGGGTCTGGATGTTTTTTTTTTAGAAAAGCAGGACATACAGGGCTATTAATAATAGAATTAGCATTAATAATAGAGCTTCTGGATCCAAGGAGAAATCTGATTGGCCTTTGGCGTCAAGAGGGAATTTCTCCCCCCAAGTGAAATAATTTGAAAAGCAGGAATGAAAGGTAGAAGGGTTGAACTTCTTTTTTTTCAACCTAAATTACTATGTTAATATGTATACTATATTATATGTGGAACACAGACAACTTCTCCTTAAGGTTTTCTAATTCATAGAAGAGTTAAGTGCGCAAACAATGTCCTCATCACTGAAACATGCGTTGGTAGATAAGACCCATTCAGCCCATATAGTCTGCCCAATTTGTACCAGAAAAAAAATCTGAAAAGTTTCATTAGTTCCTGGCCATATATTACTATATCTAGGACAGGTCATCTTACTTCAAGTCCGCCGAAATAATTAACCCTAAATCTCTACCCTCAGAAGTTGAAGTTAGGACTGTATCAAATATTGTATATTCTGCGACATTAAACATCAGTTGCCACAGTTTTCATCACTTTTCTAGTTTACTTGTTAGCCATTTGGTTTATCCCTCCCATTGCACATATTTGTGTCACCAGTACAAAGACATCCCTTACCATCAAGAATGTCTAGAATTTCACTAATAAAAATATTAAAGAGAATGGGTCCAAGTACATTTCCCCACTGTTAACAAGACCTTGCTCTAAATATACTTGACTACAACCCCATGTAGTCTGTCACTCAGCGAACTCAAACATTGCAGTGCGTAGGTAAATCTTCTATGTGCGACAGTGTCAAAAGCCTTGCTGAAATCTAGGTAAGCAATGTCTACTGCACCACCCTGATCTATTATTTTAGTCACCCAATCAAAAAATTCAATACCTTTTGTTTGGCCTGATCTCCCTGAAGTACACCCATTTTGTCTTTGATCTTGAAATCCATGTGATTTTAGCTGTTCAAAAATCCTATCCTTTAACACGCTTTCCAATACTGAAGTAAGACTTACTGGCCTATAGTCGCCAGACTCCTCCCAACTTGAATGGGCAGAACATTCCCTAATTTCGATTCTTCTGGGACTACTTCCATTAACAGTAATTGGTTAAATAAATCTATTAACGGTTTTGCTAGTAAACCACTTAGCTCTTTTAGTAACTTGGGTGTATCCCACCAGACCTCATTAACTTATTTAAACAGCTAAGATCACCCTACACACGGGGAGAATCCATTTTAGAACACAATGGCAGGATAAAAATAAATTGTGTATTTGTTTTAAAGCTGTATTGAGCATACATAACATACACACAACACGTGTGGCACAACTATGCAGTATGCATAAAGTATTTTTTAATTATTCTCAAATTTTAGTGCCAACAGCACACAAAAATGGCTGTGAAATAATGAGCTTTACATTCATCACCTTGCAATCTGGTAATTTCACTTTATTAAGAATGGTGCAAAAATAAGACACAGACAGAGGTGAATAGCAACCGAACCAAATTCAGCTGATAGTTTGACCCTTAACAAATAGATTTATAAACAGTGCAAACAATTAACCTTATTATTAGCTACACGTCTGACATTTAGCTGTGCCTTGCTAGTGCAGAGTCATACACATAACAATGCAACATAGAAATCCAAAATAAGGATCACATTTACTAAAAAGCCTCAAATTGTAAAAATTCCAGCTTTCCTTTCTTTGATGAAGCAAGTTGAACAGCACACTTTCCTTGGTGCAAACGTTTTACAGCTGTGGTCATGGAGGGAAGGAACAGTTTAGCCAGGATATCACAGGTTGAAGTCTGAAATCCATAACGCATCAAGCTTTGGCATTTTTATCCGGCCATGTTGTTTAGTTTTCTAATTCGCCATTAGTAGAATCTGTTCATACCTCACGGTGGAAGGTTCAATTACCAGAAAGGTCGGCTCAGTCTTTCACACTCCCCAGGTTGATAAAATGGGTACCATTAAATTGGGTTAGAGTAACATCTCCAGGGAGAAAGATACCTTTCCTTACACTTTATTATTATTTTAAAGCTAAACCACCCAATGCTCATTTTGGGTGTTTAGGACACAAGACGCACTGATGCTTTAGAAAGAGGTTTGCTGAAACTCTACAGCGTTGTTACTTAATTCCCTCGAACTGGAAAAGCTAAGCCCCCCCAAACAGCAGTGAATTAGGACAGCGTCATAGTCATAGTTCATAATCCAAGTAAAACTAATCACGGGCAGTTTCAAGTCGGTACAATCTTCGGTCTGGTTGGTTAATTGAAATGATTCTCAGAAAAGAGGCTTATTGTCAGTATTTTCTAAATACATGTAAGGGGTGGTTGTGTAGGGGGGGGGTGGACAAAATGTAAGCTGTTTTACTTACTAGGATATACACGGATTTGCGTAATGAAAAATCAGCAAAGACGTAGTATCCACAGAAATAAAGATTCATGTTAATTGGAGACGGAGAGATTGAGCAGCTTTACAATGTTCACTGATGAGGCAAATGATCTCAGAGTCCATTAAGTCGGGAGTTGAACATTTGTTTGTTTTAAGATCTATTTATTTGGTGGGGGGGGGGGGGGGGGGTTTCCAGCCTTTAGAACATCTGATTAGTAGGAAGGGGGTACATCAAGAGCATCAAGGTGTCTCTCACTAGGCAAAGCCTTTTATTTTATTTTCAAAACAATATTTTATCTTTTTTTCTTATAACATGTCAGATTGCTGACTCAATATTAAGCAGGTGCATCTATACACATTAAAATCAAAAGGAAATGAAGGAAAAGAACCCTAGGTGTGGCATCTAACACAAATTGAATAGGTAGTGGAATAGGTAACATGCTAAGAACTTGTATATATTCACATGTAAATTGCTTTTTAATATTTAATAAAAATGTGCGTTTCTTGTTTTTATTTCCTTTTATGTGCCAATGCTGCCTCTCTCTCCCCCTCCCCCCAGCGTTGTCTCTTTCTCTCCCCCCCAGTGTTATTTCTCTCCCCCTCCCTCCCACGTTGTCTCCCCTTCCTTTCTTTCTCTCTCACCTCCCTCCCTCCTTTTCTCTCTCTCTCCCCCTCCCTCTCACCTTGTCTCTCCCCCCCTTGTCTCTCTCTCCCCCTCCCCTTGTCTCTCTCTGCCCCCCTTGTCTCTCTTTCCCCCTCCCCTTGTCTCTCTCTGCCCCACTTCCCCTTGTCTCCCCCCCCCCCCTTGTCTCTCTCTGCCCCCCATTGATTCCCCTCACCTTTTCTCTCGCTCCCTGGTGGCTAGTGGGGGAAGCCGGGGGATGTCTGCACGATACACGCAGACATCCTCCGCTGCTGCCCAGCACTTCTGCCAGGACTTTTATGATGAAGCCGGAAGGACCCGGCTTCATCATAGAAGTCCCGGCGGTTGTGCCAGGCGGCAGGGGAGGATGTCTGCGCGCATTGTGCAGACATCCACCGGCTGTTAGAGAGGGGGATCCAGGTCCCCTGCAGCTCTGCGGGGACCTGGATCCCAGTCTTATAGTCTGACCTCGATTTGAGGTCAGATTATAAAATGACCTTGAATATAAGAAGAGGGGACTTTTTCAGAGCATTTGCTCTTATATTCAAGCAAATATGGTATATAAATATATATATATATTTTTTTTAAGTGAATTTAAATCTTGCTCTCTGCCAACCTTATACTACCCATCATGATTGGGTTTAGTACAGTTCTTCGGGGTGAGTTCACTGCAGCAGATAGAGCACTGACAGTTCAGCACAGTTGTTTCCGAAAGTTCAGTGACAAATACTAACCCCCAATAAAAAAGGATTCTTTTATTTTCTTCTTTTCTTTATAATTAATTTGATTAATTTTAATTTTTACCTTAAAGGTACACTAAACTTTATTTTTCACTTGTGCTAATATAAAAAGTAGTTGTCCCCAGTGTGAGGATAAACTGTCAGGTACTTTTGCGCCGTAAGAAGCAAGTAGCCTGGTGTGGGTAACAGGGTAAAGGGAAACACTAGTGGTAGGGTTTGAACATGAAGGAAAACTTCATTTAGATCTGAGTGGCAAAGAGGAAACAAAGAACGGATTCTCTGGAGGTTAGGTGAATTGTGACTCTGAAGAGAAATATGGAATGAGGTCTGGCAGAGTTCTTAGAATCAGAAGGATTTGAACATAGGATGAACCCGGGGTCTGGACAGGCGGAACAGAGTCATAGTCATAAATAAACAAAAATCAGGGCAGGCGGCTCAGGTTCATAGATGAAGACTAGCAGGGTTCAGGGCAGGCAGCTCAGGTTCAAAGATGAAGACTAGTAGGGTTCAGGGCAGGCGGCTCAGGTTCATAGATGATGACTAGCAGGGTTTAGGGCAGGCAGCTCAGGTTCATAGATGACGACTAGCAGGGTTTAGGGCAGGCAGCTCAGGCTCATAGATGAAGACTAGCAGGGTTTAGGGCAGGCAGCTCAGGTTCATAGATGAAGACTAGCAGGGTTCAGGGCAGGCAACTCAGGTTCAAAGTGGACAAGAAATCAGAGATGGAAAAAAAAGAGCCTGGTCAAAAACAGGAGACACAGCATTGAGCAATCCCTTGTGTATCTATAGATACACATTGTGCAGTATTTTTTCAGGGACCCACAAAGTCTGTACAGATCCTGATCTGGTCTTTACCGATCTGTCCCTGGCTCCCAATCACTCTGAGGCCAAAAAGATGCTGTTTAGGAGCTTTGCTCAGTAAAGACAAAAAAAGTATGTATTGAGCGGTAGCAAACCCAGGCATCACTTTTTGTGAGCAGTTGAATTTCTCATTATAACCTGAGCGCAAACTTAGTTTCATTACTTCTCCTCATTTAAAATACCTGTTGGGATCTGGATACCCTTCAGTGAAGGCCATTGAGAAGCAACACTGAAAAAAAGCCCTCATTGTGAGCAGCAGCTGTCCACAGTGACACTTCTGGTCCAGACATGTAGAACATTTAGAACACATCAAGAAAAACAAAAACAATAAGATTTTAATTAACTGTGCTTGGGCCGTAGTGAGACAAATCTGCACTGCTGGTGGTGGTCCCTGAAGACTAAGAACTGCTGTTGTGGATCTTTTTTCTAAACCATACTTCTTAATTATACAGAGGAGGAATGAGGGATACTGATGACTTGTTATCTAGGTCACTAAGATTAATTTTCCCTTTCATCCAAAATCCCCCCCCCCCCCCAAAAAAAAAAAAAAAACATGACCAGCTTTGTCCTGCTTTGAAAGATGTTTTATTGCAATTAGATAATTTTAGGAAAAGATTAAAATACATAGATTTCATACCATATTCAAAGGCAAAGTTCAAAATACAATGCATTTATATATATATATATATATATATATATATATATATATATATATATATATATATATATATATATATATTATGAAGTGGATGAAGATATTGTAATTTTTTGGTGAGCAACCCTCACTGGCACAGAAGGGATTAAGTTTGAAATTCAGGCTGCACTATTTAACTATGTGTTAATCTGCGAAATTTTTTGGGTTGTTTTTGTGCTTTTCAATATCGATTTTTTTTTTTTTATTTGACCAGCACGAATATTTATCAGATCTTGACTGGTGAAAGGAAAATTATTGCTCAAAATTAATAAAAAAAAATGTAACTTCTAGGTAAATATTCTACAAATAACCACTGTCTCTTTAAGGTGCTGTTGTGCTGTCCTCTAATTATACATACTGCTCTTGTGCATCAGGCTGCCAACATTGAGGTCCCGGGGGTGCAAATGTAGGTAAATCCTAAAGTGTGAGGGTCATGTGATGTGATGCAGGGTTATGTGACATTAAATGACATTGTGTGACCCTAGAGGGATGAGCTCCAGCCTACCCTATGTTTACTACTGTTCAAAAGTATGGGGTCCCTTTTTTTCCCATGAATACATACATCAAATGTTGCAGTGAGAAACTACCATAGCACCTTTGCCAAACACATCGCAAAAACCAGAACAAGGCCGGTGTTCTGACGAATTTCTCAAGTGAATCCTACTGCACAGGCGCATTTGCACAAACTTACAGCTGATCTGTCAACGTTGCCAGGACGGCGCATGCGCGAGGGCCGCACTCCACCTCCCGCCCCTTCATTTTTTTCGTTTTGGCATGCGCACTTCGTTCAGGAAAACTCGGTTTTTACAGGATAATAAATACCCCAGGAGGACAGATGGACTCATACACTGTGTGTGGAGCAGGGAATTGTACAATGACACAAGACGAGTCGGTCTGTCCTCCTGGGGTATTTATTATCCTATAAAAACAGCAGAGTTTTTGATCACATATCTTGTGCTAAGTGCGTATGCCAAGGCAAAGTTACAGCTGAGAGATCAGCTGTAACTTTGTGCGCATGCGTGGTGAGTGAGTTCTACTGCGCCTGTGTAGAATTCACTCGAGAAGTTTGTCAGAACACCGGCTCACAATCCTGTCTACGTATCTATAGTTTAAAGCACAATTCTAACATGTTAGCTTAAATCATAGCTGGTGTCAAATTATGTCAAAGTCCATGGTTTCTTGGTAAGAATGCCTGCATAAACCACTAGAATAATAAGTATTAAAATATTTAGGTTAGCATACAGCTGGTGGAGACATGAGGGGGTGTTATATAACATTACACTGCACACGGGAAAAGTATCAGGAATCGATAATTGATATGAAGATCTGAGCCCTCTTTACCCAGGATTCTAAACAACATGTCTGACTCCCTGATAGCTCAAAGAAGATTCAATAATGTACTTTATTTGCATTCTTTCATTAAACTATTGATATTTTATATGTCTACACTTGAACATTTTCAATTAAATAAAAAAAAAAATGAAATTAAAAAACATTCGTCCTTTAAGCACATTTCTGCCTTTGTTTTTTTGTTTATTGTTTTTTTATACATGGGTAGCACTGGTGCTAAGTGCTCCGTTAAATCCAAGTAGGGCGGTTTCTGGGGGACAAAAGTTGGGAGTTGGCATTATCTATAAGCATGTGTGATAGCATCACTATTTGTAACTGTAAGTGCGTGCTCTGGTTTTTATATATGACCCCATAGTGACTAGCCCATAAGCTCTAGAGAAACCTACATTTGTATTTAAGAAGTGTCGGTCAGATTTATCCCTTGTGCCTTGAAGCAAGAATGAGATTACCTAGAGGAGAGAATGACCTACTATCTTACCAGACAATCAGACGAGCAGGAACACACAGGTATTATCCAGAAAGTCACAAGCGTTAGATGAATTATAAACTGCAGTGCAGAGAGTAGATAGAGCGCACACACACACACACATCCCGTATGGGATTACAAATTGGCCATGCGACTTTCTCCATCTGAATAATGACTATGTGCATTACATCTGCATGTACGGCATAGATCCCTCTAGTAACAGTAATGATTAATCAGCAAGGACACCACGGAAATACCAAATATTACTATGTTACAATATCTCACAATATACTATTTTATTACACAGTGCTTTAAATAAGCCGAATTGGCACTTGTGTGATTGTGCTAACCACTCACTGCCTGCTAAAATTAAATGACCCCATCATCCAAACACTGATCATGCACCTTGAATGCAGAGAATAACAAAAAAACGTTCTGCACATCATGTTAGCAGAACTGCATGCTTTTTTTTTTTTGACTAGACCTGGTGTTTTTTTTATATGTTGCACATTTCCCAGTGAAAGTACTTAAATACTCCCATTTTGCATTGTTGATTTCAGATATGTCTTTTGGTTTTGTTATGTGAGTTTATTTTATGAAATTTTTTACTAAAGAAGTGTGACTGGGCGCTGCCATTTTGTGAAATTGTGTGTTTTTGGGTGCCACCCCCCAGTGACTTTACAGTACTAGTATCTCACTTTGGGGCTGGGGCCATGTAATGCAGTCTATAAGTCTGAATTCCGAATTCTGCATTGAATGGGAGGGTAATGTAACTATTACATCACAAGGGGGCGGAGGTATGATCCTGTTTCATCAGGTCAATCTCCTCTTTTTTGTGCTGGAAGGCAGGTAAAAATTGTACACAGCCACCTAGTCCTGCTCACTATGATACACAGGAGCCAGTAAGAGAGCGGGGCTGTATCTTATGACATCATCATGCAGGCTTTGGCCACAGTTGTAAAATGAGACTTGCTGGAAGATTTTTGATAATGTTGCATCATGGGTACAATTCTCAAAATGGATGCTGGAGATAAAGACCTAAATTTATTTTTACTTTTATATGCAATTAACCCCTTCCTGCTTGTAGGATGTTCCATGCCGTCCTACTAGAATCTTGGCACAAAAAAGTAGGACGGCATGGCCCCCCGAAATAAGCTGTGTGCGGACCCCGCTGCAGGGACTTGCAGCGTGGTCCCCACTGTCAGGCGAAGCCACTTTGAGTGGCCTCAGTCTGACTTAGGAAATGTAGCGAACGCTCAAACAGAATGTTCTCTACATCTCCGGCATCCCTGCGTGCCCGAACTGACGTCATGCGTGATGTCACGAAGTATCGCAGATGGTGCTTTGGTTTGGTCATTAAGGACCAAAGCACCATCCGACGTGAACGGGTTAATTCAAACATAGAAGAAAAATCAGTGACAAATGTCTTATATATGTGTTTGTTTTAAATGCACAGATAATCTAGTTACATCTTATGTAAGTGGTAGCGTCACTTTAAAAACAAAATCTAATCTATGCATTGAAAAAGTCAGAGAGCAGAAAGAAATGTGATTATGCCCCCCTTTTTTTTACATTCCTGACACTTGAGTAACATTATACGGTATATCTATCACATATATATATATATATATATATATATATATATATATATATATATAGAATCCCAGTGTGCTAAAAGCACAATAGCTTGGAAAATTATGTTTATTAGCTGTATAAACTGTAATAGTTACCTTTTAAATACTCCTTTACAGATACATATTGCCTCTTATCCTCAAGCTTAATAGCTGTATTGGTTTTCTTCAAAGAAATAGCTGACTAGCTCTAAACCACTGTCATTTTGATCTCTAGTTCCTGCAAACATGTAATATATGCTTTAAGTAGAAGATGAAGACCTCCATCCTTTCCCTCTTTTTTTTTTTTTTGGTTGGCTTTTAATTCTCCCCATACTTTGTATTCACTGACTCACTTACTTGACTGACACAAGAAACCCAGTGTGGGGGAAGATAGTGGTTCAGCAAAAGTGAGTCTTGTTACCATGGAGCATAGGGGAGGTTTTACCCCCCTCTTTTTGTATGGGGGGGGGGGGGGGGGGTTAACGGAATAATCTTCTCCCTGAGGCTCATAGTTGCTAGATAACAGAAAAATGTGGTAACAGTATAGAATGGGTTAAAATGATATGTAATTTTTAGACCTTGTCTTTCATTCTGAATTAAACAAGCATTTATAACTTGATTTATTTACCCAGAATTGTGGCATTTTTAGGTGATGATTAAAAAAATTGTAAAATTCCATGTAGAAAATTTACTGATAAGGAACAAACAGGACCTATTTTATTATTATTATTATTATTTTTTAAAGGAATTTAGGGAGGAAGATCTTGGGATTGAAAGAAATTTGGGGCACGATTTATTAAGGCAAAAAACGGTGCTATTTCCAAAAAGATCTACATTTGGAGCAAACTGCTATGGAATTCCATTGGTTTCCATGGTTATTACTCCTAATTTCGCACTTTTTTCCTGAAATAGCACCAGTTTTGTCTTGATAAATAAGGCCCTTGGTAACATTGTTATTCAGGGGGTCAGCATTCCCTTTTGTCTTTTCATTTTGTTTAGGGGTTTGTATTGTGTTGTGTATACTGCTCTGTGGATCATCTATGTGTTATTTTGCACAGTTAGCACTTTTTGCATAATATTTCGTTTGAGTTAATTTCCATTATTTCTTTTTGTTTTAGCATTTTTTTAAAGTGGGGGACCTGTATACTTTGGCATTCTACTTTTCGTTATTCTGTGGTGTAGCCAGGAAACAATATATAATTAGGGTTGCCACCTTTTCTTCAGAAAGATACCGGCCTTGGTACTGTCTCCATAGACTTAACATTGGCATCATGCCAATTTTTTTACCGGCCTGCCGGTAAAATACTGACCAGGTGGCAACCCTATATATAATGCAATATTCAATATACATTGACGTAATGGTCCATTTTGGATTTTATTTTACATTACGTTATGGAGAAGGCTTCATTAAAGATGTGCTCAATCAAGCACAGCGTTTGCACAATTGAACATGCACGAAAATGGGATGCTCCACCCCCTAATCTGTATTTCTTAAATTCTACGCATACAGTTGTATGTTCAGAATTCATTATGCTCACCACATCCCCCACTGAAAATAAGGGGGGAGGCAATTATCCTGGCTACATAGATTGCAGGAGAAACCAGCCCCCTCCGCTATCAAGTAAGTCGATGTAAGAAAAGGACAGGCTCTGATTGGCTGTCAGCCTCCAGTTTTGATTGGCTGCTAGTAACTCGTCACACTGAACTCCCAGGCTGGTTTTTCTGCCATGTGGAGCTATCACAGCAGATCCAGCCTGTATTGTTAAATTTACCTCCTTGTCGTAACAACCAGAGATTTTACAGTCCCCAACAGTACACTCGGCTTGAGCCTCTGTAGCCCCCTCACTCACCAACTCCCCATTGGTGAATGCTATATGATTAGAAAGTGCTTCCCATTATGATAAGTCTCTCTGGTGAACAATCTTGAAGTCAGTGGTAAATACAAATTAGAGCAGATTCTGAGATTAAGGGAATTACACAAACCTTCTGGGAGAGATTACATCCTGGTAACCCAATTTCTTATAATCTGCACAGTTTAAAAATAAGAATCACACAGCAGCCATACATTTTCTTTTTATCATCAAACTCAACTACAAAAATGGCAACTGAGGCAATAAATATCTATTTCTTTCTCATTCATCTCTCGATTCATGCCAGACAGTCCTGATTCAGGACTGCCACTATCCAATATCCTCATTCTCTGGGAAACTGGAAGGGGAAAAGTTACAGGTGCAACTTTTCAAGTCTTTCTTTCTTACTAAGATCTTCTGTTTTCCTTATTAATTTTGTAACCCTACTTTGCACCTTTTCTGGCTCAATAATGTCCTTTTTTAGGACCGGTGTCCAGAATTTTCAAGGTGAGGTCTTACCATTGACTTATAAAGAGGCAAGATGATATACTTCTACCATTAATCAATGCCCTTTTTTATGCATGCCAATATCATACTGGCCTTTGCAGCTGCTGACTGACATTGTACTCTTGTTCTTCATCGGTAAAAAGCAGAAGAAAAAAAAGTTATTTACAATGTCTGCGTTCACGCTGTCCTCATTAACCCTATTTACCATTTTATATCCCAAAGAGCCAACAATTGATATATGTTTTTTTTATAAACTTTTGATAGCCTCATGTACGCACATTTTCAGGTCATTATCAAAGTTATGGTATAAGATACATGGCAAGAAGCATGAACAAACTAACAGTGTTAGTAACAATCTCCCTTTTGTATAATGTCAGAGTGGATCAACAGATCTCATCTATATTTGTTCTCATTCATTGAATAAAGAATTAAATAAAAACAAAATTATGTTATTCTTAACAGCGTAGGGTCATCACCAGTAGTTCCTTTACAGGTACTGTATCACATAAACATTGTTTTTAGTGTGAATGTACCAAATAAAAAACATTGAAAATATTTTATACATTATGTTAGAAAAATTTTAAGCACATGCCTACATGTTTGCTAACATTTTGTTTTCCATGCGTCTGTGGAGACTCTCGCTTATGACATCACCAGTGACCTAATAAGCAAATTAACTGGTTTTCAATGATAAGTGTAATTTGCATATCAAGCCACAGGGGATGTCAAAGATTTTCTTGCAAGTCTGCTAACGCAATGTATAGATATTTTTTTTTATTCTCTGCATCCACAGTAAAAACAAAATTTAGGTGAAACAGTTCCTTTAAGGTTCCAGTCTCAGTTGCCCCAAATGCATCAAGGGGTAAGGAAGTAAAGAATATAGTGAAATAGATAAGAATATAGAGGACAGTCAAGGTGTACATAAATGTATCGGAGGTTGGTTATGAATGAACTTCGTACAGTACTATAGTTAAAGGTAGCTTTTTATCTTATATTTTATATAAAGTCTGTTTACAAACCCCGCCCATATCTGAAAAAAAAAACCATTTGGTCTGGCGATCCTTATCCAGGTTACCTTCTGGACCATCCATTTTCATAATATATAGAAGTTTAGATATTAACAAGGCCAAAGTGGGCTCCCTAGCCCTCTATTCACTATTGCCACTTGTACAACTAACCCAGCTCTCTGAAATGGAAAACCTTTTCTGCCCTGATCCAGTTTCCTTTCTATCACACAGAATGTTGGGCCGCCATATTTTATTAAAAATCTTTAAAAAATAAATATATACCGGCCATTCTATTCCCTCAATACACTCAACATTGGCCACATGCCATTTTTTTTTTTTTTTTTTTACCAAACAGCTGGTAAACTACTGGTAGGGATACAAAACCTATAAATACATACTAGACAGTACTCTGAAAGCAGGTTCTGCATAGGAAAAGGATTTTGGTGGCTACAAATGAAAGAAAATGTATATGTTTTGATGTGAGTTATGTATATATGTTACAGAATACTGACTAGCATCACTCTTGTATTATTATTATTATTATTATTATGAGCAGGGCTGGCCTTGGGGGTGTGCGACCTGTGCGACCGTACAGGGCGCAACACCCTAGGGAGCGCCCAACCGCCAGCCACTTTAAAAGAAAAAAACATCTCCCCTCACCAGACCTCTGCTCGGCTAAAATAATGGATCCGGAGAGGGGGCAGTGCTCACTGGGTAAGAGGTGAAGCTCCACCCCCACCCTGTGAAGTGCTGCTTGCGCTCCCCATGCTTGGTGATAATGGAGGTCAGGAGAGAACAGGGGAGAAGAAAGGAGGAGGGGAGGGGAAGAGAACAGAGGAGGGGGGAGGAGAACAGAGGAGGGGGAGGAGAACAGAGGAGGGGAGGAGAACAGAGGAGAGGGAAGAGAGAACAGAGGCGAGGGGAAGAGAACAGAGGAAAGGGGAAGAAAGAACAGAGAAGGGGGAGGAGAGGGGAAGAGAATAGAGTAGGGGGAGGAGAGAACAGAGGAGGGGGGAAGAGAACAGAGGATGGGAGGAGAGAACAGATATGGAGAGGAGGGGAGGAGAGAACAGATATGGAGAGGAGGGGGACAGAGAACAGATATGGGGGAAGAGGGGTAGAGAGAACATATATGGGGAATAGGGGGGGAATAGATATGGGAAGGAGGGGGAGAGAGAGAGAACGGATATGGGGAGGAGGGGGAGAGAGAGAGAACAGATATGGAGAGGAGGGGAGGAGAGAACAGATATGGAGAGGAGGGGAGGAGAGAACAGATATGGAGAGGAGGGGGACAGAGAACAGATATGGGGGAAGAGGGGTAGAGAGAACATATATGGGGAATAGGGGGGGAATAGATATGGGAAGGAGGGGGAGAGAGAGAGAACGGATATGGGGAGGAGGGGGAGAGAGAGAGAACAGATATGGAGGTGGAGGGTGAGAGAGAACAGGTATGGGGTGGAGGGCGAGAGAGAACAGATATGAGGGTGGAGGGCGAGAGAGAACAGATATTGGGGTGGAGGGGGAGAGAGAACAGATATGGGGGAGGAGGGGAGGGAGAACAGATATGGGGGAGGAAAAGGGAGAGAGAACAGATATGGGAGAGAAGGGGGAGAGTGAGAACAGATATGGGGGAGGAGGGGAGAGAGAACAGATATGGGAGAGAAGGGGGAGAGTGAGAACAGATATGGGGGAGGAGGGGAGAGAGAACAGATATGGGGGAGGAGGGGGAGAGAGAGCACATATATTGGGAGGAGGGGGAGAGAGAGACATGGCGATGAAGAGGAAAGGGTCAAACATGGAAAGGGAGAGACACATTCATGTAGGGAGAGGATAGAGACAGGCAATGAGGAGGGAGAGGAGACAGACATGAGGGTAGAGGGGGGGCGCCACAGGGTGGCCCAGACAGGGCACCGGAACACTTAAGGCCGGCCCTGCTCATGAGTAACCTACAGATAAATGATTACAGTAATAAGAAAAAGGTTTTTTCTAGACTCTAGCACCTAATCTTTAGCATATCACTGTATCTCCCGGGGTCCTGGGAATAGCTCTCTAGTTGCTATCTAGCAGCTGTTTTCTCCATTTTCCTTTTCTTTTCCTTACTTCAGTTTTAACTGGCGCAGCTCTATACACATATTTTAGCATTAGGAAAGCCTAGGGCTCCTATTTAATTTGGGAAAGAAATCTCCAGCTGACACCAGTAAAGATGATGGAGGAATGGTGATAATAGTCCAAAATTGTATTGCAAAGTCCATAGACCATAAAATCCAAAAAGCTGAAACAGAAATGCACAAACAAAGAAAGCGGGAGTTATACGACCATATCATTTGATACAAATGGTGTAATACCTCATTAAAACTATTTAGTCCCTTTTAATTCTATAACTTTCTATTTTCCGCATCAGCTATCAATGTCTGGTTTATGCAGTTCAGTTGTAGGTAATAGGCTGTTCACTAATCGGATGAACAAAGGACAGAACTGTTGTATTCTAAGCACAAGAAAGGGAAACATAAAAAATACAAAAGTAGCGTGTTTCGGCATTTCCACAATATATACATATTAAAGGGATAGTCTAGGCCCAAAACTCACTTTGGTGCAAGATGAAGATTACTTCTTGTATAGTGCACAGGCTTTTATCCCTGTGTGATTTGATGCAGGCATTCTGTATAAATCACATTTTTAATATTTGACTCAAGCCCTCCCCAGTATTTACTCTGCATGTTTACTGCAGGTGCAGCAGCAATGATTGTATAGACACTGAGGATATAAAATTTTGTTTCATATAGTCACTTCCCGTCCTCCTCAAATTTAGTCTATTGAGTGGCCTATGAGTGACTTTGCTCTTGTACACAGTAGGATCTCTTAACAGTGCAACACATTGTATTATGACATCACTATAGAGACAAGAAATTCCATTCATTTGAATAGTATTATTCTCATTGGTTCCTGCAGCCCAAAAAAAAAGGAAATTACTTTTACTCATCTAGTGTGGGCAGTCCTTGTTTCTTGCAAACTGCTGTAATTTCACAATTTCTACTAGCTGTAAGTATTTTATATTTTAAGCAATGCAAAATAGAAAACATGCATTTTAAAGTACTGTGAAAGCACATTAATATGCATTAATATTTGGAAAATGCATTTTGGGCACTAGACAGTCCCTTTAAGAGCATCGGCACCTGTGTTTGATAAGACACCCCTTCATGCTCAATTCATCTTATTAAGCACAAGCTCGTTTTAATTTATGTATTTATTCATATTCATATTTATTCACAGGTAAAAAAAAAAAATACATCACAATATTGAGCAAGAATCTATTTAGTCACAGAGCTGGAGTATTTAGCCAGCGGTTTTTCTTGTCTCTCTTGGGGATGAAGCAAATTAGGTGAGATTACTGCTGACCTAGTTGCGTAGATTTTTATTTCTTTGCGAATGGCGCAGACTTAGTCTAAATCTGCTTCTTTCACGAATTGTTGTAGTTCCAGGGGGGGTTTCTGTTTGGAGGGTCCGTTGTATAAATAGTCCAATTATTGCCGAAAATTATTTATTTTTTAAATAGTTGTATTTGTCCTTGAGCCGATGTGTCCCAGGAAATATGATGTGGAGGTAAATTCTCTAAAGTCAGTGTGTAAAACTGAGGAGTAACAGCAAAGTGATTCAACTTTCTTCAAGGGAAGGGTTCACCCCAGCATGGCTCATTCTGTGATTGTAGAGAACTGAAAAATGATCTATACATTGTGTTAGCAAAATTGCAAGCAAATCCCTAAATTAGGAGAAAAATGCGTTTTACATGTGTCTGTGGAGTCCCCGGCTTATGACATCACCTGTGACTTAATATGCAAATGAATGGCTTTTCAAAGGGATATGTGTAATTTGCATATTAAGCCCCAAGAGATGTCATAAACAGGTTTAAAAACATTTTTTCCACCTAATTTAGATGTTTGCTTACAATTCTGCTAACAAACTGTACAGATCATTAAAAAAAAAAAAGTATTCTCCACATTTACAGTAAAAACACTGTTTAGGTGATAGGGTCCCTTTAATTAACCTACTGAACAACAGAGGACTATGGAAGTTGTAGTTCAATTGGAGGCTCACAGTTGCACAATTGTGGGATAAAGCTCAAGTCCTGATCTGGACTGGTAATAATTTCCAGTTTATAAGGTTAAGGGTCTATTCACTAAAAAGTGAACTGCAGGGAACTGACACGGGAATTTCAACCTTAAGACCAAAGTAGCAGAGTTGGTAACAATTCCCATCTCCATTCCGTGTAATGGTTTATTTTATTGAGTAGACCTTTTACTAACACAAAACAAGTAGGGATGGCTTTGGCTGATATAATAAACTGTCTCAAAATAATAATACATTTCTAATTTATACAAAACAAAAAAAAACTGTCTGCACTTTTCACCCTAATAAAGTTGTACAAAAATAAAAATGAGAGGCCTTAGTTATATGAATTGACCAAAGCTCATACAAAGCACACACACCCCATTCATATAACCAAATTTCTATTATGTTTATACAATTGCCAACTTTAACAGGGTGAGAACTGCAGACTTTTTTTTATTATCTACACCTTGGTTGTCCAACATGCGGCCCATCTGACAGAGAAGGTGCGGCCCAACTGACATAACAATGTATATTTCGTTGGCCAACGCATAGATGCCAGAAATGTTGGATTTGCTGGGACAGACACTTTTTTGGGGGTCCTGTCTCGTCAAATTTGGCTCTGATCTGGCATTAATCCTGCCTTTGCACTATGATTATGAGTCCAGAAACTTTGGGACTGTCGGCAACTATGTATGTATTCAAGTTTACATAAAGAGATGTATACAGCGTATTACAAGTCTGTGTGTTTAAAACGAACAACCGTATGCAAAACAGTAACTCACGTTTAGCCGAATGATTGCATCGAGTGTACCTGTTTTTAATATTAATGATTTAATGACAAAATAGAAATAAAGTACCGTACCTTATTGAACCTTATTTATTCTATAGGGATTGACATCTTGGGTCAGATCTTCCTTCATATCTCCAACAAAATCTATGTTATGTGTTATAGATGTAACAGGGTAAAAAAAAAAATAATGCAGCCACCTAGTGTTCAAATGTGGCATTACTTTACTGTGTACTGCCCATGAAGCTCAATCCTGATGATATGCGCAAACTTGGAAAAGCTTCAGATTAGCAATCACCTCACGTGTTGTTGTTCGCACTTAGGGTTGCCACCTTTTCTTTAAAAAAAATTAAATACCGGCCATACGATAGTCTCTCCTGACTAAACATTGGCCTCAGCCCATTTTTACCTACTTGCCTGAGTTGCACCTCTTCCTCACATATTACTTTCCACTACACCAAATAGCCCTCATATTCCTTATAACAGTGCCAGGTAGCCCTCATATTCCTTATAACAGTGTCAGGTAGCTGTCACATTCCTTATAACAGTGCCAGGTAGCCCTCACATTCCTTATAACAATGCCAGGTAGCCCTCACATTCCTTATAACAGTGCCAGGTAGCCCTCACATTCCTTATAACAGTGTCAGGTAGCCCTCACATTCCTTATAACAGTGTCAGGTAGCTGTCACATTCCTTATAACAGTGTCAGGTAGCTGTCACATTCCTTATAACAGTGTCAGGTAGCCCTCATATTCCTTATAACAGTGTCAGGTAGCTGTCACATTCCTTATAACAGTGCCAGGTAGCCCTCATATTCCTTATAACAGTGTCAGGTAGCCCTCATATTCCTTATAACAGTGCCAGGTAGCCCTCATATTCCTTATAACAGTGCCAGGTAGCCCTCATATTCCTTATAACAGTGTCAGGTAGCTGTCACATTCCTTATAACAGTGCCAGGTAGCCCTCATATTCCTTATAACAGTGTCAGGTAGCCCTCATATTCCTTATAACAGTGCCAGGTAGCCCTCACATCCCTTATAACAGTGCCAGGTAGCCCTCATATTCCTTATAACAGTGCCAGGTAGCCCTCGTATTCCTTATAACAGTGCCAGGTAGCCCTCATATTCCTTATAACAGTGCCAGGTAGCCCTCACATCCCTTATAACAGTGCCAGGTAGCCCTCATATTCCTTATAACAGTGCCAGGTAGCCCTCATATTCCTTATAACAGTGCCAGGTAGCCCTCATATTCCTTATAACAGTGCCAGGTAGCCCTCATATTCCTTATAACAGTGCCAGGTAGCCCTCATATTCCTTATAACAGTGTCAGGTAGCCCTCACATCCCTTATAACAGTGCCAGGTAGCCCTCACATCCCTTATAACAGTGCCAGGTAGCCCTCACATTCCTTATAACAGTGCCAGGTAGCCCTCACATTCCTTATAACAGTGTCAGGTAGCCCTCACATTCCTTATAATAGTGCCAGGTAGCCCTCACATCCCTTATAACAGTGCCATGTAGCCCTCACATTCCTTATAACAGTGTCAGGTAGCCCTCAAATCCCTTATAACAGTGTCAGGTAGCCCTCATATTCCTTATAACAGTGTCAGGTAGCCCTCACATCCCTTATAACAGTGTCAGGTAGCCCTCACATCCCTAATAATAGTGTCAGGTAGCCCTCACATCCCTAATAATAGTGTCAGGTAGCCCTCACATCCCTAATAATAGTGTCAGGTAGCCCTCACATCCCTAATAATAGTGTCAGGTAGCCCTCACATCCCTAATAATAGTGTCAGGTAGCCCTCACATCCCTAATAATAGTGTCAGGTAGCTTTCGCATCACAGTGATGTGCAGTGTGTGAGTGTATCACAGATTCCCCAGCAATAAAACCGTAGCAATAAAAAATAATAAAAAAATACTCACATTAAATGCACAAACATTTACACATAGACATACACAGACACACATACACAAATACACAGTCAGACTTCAGCACACAGTTACACTTGCATACACACACACTCAAATACACACTGAGAGAGACATTTCCACACACATGCACACACAAAGACACACACTGTCACATTTCCACACACACACTAAGTCACATTTCCACACACGCACACACACAAACACACAAAGTCACACTTACACACAGATACACACACTGAGTCACACTTACAACACACACACGCACACACACACACACACACACAGAGTCATACTTACAACACATACACACACTGAGTCACAATTCCACACACACACCGAGTCAGCCTAGGCAGAAATACATGACTGTTAGAAGTTAGAGATATGTAGCGCCACATGATGTCAGGATCCAGCACTTAGGAAAGTCAGTGGTGTTTGTTGCACAGACTTATGTTGCCACGAATGCCACACCCACAGCATCGGCAATTGTCAGGCAGACATGTAGGGAGGTATGCTTTAAACAGACAACCGTGAACTATGGGAAACTTACAAAGGAATAGCCAACACCAGGCATTAAAGGGGCTCTATCTGCTAAACATTGTTATAATGCAGAGAATTAAAAAAAACGAATGAAAAAGTCTCTGTATGTTGGATTTTGTATAATTGCCTGCAAAAACATGAGAAAAAAAGAGTGTTTTACATTCGCCTGTGGTGTTTCCTGTTTATGACATCACATTGTGGCTTGATATGTAAATTAACTGCTATCAATGGGAAATATGGAATTTGCATATGAAACCACAAAGTGATGTTCACTCTAGACATTAGAATATAATGGGATTTTGGCTTGCCATAAAACCTAACAAAGCCAGTCGTCCCGATACTTGAGCTGTCTTTTCTGTCCTTTTGTTCATTTCGCGGATCTTTAACACCGCGTTTGTTCTCCCGTCTTTCCCTTCCTCTCCTCTCTAATCTCCTCTCTTCTTATCTCGTTTTAATCTGGGAAATTTCGTTGCACCGCTGTGATGTATAATTAGGTTCTCACACGTAATGGGAAACAAAGTATAAATCAGGCGGGGGGCATCCACAGTATTAGCAAAAATTCCTCCCAGGCCAGATTTACTAAACTGCTACTGATCTCAATCTCAAACAGAGAGTTGGTTATAATTCTCCAAATAATATATCTGGGTTGGTGATGGATCTGTATGGCTAGCTATAAGGTTTTTCACATCCAAAGAAAACACACAATGAACTGAGAACTGAGAACCAGAGTTATTAAATTCCTCTTAATTCGGGTGTACCTGTTTGGACAGTGCCCTCCCCATAGTTTGTTCCAATCTGCCTGTTACCTGCTCTATTATTTTTATATAGAACAACACTGGAGAAACAATAGCATAAAAGTGAATAAAAGCATGATATATATTGAGATCTAGATAGGTATATATAATGCTTGTATTCACTATGATGCTATGTTTCTCCAGTGTTATTCTATATAAAAAGAAGTTGTTCTCTCTTTATACATCTCACTAATAATTGCATGCATTTAGGCAGAGTTTGCCTTCACAGTCATGTCATCAAGCATGCTGGGATATCTTTTATATTGTTCATGGCATTGGCAGTCTCACGGATCCAATGCATTATAGTATAACCTAGACCTTTATGCTAAACTTGCCAACTCAGTTGGCTGGAGATTCTTTTCTACAGGACCTGAGTCCATGTTAGCTGGCCTGGCATTCATCTAGAGCTGAGTTGTAAAACTGCAATTCTCTCGTTATTGAGTAAACCCTTATGTTTCTTTGGTTCTATGTAATGTCTGAAACAAGGTTAGCACTACACACAATAATTATCTATCCACTTGAGCAAGGCTACTGCAATATATATATATATATATTAATAAGCACATGGTCCTACTGACAAAGGATACTAGGAAATAATTCACATTGGAAGAAAGAGGTATAACACACACATTAAGTATCCAGTATTTTCAATTACAAGATGAGTATTAGAACTAAAGCAAAATGATCAAAAATGCTATGAAAGAGTAGTAGATACCTGGAATAACCTTGTAGCAAAGGCATATTAGACTGCACTGAAGCACTTTGTAAGGAGTGCTGCAGGAGGTGACTTTCTTAGCTACCCCCTTTCCCCCTATTACGTAGTTGCAATGTACTTTAAATGCACTCATCTATTGTATCAATTCAGTATTGGTGTAACTAAATATGAAAATATATGAACACACCTGCATTCAAGGAGATTACTTGAGCACTGATTGCATCTTTGCCTGTTTCACAGTGAACCATTTTGGAATAATACACACATCCTTCTATACAGTGGTTTCCACTATGAATTAAATGAATAGTTATGCTTTTATTTTTTAAGGGAGCTAATGCATCTTAAAGCAGGTAACACTGCCAACATAGAGCATGATAGTCTTATTGATCACACGCAAAATGTCAAACAGGTTAGGTTTTTTAATTCATAAACAGATCCCATCCATTCAATCGTGTTTCTTTCAGTGGTTTTTGTTGTGTTTCGCTCACAACTACATTGGTGGGAATTTAAAACTTTCACATTGTGTGTCTGGGATACACAGCAGAATGTTTTCATATCCATACACAACCCTAATATTGGCAGACTAGATGGGCTTGGACAGACTAGATGGGCCGAATGGTACCTATCTACCGACACATTCTATGTTTCTAATTTAAGTTGCAATAGCATAGTTGCTAACATCGGCCATGTTTCCAGGGACACATGCTGCAGAAAGACCATGCAAAGTGCAGCCCGACAGTATGTAGGATGGATATACGCACAGACAGAATCCAATTAATTAATCAGGGTGTAGATCTCATAGGACCTACCATGATTAATTGGATTGTGTTTGTGCTTATATGCATCCTACATAGTGCCGGGCAGCACTTTGCATGATCTTTTTGCAGCATGTGGAACAAATATGTGTCCCTGGAAATATGGCTGATGTTGGCAACTATGCAATAAGATAAAAAAATAAAAAAAAAAGTAATATTAAATGCCCATTCTATGCAAAACAATATTTCCACTGTTCTATTGCTTGTACCCTAAGCAGCCATTACTCTTGATCACACTTGCTGCCATTTTTATTGCTTTTAACTTAAACAGATCTTACATGATCTTCTGCTATTTCAGATTCTATGCATATGTATGTATGTATGTTCAGCCGATTTTTTTGAGGAACACATAACTTTTACGTGTTGCCCTGCAGAATATGTACAGTATTTGTTTGAATGTAAGACCACCCTGATTATTAGGTGACCCCCTCCCCCCCAAAGTTTGGATATTAATTTAGAAAAAGAAAAGAAAAAGTCTTAGTATAAGACTCCCCTATAGGAAAAAAAGTTTTACTTGTAAATATTAATTCACATGTATAGTGTTTTTTTAACCATATTTAGTAAAAATTCTGAATGAAAAAAATGTATATCTTGTTTTTATTTTCTTTTATTTGCCAATCAGCACTCCCCCAGACGTAGCCATCTGTATCTTCCCCAGACTTAGCCACCTACATCCCCCCCAGACTTAGCCATCTGTATCTTCACTAGACTTAGCCACCTGCATCCCCCCCAGACTTGGCCACTTGCATCTCCCAAACTTGGCCACTTGCATGCCCTCCAGTCTTGGCCACTTGCAGCTTTGCAGGGGACCTGGATCCTAGTCTTGTAGTCTGACCTCTATGTGAGGTCTGATTATAAAATGACCGCACATCTTATTCAAGGAGACCTTTTCAAAGAATTTTCTGCAAACCTGATATTTATCAGTAATCAGATATTCAAATTTTGAATGAATACATACATCTTTCAAATAATTTATATTAAATGTGCATTAAAAGGGTCATTTTCAGGTTGTTTTGGTCTTTTAAAAGAATTAGTATAGCCATCTCATGGAAGGCCTAAATGTTGGTTATGATGTATTGATGGGTTATGGAAAGAGCAACTAGCATGGTATTCACAATACAATAATTCTACCCACTGCCCAAATCCTGTCTCAAAAAAGAACCAACTGTATATTTAAGATGATGCCACAGGTAGCAAGTCTATCGCACGGGTGGGTAAGCTGATAATGACATATTGCCATGTCTGTAAAGTCTGAGCTTTGAGTAAGTAGTTTTTAGTTGTGTATCCTTAATAGCTTACTAACAAAAAGTTACTTTTACCTTTTTTTTCCCTAAATTGTAATATTGTCAGTTTGCAAATTGTAGACCATATCCACTGGTCTACAATGAAAATAGTATATACAGAAGCAACATAACTTGCAACAGTATTCTAGCTAGCAAACCTCACCTGGAGAGTCAGAGATCTATTCCCTAAATAGTGTGAATATTTCATCTTTCCAATTCAGCTATTTACATTGTGCAGAGACACACACAGTGAGTTTCTCCTGCAAGAATGGGCTCTGCAGGCCATTGATAATGCATAGTTATATCGTATTTTAAACATATCACTTTTTTAAAAATAATTCAATGTTCAGAGTCGACTCTATTCCTAAAGCAGGAGAAAGTCCCTGCATAATGTATAGTTCACATTAATATCACCTGTAACTAGGGACATCCATGAAAAATACATACTCTAGGGCTGATTTGGATAAAATAGAGACTGCAGAGAAGTCTATATTTTACTATTTGAAGTCCACGAATATACATGTATCACAATAATTTCTGAATAAAACAGCAATGTATCACCCTACCATAGGGAACTCATAATTTACTGAATAAATAAAGTAGACCCCACTGAGATGAAGACCCTGGTGGCCAGGAAGTTTGATTATGATTAGTGTTGAGCGAACCCTGTTCGGGCTCAACATTCGGTTTATAGACTTTCGCTTTATAGAATAGCAATAGCATTACATGTATTCTATAAACCGAAAGTCTATAAACAGCTGAAGTTGAAAATTGCTCTATATATATCTCCTACCTACAAAGTGTTGTGAGTGTATTAATAATAATAATTATTCTCTGTATTCCAAACACTCTGAGAATATTCTCTTACTGATCTTTTTTTACCACAGTTTGTTTTAAAGCGCACTATTCTGTCATTTTTTACTTTATGTTGTACCTGTTGGTGTGAAATAGGGACACACTGTCAAAGTGCTGCTAAAACCACGAATACAGCGCTGGGAACACCATTTGCATTTATAAACAGAATGTCGTTCGGTTTATAGACTTTCGTCTTATGGAATACATGTAATACTATTGGCTTTCTATAAACCGAACTAGAGTCCCCATTCATAAGAATGTCTGTGTGACCTGCACATCATGCTTGCTTTTTGGACCATACCATGTTAGTATGAGATCCATGTGGCCTCATCCGGATACTTCTGAAAGTGTGGGATCCAACTATAAATACTGTATATTATAGGAGCCAGTCAGTTGTCAGATTCTAGATAAATTTGCTTTATTTAATGATTGTTTAAATGGTAATTAAAGTATAACTTTATTTTATAAGACAATGAGAGTTATAAGAACCATGGGAAGTCCCTGATGATTGCTGTACTTTCAGATCTTTGCCCCAGAAGGGCTCAGTATACAAAACCCCAAATGTATGAATATTTCTATACAATACATCTGGTAAGAATGGTCTGGTGAGACAGTCCAGCTGACTAAGATTTTCTCTGGTCTACAATTATTATGATGCCTCCCACCCAAGCTGCTACTTGACTGATCATGTGTAGCCTCCTGATCCATTGCAGATAAACTTCCTGAGGTTGTCTATCCCTGTTCTTTACTGAAAAATGACAATACACCTATATATGTTTAACATTTTCAAATGGCACTCCCCAGGTACCCCTCCACTTCGGTCCCCGGCAATCCTATGTATAACATCCCCACATGTACGTTTTATAATTTGTATGTATATGTACTGTATATTGTCCAGACATTACTTGGAATATTGTCACCTCTAATCTCAAGATAAGCCAATCTAAATACTTGCTGACTTTCACCATTTGATGAAACTCCTTGAACTGGTTTATCTCTTGTATGTTTGTACTTTTATATGTTTATAATAAAAATTTATAAAAAACAAAAAAAAAACAAATAGCACTATTCACACGCACATCTCAACGGGGTAGATTTATTAGGAGGATGGAGACATTTTTCTCCCCTTAAAGTTACAATTGTTTGCTATCAGGCCTATCATCAGTTTGCCCCATTTTTTTTTTACTATAACAAAGGAGTGTTGATTGTATAGTCACCTCTGTAATTTTGTGTTCCAGAATTACCAGGCTTGATACTGATATGATATTCCATGCAATAACCCTCATTAACATATAAGGAGTCTATGATTGTCTCAGGAGATTATTTAAACTCTAGTCAGCTTGCCGAAAGACTAGACTGTAGAGAACTGACAGCCAAGTGACAAGTAATCAGGAATTAATAATAATGAAATATGTGCAAGTTAGAAAATCTTTCCGAAACCACTACTAAAGCCATGTTTTTGCCATTCAGTTAGCAGCTCAATTCATTGTTTGGTTGAATATCCCTTGTTGGGTATTGATTAAGGAATTGGCTAGAACAGATGTGGACATAGGCTTAATAAGACAGTGGTATAATAGAAATATAAAGCTCCAATTTAGTGTAAGACCCTTTCATTTAAGCAACTGAGAACATTTTAAATGAAATGCACTTCGAAATCAAAATGTCCAAACTTCCTTATTAACGATACTCCATGTTACTTATAGGGGTCTAATGACCTGAATTATTGAGTCCCATAGACAGCAATAGAACAATGTGAGTTCAAAAGTCACATTTTTCTATTGCAGTTTATGGGATTCAATGATATCAGATAACTCAGGTCATTGAACAGACCCCAGAATTTCTACCATATGCATCCTGGAGAGAACAAATCTCATCTTCCAAAGAAGTATGATATTTTATCTCATCACTAGATAAGCTAAGAACCCCAGAGAGATAAATCAAGATGGGGTTATTTCAGATATTAAAGACTATAACTCACCATCCTCAGACTGATGATATAAGGTGCCTGTATATTGAACTTTTAATCCCCAGCACAATTCTAGGTAGTAACCCAAACTTTATATGTAGATGCTGACTGAGGTCTTGTTTTGTACTCCTAGTAGCTATGGAAAGGTGAAGGGAACAACTGGAAAACATTATCCTTGGGATGGAAGGTTGGGTGTCTATGATAACAGATAGCCGATGTCTGGTGTATTCAGACAGTATCTCATTATTTTGATATAGGATCTAACAGCTCAGAGGAGCCAATCAGAGAGCAGGAAGGCTGACTACTAACTACCAGAAGGACATGACTGTCACTGGTACCCGGAGGCTTAGGGTAAAAGTTCAAACTCATACTATGTGACACTACTGGAAATAGCTGTACTGCTACAGTAACCAACACAATCCTTCTCAGCAATGGTTTATACAATAATAATAATAATAATATAACATTATCAGGTGCTCATTGTTCAAATACATATGTTCCTTTGCAGAATTCAAGGATCGCATTTAACATGCAAAACATCATCGAAATTCAAGAAACCCCCATTGGAATGAGCATCTTTTTCCACTATTATTGCCAATTAACCTGTTGAGTGCCAGCGAGGCGAGTGCGCTGCTCAGTTGCGGAGGCAGTGAATGAAGTGTAGGCACACCACCAGCTTTTACCTTAAACTGGCATCACTGCAAAAATAAAGGGGGCTTACTCACCGATCCGTAGTACTTGTTGGGACGCCTGGGGGATGCTGGCTGTTAAGATGCAGAGGAGGGGAAAGAAGAGTCCAAATCTGGCACAGGGATCCATCCTAAATCCAGAATCGCTACTGCTGCTGCTGCTGAATTGATTCTCCAGCTCCCTGGGTTTAATTCATACCGCTGAAGAGCTGCCTATTCCCTGGGAATGAAAAACAGAAAGGCTAGCAGTTTGGGGGTCAATTTCCACCTCATCCTCTGCCTTCTCCTCTCTCTTTCTCGTTCTCTCTCTCTCTCCTCCTGGTCCTCTGCCTGCTTCCCCAGCTCGTTAGCCCATCACTGCATCTCCGGGGTTCATCTGAACCATCCAAAAACCGCTGACTGCTTTGTGACGACCACCTCTACCTCCACTCAAGGTCCAGAGCTTGGATTCTCCTCTGACCAAGTGAGGAGGGTGAGACTGAAACCTCTGTGAGCAGATTAACCTCCCATCTGAGCCACATTCACTCCTCTGCAAGTACTTTAGGCTTCTCCCCTCTCCAGAGATGATTGGATCTTTGCTGGATATCTGATGATAAAAGCAATTGTAATCTTCATGTTTGGTAGGGAGTAAGGGAAGCTGGATGATTAAGTCTGCAAAACACCCAGCAGCGTGTGCGTGTGTCCACACCTCCTATCCCATCTCTTCCACTTGTTCCTTATTATCATTAAACAAGCATTTAGGGACCACCCCTAACTAATCAGTCTCATACATCCACACAGAGGGCTGGCTGCACACATCCCCGTCTGAGACGATGGACAGTAATTCCTATGACGCTCAGCCAGCCTAGGGGGAGAATGGAGGGTTTTAATCCTTCACACCCTCTTGTCTCCATGTATCCTTGTTGCATATATAGCCTTTGGCATCTTTGTCGTTTTGCACTGGAATTCCAATGACGCTCAGCCAGCATACAGGGGTGTGAAAGTTTTTTTTCCACATCTCTATATCTGTTATTTGTTATGATTGTAATACATTCTTGGTTTCACACCCTTTGACTCTATAGATGATAAGGTCACCCCATGATGGTCAGAAAGATCATTCGCAATTTACCACCTTTATGCTAAATGCTATAGGTTAGCTATTTGCTGTAATACAAGTCACCTACTGAACCAGTAGCTGCATATAGCACAGTGTGCTCACAGATCAGGGTTCAGCACTACAGAGTGCAACTTCCCTGCTCACTGTTCACTAGACAGTTCAGAACAAATGTTTGACAAAAATTAGTGCACAAACAAGAGAGGGCTGGCAAAGGGGCAATTGCTTCTACCCCCATAGAAACATAGAATTTATATCTCCTGCCTGGCTGCCTGTCTATCAATCTATCTATGTACCTGTCATTCTATGTCTCTGTGCCTTATCTGTCAGTCTATGTGTCCTGCCTGTCCATCTGTTTCTTACTTTTTGTCTCTCTGTGTGTCCCTCTGTTGGACTATCTGTGTGTCTCTCTGTTGGACTATCTGTGTGTCTCTCTGTTGGACTATCTGTGTGTCTCTCTGTTGGACTATCTGTGTGTCCCTCTGTTGGACTATCTGTGTGTCTCTCTGTTGGACTATCTGTGTGTCTCTCTGTTGGACTATCTGTGTGTCTCTCTGTTGGACTATCTGTGTGTCTCTCTGTTGGACTATCTGTGTGTCTCTTTGTTGGACTATCTGTGTGTCTCTCTGTTGGACTATCTGTGTGTCTCTCTGTTGGACTATCTGTGTGTCTCTCTGTGTGTCCCTCTGTTGGACTATCTGTGTGTCTTTCTGTTGGACTATCTGTGTGTCTCTTTGTTGGACTATCTGGCTAATTATTAATCAATCTCTGTACCTTACATGGTGTATCTGTCCTGCCTGTCTAATTGTGTCTGTCTCTGATAATAACGAGTGGGCTGATGAAATTGCAAAACAGACCACTAAATAGTTTTTTTCCCCTGGGACAAAAGTTGCCAGCCCCCTTCTGCCCACACATCCCTAGATCTGATGCAGAGTTTGGTATCTGGTAATATGTGGTTCCTTTTAGAGCCATGCATTTCAATGTCATTTGGTATTTTAAGAGATAAACTGCATTTAGATTGATCAAGGGGTTAAAGGACAGCTGTCAAAATGAAGTTATGTTTAACTGAAATATTGCATCAAGTGCAGACATTTTAAATAGAAATGCTATAATGAAAGACAAATGAAGCACTTTATTATGCCCTCTTTTCACTTCCCAGTGCTCAGACTCCACATATGTACACCAAGCGAGACTCATGAGAGCCAGCCGGAAAGAAAACACAGAGCTGCCCACCACTGTGGGCGTAATCTGTGTGCTGGTGCAAGTAGTGTGGATGCAATGGTTCCGAGCAAATACTGTTGGTGTAATGGGTTCCAGGCAAGTGTTGTATGTGCAATCTAGGTGCAGGTCAAGAGCTTTGGGTGCAAACTGTGTGATGGGGCAAGTCCTGTGAGTGCAATCTCAGTGCTGGGGAGCTGGGTAAGTCATCATGCAAACTGGGCAGGGCCTGTGGAAACAATGAGTGCTGGGCAAGTCCTGTGTATTAAATCTGGGTGGTCTGGCAAGACCTGTGGGTGCAAGCTGGGTTATGTGGCCAGTCCTTTAGGTGCAATGTCGGTGCTGTAAGGTGGTTCTGTGGCAAGTTATGTGGGTGCAATTAGGTGTTGGGGTGCAATAGCAATTGATGTGGGGTCAGTAACGAAAAAAGGGCAGGAGAGATGGAGTGAAGGGTGGTAGAAGAAAGAAATAAAAACAATCAATTATTTTTTTCAAAAAATGTTTTATTATCATTATTATATACATAACTACACCTGAGTCTATGACCATCCAGCATGGCCATTTCACCACTGACAGTTCACTGCGACAGTTTCAGCACTAAATTTTCAGCAACTTTAAATAGAACTTAGTAACCCCCCAATAAAGTAACTCCCTATCCTCCCTAACCCTAAAACTAACCCAGAGCCCTAATACTCACCCTAACACTAACCCTGAGCCCTTATACATGATAGCACAATTTGCAAATAACCCTTTCAGTCAAATTTGTCTCTCAAAGGATATGGTGCTATGCCTCAAATGGGAAACACAGTGGACCCCAAACCAGTCCTCCCCCCCCCCCCCTTTTTCCTGGACAGTTGGGTGGGCTGTGAGGACTGGCTTGGAAACCACTGGGGGAATGGGTTAATTATAATGATCAGATAATACTGTGGGCTAATGTAACAAAAAACAAGCATGACGTTGACATGTTATTCACACCTGCATGAGGTGTACAGCTGTACAACGACAAAGGCCCAACTACCATCTTGTACTGACTACATATATAATGTACACTTAGCTGCTGCTGCCATATCTAATGCATGATATTAATTCAAATGACACAAGTAATCAAATGACATTAGCACTATTTTACAGTCTCCATATGGAGAGAAACTGAGAGGATTTACAAAGTGTATTGCTATACAGAGGAATATATTTAAATAGGTTACATGTCTAATTATGCCGTGATTGCAGTGAACAGTATCATTAACCATCTGGAAGTGATGGGAATGTTAAAACTCTCCAGTCTCAGGGAGGTAATAGTATTAGTCACATTGTTTGGGTTTGTTGTCTTGAGCTAATGATTTTTTTTATTTATTTTTTTATTAATAATTAAGAATAGTCATTTGCAAAATCTATATGACAACAAAGAGAGTAGGGTGACCATATACCATTTTATTCACAAACACTGATTACTAATATCTACTCCAGGACTAGAATCAGTACCATGCAGAAGGCTCTGCAGGGCTTATTCTAGCCAATGCAGCCCTGGACTCTGCATTTGTTATGCTATCTGAATAAAACATCCCCCTAAACGAAAGGATGGTTTCTCCCTCTACTAAATGTATACTTTTAAGGGGGCTGTATCACCTAAATGTTGGTTTTACTGTGACTGTAGAGAATGAAAATAATGACTGAAAATGACAACTGCAAGTAAATGCCAAACTTAGGAGAAAAATGTGTTTTAAATGTGTCTGTGGAGTATCCTATTTAAGACATCAGCTGTGTGGCTTGAAATGCAAAATGACACATTTCCCATTCCAAAGCAGATCATTTGCATACTGTGCCACAAGTGATGTCATAAGCAGGAGACTCCACAGTCACATTTAAAACACATTGTCTCCTAATTAAGGCATTTGCTTGCAGTTTTGCTAACACAATGTATAGATCATTTTCAATATTTTTTTATCCTAGTAAAAATACCGTATAAGATGACTGGGCGTATAAGACGACCCCCCAACTAAGTCGTCTTATAAGCCGGAAAAATCTCATCTATATTTTAACTTTGTAGGTTGAAATATAGAGTTTGCCACCCTCCTCCCCCATTCCCCAGTACTTACCTATTTTCTGCTCTGTCTCCTCTCTCGCTGTTAAGCCGGTCCGTGGCTGTGAGGGAAGCGTTGTGAGCTCCCCTCCAGCCGCGCGGTCAATAAAGTTTGTTTAAAAAAAAAGTTTAAACAAACTTTATTGAAGCCGCGCGGCTGGAGGGGAGCTCACAACGTTTCCCTCACAGCCACGGACCGGCTTAACAGCGGGAGACAGAGCAGAAAATAGGTAAGTAAATCCCAGTACCCGGCGTATAAGACGACCCTCCAACTTTTGAGAAGATTTTCAGGGGTTAAAAAGTCATCTTATAAGCCGGAAAATACGGTAATGTTTAAGTGATGCAGTCCCTTTAAATCAATTCTTTATCATTATACAGATTAAAATCACATGGTCTTAATCTACAAGGACTCGTGTATAAAACGTATTAAGAAAACCCGTCAGCCATGAAAAAAAAAACCTATTACTGCATTCTTGATTTAATGCATTTGTTTCCCAGTTACTACAAATGGTGTGGCAATTAATTGTATTACACTAAACCTGGATGTGCCGTTTATTTATTGTTTTTAGAACAATTGGAACTATATTTGGCTTATATTTCAATATAGACTTCCCTGCAGAGTTGAATACCATTTGTACTTGCATTTATCTATATTCTAGAGATCTATACCATATAGTTACCATGTAAAGATGATCTTTACATAAGGCTGTTCAGGCTGATAGTATGATCCTTCACCCACAAGAAAGTAAATGCAGAAATGAGGTATTAATAACATAGTTGCCAACATTGGCCATGTTTCCAGGAACACATGTTTGTTCCACATGCTGCAGAAAGAGCATGCAAAATGCAGCCCGGCAGTATGTAGGATAGATTTACACACAGACACAATCCAATAAATGAATCATGGTAAGTCCTATGAGATCTCCTACATCCTACATACTGCCGGACTGCACTTTGCATGGTCTTTCTGCAGCAATTGGAACAAATATGTGTCCCTGGAAACATGGCCAATGTTGGCAACTATGTAATAGTAGGCAGGGCTGGCCTTAAGTGTGCAGGCCTTCCTCGTGCCCCCCCTCCCTCGTGCCCCCCCTCATGCCTGTCTCTCCCGTCCCATGTTTGTCCCTTTCCTCTTTCTTGCCATGTCTGTTTCTGTCCAACTCCACCATATCTGTTCTTTCTCTCCCCTCCTCACCAGAACTGTTCTCTCTCCCCTCCATATCTGTTCTCTCTCCCCCTCCTCCCCATATCTGTTCTCTCTCCCCCTCCTCCCCATACCTGTTCTCTCTCCCCTCATCCCCATATCTGTTCTCTCCCCCCCTCCTCCCCATATCTGTTCTCTTCCCCCCTCCTCCCCATATCTGTTCTCTCTCCCCCTCCTCCCCTTATCTGTTCTCTCTCTCTTCCTCCACCCCCATATCTGTTCTCTCCCCCCCTCCTCCCCATATCTGTTCTCTCCCCCCCTCCTCCCCATATCTGTTCTCTCTCCCCCTCCTCTCCATATCTCTTCTCTCTCCCCCTCCTCCCCATATCTGTTCTCTTTCTCCCTCCTACCCCATATCTGTTCTCTCTCCCCCTCCACCCCCATATCTGTTCTCTCTCCCCCTCCTCCCCAAATCGTTTATCTCTCCCCCTCCTCCCTGCACTCAGTTATAATGCAGGGTATCGGAAATCCGATGCCCTGCATCATCACTCAGCTCGGGGTGTGCGAGCGCCGCTCTGCTTCACAGGATGGGGGCGGACCTTCACCTCTCACCCGGTGAGGTCCGCCTCCTCTACGAATCCTCCTGTGCTGCCGAGCAGAGGGCTTGCAAGGGGAGATCTTCTGATCTCCTCAGCCAGTGCCTTTACCAGCAAACTTGTTTAAAGTGGCGAGACTGCAAGCTCCCCCTCCCTGGGGGTCGCACACCCCTAAGGCCGGCCCTGATAGTAGGTGGAAACATTCTTTATTAATGCCTGATTTCTGCAATTCATCATGGTGACATCCTATCACAGTACCACGCTTGAATTCATTGAGCTCTTCAGAACTACCCATTTTTTTCACAAATGTTTGTAAATGCAGACTGCATGGCTAGTCTTACCTGTGACAATGAGTCTGATTGAAACATCTGAATTCATTAATTAAGTTCTGGGTCCAAATACTTTTGTCCATATAATATTTGTCTGGAAACATAGCTGATGTGGGCAACTATGAGTTGCATCTATTTTCTCTAAAACAATTGGCGCTGTAATTGGTTTGTGTTGCAATATAGACTGGCCCACATTTGTAAATCCCATTTGCAAACGTCACAATCTGTAGATTTATTGATTATCCTATAAAGCTATCACACACAGATGATAGTTACAATAGCTGTTCTAGTATGATCTCCCTCCCACAATAGGGGATAACTATATAGTGAGATACGGACTACACAAAGCTAGGAATATTAGTCCCAACACTGGACTAAACTGAATAGTTAAACTCTTTACTGAATAAAATAAAACATATATAAAAACCAAACTTTTATTGTACAAATTGTAAAGGATAAGTCAGTGTGAAAAATATTCTGTATATACAAAGCAAAAGCTTGGGGTCACTTAGAAAGTGCCTTGTTTTCCATGAAAACGTACATCAAATGACTTGCAAAACGAATAGGAAATACAGTCAAGATGGTGACTGGTTAAAATAATGATTTGAAAGACTGTTTTATTGGTTCTTTGATCAGCACAGCAGTGTTCAGCTGTGTGGTATATGTATATATATATGCTCTGAAAAAGCACTCTTATTTTCAAGGTTCATCTTATTATCAGACCCTGACTGCAAGACTAGGATCAAGGTCCCCCTGAGTTATAGCGATGTTGACGTCTCCTCGCAGGCATCCAGAGCATGTCTGTGCACTGTGCACACACATTGTCACAGTACAACCCCATTTCTCTGGCTCCTGTATATTGTAGTCAGGTTTAGTGACTGTTTCCTCTTCGGCCTCTAGTGGCCGCCATTCTAGTGTTTTCATTCTTCTCCGGTTGTGTCAGCTCAGCTGCCTCGGTAACCTGAGCCCAACCCTATTTAAACCTGTAGCCAGCAATGTATTTAGCACGAGGCAAACAAGGCAAGTGCCTAGGGCGGCACTTGCCTTGTACGCCTTTAAGGGGCAGCACAAAACGCCAAAAAAAAAAGCCACCCGTTTAAGAAAAAAACCTTGCTTGCCGGCAGAGACAGTGGCTGGAGAGACTGGCAGATCTCCCCTCACCACCGCTCTGCTGCAAGCAGGCTGCACGGGGAGCCGAAAGGGCAGCACAGAGAATCCTCCGTGCTGCCTGTTCGGCTCCCTGTGCAGGTTGAAGTGCCAACAGGTTACGTGACCCAGCGCTCTGACATCAGACACGCGCCGGGTCACGTGACCTCTCTGCACACACCACAGGGGAGCCAAAAAGGCAGCATGGAGGACATGCTGCCTGCCGCTAGCCACCATCCCTCCCCCAAAAAACCCCACAGTCATGATAATCAGCCTAAAATTAAACTTATTAGGAAGTGATACATTAATGCAAGAGCACCTTCCTATATGCAAAATTATATGGCTCGAGTATTGGCAGGCCATAATTAAAATGTGTACCCTAAATGTTTGAATCATGTTATAGGTCAGTGGTCACCCTGTGGGTGGCTAGACAGATAGAGGCAGTGTCAGAGGAGTTAACCCCTTGATCCACACACTTACACACATACACACTCATTCTGTCACTCATACACACACACACACACACAATAACTCACACTGACACACACACTGTCAGTTTTTAACATACCTGGTGAAAACATCTCTTTGCTTTGAGTTCCATGTGATGGAGGGACTGAGCCAATCAGGAGAGCTGAAAGGTCTCACCTAATTGTCTGAGATCGCCTTCTATCAAGCTTCCCCAGAAAAGAAAAAGACAGCTGCATGGAGCAGTAAAGTGCTGCCTCTGCCAGTGTGCCGCCTGGGTCAGCTGCCCCATTAAAGGGCCGGCCCTCGATGGGGGCATGTATTGTTGGGGTGATGGGGGCATGTATTGTTGGGGTGATGGTGACATGTATTGGGGTGATGGGAACATGTATTGGGAGTGATGGGGGCATGTATTGGGGGTGATGGGGACATGTATTGGGGGTGATGGGGACATGTATTGGGGGTGATGGGGACATGTATGGGGGTGATGGGGACATGTATTGGGGGTGATGGGGACATGTATTGGGGGTGATGGGGACATGTATGGGGGTGATGGGAACATGTATTAAGAGTGATGGGGGCATGTATTGGGGGTGATGGGGACATGTATTGGGAGTGATGGGGACATGTATTGGGGGTGGTGAGGACATGTAATGGGGTGATGGGGGCATGCAATGGGGTGATGGGGGCATGTGTTGGGGGTGATGGGGACATGTGACCGGGATGATGGGAGCATGTGATGGGGACATGTTATTGTGGCATGTAATGGGGGTGATGGGGCATTTATGTGTGTGCATGTGGGTGATGGGGCATGTAATGGGGTGATGAAACATGTTCTGGGTGTGCAACGTGGGTTATGGGTCATGTCGTGGGTAGGGGTGGGGTGCCCAAATTTTGTCTGCCTAGGGCAGCACAAAACCAAGATACACCATTGCCTGCAGCTAATTGCATGTGGTGCCTTTGCATTTCTTTGGTTACAGCCTGAATAGTGCCTCTGTGCCTGTACCAGCGTTCCTGATTATTTTGTTTTATTTTCCTGTTGCTGATTTTTGCCTGTCCTCAACCAAGCCTGTTTGCCACCTGTCCTGACTTGTTTGTCTTGTGACTTTGTGTAATGTTATTCCTCCGGTATACCTCGTCCTGATCCGTGTATGACCCGGCTTGCTGACTATTCTATCTTTGTGTATTTTCCTGTGTGTTTTTGCCTGCTTCGGTGTGCAGTCTCAGTCAGTGTGTCAAAGTCCTGGGTGGTTATTTGCCTGAGGCTCAACCATAGGGTAAAATGCCATTCAGGTGAAAAAGCACTGTACTGTTTCCTATCCTGTTGCAGCACCTACCAGCTCAGGCTCAGCTACTAGTCCAGTGCCCTGCTCAGAGGGCTGCCAGTCCTTTCTCAGCTGCCAGTTTCCACTGCCAGTCCTGTCTGAGGTTACATCCAGTTCTTAGTTATGCACCGTGGGCTGAGACAGACCCCTAAACATGCCCTGCAATGACGTTCCTCCCTGGTCTGTTATCCCAGGTTGTGACACAAGTCTTCCAATTTATGTGAAGCACTAGAGAGAGCGCGAGAGAGAGAGAGAGAGAGAGATAGAGATAGAGAGGTAGCTAGAGAAATATATAACTAGAGAGAGGGATAGCTAGAGAGAGAGAGATAACTATAGAGAGAGAGAGAGCGATAGAGAGAGATATAGATAGAGAGAGAAAGAGATCAAGAGAGAGAAAGAGATAGAGAGAGAGAGATAGAGATAGCTAGAGATAGAGAGAGATAGAGAGAGATAGCTGTATATATATATATATATAGAGAGAGCAATAGAGAGAGAGAGAGAGCGATAGAGAGAGATAGAGATAGTTAGAGATTGAGAGAGATAGCTATATATATATATATATATAGAGAGAGAGAGAGAGCCATAGAGAGAGAGAGGGAGCCATAGAGAAAGATAGAGATAGCTAGAGAGAGACATAGAGATAGAGATAGCTAGAGAGAGAGATAGCCAGAGATTGCTAGAGAGAGAGAGAGAGATAGAGAGAGAGAGATATAGCTAGATGTATGTATATATATATATAGAGATAGCCAGAGATTGCTAGAGAGAGAGAGAGAGAGAGAGAGAGAGAGAGAGAGAGAGAGAGAGAGAGAGAGAGAGAGAGAGAGAGAGAGAGAGGAGAGAGAGAGAGAGAGAAGAGAGAGAGAGAGAGAGAGAGAGAGAGAGAGAGAGAGAGAGAGAGAGAGAGAGAGAGAGAGAAGAGAGAGAGAGAGAGAGAGAGAGAGAGAGAGAGAGAGAGAGAGAGAGAGAGAGAGAGAGAGAGAGAGAGAGAGAGAGAGAGAGAGAGAGAGAGAGAGAGAGAGAGAGAGAGAGAAGGAGAGAGAGAGAGATATAGCTAGATGTATGTATATATATATATATATATATATATATATGTATATATATATATATATACATACATAGAGAGAGAGAGAGAGAGAGAGAGAGAGAGAGAGAGAGAGAGAGAGAGAGAGAGAGAGAGAGAGAGAGAGAGAGAGAGAGAGAGAGAGAGAGAGAGAGAGTTATTGTAGTTTATTTGCATATCATGCCACAGGCAATGTCACATACAGGGGACGCTGCAGAAACATTTAAAATATATTTGTCTCTTAATTTAAGCGTTTGCATGCAACTCTATGAATTCAGCATGTACGAGAGAGATGACTATCAAGTTATATACATAGTCATTTATAGTTACGTTTCCACTTTTATTCTGTTCATTTCTTTCTTTAGTGTTCAGTTGTAATACAGTTTGTTGTTGTGAGTTGTTCTAATGCCAACCAAAACATATTTTACATGTATAAGAATAAAGCAGGTAGATACAGCTCAGAAAGTGCTGACTTCAAGCCTTGTGATCTGAGTCAAGCTCCCTTATTTTCCCTCCGATCATATTTCATGTGTCATTCTTTATTGCAGCCTTGGATTTTGGGAGCGCTTTTCTCCATTACACTTGATGGAGACAGTCAGTGACCTGACCTCTCCACAGAGACAGAATTCTGCTAAAATTGTATGGATTTTTATAGAGCAATGTCCCCAGCTTCTCAGGCCGCAGCCTGAAGTGTAAAGCATGACTAGGAGGAAAAATAAACGTAATATTTGATGGTTCCACCTTTCTCAGTCAAACAATGGATTGGGGCAAATAACTCTGGCTACTTCCAGAAAACGTGTCATGTGGGCACCTGCCTATTCTAGACATAAGGTGACAGAAAAAAGCCTCTATTTTGGTGAAAACTGTCTGCATAAAAATGAAGTTCTATTTAGTTGAAAGACTGCACCTGGTGGAGGCATTTTAATTAGAAATACTTTAACAAAAGGATACAAAAAGGAAGCCTTTGAGGCAACATTGCTCTATATAGCTCTATCAGGGGATGGGTCACATGATGCTTCCATTGACTGAGATGAAGGATGATCTGATCCAATATTCTAAACAACATGGCCACCAACTCAGTGCGATGTTTACCGCGAGGCATCCTTTGCGGATGCCTAGGGCGGCAAATTTTGGGGGGTGGCAGCACCCCCAAAACACTGAAAAAAAAACCCTAAGAAAAAAAAGGTTAAGTATAATATAATGGGGTTAATGGAGGCATATAATGGGGGTGATAGGGGCAATGGAGGTATGTAATGGGGCATGTAATGGGGGTGATGCAGGCATGTAAGTGAAGTGATGCAGGCATGTATTGGGGGTGATGGGGTTAATGGAGGCATATAATGGGGGTGATAGGGCATGTGATCGGGCAATGGAGGTATGTAATGGGGGTGATGGAGGCATGTAATGGGGTGATGGGGGCATGTAATGGGCGTGATGGGGTTTATGGGGCATGTTGTGCATGTGCAGCATGGTTAGGGGGTGCCCAAATTTGGTCTGCCTAGGGCAGCACAAAACCAAGATAAACCACTGCACCAACTGGCAGAGAGTAATGGTACATGTATGGTGATGGAATAACCCCTCTAGATTTTTCATCACTTCTACCCAACCGTTACTTAAATGGTTTGTTGATGAAACAGCTGTTCATGAGTGGTTCTCTGACTTCTGCACCTCTGTCCTGTGCTATGATTAAAGGCTGTCTTGTACAGCGTGCATATTCTCCAAGGGGTCAATGTTTAAAACAGATTAAGAGGCAAAATGTGATCTTTGCTGACTGGACTTGCATATGGCTACCCAGAATCCCTCGTAGTGGTGGTAGCACCTTAAATGTGTGGGAAAAGAAGGTATTATGGATTGATTGGTCTGTGTACATTTGTGTTTGATAACAAACACAGAAGAACACAAGAGCAGGATGTATAGAAAAGGAAAATATGATATGGTGTAAAATGGATTTAAACTCATCTTCCAAATAGATATTAAGATGCAATACACCAATAAAGTAAAAATTTGAAAACTGTAAAAATCATGTGTACATAAATATGTGAATACCACACAAATATAACTTAGTGATTGAAAAAACGTAATCCACAAATGTAATATATCCTCCTGTAGAATGATAATACATAAAGTGCACTTGTAAATAGGCAGAATAATATCTTCCTCCCTTCATTACCCATTTTAAAATATGCCAATATCTTATTGGCCTTTGTATCTCAGGGGTCTGTTTTAGGCCCTCTTTAATTTGTTTATCAATGATCTCCCACGTTGACCCATGTCTCAGTGTTTGCTGATGACACTAAATCAGGTAAGATAATACAGACTAACCTTGATGTTTGTTCTTTACAGGAAGATTTGTACAGAGTGGGGGACTGGGCGATTAAGTGGCAAATGAGGTTCAATATAGACAAATAAAAGTTATGCATTGTGGGAAAAATAACTACATTGCAACATATACTTTAAATGGTATTTCCCTGGGGAAAACTACTACTGAAAAGGACTTGGCAACAGTGCTCAATGCCAGCCAGCAGCTGCCGGGCTAATAAGACATTGGCATGCATAAAACAAGGTATAGATTCACCGAAGGAGGATATCATCTTGCCTCTTTACAAATGAATGGTAAGACCTCGCCTTGAATATGCAGTACAATTCTGTGCACCAGTCCTTAAAAAGGATATTATGGAACTAGTACAAGTGCAAAGGAGAGCTACAAAATCAATAAGGGGATTGGACGATCTAAGTTATGAAGGTAGGCTTAAATAATTGCATTGATATACGTTAGAAAAAAGGCGTCTCATAATGGATATGATAACATTATATAATTATGTACAGGGCCAATATAGAGAGCTCTCCAGTGACCTGTTCATTAGCAGAAATGTACAAAGAACAAGAGGTCACCCCCTGAGACTGGAAGAGCAAAGATTTGCCTTTTGCCTTTGTTTGGATCAAAAGCTGCAATGATAGCTAGAAGGGTTGAACTTGATGGACTTTTTTTTTTCAACCTAAATTACTATGTATCCACCAGCTGGCACTATGCACTACTGCTAAGTCTACTGTCTACAATTACTCCCAAATCTTTTCATTCGTAGAAGGAAACATAATTTAAACTATATGTTGTATTTTTAGTATTACCACAATGCATAATTTTACATTTGTCTACACTGAATCTCATTTGCCATGTATCTGCCCAGTTACCCAATTTGTCCAAGTCATCTTGTAGTGAAGACACATCTAGTTCACATTATATATTACCCTAATTAATTTTGTGTCATCAGCAAACACTGGAGACATGGCTCCCTATGTCCACTGGGAGTTAATTAATAAACAAATAGAAGAGAACCCAGAATAGATTCCTGACTTACTCCACTTATCATATTTGTCCAATTTGAGAATTTCACATTTACCACCACTTTTTGCACTCTATCTTTCAGCCAATTGCCAATCCACACACGTTTTTGGCCCTAGCCTATTTCAGTCAATTTGTACAGTAACCTTTTGTGTGGAACGATGCCAAATGCCTTAGCAAAGTCTAAATATATCACATCCACCACAGCACCCATATCCAGGGGAGGGCTGGCAGCCTTAGGCCTGGGGGGCAAATCCAGTCAAGTGGCCCATTGCACCATCGAATCGCCTCCCCATCCACGGCCATCTTTTCCTTGTTTTATAACGAATATTGCCAGGATTTTTCCCCACAATATGCCAGGATTTGCCATTTAATATGCTAGAATTTTCCCTTACAAAATGCCAGGATTATGCCCCTCAATATGCCAGGATTATGCCCCTCAATATGCCAGGATTTAGACACCCAATATGCCAGGATTTTCCCCTCAATATGCCAAGATAAAGCCCCCTCAATATGCCAGGATTTTCCCCTAAATATGCCAGGATTTTCCCCTAAATATGCCAGGATTATGCCCCTCAATATGCCAGGATTATGCCCCTCAATATGCCAGGATTTAGACACCCAATATGCCAGGATTTTCCCCTCAATATGCCAAGATGATTCCCCCTCAATATGCCAGGATTTTCCCCCACAATATGCCAGGATTATGCCCCCTCAATATGCCAGGATTTTGCCCCCCAATATGCCCGGATTTCCCCACTCACGATGCCAGGATTATGCCCCTCAATATACCAGGATTTTCCCCCACAATATGCGAGGATTTTGGCAGAATATTGACTACTTACCTCCTTGTTGCTCCTCTGTCTCCGTCTCCTGGTGCTCTCATCTGCCCATCTGTGGCTGTAAGGGAAGCGTTGTGCGCTCCCTTCCAGCCAAGCGTCTTCAATAAAGTTTGTTTAAACTTTTTTTTTCAACAAACTTTATTGAATGTGCATTGGCTCTAGGGGAGCGCAGAACGCTTCCCTCACAGCCACGGACCTGCAGCACCGGTGGACAGCAGCAAGGAGGTAAGTACTGGGAAAGTGGGGAGGCCGTCACCCAGTGGTGTATCTTGTTTTTGTGCTGCCCTAGGCAGACAAAATTTGGGCACCCCCCCTACCCACGTTGCACACCTACGACATGACCCATAACCCACGTTGCACACCAGGACATGCCCCATCACCACATTTACATGCCTCCATCACCCCATTACATACACATTTCCAATATTATTTGCCATTAATATTCCCCAGCCAATTTGTCCCATAATATGCCAGTGTTATTCTGCAATTTAATATGACTCAGTAAATTTGCCCAATAATATTCCAAGGTTATCTGCCATTTAATATGCCCCTGCTAATTTGCCCAATATGCCAGTGTTAATTGCCATTTAATATTCCCCAGCCATTTTGCCCAATAATATGCCAGTCTTATTCTGCCATTTAATATTCCCCAGACGATTTGTCCAATAATTTGCCAGTGTTATTCTGCCATTTAATATGCCCCAGTAAATTTGCCCAATAATATTCCAGTGTTATTTGCCATGTAATATTCCCCAGCCAATTTGCCCAATAATATGCCAATGTTATTTGCCATGTAATATTCCCCAGCCAATTTGCCCAATAATATGCCAGTGTTAATATGCCCCCCTCCCCCCATCTCTTACCTTTTTCCCTGGTGGCTAGTGGTACGACTTCCCTGGTGGCTAGTGGCAGGACTTCCCTGGTGGCTAGTGGCAGGAGGACTTCCCTGGTGGCTAGTGGCAGGAGGACTTCCCAGGTGGCTAGTGGCAGGCAGCATGGTCCCTCCATACTGCCTGTTCGGCCTCCCGGGGGTTGTGCCGACAGGTCACGTGATCGGCGCGCGTCTGACGTCAGAGCGCCGATCACGTGACTGTCGGCACTTCCGTGTCACAGTGCACGGGGAGCCGAACAGGCAGCACGGAGGTTTCTCTGTGCTGCCTGTTCGGCTCCCCGTGCAGTTTTGCAGGCAGAGCGGAGGTGAGAGGGGATCTTCCGATCCCTTCTCACCTCCGTCTCTGCCTGCAAGCCCGTTTTTTTTTTTTTTTAACTGGCTCAGCGGCCGTTTTAAGAAACATTAGGGCGGCCTGGGGGGCAATTGCCTCCTTGCCCCCCGACCCAGCCCGCCCCTGCCCATATCAATATTTTTACTCACTTCTTTATATAATGCAATTAAGTTAGATTCCTTTTCAAGATGAAATCTTGAGTATATTGCCTTAGCAACAGTTCAAACAGTTTCCCCACCACAGATGTCAAACATACAGGTCTGTAATTGCCTGATTTGGATTTTGATTCCTTTTTAGATATGGACACTATATCGACTTTACATTAATACTTAGGCACCATGGCTGAAATAAAAGTATCCCTGAAAATAAACAATAACTGTCTGGCCAGGGCCTTACTTAACTCTTTATGTAGCCGTGGGGGGACTTTGTCGACCTTAACACCAATTACATTTTTTAACACTTTTTCTTGTGTCAGCCAGTCACATGCGTTCTGTTACTGTTCTGTAAAAGCAGTTTTAAGGTTCTTTCTTGGTAAAAACATAAGAAAAATAAATTATTCAAAATATATGATTTTCCCTCTGTCCCCAATGACAATATCACCTATTTCGGATAACAAAGAGCCAAGATTATCATCCTTTAATTATTTGACATTTATGTATTTTAATATTTATTGGGGAATCTTGCTTGCTATTTTTTTATTCTCCAATTTAGCTAATTTAATCGCCTTTTTACATGCTATATTTGCATCTTTATACTTTGCAAATGACTCTGCTGATCCCTCAGCTTTATAATGTTTGAACGCTACTTTCTTTTTATTTATTTCCTGATTTATCTTACTGGTTAGCCATGTTGGTTTTAGTTTCTTTCTTTTGTATTTGTTTCCAAAGAGTATACATTTATATGTATATTTTTGTAGTGCTAGCTTGTCGATTTTCCACTTACCTTCTGTGTTTTTTCCCCCAAAAATAATCTATCCCAGTCAACAAGACCGAGGTTATAATAAGCCTGTTAAAGTTGGCCTTTTTGAAATTCAGTGTTGTGGTAGGATTCATACCAATTTGCCCTTTTAAATTAAGGATACCATGTTATGGTCAGTTTACAGGAGAAACAGCTTGCTTGCAATTCTGCTAACACAGTGTACAGGTCACATTTTTGATAATTGTGTTCTCTCAACATTCACACTATCAACAATGTTTAGATCCCTTGATCTATCTCTACAACCTATCACCTTCTCATTAGACATGTGCATTTGTTTTCGGACTAATGCATTTTCGTCCATTTGTCCGAAAAACGAATAACGAAAATGCTAAGCTAACGAAAGCCGAATGAACGAATGGTTAATAAACGAAAATCATTCGTTCATTCGTCCATTCGTAGTACTATTGCATTCTATAAGCCGAAATAGAGTCGGTTTATAGAATACAATAGCATTACACATACATAGTACATTCCATAAACCGACATAATGAACGACTTTCGGTTTATGGAATGCATGTAAGTCTATTGGCATTAGGATTACATGTATTACATAAGCCGACAGCCTATAAACCGAACGTTCGGTTTATAGGCTGTCGGCATTTCACTACACGGAGACACAGTCTCCATTCAAATTTATGAATGGAGACTCTGTCTCCGTGTAGTGAAATGCCGACAGCCTATAAACCGAATGTTCGGTTTATAGAATAGCAATAGGATTACATGTATTCCATAAGCTGAAAGTCTAGAAACCGAACGTTCGGTTTATAGACTTTCGGCTTATAGAAAACATGTAGTACTATTGCCTTTCTATGAACCAAACGAGAGCCCCATTCATAAGAATTTCTTATGAATGGGGCTCTCGTTCGGTTTATAGAAAGGCAATAGTATTACACGTATTCTATAAAACGAACCAATAAAACGAACAAAACTAAAATAATGAACGAATTTCGTCTGAAACGAATGCAGTAATGAAGAAATTCGTTTTAGACGAAATAAGAAAATTTTAGTTTTGCACATGTCTACTTCTCATTCTCTTTTCTGTCTTTTAACTTTCTTTCTCTCTCCCACTACCTTTCTCGTACTTTCTTTCACTGTATGTGGTCTATTCACTAGGTGAGGTGACTTGACAACTGAATTGCAAACATTCCAATTTCCTTGCCAGTTCACTATTTATTCCTTAACTTTCAAATTGCGACCGAGCTTGATGGTCTCTGACGGGATCGTTAGGTTTCTAGCTGAAAACCACACCATACGGACTGAACCACATCTTCTATGTTGATCTTCACCTGTCTTCCAGCTAGGTCTTAATCACACTTAGCTAGGCACATGTATGTAGTAGATGGGACTTAGTTCATCCTTATACCATAAAACCCCGAACCCAATAAAGACACACCAGACGTAGATGGAGTTAAATAGGCCACAGCATTTATTTTACAATCCAAATAACTGTACGACCACATGACATGGTAGCTTCTATCATTGAGGATATGTGTTCGCCTAGAAATAACTGAACTTAAAACCAGACTGTGGGGTAAAACAACGGCCACAGCACTTTATTTAAATAACCATTGCATTTACAATCATATAACACATATATATACACATTCCACCTATGTATATATATCCATAATTAATACAATGACTAAACATAACATAAATATTAAAACATTCCATATACAGGAAAACCAATCAAGCTTGCAAGTGTATCCAGGTGGCTGCCGAAGTCCATGTTCCTGGGCATATCCCAATGCCCCAATACCTGAGGTTCGAGGTACCACTTTCCCCTCGAACCTCCCACCAGAGTCCCGATTGACTCTCCCCAATCCAAATCTTCCATTAACCCTCCTGGATACCCTGCAAGCTTCCGCCAACGCTGTGACATGTAATAAATAAATAAATAAAGTGTCATTAACCTTAAAATTAGGGAGGGTGGGTGGGACAACAGGTATATGGGGAAAATTTTTCCTAAAATGGCCCCTGAACTTCCTGTTCCTATCTTTTATACTCTCCCAACTCCTCCCACTGATTCCCACTATAGGCTGACATATCCTCTCAGCACCCTGTCATGATTGCCCCTCCCCGACCTTGTCTGGGGGCTACATTCTCCTTTATTTAACTTTATTATCTATTTAAAATATATATGACTTAATCGTCAATGTATATAAATTAATATATATATATATGAACATCTATACATATATATATACGAAACCTTAACCATATAACAATAATGTAGTGCAAATACAGTTCACTAGTCCTTGCCAATCAAATAACATACATCCATAACTATACTAGCTCTAACTTGAGCCCCCCCTAGGGTTAAGCCCCTCCCCCTCGGCCACATATTCTTTTACCACATGTTTCAAACCTGATGCCAACCACCAGCCGGCTGTTAGCTTGGTGGGCACGACCATTATCATCCTTCTCAATGCTAGAGGTTAGGGGAGGGGCCCCCCAATCGATCCGTCTGTCTTATTCCTTCCACTTTTTAACTGGACTGGCAAGGACAAACCCCGCCTGCTGCGACAAAGAAAAAATTGTTAGTACATGACTTAAACAAAGGGAAGGGTGGGTGGGAAATTATCTTTTGCTGTGTCCGGACCTAAAATGGCTGCCGGATGACAGAGGGGGAAGTCCTTTTATACCCCCTCTGCTGCCATCACGCCCCCACCATACATACACCTGTCACTCACACATCTTCACAACCCCTCACACATACATGGCCCCCTCCCACCTAGCTGCGCTTGTTCCCGGGGGACTAGGTGTTTCGCAGCTGCATCCGGGCGAGGCAGAGTGAGTATTGTGTCCATGGTTAGGGTTGCCACCTGGCCAGTATTTTACCGGCAGGCCAATGTTATGCCTATGGAGACAGTACCAAGGGCGGGATTTTTTTGAAGAAAAGGTGGCAAACATTGTGTTAATCAGCTGCTGTAAGTTATTGGTCCCTGTGCAGTAGCCAGAAGCCGCTATGTTCTGCAAATGTAAACATATCTGTATATTATTTGTTTGCACTGAACTTCCATAGCATTGTGTTAACTGATCTGCTCTCTGATTAATGAACATGTTACAAGGAACATAACAAACACTTTAACTCCGTAAGATTATTAACCTCTTCATGTCAGCGACATAGCAATGGGCAGCATATGATAATTTTGAATGGTTATCACAGAGATCATGCGCCCTGGAAGAGCTCCGAGCAGGCTCTCAGAAGACTGCCTGGTCTTGAGGCCCACGGTTGTTCAGATGTACTGTATCTCTAGACTGTAATCTTGCGAGCAGGGCTCTCCCCCTCATGTGTCCGCCTGTTCCTGTAGCTCCCCTCTCAGAGTTACGTAAATTGTTTGTGCTATATAAATAAATGTTAATGTAATAAACATTTGCGGGAGTGGTTAATAATAGTTTACAACAGGTCCTCCTCCTGATGTGGACTGCATCTCCCATCATGACTGGAGAATTACCAAATAACACACAGGAACCGCGGCATTCAAGTGGCATTCACCACTAACCACAATGCCTACTATGCTGTATTAGCAGGTGAGGTTTTCCTTTAGCACTGGGCACTATGATACTACTATGATATGAACTTCAACTCCCATGATGCTTGGGAATGTTGCAACATACATACTCACTTGTAGGAAGTTTCGAAAGATGTCTCTCTCAGATGGGTCCTGACAGGGCCGGATGAAGACATTGTAGGCGACTGGGCTACAGGTATTGTGAGGCCCTCAGTAAATATAAGATGACCTTACACAGGGCCATCTTTAATAGTGATTGGACCCTGGGCAAGCATTTGCTTGGGCCCCCTGGACCCTGCCCCCTCCCCTGCATGCAATCACGCCATCCATTGCATGTCTTCACCCCCCCCCCCCCCCCCCACACACACACACAAAACATAAAAATAAGCGCACACACAGTTGGATTTTTCTTGCAGTGAGTATTTTTATTGCATTGTATAAAATGTGTATATTACGTGTATAATTGCAGTGTATAAACTGTATATTTGGATAAAAATGTGTACATATGGCTGCAATATGTATACCATCTTATTATGCAACACTGCACTACAACTACTCATTACCTAAATGACAAAGATATACACAGATATTAGAGAGCACTTACATATGTTCATATATATTTATAAATATCTATACACATCTCACTCTCTCTCACTAGTTGCATTTATACTTATATGGACTTCTTAATATTATATTCAACTATTTTCATATGTAATAAAAATGTTATTGAAGACTTGCATTTCTTGTTTTTATTCCCTTTTTCTGCACCTACATTGCACCTAAAGGACTTAACACAGCCCCATAGAGGAGCCACAGCACTTGTCATGCAGCTATATTGCACCCACAGCACTTGTCATGCAGCTATATTGCACCCACAGCACTTCTCTTGCACCTATATTGCACCCACAGCACTTGTCATGCACCTATATTGCACCCACAGCACATGGCTTGCACTCATATTGAACCCACACAATTTGGCATGCTACAGTGTAAATTTGCCCCACAGAACATACCAGTTTAACTTTGTTCCACTGAACTGCCCATGCAGAAAAAAGCCACATTGACATTTTTCCCCATAGTACATGTTATTTTTCCCCAGAGAACATGCCACGGTCACTTTCTCATTGCATATGCAACAGACAGTTTGCCTGTTAAAATATGACACCGTTTGTCCATTAAATATGCCACAGTCAATGTGCCCATCAATATGCCAATATTATTTTGCCATTAATATTCAGTATTATTTTGTCATAAATATGCCACAGACATGTTTCCCATTAAAATGCCAATATTATTGTGCCATTCAGATACCAGTAATATTGTACTATTAAGATGCCCCAGCCAATTTGCCCATTAAGATACCAGTATTATTGTACCATTAAGATGCCATAATTGTTGTGCCATTCAGAGCCCAGTAATATTGTGCCAGTCAGATACCAGTAATATTGTGACATTCAGAGCCCAGTAATATTGTGCCAGTCAGAGACCAGGAATATTGTGCCCGTCAGAGCCCAGGAATATTGTGCCAGTCAGATACCAGGAATATTGTGCCAGTCAGAGCCCAGGAATATTGTGCCAGTCAGAGCCCAGGAATATTGTGCCAGTCAGAACCCAGGAATATTGTGGTAGTCAGAGCCCAGTAATATTGTGACATTCAGAGCCCAGTAATATTGTGCCACTCAGAGCCCAGTAATATTGTGCCACTCAGAGCCCAGTAATATTGTGCCAGTCAGAGCCCAGTAATATTGTGCCATTCAGAGCCCAGTAATATTGTGCCAGTCAGATGCCAGTAATATTGTGCTAGTCAGAGCCCAGTAATATTGTGCCAGTCAGAGCCCAGGAATATTGTGCCAGTCAGAGCCCAGGAATATTGTGCCAGTCAGAGCCCAGTAATATTGTGCTAGTCAGAGCCCAGTAATATTGTGCCAGTCAGAGCCCAGTAATATTGTGCCAGTCAGATACCAGTAAAATTGTGCCAGTCAGATGCCAGTAATATTGTGCTAGTCAGAGCCCAGGAATATTGTGCCAGTAAGAGCCCAGTAATATTGTGCCAGTCAGAGCCCAGTAATATTGTGCCAGTCAGAGCCCAGTAATATTATGCCAGTCAGAGCCCAGTAATATTGTGCCAGTCAGATGCCTGTATTCCCCCAACACAGCCCCCCCCCCAGTACTCACCGATTGCTTCTGTTCCGTGTCCCCGGCCGGATGTCTCCTCCGTGCAGTCTTCCCTCCTGCACGGAGGAAGGAAACAGTCACCGGATGTGACGTTATGTCACATCCGGTGTCAGTTTTTTTAATTTTTTTTTAAAAAAATTCTGGTCGTCGCATCCAGCGGATGCGGCTTGCCGGAAAAAACGTTCACAAGCGCAATGCGCTGTGAACGCGGCAAGCAGGGGCTGGGGGCCCACGGGACAGCTGCCTTGGGCCCCCCAGGAGTAACTGGGAACAGGGCAGCTGCCCCGTTTGCCCCGCGTTAAAGACGGCCCTGACCTTACATGAAAAAAAGTTTTACTAGTAATTAATAATTCACATGTAAACTGTTGTATTCATATATAATGGAACCAATGATTGAGAAAATGCATTTATTGCTTTGATTTCCTTTTATTTGCCAATCTGCCCCTCAGACTTGCCATGCTGCCCCCATATTTGCTAATCTGCTCCACAGAAAACAATGTAGCACTATTGGCATGCCCAATAATATGCCACTATTGGTATGCCCACTAATATGCCACTATTGGTGTGCCCACTAATATGCCACAATTAATATGCCCACTAAAATACCACAATTAATATGCCACTATTAGTATGCCCACTAATATGTCACAATTAATATGCCTACCACAATGCCACAATTAAATTGCCCATTAATATGCCCCTATAAGAATGCCCACTAATATGCCACTTTTGGTATGCCCATTAATATGCCACTTTCGGCATGCCCACTAATATGCCACAATTAATATGCCCAATAATATGCCACAATGAATATGCTCATTAAAATGCCACTATTGGTATGCCCACTAATATGTCACAATTAATATGCCCACTAAAATGCCACAATTAACATGCCCATTAATATGCCACTATTAATATTCCCACTAATATACCATGATTAATATGCCCAATTTACCACAATTAATATGCCCAGTAATATGCAACTTTTAGTATGCCCACTAAAATGCACAGTTAGTATGCCTAATAATATGCCACAATAAGTATGCCCAATAATATGCCTCTATTGGTATGCCCACTAATATGCCAATTAATATGCTCACTAATATGCCACAATATGCCCAATAATATGGCACAATTAATATGCCCAAAAATATGCCACTATTGGTATGCCCACTAATATACCCGATAATATGCCACAATTAATTTTGTCCACTAATATGCCACAATTAATATGCCCAATAATATGCCACAATTATTATTCCCAATAATATGCCACAATTATTATGCCCACTAATATGCCATTTTTATGTTGGGATAAGTACTGGGTGCCATCTGCATGCTATGGTAATTGCTGGGTGTCATCTGGGTGCTGGAGCAAGTCCCATGAGTGACATCTGGTTGCTGGGGTAAGTCCTGGGTGGGATTTGCATGCTGGGTAAAATCCTGGGCACAATCTGGGTACTGGTGCAATCCTGGGTGCAGTGGCAAGTCCTGGATATCATCTAGGTGCAGGGCTAAGTCCTATAATTGTAATATTAGTGCCGGGGTAAGCCTTGTTCGTGCGAAATGGATGCTGGGGAAAGTCCTTGGTGCCATCTGGGTGCTCAGGTAAGTTATGTGAGTGCAGCCTGAGTGCTGGGGTAAGAACTGGGTGGTGGAGCAAATCCGTGGCATAATCTCAAGTCATATTAGTGTAATCTGGATACTGGAGTAAGTCCTATGAATGCAATCTGGGTGCTGGGATAAATTATGGGTGCTGGGGTAAGTCATGAGAGTACAATTTGGGTGCTGGGGCAAGTTCGGTGAGCGCAATCCTGGTGCTGGGGTAAATACTGTGAGTGCAATCTGGGTGCAGGGGCAAATCTTGGGTGCCATTTGGATTTTGAAATGCCTGTGACTGGCTGTGAACTGATAACTGGCCTTTGACATGCCAGTGACAGGTAGACTCTGTTCTGATAACTGACTTTTATCACACCTGTGGCTGGCAGACTGAGTGAGTTTCTGGTATCATACCTGCTAACCTGGGACTATGCCTAAATGAGGGGGGCAAGGTTGGGACTTGTGGCAGTTTATGGTTTGGGATGAGAAAAGGTATTCATTTCAAAAAATAAATTCTTAAGGGTGAAGCTTCGATAATCAGCCCCAAAATCGTGCCTTTAAATTGCGTACATATTCGGGGGCTCCCAATGTGCCTCTGGATGTGGCTGACATCATAGCTGATTCCATGAAGATAAAGACAATTCGGCACTCAAAAAATCCACTTGAATTGAAAACGTATTGTGAGTAAAAAAGTATGTAAGTGAAGCCAAAATCACAGACTGACCAGGTTATGGGAAAAATAAAACACTTAACACGTTTTGCGTCTAGCGATGCTTAGTCATATCTAAAAATGCACAAAAACAAAGTCATATTTGGTTCTATTCACTAAAATTCGATGTTGGAGGTAGACTTTCACTGAATGTGCAATGTTGGTTATGGGCATGTGCTGGGGTGCTGGGGTAAGTCCTGGGTGTGCAATGTGGGTGATGAGACACATCCTGGGTGTGCAATGTTGGTGATAGGGCATGTCCTGGAGTGCTGAGTTAAGTCCTGGGTGTGCAATGTGGGTGATAGGGCATGTCCTGGAGTGCTGAGTTAAGTCCTGGGTGTGCAATGTGAGTGATGGGGTATGTCCTGGAGTGCTGAGTTAAGTCCTGGGTGTGCAATGTTGGTGATAGGGCATGTCCTGGAGTGCTGAGTTAAGTCCTGGGTGTCCAATGTGGGTGATAGGGCATGTCCTGGAGTGCTGAGTTGAGTCCTGGGTGTGCAATGTGAGTGTTATATGACTTTTGATCCTACCTTGCTGCCTCATTTTTTTGGTGTTCTGGTTTTGTCATTCTACCCGTGGTACTGGCTCCAAGCACGACCCCTAAAAACAACATGTTTAGTATGTTTTATTTTCCCAGTAATCAAGTTTTCCAGCAGATTTTTAGTCCATAATAAGAAAGTGTCAACAAAATGAAAACACCAGTTTGTATCTAGGACTAGGATTTTCATTTTATCCCGTATATTTGTAATATTCATTCCTGATTTAGCCTGGCCCACGCACAAATGGATGTTAATAGAATGTATAAAATGTATAAAAATATCCCATCCATTCTTATGTCAATGTTTTTTAAATAATTACAGTGATATTAAAGAGAGTACTATTAATCTAGAAAAGTTAACTGTTATAATAATGTGCAAGCTAAGGCAAGTAAATCTCCTGTACATATTTGGAAACCTGAATAATTTTCAATTTCACAGAAATACATAATATATACTTTGTTGAATCTGAAAAAAAAAATAATTGGTAAATTAATTCAAACTATTCCTGTGACTTAGAGAAGAAATGCTAAGGCCCATTTTGAAGACTTTTGCAATTTTTCCAATTATATGTACAGTAGGATGTGCATTTCCTATTACCTTTAATTATCATTTTGCTGACCTCCCTGTGTAGCACAGGGTTTCAAACAGAGGACAACCAGCTGCTGATGGTCTACAGCTTACATAATACTTTGTCAGCTAAGTGGCTGGCAAGGGAGTCTGGGAAATGTAGCTCTCCAACAGCTAAAGAACCTCAATTTGACAATTCTGTGGTAGGAGAAACTTGTATCCCTGTGTTATCATCTACACCTGTTGTCAACTATGGTCTACATCAGGGGAAGGCAACCTTTGGCACCCAAGATTGTGTGGACTGCATCTCCCATAATGCTCTTACAGCTTTAATGCTGGGCAAAAGCACAACCTCTGGCTTGCTGAAGGTCGCCTAGTCCTTCTCTACATGATGCTCATGCAGCTTTTTGGATTGTTAAAGCTTCATAGAAAACACCAGGGCCAGACCAAGACATTGTGCTGACTGGGGCAAAAAACAAGATGCTGCCCCCCCCCCCCCCCCAAAAAAAAGGTCACAGTCATGATAATGCAAACTAGAATGAAACTGATCAGGAAGTGTAACCTACTCGGGAGAGGAACCACCGTTTTTTGCTTGCTTGCAGCCTCACCATTAGCATATCAGACTGGTCCCACCCATAAGGGCAGTGCAGATCCAAATAGCCTGGCAGGTCTCCTCTGCACAAACAACACAGCAACCACAGATGTACGTTTTGGCCTTTATTGGCCTCGTCAGTAAGGCTGGTATCCCTCTAGGTGCAGCGAGCTAGGGACCCACGTCTGGGCATACCCTGATAACTCACGGAGACAAAAATGAAGATGTGGGATCGTCTAATGTTTGTTTTACCACTTCTTTCTTTTCACCTCGTGGGCGAGCACTTAGAAAAAAATATTTCATTTTTATATGCCCACTAAAGCACTTCTTATATAGATAATAAAATAATTTAGAGCTTACCCATAAGGAGAAAAGAGAGTCATGGTAAAACATTATTATCATAATAGGCTGTGCAATTCCCTAAAACATAATGTGACCAGTGCCCATAACAAAATCCACATAGATATAGTCAGTGTCAGAGGAGTTAACCCCTGGATGACTAGACAGATAGAGGCAGTGTCAGATGAGTTAACCCCTTGAGTACTAGACAGATAGAGGCAGAGGCAGAGGAGTTAACCCCTTGGGTGGCTAGACAGATCTAGGCTGTGTCACAGGAGTTAACCCCTTGGGTGCTAGACATCTAGGCAGTGTCACAAGAGTTAACCCCTTGGGTGGCAAGACATATATAGGCAGTGTCAGAGGCGTTAACCCTTTGGATGGCTAGACAGATAGAGGCAGTGTCAGAGGAGTTTACCCCTTGGGTGGCTAGACAGATGGAGGCAGTGTCAGAGGAGATAACCCCTTGGGTGGCAAGACAGATAGAGGCAGAATTAGAGGAGTTAACACCATTATTCACACACAATGACAGTCTGTCACACACACACACACACACACTTTTACTCACACACACTGACATAAACACACACTCACTCGCACTGACATACACACACTCACACTGACATACACACACACACTCACACTGACATACACACACACTCACTCACATTGACATACACACACACTCACACTGACATACACACTCACTCACAATGACATACACACTCATTTACACTGACATACATTCACTCACACTGACATACACACACACTCACTTACACTGACATACACACTGACTCACACTGACATACACACACACTGTCTAACTGTCTATTTTACCTGCTGCAGGCATCTCTTTGCTTTGAGTTTTGTGTAATGGAGGGACTGAGCCAATCATGTGAGGCTTCTGAACTCTCAGCCAATCAGGAGAGTTGAGAAGTCTCACCTGATTGGCTGAGACCTCCTTCTATCAAGCTCCCCCGGACACAGGAAAAAAAAAAAAATGAAGCAGCAAAGTGCCGCCTCTGACAGGGCGCCGCCTTGCAAAGCTGCCTCACTCTGCACCATTAAAGGGCCAGCCCTGGAAATAACAGTACACAAAAGTTAGAAATCAAATCCATTCTTATGGTATATAGACTCAGACACATAAACTTTAGAAAAACTGCAGAAAAGCCAAACACATCACAAAAATAATGTAATAACAGTTTAAGCATATCAAACTGTAGGACTCAGAACTATAACCATAATCTTATATTCGGTTTCCTTAATCCTACACATCCTCAGTGGAGTTCAACTAAGAAGTGAGCTGAACATTTTTGTCTCAGTGTTCTCATTATACATTGTGTAGAGACAAACCTTGGAAATATAATGGTTTTCAATCATAGCTAAGTTCTTCATTTATGCTAGTACCATCCTATTTATACTGAGCTCATTGGCTCTTACCAACTGGACCAAAACTAAAATTCACTTAACACTTAGGGGGTCATGGACTAAACAAGAGCAGTGGGGAAAAGAGTAGGTAAAACATGAGTAAGGAGCAGTTTGCAAATATTTGTAACATTTTGCTCTTTTTTCCCCTCTCCAGTTTGCACCTGCTCAGTTATTTTTATGTAGTGTGCCTAATCTATTGCGATTAGATTTGCACATGTTAAAAATGTTTGCGAATAAATTTGTTTGCAAATATTCCCATTTTTTTTGCAATTTGCTCCTATTGCCTATTTGAGGGCTAAATGTTTAGTACATTGCCAAAGGAGCAAAGCGCAAACATAGTTTTGCACAGAAAATATATTTGCGTTTTTTTAATACATGCCCCTCTTAGGGTCATATTTATGAAGACAATGAAGACAGAACTGGTGCTATTTCAGGCCAAAATATTAGTAGTAACCATGGAAACCAATGGGTTACTATGGCAGTTTGCTCCAAATTTAGACCCTTTTTTTAAAAATAGCACTTGTTTTGCCTTAATAAATCTGCCCCCTAGTGAGCTGTTAAAGGAATCCCTGTACTGTTCTATAACATTGAGTTGATCTTAATTTTAATGGATAACAATGCCTTGAACTCCAAACCTTTATGGTTTAAACCTCTGCTTTCAAAATTCCTTAGGTCCGAAAGAAAATGGCTTCATGCTAATTCTCCCCACCACAGAATAACTTACCTGAGTCTAGGGCCGCCATCAGAAATTTCAGGGCCCCTTAGTGAAAAATTCTGCCCCCACCCTCCTGATAGTTTATCAATTAATATGTGACTAAAAGCCGGGTCCACATCTGCTTGATGTCGCATAATAATTGATAAACTATCAAGGGGGAAAGGGGGGGCAGAATTTTTTTTTTGCCCTGGGAAGTGCCACTTCCCAGGGCCCTGCTTACACACATACACAGTCACACTTACACACTCACGCATAAATACACACAGTCACACTTACAAACACATACTAACACACACACACACACACTTAGTCATCAGTACAAACACATACGCACACACACATACATACACTTACAGAGACACCCTTATACACACTGTCACACACACACACTTACACAGAAACATACTTAGTCATCATTATACACACACACACATATACACCTAAGGAGAAAACCTTATACACACACAAATACACACATAAATATACACACTTAGAGACACCCTTACATACTTAGACACAGTCACACTTACAGACAGTAACACACACATTGACAGAGAAATACACACACATTGACACACCCACACACATTGACACACACACTTACACACTTTAATTAAAAATAAAAAAAAAAGTTTTACTATTGGTCCTCCTCCCTGCTTACTTTATTTAAATTGCATGGAGGAGGAAGTTTCCGGTGTTGTCTGCATAGGCAGAACACCGCCGGCCCGTCGCTTCCCGTGTGACTGTCTCACATGGAGACAGTCACGATCGGGTAGACGCTGGCCAGGGACAGGGAGGTCTCTCCCTGATCCCTCCTTCTAGAGGTGTGGCTAGAGCTAGCCGCTGGGCCCATGATGGGTGTATTGCCCGTCACCCCCTTATGGCGGCCCTGCCTGAGTCTTCTGACAGCAGAGAACTATTCAATGTGTTCTGCATATAGACCTTCACTGTAGACTTCAACCACCTGCTCTTCAGGGCATGATATAATGTCCCTAGAATGGACTATCTGAGGTCAATGTTATCCAAATATTCCTTGGGATGTAATTCTGGCTGTAAAAACAGAACTTTATCTAATAATCATTGGAAATAAAATGTTATGGTTCTCATAATTTGAAATAGAGATATTGCCAAAGAGTCAGTATAATAAGGCACATAGTCGAAGAGACAACGTTACAGACGTGTTGGCTTTCTTTTTAAAGGCTATAAAGCGACCTGACTTTCTTATTAATTAATCTCTTGGTTTATTGTAGATCATGTAAAACTGTATTGTATTAAAGAACAACAAAGAAATTAACTCATGTTTCTCTGAAAGGTTGCATCAAGTGTAGATGTTTTAATTAGCTTAAAAGAATATTACAAACAAAGCAGATTATTGAGCATTCTTTGCTCTGTGTAGCTCTCACAGGGGGCAGACATTCAGAATCTTTGGTCAGATGTTTTTCTCTACTGATCCATGATTCTAAATATGTCAGCCCCCTAGAGAGAACTATTTGGAGCAAAGGGAGCTCAATAAATACATTACTTTAGTCGTATGCTTTCATAACAGCATTTCTATTTAAACATATGTACATTTTCTGCCTACATTTGTCCACCAAGGGGTAAATTCCAGCATTATATCAGAAAGATGGACAAATTGTAGCATTTTTCCAGCTTGCATGTAAATGCCCGATTGCAGTTGATTGAACTTAGAATGCAATGTAAACAGCACATCGATATTTTACAATATTCAAAGCTAAAGGAAATATCTTATATTTTATGATTTATCCAAACGGCACAACCATACTTTTTTTTTTATACACAGTAAATTTGTCTATAACCATTTAGTGTTCTACAGTGTAAGTAATGCCTTGAAATGTTCTAGAATTAGGAACTGGATTGACTGCTGGTCAGTGTTGGGTGTATTAAAGATTTCCCATTGAGGATTGACAGCAGTTTATTCAGAGATTATCCGCTCTATGAATAAACCATTTTTCACTAACACATTTATCTTTTAGCAAGAATGCTTCACTGAAGATCTCCCAGTTTTATTTTTATTATCAGTCAATAGGAGCAAAGCTGACTACAGGAAGATCTAAACGAATCTTAACCTCTTGAGATCCAGTGATATCAACTAGTGCAAATAATAATCGTAATCCATTTTTTGATATTAAATTATGCAAATAAAGTATTAGAAACAATTCCTACTTTTTTTTTTGTCGCACAAATTGCATAATTTTCTGTAAGGAAAAGAATAGAAAGTATCAGGCCTTCCTTCCAGGCCTATGTTTTGCATGGCATGCAATCAACTGCAAATTGTACGCTAGCCCAGGATTAGGTAGCATCTTGTAGTCCCCAGACAAGGTCGGGGAGGGGCAATCATGACAGGGTGCTGAGGGGATATGTCAGCCTATAGTGGGAATTAGTGGGAGGAGTTGGGAGTGTATAAAAGTTAGGAACAGGAAGTTTGGGGGCCATTTTAGGAAAGTTTTCCCCCCATACCTGTTGTCCCACCCACCCTTCCTAATTTTATGGTTAATGAGCCTTTATTTATTTATTTTTTTACATGTCACAGCATTGGCGGAAGCTTGCAGGGTATCCAGGAGGGTTAATGGAACATTTGGATTGGGGAGAGTCAATCGGGACACTGGTGGGAGCTACGAGGGGAAAGTGGTACCTCGAACCCCAGGTATTGGGGGCATTAGTATATGCCCAGAACATGGACTTATTCGCCAGCCACCTGGATACTCTTGCAAGCTTGGTTGGTTTTCTGTATATGGAATGTTTATGTTTATGTTTAGTCATTGTATAATTATGGATATATATGTAGAATGTATATATATGATTGTAATGCAATGACTATTTAAATAAAGTGCTGTGGCCGTTGTTTTACCCCACAGTCTGGTTTTAAGTTTAGTTATTTCTAGGCAAATACATATCCCCAATGATAGAAGCTACCATGTCATGTCTTTGTCTCATTTGCTTTTAATTGATGCTTGCTTTGTATCTGTTAGCCAGGTCTAGTGGTTAGGACTTGCCAGATTGAGGTAAACTGTAAGCTAAACATCTTATTACTTGAAGGTGTGACTAAACCACAACACATTTACCAACTATGTCTTAAGAATGACTAAGCATCATGGAAAAAGTAGTTCCCAAACGTGCAGTGCCAAGGTTAGCCATCACGGTTGTACATAACGTACTGCTGATTGAGACGGCTAGATAGAGAAATTCTTTAATACACAATCATGCTATTAGACCTCATTCTGTTCTCCAACTCGTCTATCCAACTCAGCTGTTAATGTCTGTTTTGTGCACTTCAGTTGTCAATTCACTTTTAGTAAATAGTTCCCTTTGTCTGCTATTTTTTTGTTGTTGGCTTTTATCCAATTCCTATAGTATGCTGGGCACTTTTAATTCAGCTACATGTTAAAATCAGTAGTTGTCTTGTCTATGTCCTTATATTGAGTTAATGGTTCATTTGCAAAGCAGATACTATTTTCTGATGATATAAAACATACATTTTTTAATTGGCATGTTCCTTTAAACATACGCATCCCTTCCTTATTATCAATTAACTTGCTGAGACATATCTGCTGCAATGAATAAATTATGACAACATTCGTCTTTATAATATGAGCGGCTTTGAGAAACTGAGACTTTGAACGTTACCGAAGCCATAAAGAAGATGTAAAAAGGATGAAGGAAAAATATCTAAGTGGCAGCAATTTAACAAAACATTTTCTTATCTTGGGAAACACACCTCTATGAGCCAAGAAACAGCTAGACAAAGAAGAAAAATGACCTGCGTGCTACAAAAAAGCTAAAAGCAAAAGGAATAAATAAGGGTTAAGCACGCTATTTTAGCCAAATGTAATATTGCCTGCCAGAATTAAAGAACTGTCCAACCTTGATGATGGCAGGTGAGCTGAAGTGCAAATATTTAAAATGATCTAATGAGGCTAGGGGCATGTCACCAGCCCTGTGGGGGCACTTTTTATTTATTAATTGTTGGGGCCTTGGGCACTTTCCCCGGCGACCAGGTTTTTTTTTTGCATTTATTTATGGGGCCATCGGCATTTTATTGTTTTTTTTAATCGACTTTTATGTCCAATTAGCTGGTAAACTGCCTGAAATTTGTCTATTTCGGAAACTTCCAGCCCAATGTCCCCAAACCAAATGAGTAGCCAAATTGCTGTTTTCTCTGCAAGTGGACTACAAGCCCCGATCTGGCATCATTTGCATTTAGCATTATGTAAAATTTGCTGCATTTAACATTTAATTGAAGTTTTACCTTTTTCAGCCTTTTGCAGATACCTAGGAATGCCTCCAACCGTGGCTGTTTGAAAGGCTTTTTTAGCTCTCTGTTGGAGTCAATCAGAATCATTCAACTTTAACCCCTTCGTGACGCAAGGTGCCAAAACGTCACGATTGGTTCGGCAGAGACCCGATCAGGGTCTTAATAGACAATGTGGGTCCCTGCAAATAAATCGCGAGACCTCCGTACGTCACATGTGACGTCACCAAGGTGTGCCCGAACCCGGAAGTTCGGGAACGGCGCGATTTGGAGAAATGTAGCTTTGAGCACCGGCTACATTTCCCCTGTCACACTGAGGCCACTCAAAATGGCCTCATCTGACAGATGGGATCCCGCTGCAAGTGCCTGCAGCGGGATCCAAAAACAGCTCATCGCGGGGAGCAGCAATGAGCTGTTTAATACAGGACATACTATGCCGTCCCAACGACTTTCAGGCACTTAAAGTCAGGACGGCATAGTACGTCCTAACGTCATTAAGGGGTTAATGCAGCCCCCAGCTCATTCCTTTCCTGTGATACTTATGGCCTACATCTCCCAGAATACTCTGTCAGCTAATAGGCAAATAACGCATTTCCTATTGAAAACTAGATCATTTGCATATCAAGCCACGGGTGATGTCATAGCTATGAAACACCACAGACATGCTTAAAACATAATACTTTTAATTCTGCTACCATGATGTATAGATCATTTTTCATGCACTCTCAGCACAAGCAATGTCGAGGCTGACAGGTCCACGAGCGCAAGCACCAAAACGTCATGTTTTGTTCCTGGCCCCCGATCACAAGGTGATCGGTAGCCAGAAACACAATGGCAGAGACCCGAGCAGGCTCTTAATAGACCCTGTGGTCAAAGGTGCCAAAAGATCGCGAGACCTCCTGGCGTCACGTGAGGCGTGCCCAAACCTGGAAGTTCGTGCACAGCGCGATTAGGTAAAATGCCACATTTTCCCTGTCAGACTGAGGCCAGTCAAAGTCTGGGAGCCGTGATGAGCTGTTTAACGCTGGACATACTATGCCGTCCTAGCATCTTTTGGGAAGTTTAAGGGCGGCATAGAAGGTCCTAGCGTCGGGAAGGGGTTTAGAAAATGTTTTTTGGACAGCATTATCAGTCAGCTGTCAAAATCTGCCATGTTTCTATCACTTACTTCGAACAGAGTCCATCTCTAAAATCCAGACATTTAGACCAATCTTAATATTTAGTGCACAGACTGATACTCCCAGTGATTCTTAATTGAAACTCATTTCAGAAACTGAAAAAAGAGAGCTTGCAGTCTGTGTTACCTTCCCCAGAACCTGCAATCTGTTTTAGAATGTGGGCTCCACTAGCACATCTTTGGTACCTGCCCATCGACAGAATTAAAATCACGTATTTTCTAACGTATACAACTTCCCATATTTTAACATACAGTTATTAGGAAATATCTATTAATACCCAAAAAATTGCAATTTTTTTTGTAACTGTACAAGGTCCAGGTTTGTCAAACTAAGCAAACCATAGAAAAATGATACATTTCTAGATTATGATTTCTGTATGTGTTATCCTTCTGGAATGTAGGGATCTTCAGACCCATCCTGCTAATACGATGGCAGAGTCACATTTGGGTGCCAGCCGCTGGTATTTCTGGCTCAGGTGAGGCTATAGATCATTTTCTGACAGGCCGCAATCGATAGCATACAACAGTCCCCACGTCAATTAATTCGAGCAATATCTCGGCATAGTATCGATTGCAGCATCATTAAAGTTATACTAGATGAAGATGTATGAAGATGGGTTGGAATTAGGTGAAATCCAAACTTTGTCATTCTGTGAACTTTTTTGTAACTTTAAAATAGTCACTGACATTAACCCAAGAGTGAAATTGTATTATCAGTGTAATGCATAGTTAGAATTACATTTAAACCCACTCCTGGGCATCTAGACTGGGCAATTAGCACTCTAACTGCCCTGGAAAATTCCACCACAGATTCATGGAGGATGTTGTTTTGTTTGTTTGTTTTTTAAAGTTTTGTTTAATACTGTATAACAATTATAAGCTGGTTTGTGTGACCAGCATGAAAGAAAAGGAGCTTAGCCACCAGCACTGACTTCCTCCTTCTCTGTCCTCTCTGCACAGTCACTCTCACCCTGAGTGTCATTTTTTTTCAGGGGGGTGGGGGGGTGGGGGGGCATAATTTAACCCGTCATTCTTGATGCACCGCACCTCTTTTTGACAATGTCATGATGTGGAGGAGCTTAGTAATTATCAGACATGAAAACAGTTGAAAAACCTAATCTAAAAGCATGATCAAGGCAGTTGCCCCAACACTAGGTGCATGCACAGCACCAGATTACACTCACAGCATTGTCACAGGACTTGATATCACCCACAGCACTAGGTGGCATGCACAGCACTAGCTACAGCACCAAATTGCACCCTCAGCGCCAGATTTCCCATGCCACAGCACCAGATACCAGATTGCACCCACAGCAGGTGCCACAGCACTAGATTTCACCCAAAACCTTTGCCAAAGCACCAGCTAGAGATATCACCCAATGGCACAAAGTATAAACCCACTTCAAAAGATACAGATCCACAGCACTTGATATAATACCACAGCACCAGATATAAACCAACCACACTAGATTTAACCTTACTGCACCAAATATAGATCCACTGTGCCAGATATAGATCCACAACAACAGATATTAACCCACGGCACCAGCTATAAACCACAGCACCAGATAAATATCCAGAGCTCTAGCTGAAACTCCACAGCACCAGATGCAACACTATAGCACACAATATAACCCCACAGCAGCAGATGCAACACTATAGCACACAAAATAACCCAACAGCACCAGACACAACACTATAGCACACAATATAACCCCACAGCAACAGATACAACACTATAGCACACAATATAACCCCACAGCACCAGATACAACACTATAGCACACAATATAACCCCACAGCACCAGATACAACACTATAGCACACAATATAACTCCACAGCACCAGATACAACACTATAGCACACAATATAACCCCACAGCACCAGATACAACACTATAGCACTCAGTATAACCCCACAGCACCAGATACAACACTATAGCACTCAGTATAACCACACAGCAACAGATAACACCCAAATTACTAAATCTTTCTTTATCTCTTTCCCCCCTTTTTTATATGCTTTATTCCTCCGTGCCCATCACCTCTTTTCATCCTCCATTATCTTTTCTGCCCCATGTCACCATTTTGTCTGCATTCTGCCCCAATCAATCACCTCTTTTCATCCTCCATTATATTTCTGCCCCATGTCTTCCCATTTTGTTTGCAATCTGTCTCCATGATCCATCGATATAATGTCATTTCATCCTTCATTATCTTTTCTGCCCCATCCCCTTGTCACCATGTTGTCCTGTTTTTTTTTGCAATTTGCCTCCATGTCCATGCCCCCCCCCCCCCCTGCAGACGCCCATGCGAACTGGTTACCACCTCTGTTCGTGAGTCTGACACAATGTAAGAAGCCACTGCTCTCAAAAAAAACCATTTCTGCTGTATAGATCACTTTTTACAAAAAAAAGTCTATATTCACAGAACAAACAATGCTTAGGTGACAGAGATCCTTTTAACGACAATAGGCTTGAATTCAATGATGTGAATTATTATTTTCAGATTTAATATATCTCTTTTGCAGTCCGTTGTATGATTTCAGATAAATTAATATATACATTTGCCTTCAAATCTCCCAACAAAATGTATAGTTCATTTTTTTTTTTTAATTCATTCTACATACAGCACAGTATTAAGGTTACGGGGTGCCTTTATGCTATGTCATTTGTTTGGAGCTGTATAAATAAATATCAATGATAGTAATTATAACAAGTAAAAGGCTTCTTTATATTATTTCCCAAAGATTTCCAACAGCCATGTAGATACTAAGCTTAATTTGACCTCAGCCTGCTACATTACACTGAATCACTTCCTTTACCCTTGATCACTTCCATTGTTCACTTCCTTTACGCTTGATCACTTCCATTGTTCACTTCCTTTACCCTTGAACTATTGATTACTTCCCTGCTTTATGCTGATTTTCACAAATGGATGTTTTATATTCTTTCTTGTTTTGGTTATTCTTTAATACATTATATTCTGTTTCTTTTTTTTTTTCCAAGTATTTTTTATTTATTTTTTAATAATTCAATAAATCATTTAATATGAACTAGAAAGTCTTGTTTATTTTCTATTATTGACTTTCTTTCTTATATTTTTTTTCATGTTTAGTCAAGGTACGCTTAGTGGCTGCATGGGAGATCCGGAGTTCAGAATATTCTAAAAAAAAAAAAAACATCATATAAAAAAGAAACAAAGAAAACTAGTTGGCACACATGAATATGTTTATTTGAATCTTAACCATTGCTGAGTATGGTATCTCTTAACCAGACTATACGTATCAAACAGTTTAAAAAAAATGTATCTAAGTATAAATTCTACATCTACAGGTCTATCCCCAATTCTTCAGCAAGGGTTGGGAAAAGTCAATTAATTTTCTGATCTTCTTTAACCCTTTCCACTGCAAAAAGAGGGAACATGCGTCTGCACTTATAAGAATTAGAAATGAAGAAAATACCTTATAACATGCAGCCAGCTATTTTGATTGTCTAAATATTTCCTTCAAATGATGGAATAATTATAGCAATTAGGGTTAGTTTAGGTAATGGTGATCCTGGGAACAATCTAATTGATCTGTTATCAAAATGTACATTGTTACTGTTTTTCTTCTTTTTTTTTTACCACATTCTGGATAAATAAATGTATGTAGTGGAACGGTTAGAGGTTTTGGTTATATGAATTGGCCAAACTCACAGGCCATGTCAAGCCACACGCTAAATAGGGTGAGACCCTACTCTCACCTGTTATCTACTGGGCACAGAAAGCAGTCTATATACTGAGTCTGATACTGATATAACTTATAACTTTTACATGCTGCCCTGCAGAATTTATTGTTCATATGTGTCTCTAGACCAACTCAATAATCAAGTTGTTTCTATGGGATCTCCTCATTGATTGATGGAGCTTTTAAAAGTGATATGTGTTCTGGAAAAAAATGGCCAATCTGACTACTCTATTCTTGGTAAAGAAATTCAAATTTTAGAATGTAGACTATACTGGTGGGTATAGTGATGAACTACTACTGTGCTTCAATCATGCAAGAACTTGCCCAAGAGCTACTGCACAAGTTTTATTTCTGTTCTATATTCCACTGAACAGATCTGTAAATATAAAGATAGGACTAGAATTGCTAGCACCAGCCGACTTACTCAGGGTATCTTATGTTTAATGGTCAGCTCTGGGGCAAAGTTCTAAAAGTAGTGATCATCATGGAAGCCAATGGAATGGTTCTGCTGATTGCTCAATTTTTAAAATGTAGATAAACAATCTGGGAAAGGCTGGCAATGGGGACAGAAGGTCATTTATTCCATGGGCTGCCCTCTACCCAAGCTAAATGGGCTGGGGTTGCACCACTTTTCTCTTCAAAATTATTTACATAATGTGTAACACTTTCTAATTGTTTTGTCTGTCTATCAATCGCTGTACCTTATCTGTCAGTATGTCTTTCCTGCCTATCTGTGTCTGTCTATCCATCTCTGTGTTTCTCTATCAATATCTGTACCTTATCTGTCAGTTTACCTATCCTGCCTATATGTGTCTGTCTATCTATCTCTGTGATGGTTTATCAATCCCTGCACCTTATCTGCACGTATATCTGTCCTGCCTGTGTATCTGTGTCGGTCTGTCTATCGGTCTCTGTGCCTTATCTGTCAGTATATCTGTCCTGCATGTCTATCGATCAATCTCTGTAGCTTATTGGTCACTATATACCTTATTTGCTCGATTATAAGACGACCCTGATTATAAGACGACCCCACAAACCTTGGATATTCCTTTAGGAAAAAAAACTAAAAGCCTGAATATAAGACTACCCTATAGGAAAAAAGTTCAACTTGTATATATTCACATGTAAATTGCTTTTTAATATTTAATAACAAAAAAATATGATATTAAACAAATGCATTTCTTGTTTTTATTTCCTTTTATGTGCTAATGCTGCCTCCCCCCCCCCCCCCAGAGTTCTCTCTCTCTCTCTCTCTCTCTCGTTCTCTCTCTCTCTCTCTCTCTCTCTCTCTCTCTCGTTCTCTCTCTCTCTCCTTCTCTCTCTCTCTCCTTCTCTCTCTCTCTCTCTCTCTCTCTCGTTCTCTCTCTCTCTCTCTCTCTCTCTCTCTCTCTCTCTCTCTCTCTCTCTCTCCTTCTCTCTCTCTCTCCTTCTCTCTCTCTCTCTCTCTCTCTCTCTCTCTCTCTCTCTCTCTCTCTCTCTCGTTCTCTCTCTCTCTCTCGTTCTCTCTCGTTCTCTCTCTCTCTCTCTCTCTCGTTCTCTCTCTCTCTCTCTCTCTCTCTCTCTCTCTCTCTCTCTCTCTCTCTCGTTCTCTCTCGTTCTCTCTCTCTCTCTCTCTCTCGTTCTCTCTCGTTCTCTCTCTCTCTCTCTCTCTCTCTCTCTCTCCTCCGTGTTATTAGTCTCTCCCTCCCCCCAAACTTTTCTCTCTCTCTCCACCTTCCTCCCTCCTTTTCTCTCTCTCTCCCCCCCTCCACCTCGTTTCCCCCCTCCCCTTGTCTCTGTCTCCCCCCTCCCCTTGTCTCTGTCTCCCCCGTCCCCTTGTCTCTGTCTCCCCCCCTCTCCTTGTCTCTGTCTCTTCCCCCTTCCCTTGTCTCTGTCTCCCCCCCTCTCCTTGTCTCTGTCTCCCCCCTCCCCTTGTCTCTGTCTCCCCCGTCCCCTTGTCTCTGTCTCCCCCCCTCTCCTTGTCTCTGTCTCTTCCCCCTTCCCTTGTCTCTGTCTCCCCCCCCCTCTCCTTGTCTCTGTCTCCCCCCCTCTCCTTGTCTCTGTCTCTTCCCCCTTCCCTTGTCTCTGTCTCCCCCCCCCTCTCCTTGTCTCTGTCTCTTCCCCCTTCCCTTGTCTCTGTCTCCCCCCCTCTCCTTGTCTCTGTCTCCCCCCTCCCCTTGTCTCTGTCTCCCCCGTCCCCTTGTCTCTGTCTCTTCCCCCTTCCCTTGTCTCTGTCTCCCCCCTGCACTATCGTGCAGACATCCCCCGGCTGCTAAAATCTCCTGGCGGGTAGTGGAGGCAGCCGGAGGATGTCTGCACGATATGCGTCTGCACGATATGCATTTGCTCTGAAAAAAACCTTGTCTTATATTAGAGCAAATAGGGATTGTCCTGCCCGTCTTTTTGTGTCTGTCTCTGATGGAATTGACTTTATCAGTATCTCCCAGTGTGTCTCCATGACAATTTATGGTCCAATTAATGTAGATTCTTTTTTTATTCAAAGCAGTAACACAATGAGGTGTTGCTCCGTAGAAGTACTGACTGATGGAAAATGGGATTTATTTATTTTTAATTTACCAACTGTTTAAGAAAAAAAACATGGCCCAGTTTGATCAAACATCAAATCCCAACGGTTTCAATATGAATGTGCTTTTATTGTACAAATTGCATAGTTACTGTGTCCCAGATATCTTCCTTGGAGACTTTGATAAATGACCTCTCATTTGATTTATGTTCAGTTAAGAGAATTATGTCTTAAAGTCATCTCAACAGAAAAGGTAGAACAAACCATTGTATTATTCAGACCCCTCTCTTACTCTATTACTGTCTTATACTAAGGATACCCACAGTTTGGATGTTTTTAACACTTCCTATTCTAATTTAATGACAATCAGCTTTTTATGTCACTTTTCTTGCCCAGGTGACTCAAAGAGCATTAGTGGACACTCTTGGACACCACTGAATTGACAGCTAATAATGAACATTCATTTTTACCCAACTTAAAGGACAACTGAACTTTATTATAGTTGTCCTAGCCCAAGGATAAACTGGCAGTTGCTTTTGACAGTACATGCCAGTTTATCCTCTCAACGGCAGCTGCCATCTTTCTATGGGAAGCAGGCAGTCTGGTCTGACCAGAGACTGTCTCTCTCTGCTATGGCTTATTTGCATAGGATTAGCAAGTGAGTTATCTACTAACAAGATTACATGCCCCCATCACCCACATTGCATACACACTAAATGCCGCATCACATGCCACCATCACCCTCATTTCATACCCCCACCACGTCCATTACATTCCACCATCACCCCAATTAAGTGGAAGTAGCTAAAGCTTGCTGAGCAGTGGGGAAGGGAACGAAAATATTCGAAGCACCAGAAGTGTGCTTTAACACCCTGTGACAAAGTGCCGCCCTAGGCCACCATCTGGCAAAGTGCCGCCCTAGGCGAATGCCACCCTTTGGCAAAGTGCCGCCCTAGGCGAGTGCCTAGTTTGCCTTGTGGAAGATGCACCGCTGGCATTACCCCTCTCTATCCTATGTGGTGCTGTTCAGCTGTGGAAGAATGATATGGAGTTGAGTGTGAAGTTAATAAAACAGATACGATTCCTGAGCATGATAGAGCTATAGATAGCTTGTAGTTTTCCATGGACTTCTCAACACAAAAAATGGCGTGGGAGCGGCAAACTTGCTAACTCTCTCCTGTGTACAAGTAGACTGCACAAGATCCATGCCTGATGACATGTTTTATGAGAAATTCATAAGTAAGCCAACTCTGGTGTATTAAACCTCTGTGCACCACAAGACTTATATACCTCTGTCCAGAATTGGGTTAAAGTGAGCCTGTCATCACGTGTGTGTCATGATGACCTTCAGGTAGGCTTAAACAGTTAACCTGCCTATTTGCATGTGAAAATTGCCAGCGACTATGCCGACTGAAGCATATACGTACCTGAGGTTATCTTCTGACAACCCCCAAATGATTGAATATATGTGTGCCGCCATCTTTGTTTTTTTTCCCTCTGAACCTTGTTGCCAAAACATGGTTGGAGAAACAAAATATTTTTGTGTATGAGTAAATATGTTCTGTACATTTGGCAGTTTGGCTAATATAATGTGAAGATAAATATTACCATGTCATTATGTCAGACCATGTCTCATTTTTAGTACTTTCAATGAGTGCTAGTGCTGTGACTACACTTCCATGTGTATTTACTTACATTTGATGAAGGTTTCGTACACTGAAGCCCCTCTCCCCTGGTTCAAACATCTTTTTTGAAGGGCAGATTCATTTTAATGGATCTATTGTTGGTAGTATTCAGCTTATCAGCTGTCCCTAGTCTCTTCAACAGAGGGAATTCTGTTAAATTAATACACCTTTAATGTTTCTGACCTTCAGCTTCATTGGTTATATGACACATCCCTGTTTCATTTTGATTAAAATTAATTATCCAGTAGGGTACCCTTTAATCTACCCATGAAACTGAGCTGTCATTTACTGGATACTGCTCCTCAGCCGGAATTTTTTTGAACCAGAAGTGGTGCAATCAATCTCGTACAATACAGAAATCTAGTTCATATTTCCTTTTTCTGCAATAATTCAAGACGCTTAAAGGGACTCAGTCACCTACTCATTGTTTATTTTGCGGATTTTTATTTTGGAGTGATTTGTGGTAGCAGAAATGAAAGCCAATGCAAAAATTAAGAAAATAATGTGTTTTAAATGTGTCTGCATTGTTTACAATATATAACATCGCTTGGAGTTTAAATTGTACATTTCAGTTGAAAGTAGTTAATTTACATATCAAGCCACAGGTCATGGAATAGACAGCAGACAGCACGTGTAGGTCAAGTGGTAGGCTGTCTGTGCACCTGGGCACCAATGCTGTCTGCACCAGGCAGAGCGCTGGTGAGGGAATATCTTCTGAAAGGTGTGGAGTTTTTAGCCACCCCCCCAGCTAGACAAGGAAAGTGCTGCCCTAGGTACTTGCCTTGCCTGCCTAGTGCTAAAGACAGTGCTGCACATATACATGTAAAACACTTGTTCTCTTAATGTATGCATTTGCTTGCAATTCTGCTAATACAATCTATAGGTCATAAGTTTTTAGTCTCTACATTCACATTAAAAACAATGTTTTTAAAGTCCCTATAAGTCTTAAAATTGGGGTCTATTCACTATAAATCGAGAACAGCTTGAGGATGTCGACTTTGCATGTTGAATGTCACTAATTCAATCAGTCTTGGAGGTTGAGTTTGACTTAATTTCATACCAAAGTCAACCTTTTGAAAGGAATAAATGTTGCCAAATTAAATCAAGGGGCTATTAGAATACTTACACAGCTTGGCGACATTCCAAAACATATATGGCCACTCTTGAAAAGACTCAATCAGATGCCACCTGACACTCCGTTTCACAGAGCTCACGGTATAATACTGTAAGGCTCTGCACGGCCTCTCCCCGGCAAGGATCTCTAACAATACGTATATCTTGTTCCTTCTGTCTCCTCACAATCACTTTATAATAGCTAATGCATTCTTCCGGCTGTCGCTTCTTCAGGAGAGAGTAAAAAAAAAAAAAAAAAAGAAGAAAGATGACAATTACAGTTAACTTCCAGTCTTACTCATAATTACTTTAACTTGTTCTCCTGTGTTGTTAGCGGCAACCTCAATCATAATCATGTTTCTTTCATAAGACGGGAGTTCATCCTGCTTTTGAAATGTGAAATCATAAATTAACTCCCCAAAAACCAAGTTTTTTTTTTTTCTTTTTTCTTATTCCAGACAGCAATATTACCATAAGAAAGGATAAGTGGCATGTACAGTAGATGTATTTTCAGGATATTAATATTTTATCCGTGCCTGGTTCATATTGTTACAAGGCGCACATATAGTCCTTTGGCGTGCTTCTGAATTCTATTTACAATCCTCTCTTGATTCCTATAAAGCCCAGAAGGCCGAGTGTCAATGCTTTACATATCTTGGACACTCAGGTGGCCAATTGGAAGGTACATTCGCCCAAAGTAAAAGACTACATAGGCTAGGTGTAAACTAAGAGGCGCAAGTGCTGCGACTTATGTATCACACAGTTAAAATTTTGCTTAAAGCCAGTAAAGAAAGAAATGTGAGAAATAGCGCCTCCAACAAAATGCGGGAGAGCAAGGTGGAAGTGAAGCATCTGTCTTGAGTTATCCTAATATGTAGGTGAAAGCACCACTATTTGGCACAATTTCAGCATGTCCCTACTTTATACATACACTCCACATAGGGATTATCTCATTTGAGATTAATTTTTGAGCTCGTAGATCCAGCTTACTAATTACCCCACCCTTTAGCACAGGTAACTATTTGTAGTATTGTTCAAGCCACAGGTCATCATGGAAGACATGCTCCATTGTTACCTTTCGTGATTCTTTTAGAAGGATAATGAATATAAGAGTTTTACAAGCACCAAGGCAAGTAGAAGAATAACCCTGCTCAGGACGGGAGCAAGCACAGAAGAAGAAGGCCAATACACGCACTGGGCTCAGATACCTTACAACTGAACACTAATGCCAAATCACCACTCATGCACTTCATAGATACAAAGCATCTTCTGGGCACTCTGCAACAACAGAAGTAATAGTGTTTTCATTTGTTGGTATAGCAAGAAATATTTACAACATAAAAGAATGGCAGTTATGAAAAAAAAAAACCCACTCTGCAACAGATGTACTAAAATGTTTGACTAGTACAGTATATGGTGGGAAAGAGGACACATGGGCTTAGCTCCATGGAAAACACAGGTTTTTGTTTTGCCTTCTCTATTGCTCTCCACCTGGACCATATTCCCTTGTGACTAGTGTTGAGCGAACCCAAACCGCACTTTTCGGGTTTGTACAGAACATTACGGTTTTTGGACCCCGGACCCGAACACGGACATTTCACTGTATGTTCAGGTTGGAGTTCGGGGTTCGCGATTAGAATTGACCTATTCGTATGAATGGGGACACTCTTAGCCACATTTTACTTTGCAGCCCTCTAGCCCTTTCCAGGACTTTTTTAGAGGCATTTTAGTGTCCAAAAGTTTGTGTCCCCATTGACTTCAATGGGGTTTGGGCTCGGGGTCAAGTTCGGGGTCAAGTTCGAGCACGGACCCGGACATTTTTTCGAAGTTCGGTCGAACCTGCCGAACCCGAACATCCAGGTGTCCGCTCAACTCTACTTGTGACCTATTTTTCAGGTTTGTCTACTAGTAGTTATTTAGCCTGCCAACCTGTAATGTAAAGGTTTTTTTGTGTCTGGCTCAAATCTCTTTTCTTTTTCTCAGCTACAATAATTGACTTTCGTCTTGACTTTTGTCTATGACAGACACCAGCATCTAGTCTTCCTGCTGTGCTGCTTATCTATTTCCTGTTCTCCACCGAACCTCATTCAGAAATAGTATACCCTTGCAGCTACATTGTTCCTACAACCTACATGAGTTATATGATATAAAGAATCCTACAACATCCTACAACTGGAAAAATTCAATTATTTTAACCACACAGGTTAAAATTTCAGCAATGTCTTGGGACAAAATCTCTTGTCAACATAGGACGTGCCAGGCACAACCTGCAGTTCTGATCACAGTATGCCAAAAGTGGCATGGACCTAGGCACTCAAGCCATTTAAATGGAGGCCACCTTTGCCACGTCTGATAGCTTGCCCATGTCCCCCAAGCATTCCCCTAGCCACCCAGATTTAGTTTAATTTTAAAAGAATTAAACTTTTTTTTTTTTCATTTTCTAACATAGTTTTAGTCTAGGGTTTGGGTTAGGACTCCAATGTAATTCTAGGAAATTCAGAAAAAAAAGTTTGCAAAAAGTAATTTTACTTATTGCCCTATAACTTGCAAACAATGTAAAAAAAACATGGGGTATTTTGAAACTAAGGACAAATATTAGAATTTATTTATTAGTTTTTTTTATCAGTGTGTGTAGATGTATAACATATTTTTCAAGTAAAAGTTATGTGTTTTTAAAATGTTCCATCAAATTTTATTCTTTTTTAAAATTATATTATATGATAAAATAGTGAGCCCTTCTTATCCCCCCCCCCCCCCAAAAAAAAAAAATATATATACCATATATATATATATATATAATTTGTGTTAGTACAGAAAATGAGAAACAGGAAAATTACAGTTAAACACTGTGATGGATTCCTCAGTACTCCAAGTTGGGTACCTCCGTCAAAGCTTTGCTTCCCAAGACTGGAACACCAAAGAGATTAGGAATACTCAGCTATTTACCCCAAATACAGCATTAGTATAGAAGTAAAACATTTATTTGAGAAACACAAGGCTATTTATACAGGAACACATAAGTATATACAGTTAATATTTTTAACACAAACTATGGACCAGGAACTAAACTCAATTCCCCATCAGGTAAACTAATTAACCTGGTTGAGTCATACAGTGGACATACCATAATTAGTTTAACATCACACCTTAAAGGTACACACATCCTGACTTTACAAAAATACAATGGATGACTCGCATAACGACAGGAGGACACTTAACACTTGGACATGCAATCATGTACACATTCAAACAATAACATAGGTAAACATTTCTTCACACCTCCAAAATAAGTGTTGCATACAACACCTTAGAATAACTTGGTCTTCTATGAATATACATCCTGTCCTGGGCACCGAGTGGTGGAAGTCTTGCTGTACTGAAAACGGGATGCTGCTGGTCCCCAAAGTGTGTACAGGGAAAAACCACTGGGTAGGGACAGATTCTCTGGGTTGGGGAAATAGGCTACAGGAGACAACATTGGGTAATATGAGGGCAAAGTAACATCAAAGTAACTGAATATAGTCTAGAACCAAATGCCACAGAAGTGATAGTAGGGACGGTGCAGTCACAGTACCTATCCCAGTTCCATAGTCTGTGGGTAGGATGCTGGACCTCAGGCCCCTTCAGGAATGCAGGATGCTGAGGCTTCCATGAAAAACATAACAGGGGTGTGAAAATAGTCTCTGTCACCAAGGGTAAGACACGGCCAAAAAGTCTGGTCACCAAGCGTTTTTCCGTGGTGTCTGATAGCAAATAGCCATTGTTCTCGTTACAGTGCCGAGACCCATTTATAGTTAATATAAATGATTGTGTTCAGTCAAATTATTAATTATTAATAATGTTGGTGAAAATAATTAGGGAACAACAGCATGACAATAATAGCCTGATCAGTCATGAAAAATGCAGCAACACTTAATTGGGTGATTTTATAAGTACTTTCAGTTGTTCTGGTTATTTCCTGTTCCTTGACAAGTCCTTATCCATAGAGTGAGTTAACTAATAGATTTTCCTGCACTGCTATGGAATGTAACAGACTTGTTTCATTTCGGTGCCTGCTTGTTTGTGATGCATGGGGTTATACTCCTAATCAATGGACGGTTTACTTTTTGCCTCAGGCTTATATCATGCAACCTTTTTCCCTTCAATAATGGGAGCGATAAAACAGGACAGAGGTAGAGTTTGGTGGAACTGCAGAATTCAGCACTGCAATCCTGCGGCCCCGATCTCATGCGCTCGCTTTTTAGATATGCGGTGCGCATGCGCAGTAGCTCTGTCAGTTTGAATGACTTCTGACCATCCAAGCTATGCGCTGAGGCATCCCGAATCACCGGGGGGCAGAAGCTGGGAATGGGACAGTTCCTTATCTTTAATACTGGGAGGTATACACATTCACCTGTGTTTTGGTAGAATTCAGATTCATATTAGACTAAAGTATCTAGAGTGCAGGTGAATCTGGAATAAGCATCACTCAGCTCACTGCTCAACCTGTGAATCAGACCCATAATATGAATGTATGGGGGAGGGCATATGTGGTCCATTCTCTATAAAGTGAATTTTGGGAAATTGACAACTGAGCTGCCAAAGTAAGACCAACATTGCTAAACTGGACCAATTCTCCAACTGACCTCTGTTTTCAGCCATCTTGCCCGTATTCTTGCAGTTCAGCTGTCAACTTACCACAGGTCGCAGTTCAGTAACTATAGATAAAGAAATCTAGTGTACTTGAGCATGTACCCGTGTTAAATGCATTCCTCCTCTATAGTGCAATGCGTGTATTAAAGATAAGCAACTGACCTTTAAATTCCCATTTGTTTGTATTTATATCATCCAAAAATATATTAGTATTTGCTAAAGAGTATTGTGGAGTCATCTCCTGAGCTGCAGACAAACAACTCTTGCATTTGGTTATGATTCTGCCTTCTTTATTCACACAGTCACTGTTCTTCTCATATCCCTCCATAGCAGCAGCACAAACGCGTACGGATACTTGGACCAAACCAGTAACTGGGAGGACTGGGTATTTATAATTAAAGGACAATTGCACCTTTTTTTTAAACCTTTGCTTCATTGAAAGAAACATGGGTTAAAAAACGTGTCTCACTCCTCCAGAGTAAATGCGACGTGCATTTTAATGTATTAGTGCATTTTACGCTCAGCTGTGTCTGACAGTGTCAGGGGGCACACATAGGGTTGCCACCTGGCCGGTATTTTACCGGCAGGCCGGTAAAAAAATTGGCATCATGCCAATGTTAAGTCTATGGAGACAGAACCAAGGCCGGTATTTTTTTGAAGTAAAGGTGGCAACCCTAGGCACACAGCCAATCAAAGAGGGGTCTGCAGTGTGTGGGGGCCTCTCTCTGCTAGTGCTTCCAAGGTGCTTTAAAATGCATGTTTTACATTTTGCATTGCTCAAAAAATAAACTACTTACAACTAGATGAAACTGTGAAATTAAAGCAGTTTGCAAGAGCTGCTGGGACCAATGAATTTCATGTCTACCAGTGATATCATCAGACAATGTGTTACACTGTTAAGAGATCCTACTGTGTACAAGAGCAATGTCACTGGGAATCCACATAATGTATTCAACTGGAAGAGCACAGGAAGTGACTAAATTATACAAAACTCAGTGCCTACATAATCAGTGCTACTGCACATGCAGTTAATGTGCAGAATAATTACTGGGGGGGGCTTGAGTCAAATATTAAAACTGTGATTTATGCAGAATGCCTGCATCAAATTACACTGGAAAAAATCCTGTGCACTATACAAGCATTAATCTTCATCATGCACCAAAGTGAGTTTGGGGACTAGACTGTCCCTTTAAGGTCCCCTTTGCTGATCTCCTGAAAAAAACCATGCGGTTCACTCTCTGTGCTAGCAGAGAGAGAACGTCGTAGAATTCAACTTTAAAGCCCTCTAAAGTACACTACCAAATATTTTAATGTGCTTTTTTCACATGGACATTCCTACATATATGCTCTTAAATCATTTCTGATACAAATATCCAGCATTACAACTGGATACTATGAAACTATAAACATTTATAAAAACACCCCACAAAAAGTGTCAAGAACCAAAATTCATGTGCACCATAGACATCATTGAGGATTTCGGCTCCTCACTCCTTCCCATGTGCTCCTTAACCCTGTCCTCTATTTGTTGTATGTTATGTTTGTATCTGATTTTGTCTCCTTCGTTCTGTAGTTATATCTTATGCTTCATCCTGATCTTGTCTGTTTTAGTTCGGGCCTGTCTTTCTATCCTGTAGCTCCGCACTCTGTATTTAGTTACTTTTTTTTTTGTTCTGTTATTTGCTTCTGCTCTGCTTGCTTTGTTCTGTCTCAACCTGCAGGAATCTCCAGTTCTGTTATTTGCTTCTGCTCTGCTTGCTTTGTTCTGTCTCAACCTGCAGGAATCTCCAGTTCAATCAAAGCTGTGTTCCAAGTTCCGCTCCAGGATGTGTTCCAGCTGCTCCCACACAGGGCCCTGGAATGTGGTCATGGGCCTCAAGCCACCGGGGAAATGTGGTGACCCTGCACTAGGCACTGTATTTCTGCTCCTGCCAATGAGCTCATTATCGAGGGCACTCAGGTCCTTATGCCATCAGGGACCCCATGCATGACAGAAGACAGTGGAAGACAATGGACAATGTAAATGTAAAAATAACTCAAAGTACAGGTCTTGGTGCTCAGTATAGCAGTCAGCTGGGCACGTTAGGGTTAGAAACCCACGGACGATAAGTAAGCGCTGTTCAACATAAGTGGTCAAGATAAATTAATGATTAGGTTGGAGATTTATTCAGTCAAAGCTGTGTTCCACGTTCTGCTCCAGGATGTCTCCAGGATCTCCACCTTAGCCTTGTCCGGATAATAATGCTTGTTTTGCAGCACACACTGGGATGCCAAGCAGGAGCTGAAAAAAGTAAAGCTGCAGTTATGCGGTGTTCGCTCTAACACTTCATTTTCTATAAAGTGATCCTTCTCTGTTTTAAAAGTGGGGGCGGACATAGACGCCAAAGTCTATACAAGGGCATGGGTCACCTGTAGTGGAGGTAGTACTAATAAAGGTAGTGGAGGAGGATCTGCGCCTCACAGCCCCGCCTCTTCTCTCCTTAACGTATATAGGAGGCGTAAGAGGAGCTGGGAGGAGCAGAACCTCCTCCTCCTCACACCTGTTGAGTAAGCATCATTTAATATACACGTGGTATTTGATCCTGTAACGAGCTTAGCACACCACAAATTTTCTCATCCCTGCTGGTACACAATTGACTATAGTAAGACATGTTAGTCTGTGGCCTGCATATAAATAACACTGTGATTTTTTTTATTTTTTAATAGTCATAACTGAATAATAAACGCCCCTGTTTAAGTAGTTAATTTACTTTTCTTTTTAAACTTTTTGTTAATTTTCGCGGTGGCCTTCCAAGAAGAGGATTTGGTGACATTTTTTCTGAGCGAATTCTGAAAAGGTCACGATTAAACGAAACTGACAGATTTTTAGAAAACTTTTCTGAAAAGTTCATCCTTGTCTTTGCGAAATTACAAAATATGAAATTTTTGAAGGCTTTGAGAATTTGATTGATGCTGCTCCATAAAAAGAAGCCAGATGAGTTTTTTTAAGTTATGCACATTGCTTGTTATGCAAGACTCCTCAAATGTATTATTTAGTTCAACACCCCTCCACACAGATATATTCACGATGCTATTTTGATATATTATGCTTATATATACTTTGCATATTGTTTTATAAATGTATTGTCTGTGCATGCCAATTTGGGCATCGATGGAAATGATTCCAGAGTCAAAGACAAAATTAAAAGGATCATTTTCGATGTTCCAGTTTGTCCATGATAGTCCTGATTTGGGGGGTCTGTCCCGCTGTGCCACCAAGCTCTACCTCTATCTGCTTTGTGGGACAGAGGTACAATCCTGCAGTCCTGATCCTCCCATGTCTGGACACAGGAGAATGCCTACTATGCATGCATAGCACTGTGCGCGGCAGCACTGACAGCTCCAGAAACAGTGCTACTGTGCATGAGAAATCAGGCTGTCACTTGACCTCCCAAGCTCCTCCCCCTCGGAATCCTGATTCACCAATGTGGTGAAGTATGATACAAGGATACCAATGCCCAGGGCAAGATCTTTGAAAACACAAAGTTGGTGCTTACCCCATGCACATCAGATATTCCATAAATAGTACTGTTGCCCGCAGAAATAGCCGTGTACACAGTGCAAAGAAGTAGCTATACAGTAAATTGAGCCCTGATTGCAAAGGGGTAGTGCCAGTTTGCTATACCCTCTATGCAGAGGTAGCACTTCCAATAGGCAAACTAGGTGTTCGCCTAGGGCTCCGAGTTCGGGGGGGGGGGGGGGGGGGGCGCCATCTGCTTTTGCAGTATACATGTATCCTTCTGCTGGCAGCCCCATTTTTTTATTTTATTAAATGTGCATGTCAGGATGCCTCCTGGGTTAGAGGAGCTGGCTTACCAACCCGATTTGTGCCCCAACATGCACGAAGGCTACCGCGCTCCCCTCACTTATGAGGAAGTCAAAGCGTCCAAAGTCACGTGGTGCTCTGACTACCGTGACTGGCGGGGAGTGCAGCGGCGTGGGAGCTAGGCAGAGCCTGCCGAACTCTGCACCTGGATCTGGGGCAAGTCTAATTTATTTGATTTGAGGGGCAGAGTGTGTGGATAAGTGGCAAAGTGCGTTTGTGTGTGATTGGCTGGGTGTGTGTGTGATTGTGTTAGTGGCAGAGTGTAAGTGTGTGTGTGTGATTGGCAGAGTGTAAGTGTGTGTGTTGGGTAAATGGTACTTAATTTTCAGATGATGGAACCCAGATGCAAAGCAAATCACTCTTGCTGAGACAGTACACAGATCGATTACTAGTTACTTAATCTGCAAGCATGGGTGACAAGTAGGTGCCAGAGGAGAAGTCCAGAAAGCCAAGCATAAGTCGAGGTACCAGAGGTCAGAGGAAGTCAATATAAACTAAGCCAGGGTCGGGGAGCCAAAGGGTAGAATAATCCAAAAACAAGCCAGGGTCAGGGAGCCAATGAGGACAGTGGTCAAACAGGAGCCAAAAAACAGGGAGCCAGAGATAGCAGAGTAGTAGGGCAGGCAGAAGTCAAAACCAGGGGAGCAGACCAAAAATGCAAAGAGACAGGGAGCCCTAGTAACTACAGACAAGCTGCAGTAACACAGACAAATAGTGCAAGTAGGGTGTGTGTTGGAGGCAGGACATGGGCGGAGCCGGGCACTGCATTGCCATGGCAACGTTGAGGAAAGACGGGGACTTTTGTTATGCTGCACACACGCGGGAGGGCGAATGTGTACTCATCAATGGAGTGTGGAGGAGACCTGCCGAGATGACAGGCGGGCATCTCAATCCTGCCAGTGGGGGACAGAGGTCTGGAGCGCATTGAAGGTGGGATCCTCCTATCATCAGCAGTGAGGACCAAGCGGTCTGTGAGCGGGTCTGACAGTTAGTGGCAGAGTATTAGTGTATTTGATTGTGTTAGTGGCAGAGTGTAAGTGTGTGTGTGATAGACAGAGTGTTAGTGTGTGTGGTTGGCAGAGTGTAAGTGTGTGTGGTTGGCAGTAGACATGTGCAAAACTAAAATTTTCGTTTAGTTTTCGTCCATTCGGACGAAAATGTTATTTATTTCATCTAAAACGAATTTCGTTCATTACTGCATTCGTTTCGTAGAAATTCGTTCATTATTTTCGTTTCGTTTAGTTGTATTCGTTCGTTTTATAGAATACGTGTAATACTATTGGCTTTCTATAAACCGAACGAGAGCCCCATTCATAAGAAATTCTTATGAATGGGGCTCTCGTTCGGTTCATAGAAAGGCAATAGTACTACATGTTTTCTATAAGCCGAAAGTCTATAAACCGAACGTTCGGTTCATAGAATAGCAATAGGATTACATGTATTACATTAGCCGACAGCCTATAAACCGAACGTTCGGTTTATAGGTTGTCGGCATTTCACTACACGGAGACAGAGTCTCCATTCATTATGAATTGAGACTTTGTCTCCGTGTACTTACATTAGCCGACAGCCTATAAACCGAACGTTCGGTTTATAGGCTGTCGGCATTTCACTACACGGAGACAGAGTCTCCATTCATAGAACGTTTGGTTTATAGAATGCCAATAGACTTACATGCATTCCATAAACCGAAAGTTGTTCGGTTTATGGAATGTAAGTGTACTATGCTATTGTATTCTATAAACTGACTCTATTTCGGCTTATAGAATGCAATAGTACTACGAATGGACGAATGAACGAATTATTTTCGTTTATTAACCATTCGTTCATTCGGCTTTCGTTAGCTTAGCATTTTTGTTTTTCTTTTTTTGGACGAATGGACAAAAATGCTATTTTCGGACGAAAATGCATTCGTCCGAAAACTAATGCACATGTCTAGTTGGCAGAGTGTAAGTGTGTGCAGTTGGCAGAGTGTAAGTGTGTGTGTTAGTTGCAGAGTATAAGTGCAAATAAAAACAGGCAATTTTGCAAATATTTTTTCTACCTCTTTTGATACATTGCCCTTTAAATCTAAAAAGAAATGACAGTATACAGAATACAAATATGATTTATTCCATTGTCCAGGTATTCTACCCTTGTACTTCCTGCAGCCTTAAATCAGAGAAGGTACACATGAACCATCTGAAAGAACACACTGCAAGAGAAATAATTCAATCCTGCGTGTAATCAAAGTGATTTAAATTCTAGATAATGTGTCTCGGTATATGAAGAATGGAAAAGCAGCTATTAGTCTAAATGAGTTAAATCACATGTGGGGTTTGTGTAAAGGTTGGTGCAGGGGGCTTTAGGCCACAGCCATTAATGTGAAGATGAATCTTTTGAGGTCAAACTAGACAAATAAAATCTAGTTAAGCTTTATGTCTGGTTTAATTAAATTCCTCCCTAGATGCCAACCTCACTACGAATGGGTTGATTAACTAGATTGTATATGGAAATGGTGTTGTGATTAGGGAATTCATTGTGCTAGGGCAAAGCACTGATTCTCATTTCGATAACGACGGGGAAAGTATTGTGTGTAGTTCCAAATGTGCTGCCCTAAAGCCTTTGTGCAAGGCTTCCCCTATTACTTTCAAATAAGGAAGTCCTTCACATGTGTTTCATGGAGCATACAGCTGTACACCAGGAAGTATGTACCCAAAAACCATAGGGGTGGTGCCAAGATATCATTCCAGATGTTTGTGCTTGCTGATAATTGTGTAAAACTATTTCTAAAGTTGTATACAGTACTTTTAAGTTGGAATGTCTCTTCACTAAAGAAACCCGTTAAATCCTTTGGCAGTCAGACTCCTTGAAATATCATACAGACATGAGAAGGTTCTTTCTTTCTTGCATTAGGCCCCCCATTTATCATACGTTAATACATCTCCTCCCAGGTAATTAACTTGGCTCACAGGATGATTAATTCCATGTGCCCATGTAATAAGCCAGTATTTACACATCTGTACCATCCTTTGTAATATCATTAGTCGGTGCATGACATTTGATTATATCATTAGGTAAAGGTATTTGCATACATGGCATACAGGAGATGCTGCATTTAACTGAAATGTATGGCAGCAATAACATACTCATGATTATGCTGCATTATGTAAACATTCAAGGTTTAGTGGAGATGATATTGTCACATGAACTTTTACACATTTGTGGATATGATATTATTTGTGCACTGAACAAAATTATAAATGCAACACTTTTGTTTTTGCCCCCATTTTTCATGAGCTGAACTCAAAGATCTAAGACTTTTTCTATGTACACAAAAGGCCTATTTCTCTCAAATATTGTTCACAAATCTGTGTTAGTGAGAACTTCTCCTTTGCCGAGATAATCCATCCACCTCAGAGGTGTGGCATATCAAGATGCTGATTAGACAGCACGATTATTGCCTTAGGCTGGCCACAATAAAAGGCTACTCTAAAATGTGCAGTTTCTGCAACATGAGGTGATGGTCATGGATTAATGGCACAACAATGGGCCTCAGGATCTCGGTGCATTCAAAACGGCATCAATAGAATGCACTTGTGTTCGTTGTCCATAACATACGCCTGCCCATACCATAACCCCACCCCCACCATGGGACACTTAACCCACAACGTTGCCATCAGCAAACCGCTCACCTACACAACGCCATACACAGTCACACTGTCTGCCATCTGCCCTGTACAGTGAAAACCGGGATTCATCTGTGAAGAGAACACCTCTCTAAAGTGCCAGACACCATAGAATGTGAGCATTTGCCCACTCAAGTCAGTTACGACGATGAACTGGAGTCAGGTCGAGATGCCGATGAGGACGACGAGCATGCAGGTGAGCTTCCCTGAGACGGTTCTGAGAGTTGTGCAGAAATTCTTTGGTTGTGCAAACCGATTGTTGCAGCAGCTGTCCGGGAGGCTGGTCTCAGATGATCTTGGAGGTGACGATGCAGGATGTGGAGGTCCTGGGCTGGTATGGTTACATGTAGTCTGCGGTTGTGAGGCCAGTTGGATGTACTGCCAAATTCTCTGAAACGCCTTTGGAGGCGGCTTATGGTAGAGAAATGAACATTCAATTCACGGGCAAAGGCTCTGCTGGACATTCCTGCAGTCAGCATGCCAATTGGATGCTCCCTCAAAACTTGCGACATCTGTGGCATTGTGCTGTGTGATAAAACTGCACATTTTAGAGTGGCCTTTTATTGTGGCCAGCCTAAGGCACACCTTTGCAATAATCATGCTGTCTAATCAGCATCTTGATATGACATACCTGTGAGGTGGATGGATTATCCCAGCAAAGATGAAGTGCTCACTAACACAGATTTAGACAGATTTGTGAACAATATTTGAGAGAAATAAGCCTTTTGTGTACATAGAAAAAGTCTTAGATCCTTGAGTTCAGCTCAAAATGGGGTGGGAGGGGGGATTGTTGAATTTATAATTTTGTTCAGTGTAATTATAAAGCATCATTTTGTGCAGTGCTGTACAATGGAGAAAACAGAACTTACAAATACTAGGGGTGTAGGAAATTAGACATTCTCAAGCAAAGTGTTAGGGAGGCCCAGAGCGAACTGGATTGCAGGCAAAAGGGGATTGGGGGTTTAGTTACTGTATAATAGATTAAGATGGTCAGCTGTTCCTAAATATCCAAAATGGCATACAGAGCATGAGGTGTATAAACAGTATCCAATATTCAGCATTATACAACCCCTTCCCACAACATATATATACGTCCAAAACAAACGTTACTTGCGGACCATGTGGACCTATAGATAGGTTCAATCAAAATGAGCAGCGGGTGTACCCCTGAGCCCCTAGCTGGGCACCTGGTGGTAAAAAACTACAGATGCTCTGGACTGGTTTCTATGCATTATATGTATGCACTCAGCCCCTCCAGGAGGTCACATGACTTCACAGGCCGTACCAATATGACCAGGTATTTTTGCGACCTCTCCTATAATAAGTTGAAATAGATACTCATGATGAAATGTCAAAAATACTGCCGAGACCGACAAAATAAAGGCAATTAGTTCTGTAAGATCAGAACTGTTTATTCAGCCCATTACCGGATAGAAATGCCATTTATTACAATCCTGGGTCTTGTCTGATAATGGAACAAATGACAGATTCTCACTTATCTCTTATGTATGTACAAGCTTGTCTGAGCAAAGCAGTTTGGTGTGAAGGTTGAAGGAACACATTGACACAAACACTAATAGTCGGAAAAAGTAATGTATTACTACCATCAGCTTCTGAATCACAGAGGGCTGGAGTGCCTGTGATATATTTATTGCTTGTTCTAACTCTCAATGGGGTGGATTCCCCGTTTTTTAATTGGATCAGCAGTTTCAATGCTGTCTTTTGAATGGCTCCACTACACCTCCAGGGAAAGCATGGAGGTTTTTAGAGGGTGATGTAATCTTTCTAACGTACACAGTAATGATATCACCGCACTCGTTAATGTTGATGGGCATTGACTCATCAATGCCCGTTAATTTACTGCTAATGCCGGTATAACGAGGGCTCATTAAATCTACCACAATATCTTCAACTACCATGTTTTCTTGTAAGCTCCCTTTTAAATCGCATAAAAAAAAAAAGAAAGAAAACTATTTTGTAGTATTAAAATTACTGATGAATATTTCATGAATAACATAATCCTGACTGTTGGGTAATTTTGACATCTATAGATAGGGAAACCATGGTGACATTTTACCTTTATCCCACACAGATAATGTGTTTTAGGTTTTTTGTTGTTCTTCATATTGTTGTTTTTTTAATATTTAAAGTGCAGCAGTCATAGAAATATGTCCTGGTGACACTTTATTGAGAGATTTTATTTCAAAATACATTGTGCTACTTGGTAAAAAACATTTTTTGCAAGTGGAGTATAGTGTCTAAACCAAGAGGATTCTGGGTTCACAGAAAGTAGTATGATAAGTGATGTACAGTAGAAACACCTCTGCAATGCCAGGTCCCATTAGCATTGGAATGTAATGCTTTTAGAATTTACCTTTGGGAAGATATATTCTTTTTTTAATAAACCTCCTTACTTCTGGAGACTGGCAGCACTCAAAAAATAGAAAAGGTTAAAGATTAAAATAAAACAAGTGTACAGGTGTAATTGAGAGCTTTTAGAGACCAAGAACTATGTATACCCATGAGAACAGTCTTACAGTAGCTGCATATCACTGGTCCAACCTCACAAGTTTATTGCAATTATTATTATTTGTTGTTGTTTGGGGTTTTCTGTACTTTTTTTCATGCTATTTCTATTATAAGTAGGTAAAAAAAACAAAGCATTCAAGTTTTTGTTGGGATTTAGTTTTGTGTTTGGGGTCTGGACATTGACTCTGGCCATCTTTAACGCAGGGCAAATGTGGCAGCTGGGGGGCCTAAAAGCAGCTGCCCCCTTGAGCCCGCGCTGCCTGTGTGACTTCTCACACGGAGACAGTCATGCGAGGGCAGCAGCCGGGATACAGACCCGGCTTTCTGTCACTGCTGCCGGACATGGAAGCAAGTCATAACCGGTGGCTGTATTTCCCACAATGCATGCAGGGAATACTTTGCGGAGGAGACTGCCGGGGACAACCAGTAGCCAGGTAAGTACTGAGGAAGGGGGAAGAAGGGTGGGATTGCCGGCTGCTGCCCTAGCTTGACTGCATCCATGTGCGGCTAGCAGGGAAAAAGGTCCATGTATAAAGTGGATAATTGGATAACTTTTTAACATATGCCTACCCAGAATACTTTGCAGTTTAGAATTTCTGTGGGAAAAACAAGTCTTCTGGATTTGTGTTGAATAATGCCTCTGCTGCCCCCTTAATTTTAGGTGGAGGGGTTTTCCATTAACTTTACCCGAACACAAGCAGGGTAGAGTACTAAGGGTTAACAATGTTGTTAATGATAATAGTTAGAACTATCTGTTCACAGCTTAATTCACAAGGCTTGACGTAAACCTATTATTTCTCAAGAATAGGTGTTGATAATCAGAACACATCAATAGAAACAGGATTCCCTTGCATTGTGCACTGTTAATGCACCCAGAACAATTTCTAGCTACTCTGACTTATCTTCATCTATCTGTATAACTATCTATCTATCTACATGTCTATCTGTCTATTTATCTGTCTGTATACATGTCTATCTGTCTATCTATCCATCTAACAATGAGTTAAAGGTGTTGAAATCCCCAGATTTCAATCCAAATGAGCATCTGTGGGATGTGCTGGACATTTAAATCCAATCCATGGAGGCCCCACCTCACAACGTACAGGACTATATAGATCTGCCATATCTGCCTCTTGGTGGCAGATGCCAGAGCACACCTTCAGAGGTCCAGTAGAGTCCATGCCTCGAGGGGTCAGGCTGTTTCGGAGTCAATAGGGGGCGTGCACACAATATTAGGCAGGTGCTCATAACATTATGACTGATCGGTGTATCTGTCTGTCTGTCCATCTATAAATCTATCTATCTATCTGACAAACTATCTGGTGTTTTGTCAGCAGCTCCTCCCATTTAGTCTAACAGTTTTTCTCTACACCATTTGCTCTTTTCCGTATTAGCGGAGGCAGTTACCTCACTGGACTATCACCAGCACCCACTTTGCACTCAGGACTTGCTTTAGCACCCATATTTGCACTCATGACATGCCCCCAAGATTTACACTAAAGACTTACCCCAGCAACCAGATTTGCACTCACATGACTTACCAAAGCACCCAGATTTTTTCACTAACAGGATTCACCCCAGCAACCAGACTTCACTCACAGTACTTATCCCAGCACCCAGATATGCACTCAGGACTTGCATCACTACCCACTTTGCACTAAGGACTTACCCCAGCACCAAGATTTGGACTCACAGAACTTACCCCAACAGCCAGATTTGTACTCACCGGACTTACCCCAGCAACCAGATTTGCCAGCAGGACTTGCCCACAGCACCAAGATGTGCACTCAGGGCCTGTCTTAACACCCAGATTTGCACTCAGGACATGCTCCAGCACCTACTTTGCACTTAGGACTTGCTCCAGCACCTACTTTGCACTTAGGACTTGCTCCAGCACCTACTTTGCACTTAGGACTTGCTCCAGCACCTACTTTGCACTTAGGACTTGCTCCAGCACCTACTTTGCACTTAGGACTTGCTCCAGCACCTACTTTGCACTTAGAACTTGCTCCAGCACCTAAACTTGGAAAAAGAAAGCAAAGATAAAAGTAAAAAAGACAAGGAAACAAGTGGAAGAACGTTAAGAGTCATGAACAAGTTTACACAAGCCAATGACATAGAAAATCACAATACAAAGCACACAATTGAGCACGAAGGAAGCAGCAAATTTAATAGACTAATGAAGTGCACTGATATATGTAGTGGAAAGATGAAATGATGCAAAGCTAATGTTCAAACCTTTAAAAGGTGCAATGTATGTGCAGCTTAAGTGGGCAATCTCTCAGCTGGTGGCACCATGCGTTTTATATTCTGAGAGGCAGTTTTGATCAATGTGAGCTAGGTAATATATACAAAATGCTCTTTAGAATAAGCCCATTTGTGACATTCAAATATGCTAATAGACTGACATTTCAAGATCAGGCCTCTTATAGTCTACGTTTGGAATAAATAATAATAAAAATGTGAGATTTGGAAGGCGCTCTTATAATGGACAATTCTTATTAGTTGTTTGCCGTTTTACCCCTGAGTGAGCATACCATTCAGTAATCACCAAAGAGAAAGCTGTGTAAAAAAAGGTGCACAGAACTTCAACAAAAATATATAACTTTTATTATATGGATCCAAACAGAATAATGCTGAAGATGCACTGTCCATCAAAACCTATAGCTTTCTTTTCATGACATATTTATACTTATAAACTATTAATATTATTAATATGATTATTTAAAAAAAAAAAAAAATCATGCTGTGCCAGGAATGCCAATGATCCCTCAGGGGTTAATGTGCATTTAAAACGATAGGGGAATTAACAAACATAGCGGTCCTTTCGAAAAACGCTACCCTGGTTTAACGGGAACAGCAAAAGATCCACACCCACGACAAAAAATCATGGATCTATATAAAATACAAGTGGTTCTCTTGTCAAATGTTTGATTACTTTTTAATGACAATTTATAGTTCATAATAACATTCCAATCAGACTTCCTGCACAATATATCCAATACTCATTGATTTTACTTTTTAAACCCAGATAAGTTTCCCGAACCGAGGTGTGAGAACAAGAAGGGGAAGAAGTAAAAAGAGAAATGTCAAAACGGATTTTATATAACAGCGGCTTTATTACGCCGTCCAAACGCGGTGTTATTATCGTTTTATAACGCAGATTAAAACTGCAGCGAAAAATTACGATGTTATGAAATCTTGACTTTAATCGCCTGACAAGCACTGAATTCTGATGAGTTACACAGCGATCCATGTATTGTCCTCACACATCGTTTTCTAGAATGTCAATCTGCGCGGTATGTACAGAATGCAATTAGAACCCTATATGAGGCCTCATATAGGCCCACTCTCTTCCATGTAGCATTTATTATAGCTCTGCACCATGGACATATTCCGGGGATGTGAAAGGTCTATTCACTAAAGAAGTGAATGACAACTGCAAACTTCAGGCATTAGTAATTAAGTTGGAAAACATCTCCAATTATCCTATCTTTCCAATTCAGCTATTGATGCCTGATATTTACAGTTCACTTGCCAGATCTATAATCCTGGACTTTTAATCTCCAGGGCAGAAATGAGATCTCTTGTGCTCTAGGATTACGTGCAAACAAACACGTGGGTCAGTGGTGAAACGCTGACTAGTGTCGTGTTCAATGCTTATTGTGCAGTGTCAACAATCAGAAAGGCGGGACTCTGATCAATTTACTATTGTGCCAGATTATATACAGCCCCCATAAACTTCTTAAAGGAGTACAGCCACTTTACATAGCAACATAGTAATTTAGGTTAAAAATTAGTTCACTTTTTCTACCTATTATTTCTGCTTTTGATCCAAAAGAAGGCAAAAACAATGCATAATTAAGCTATTTTTAATTTTGCCTCTTAGGGAGAAAAATCCTACTTGACTCCAAAAGGCAATCAGACTTCTCCTTCAATCAAGAAGCTGTAAAATATGAATGTGTATTCTTTTATTAATAGCTCTGTATGTCCTGATTTTCTAAAAAACAAAAACAAAAAAAAAACAATAGACAATAAGACATCTATTGAATTTGATAGCACCACCTCTCTTGGCAGTGAGTTCCATACCATTCCAGACACAGGTCTGTATGTGGGGCTGTAAATCAAGAAGGAGGGTTTGGGGCTATGGACAGAACTGTTGCATTAGCAACAACAATAAAAGTGTCACACTTTATTTGCAGTTATTAGGAGATGGGTGTTGAGGAAAAGACTGTTCTGTTTCTTTGTTTTTAGGTAGAACTGTTCCTTTAAATTCAATTGTGAGGTATAGAGTAACAAGCTTTGTAACCAATTCGTAACATGGATTCAACTGACCAATTAAAGTGCCTGGCTGAATGTTGGAGAACACTATCAGTAACTGACAGACTCTGAAAGTGTTATAAATAGGCATTGTATCGAATATTCTCACACATGTGCAAAACTGAAGCCCTCGGAGATCAAATATATAGCTGATCAGCATGTGTAAACATATTCAGCTCAATAATGGAATATAATGCTTACCATTTGGGAACCAAATTATGCTTCACAGGCTCGGAGTTAATATCCATTTTATAATAGGTATTAAACCGGTAGCCAAAAATATACTAATAAAACCTCTGATTTAATTGCCTGACAACCACTGAATTCTAATTAGTCATAAAGTGGTACATTTACTTTCTGATTGCTGCAGAGCTCCTGGTATAATTGCACTGCACTACTTTACAGCGAATTGCTTACCCTTAGTTATTGATCTGTGATTGGCTTCCAATCCAGGTGCCAATGGGTTACTGAACCTTGTCTCATGACACCTACTCTATCTTTAAAGGAATATTGCACCTTGTTTTAACCCTTGTTTTAACCCTTGCTTCCTTCCAAGGAAGCAAGGGTTAAAAAAAAAGCATGTCCTGGATTTTTAAGTGAACCTGACATGTATATTAATAGATACACGTGGGTTTTCTATCTCCTCTGTCTCACATGCGAGACACAGCATTTCCTGGTTGTCATCGCTGACAAACGTCAGCACTCGCACAGCCAATCAGAGCGGGGGGCTCGCCCTACTCTGACTGCCGAATGGGAGGGTCTCTTGCATGCTAGCGCAGAGAGAGCCCCTCATTTTTGATGGGATCAGCAGGGTAACCAACCAGACGGCTTCCTATGGAAGCATGGCAGCTGTTGGTCAGAGGATAAACTGGCGTGTACTATCAAAACTACACGCCACTTCATCCTCATACTAGGGACAACTAAAATTTCACTTCTATATTGCTTCAATATCTATATTGAGCATCACCTTGCAGAAATGGAAAGGAACAGTGTGAAAGGGTAATGTGTAGTGTTGAGCAAACCCGAACCGCACTGTTTGGGTTCGTACCGAACATTACGGTTTTTAGACCCGAACACGGACATTTCACTGTATGTTGGAGTTTGGGGTTGGGCGATTTAATGGCGCATTTTGAAAGGCTGCAGGGCAACCAATCAACAAGCGTTTGACTCGTTTGCCCTTAGAAGCCATCACAGCCATGCCTACTAATGGCATGGCTGTGATTGGCCAGTGCAGCATGTGACCCAGCCTCTATCTATAAGCTGGAGTCATGTACACGCACATCACATAAACTCTTCTTAGTGTAGGGAGAGGATGCTGCAGCTGTGAGGGACAGATTTTAAAAAATTCTGGTGTTGAATCTGCCAACTACAGCGATTATTCAAACTACACCGATTATTCAAATTACAGTGATTATTTTAGTGGGTGCTATACTACATATTTGTACCCTGCCCTGAGCCCAGTGCCACAGAGAGTGCAGTGCACTTGCAACTGCATGTGTGCCAGGCACATGACTTTAATCCTGTTCTGTTAGCTCAGTGGGCAACATCTAGGCATTATTAAATACTGCAATTTGTTGGTGTTAAATATTACATTTGCGTCCTGCACTTCATATCTGAGAGTCAAATAGAACAGGCCAATACTGTGCTTACGGCGCACTTTGAAAAATTCTAATTGTTTTGGGTGCTAAATAGTACATTTGCGTCTTGCGGTGCACTTCATATCTGAAAGTCAAATAGAACAGTCCAATACTGTGCTTACAGCACACTTTGAAAAATTCTGGCTACCTCCTCCTCCTCCTCCAGCGCCGCTTCCACCTACACCGCCACGGTCACCGCCTCCTCAAGCTTTGGGTCACTTAGTATAAACTGAAAGAGAATACCCTGCACTCCAACCCTCTCTCAAATGGATAATTCTGTTGATCCTGCTGGCAGCCATGCTTTAGATTTAGATTTATGTTCTTCCAAAGCTAAAATCAAAGATTCCATCTAGTGCTATTTAAGGCTCAGCTGTATTTGTATGTATTTTATGTTATTTTAAGTTATTTCCCTATCCACATTTGCTTGCAAGGCACTTGTCCTACTCTTTCCCACATTTTACTTCATTTTGCAGCCCTCTAACCCTTTCCACTTTTTTAGAGGCATTTTAGTGGCCAAAAGTTCATATCCCCCTTGACTTCAATGGGGTTCGGGGTCAAGTTTGGGGTCAAGTTCGAGCACGGGCCCAGACATTTTTCGAAGTTCGGCCAAACCTGCCGAACCCGAACATCCAGGTGTCCGCTCAACTCTAGTAATGTGTAATTTGCATATCAAGCCACAAGGTGATGTCATACACAAGAGACAACACAGAAAGAAATTTGAAACACATTTTCCTTCAGTCTATGCATTTGCTTGGTATTCTACTAATACAATTTGTATGGATGATTTTTTTTAATTCTCTAAATTTAGAGTATAAACAAAGTTTTAGGAGAGGATAGCTAATAGGACACCTTAATGGCTAGAAATTCATTATTTACTTTAAATGAAGATGAAAGTAGCAATCCAATAATTATGAGCATTTTTTATTGGGAGAAAGAGTTCTCTGGCACAAAATAACAAAATGAACGAAAATCAATGATGTTATTACAGTAACTGAGTTATTTAAAAGTAGTAACATTTTAGATTTTAATCTTTGTTTTTTTCTTTTTAAAAGTAACACTAAGTTCTACAATCTAGTATTTTGATTTATGGGAGTTAAAATATCAGTTAACAAGAATAGAAAAAGGATCGATATGCACACGATGGACTTTTACGGGGGTCTGGGGTGTACAATGTAAGAATATTCATTGGACCGTTCCAAACCTTGTCATGAAATCTGGTGACCTTGTATGGACCTTGTTTGCCCTCTGGAGTCATCTATACCCACCATCAGCACACTTACCGGCTGACCCACCTTCAGGGCAACCAACCTTGGGAGATATAATGCAAACAACAACTTCTTTCTCATGATAGCAGCACTTTAAATACAACACTAGTGTTTATCTACGCTTGGCTTGGAGACCTCAGGTCATATCTTGACCCAGAGAACTCAGTCTGAGTTACGTTAGAGGGATTGTGCATGGAATACAGGGAACTCATTACTAAGGTATTAGTAAGTGTGATCATACTTTGCATAATGAAATTATACTCACCACTGCTCCCGATATTACCGATATTAAACCTGGAGCCAAAACATGTGTTGTAGAAATAGCTGCATTAATTTAGTGACTAGCAGTGAATTGTAACGAGTATAAAAAAGACTATGTCTGCTCCACCTTGCCAATGAACTAATAAACAAGAGGTGTGAGAAAGTTTCCCTTAAACTACAAAAAAGGATGGAAATTGGTCTGCAGTGATTATTAAAAAAAGGTCTGTTTTCCTAATTTTTTCTTTGTTTTTGTACAGCACAAACATGTATATAACGCACAGTGATTTATGTGTATAGGATGCATAGCAAAGGCTTCAGATTTTAAAGAAGCACAACAACCTGAAATTGGTTTTAAAAAAAATGGAATTAATGCCTTTTGCACTGATACTCTAAAATGTATATTCTTTATCTAAAGGGAATCTGTCAATCTAAACATTGCTGAGACTGTGACTGTAGAGAATACTACAAGTATGTATACATTATGTTAGCATAATTGCAAGTAAATGCTTAAAATAAGAGACATACATAAGGTGTCTGTGGTTTCTCCTGATTATGACATCACCTTGTGGGTTTATATGCATTTACCATTAGAAATTAGTTAATTTGCATATCAAGCCACATGTGATGTCATAAACAGAAGACAGCAAAGACACATTTTAAACACATTTGTCTATCATTTGCTTTCAAATCTGCTAACACAACGTATAGATTATTTTTCACCATTTTTTTCCCTCTACATTCACAGTATTTGCAATGTTTTTTTTTGCACTCAGAATCGAGAACACGTAAATAATCAAGTGAACAATAACCGTGAAGTCGTGTATTTTCAACTCATCCTTGTGCATTTTCACTTTGTTTAGTCTCCTTGACATGAAGATTATCATAATTCGATTTCTTACATTACAAATTAACAAAATAGTGACAATCTTCACTCTCGTATAAAATACATAAAAGGACATTCAAATCTACAAAACATTTAACAAGACATACTACTAAAACATTTGCTTCCATGGAGATCGAGGAGAGAAAAAACGTATTTGCAATGTTTATGTTGACAAAGCCTCTTACAGTTTGAGACCCCTACTTTAAAACTTTTCCAGAGTTGACCAACCATCTTTCTTGTGTTTTGAAACCTGTATCCTCAGCACCTCCTCGGAGCTAAACAGTAACACACAAGTCGAAATATTATTATTCTCATAATACCCAGCATTTATTAGCAGAATGAGTAACTCAGGCCATTTTTAAAAAAAAAAGTTATCATTTTCAAAAAAAATTATATCCACATATTTTTTTTTTAAGGCTTCAAATTGATAGGATGAGTGGGTTTCCAAAACTTGCCTTCAAGCCTCTGGGAAATAAGCATCACAAAAGGAAAACTAAACATACTCGGAAATGTATAAAGTTATACCATTGGCTCATTCTCCAGAGACAAACACCTCGGTGTACCAGTGTTTCAATTAGGTCATAAATATTCCGATTTTCCATGAAGTTCGTCTCAAGAGCTCATTAAGATTTCTGTACGCATATCTTCTCTGTAGCCGGTGTGACCAGTTTCGAGTAGACACTATTACTGTATAATTTGTGTTTGCAAATGTTTTCATGACCAAATTCATAACGTATGAATTTTTATTTTGGGTTAAATGGATTTGAAATTGGGTTTGCAAAACATAATTTAAAGAGGCACTAAATGTAGTTCCCAAACAGTGCCAAGGTTAGACATCACAGGATGAAGCCCATGGTTTTCTTGAATATCATTCCAACCCTTAGTACGTTTCTGAAGAATCTTTCCAAAAGGAAACTAATGAATGTTGTGTTGACTTTGGCTTGGTTGTGTACCAGATCTGCCTATCAATATATAAGAAGGCCCTCTGCCTAACTCAAATCAGGAGCACACCACTTCTATTTTGCTACACCTCACCTTCTCTGGTGACATCTTATCAATCTGTGGACTGGCTAGTGCAAGAAGCTTGCTTCTTGGCCTATGATTAAAAGCTCTTCGTGAGTTTCAAACGCGTAAAGGCATTGTGTGTTCCCTGCCTCTGCTCTTTCCTCCCCTCTTGTGTGTTCATCTCTGACTCTACGTGTGGTACTTTCTTCCGCTTACCATATTCCATCTATCTCTCCGGTTTGAATCATTCTCTTTCTTCCTGTTGGATTTCACGGCTGAGATGCCTCTACCAGGAGCACAATGAAGGGGGTAAGCCCATGCCCATATGTAATATACTGTTTTACATTTAATGATCAAAGCACTTTCTTTCTTTTAAAGCTTGTTTCTTCACCACTATGAATGATTTAGGTAAGATACATATTAGTTATTTTCACAGTACTGTTTATATACCTATAGATCAAGACTACAATACCCAAAAAAGTTTCAGACTGTCAACAGTGCAGTACATTGGTGGACCATATTTATTTTGTAAGGTTAAACAAATGCTAAATACTATGGCACACAGAACCCCCCCCCCCCCCCCCCAAAAAAAAATCTCAAGCCTATCATTCCCTAAGCTGGGCAAATGTATAGATTGCTAGATAAAATTCTGTATATCATTTTCTAGAACAGTTTGAGTATCCATTATCCAAAATGCTTGTGGCAAGCAGTATTTATACATAATGGATCATTTCGGATAACGGATAATTTTACAACAATAAGCACTCATGAAATACAGCAGTATCAATGCAAATACTGTGATGTAGCTGTGATGTGAGGCATTGTTGGGAACCTGCCTTGTGAGGCCTGCACACTTGCCATTGTATTACCCTTTGCGGGCGTACTTGTATACTGGAATATGGGCATGCATGGAATAGCATTGTCGCAACTTAAGGGGACTTTATGTTGAACGTTCTGACAGGTGTGTAGAATTTGCAACATTAGGTGAAATTCGACTTTTTTGGGGGATAACAGATTTTTGGAAAAAAGATTCTCAATCTGTATTTCATGTATGTATGCAGAGGGGATAGATGCCCGATTCCTGAGACATACCATAACCCCACAATCCCCCATAACCATACCAGCCCATGTTCCCCCCAATAATGGACACCAGACTTGTGATGGTACAACAAGGCCACAGCACTTCTTTATTAAACACATATCAGGCTGTATAAACCACCACCATCCTTTAATACTTATATGTATAAAACAGAATACAGCCTGACAAATTGACTAAGCCCTTGCCAGTAAAACCATTTTCCACTTCCACCCATATATTTATATATGGCCACCTTTTTCCAACCAAATCCAGAATCCAGAAGCTCGCCTCCCCTCCTCGTCCCTTGAGATGCCATAACTCCATCTGGCCCATCTCTCCCACAATGCTTACCACTAGCCGACTCACTTAGCTCAGTGGGCACGTCAACTACAAACAACTTCCATGTTGCTTTTAAGGTTAAGGGGAGGACCCGAGCACCAATTCTCCTTGTAATAACTCCAACTCCATTTTCCAAAACATATCCCCTACTGGCAAGGACAGCCAACCCCCGCCTGCTGCGACAAAAGAAAGTTAATACATAGAAAACACATAAACATAGGGAGGGAGGGTGGGAAAATTGCTACCAGGTGCGTTTACAGATTAAAATGGCTGCTGGGGAGAGAGGCTCCAGGGCTTTTATCAACTCCCCCTTGAAGCCCCTCCCCCAGCCCCCGTCAGTCATCTCTTGCCTCCCCCTCGCCCATACATGTCCTGTACAATTAATTTGCATAATTTCCCAGGGTTCTTGTATGTATGCAGAGGGGATAGATGCCCGATTCCTGAGACATACCATAACCCCACAATCCCCCATAACCATACCAGCCCATGTTCCCCCCAATAATGGACACGAGACTTGTGATGGTACAACAAGGCCACAGCACTTCTTTATTAAACACATATCAGGCTGTATAAACCACCACCATCCTTTAATACTTATATGTATAAAACAGAATACAGCCTGACAAATTGACTAAGCCCTTGCCAGTAAAACCATTTTCCACTTCCACCCATATATTTATATATGGCCACCTTTTTCCAACCAAATCCAGAATCCAGAAGCTCGCCTCCCCTCCTCGTCCCTTGAGATGCCATAACTCCATCTGGCCCATCTCTCCCACAATGCTTACCACTAGCCGACTCACTTAGCTCAGTGGGCACGTCAACTACAAACAACTTCCATGTTGCTTTTAAGGTTAAGGGGAGGACCCGAGCACCATTCTCCTTGTAATAACTCCAACTCCATTTTCCAAAACATATCCCCTACTGGCAAGGACAGCCAACCCCCGCCACAGACCCGCTCGTTTAACACCTTAAATCAGCGGGGACCATCCACCACCACCGCCATGGCCTGTTCCAAACCATCCTGCAACGCCAAGTTAAACAGATCAAGGCCCACCTCAGTTAAGTGAACTCCATCACTCCTGAAATACCGAGCCGCATCGGACTCAAAAACCCTATGGCGTATAGTCACGCCCCCCACACTCAACACAAAACGAGACACTCGTTTATTCAATTTCACCCGGCTCCGTTCCAGCGCCCTCTGATTGAGCGCACACCTCCAATAATTACGTGGTACCACCTCTGACCACACCAGCGACACACCAGGAAAGAGCACCAGCAGCCTCGCCAGGTCCCTTTTTATGGTATCCCCCAGGGTCCACACAGGGACCGAACCCAGATCATTGCCCCCCAGATGAATAAGTAAAATATCAGGGGGCCCCAACCGCCGAGACAACTGAACCACCTCGGGTAACAAGCGTACCCACCGCATACCCCGGAACCCGAACCACCGAACGTCCGCCACGGCTCCCGGAAAGCCCAGGCACTCTCCCCCAGGTCGCACGGCAGCCCGACTCCGTGCCCAGAATATGTACGAGTGGCCTATAAGCCACACCCTCCTAGGCGCAACATCTGTGAATTTAAAGCAGAGGAAACTGAGATCAGACCAGCCGGACGGACATAAGATAGAAACCTGCGGGATTCCCACCGCCCAATCTGCCTGATAGCCCGCTCAGCATAACCCAGCCTTGCGGCCTCAGACGCAGCGCCAATCCTGAACGAGTGACCCCCGAACTCCCGGCTTGGAAGGCCCAGGGCCTCGACTGCCATCCGGAAGACCCTGATAAACTGGAATCTAGACAAAGGAGTCGCATCAGCGTGCACCAGCAATGAATTGGAACCGGCCGGTCGGACCAAACCGTACCGGTCAAAACAAGCCACCGGGCATACCATAGAACCGGGGACTTCCCGCAGGGAGACCCACTTTCCAACCCCAAGTACATCCGTCTTGGAGCGCCTGATCAAAAACCTCACCAGACCAGGTTCCCGCACCATATCAGCCGCCAGTATACCCCCTGGCTTCGTTTTTGCCTGGCTAACCAATTCCCCAATACGCAAAGCTCCAAAAAATGCCATGGAAAAGGCTAACCGAAACAGATCCACCTCAAAAGGCGAGTGGCAAACCACCGGCAGTATGTGGCACAGGCCCAGCAACAAAGCCCCGGACACCGGTTTACGGTAATCCACGGAATGAACGCCCCTCCTCCAACCCTTCAACGCCTGACGCACTAGAAACTCCTTAGTCACGTCCCGTAGCCCAGAAGCTCTGAACCAGAAACTGAGGCCTGACATCCGTGCCGTTACTGCCGCGGGCGACAAGCCAGCCGCGTCCCAATGCCACAACAACCACAGTAAACCTTCCAAGCGAGCCCCATCATCCCTAAAACCCCCACGAGCCGACTCCAGCTCCAACCATTCCCCCCAAACTTTACCGTAACGCTTCCATGTGGATCCAGCGACAGACTGGCTAACCCACTGTGCTATTCGCCCAACCCAAGGTCCCACAGCGTCGACGGGCACGGGATACCCTCCGGGTCCGCCCATGGTGCTGCCGCCCGGAACGTTGCCCACTGCGAACGAGAAAGTGCATCCGCAATTACGTTATGCACCCCAGGGATATGAACAGCACGAAAGGTCACATTAAAATCAAGGCAGTTAAGGACCAGAAGCCGCAACAGCCGAACTACCGGCGGGGAAGAAGCCGTCAGGTTATTCACCGCCAACACCACTCCCATGTTGTCACAGTGGAAGACCACCCTGCGATCCCGTAACGTAGTTCCCCAAAGGACCACTGACACCAGAATAGGAAATAGCTCCAAAAAGGCTAAATTCTTTGTCAGGCACCCCGAACCCCAGAACGGGGGCCAAGTCACGGCAGACCACTGGGACCCCAAAATCGCCCCGTAGCCCACGGATCCTGAGGCATCCGTGTACAGATGGAGATCTGCGTTGGACACCTCCGGAGCCTGCCACAACGACCGTCCATTGTACCTGCTCAAAAAATCATCCCACACCGCCAGATCATCCCTTAGGGGCCGAGTGAGCCTGACATAATGGTGCGGCCGGCACACCCCCGCCGTAGCCCCCGCCAGACGTCTGCTAAACACCCTGCCCATTGGCATAATTTTACAGGCAAAGTTGAGCTTCCCCAATAAAGATTGCAACGCCCTGAGCTGAATTTTTCTCAAGCCGCAAGCCTTAGAAATGTCCGCCCTAAGGCCCAACAATTTATCCTGAGGAAGCCGGCATTCCCCGGCCAGGGAGTCAATCTCAATGCCCAGGAATGAAATACAGGTAGTCGGGCCCTCCGTTTTGTCTGCCGCCAATGGGACCCCAAACGAAGCCAGAACCACCTGGGCCGTCCTCAACAAATGGCCACAGACTTGCAAACCCGAGGGACCCACCAGCAGGAAGTCATCCAGGTAGTGCATCACTGAGTTGCACCCGGACTCCTCCCTGATTACCCAATCCAAAAAGGTGCTAAAGCACTCAAAATAAAAACAGGAAATAGAACAACCCATGGGAAGGCACAAGTCAACGTAAAACTTCCCTTCAAAATGGCACCCGAGGAGGTGATGACAGTCTGGATGAACCGGAAGAAGCCGGAAGGCCGACTCCACATCGGTTTTGGCCATCAACGCACCAGCCCCTGCCGCCCTCACCATCCGAACCGCCGAATCAAAGGACGCATAAGACACCCGGCACAATTCTGCATCAATGTCATCGTTAACCGACTCCCCATAGGGGTAAGACAGATGCTGGATCAGCCGGAACTTTCCCGGTTCCTTTTTGGGAACCACCCCCAGGGGAGAAACCCGTAAAGCGGCCAACGGGGGCGAATCAAAAGGACCCGCCATACGGCCCAGAGCCACTTCCTTAGCCAACTTATCCCGCACCACCTCGGGGTGCTCAGCCACCGAACGTAAATTACGCAACCGCAAACAAACCTCCCGCTCCTGAAAGGGGATCCTGAAACCAAACTCAAACCCGTGCAACAAAATGTCCGCCGCCCTACGATTCCTATACCGGCTTAGCCATGGGCGCATTGCCCCGACGTCCACCGGCGTCATCCCCCTTTCCGCCCACGTCAGACTTGTCCCCACCTCTCTGACGCTTAAAGCACCGGGTGGCGGGGTGGCTACCCCCGCAACCGGAACACTCATGTTTGAAGCGACAACCGGCGCCAAACTTGCACTGACCCTCATTAAATTGCCAGCACCCTCCCGGTCGTCGTTGGGTCGTGGCCGAGGGAGAGGGCGAACCCAGTCCCCGGACCCCCCCGAGAAAGGACGTCAAACCCCCCTGATGCGAGGCTGGCCGGGTCATAATGGCCAGCCACAGCCCCACGTCCATTTGATCCCAACCCAAAGTAGGCCGTAAAGCAATCCGTTGCTGGAATTGCTCATCATAGCGCCACCAGCTGAGACCCCCATAAATCCTACACGCATTCCAGATTTGATCCTGGTAACAAAACAAGGAGCAACATTTTTCAGGGGATTTCTCCCCGATGACGCTAGCCAAGATGGAGAAAGCCCGAATCCAATTCCCATAATTCTTTGGGATTTTGCGATAACGTCCTCCATGGGGAGGAGCGAATAAATTTCCACATACTCGCCCTTCCAAATACGCTCCCTTACCTCCGGTTTAAGATGAAGGCCTAAGGGGCCCGACCAACATAAATACGCGGCCCCATGCGCCATCGGTGCAACAGGGTGTGTCAAATCAGCCGCCCCAACCATTGACGCCGACGTACTCGGTGCCGCCGATGTACTAGGCATGGACAAGGGAACCGCAGGGAGCGCCGCAGCAGTGGCCGCCGGCAGCAACAAAGGGGGCGGTAATAAGGGGGACTGTGGGACCCCCGCCGTGCCCGGTAAACCAGAAACCACCCCCGGTGAACCCCCCGTGGAACCCCACACGCTGCCCATCGTACTATCGATGCCCTGCAGGGCCGCACTACCAGAAGGCCCAGCCACCCGGCTCACTTGCTCGATCGCCCCCCGCAAGCATTGCAACAAATCCACCCAAGGCTGACTAGCAGGAGTAACGGTAGACCCCACCCCACCCACCCCAGAAAACCCCGCCAAAGGTTGCCCCGTGGACTCACCAGTGTCTCCCTGAACCGCGCCCAGAGCCGGCGTGGAGGCCCGGGAGGCCGCTGAATCACCCGCAACCTGGGAAGCAGGATGGGGGACGTAGAGTGGCACAGCACTAGTAGCTGGAGCCTGTGAAGGAGAGACAGGTGAATACAACGCCAGATCAGGAGGAGAGAGAAGCCCAGCCAAGGGAACCTGGTAAGTAGTGACAGGGGTAGGAGTAGGGGACGGGGTAGGGGGCAGTAAGAGACCCAGGGCCGGATCCTCATCCCCAGAAGACCCACTGCAGCTGCCCACAGCCTCCCCACTGCCCCCCGCCCGGGAGGGTAATCGAAGGGACCCCCGTTTTCGGCCCTGAGGCCTACTCACCACCCTGGCCTGCCGATCCGTGCTCCTCCTCCTGCTAGGCCCCGCATCCGGACGCGGGGGGGAAGGTAGCAGGGCTGTACCGGACCTGGTCACAGCCCTGGATGTCCTCCGTCCGTCGCGCTCCAAGCCCCGAGGGGAGGGGCGCGGCCTGCGATCCCCGCTCCCACTAGCCACCGGGGACGGTCGCGTTGCTGCACTAGCAGGCCCGCCGCCGGACGCAGCGGGCCGCGCGGCCGACGGGCGAAGGCCGCTCCTTCGCCCAGCTCCGCTCCTGCTCCGATGAGGCTGGATGGAGCCGGCATCCGGGCTCAGTCGAGCGGGCGGGCGGGACACCCGCCGCGCCCCGCCACGAGGACCCGCGGGAGGCGATGCCACCGCGGGCGTAGCAGCCTGCAGCGCTGCAAACTGCTGCCTCAAACGTCTGCCACCATCTGTAAGAGACTCAGCCCTCAGGGCAGCGAGCATTGCCTCAATCTCCATGCCTGGGCCGTGAATGAAACACCAGAGCTGCAAAAAATTGCTACCAGGTGCGTTTACAGATTAAAATGGCTGCTGGGGAGAGAGGCTCCAGGGCTTTTATCAACTCCCCCTTGAAGCCCCTCCCCCAGCCCCCGTCAGTCATCTCTTGCCTCCCCCTCGCCCATACATGTCCTGTACAATTAATTTGCATAATTTCCCAGGGTTCTGTACAGGCTGTCCGTGGTAATATGTGATGGACAGTGGATATACCGTAGAGCTCTATTATTATTTAAAAACATCAAAGAAATCAACCTCCCTAAATGTGAATTTACGTGTGTTATAACGAAAAATGAAATGGATATTTATATAGTGTTTTTACAGTTCGTAAAAAGCTTACATTATACCGTTCAGTCATAAACATGTTTATTGTCCTTCTAATGAATGTTAAAAAAAAAAGATCTATTGCAATTAACAACATTAGCGTTGTGAGAGGAAGCAGACAAAGTGCAACAACACGTTATTCAAACGCTTTTGTCGTTAAGCAAAAGCTAACGTCACATAAAATACCGTTTGCTAATTTATGTAATGAAATGAGCAGTCACATTATACAGCGAAGGAGTTTGGTTCTAACTAGCACGACGGGACAGATTAATTATAAAACAGGAGCATAAAGCAATGGAAAGAACACTGCTCAGTATTTTATTAAGTTATTATTGTTTAATATCTCAGATTAATTTCTGGTACATAAACGGAATTGCTTTGTTTCCTAGATTAAACATTCTAGAGGCTAATACCAAAGTACCTGAGAATTACGATCTTTTTTTTTTTTTCTTTTTGAATAAATTGTTTGCAAGGCAGATGAGTTGAATTGTCATTGCTTTATCACATTGCAGAGGGCAAACGGAGGAGCTGGATGAGTTTCGCACACTAGATGAGTAATGGTAAGTAACACAATCAAAACTTGTCTAGAATAAATGGTGTGTTTTAAATATTGTAACCACCAAGTTAATGTGCTAGTAGCTGTAAAATTAATATCAATATCGGTTAACATGTTCTGCCAAAAGGACGTATATATAAAAATGTCATCACTAGAATTGAGGACGTATATATAAATTTCATCACTAGAATGGAGGATGTATATATAAATGTCATCACTGGAATGGAGGCCATATATATATATACAAGTCATCCGTAAAATAGAGGACGTATATATAAATGTCATCACTAGAATGGAGGACGTATGTATAAATGTCATCACTAGAATGGAGGACGTATATATAAATGTCTTCACTAGGATGGAGGACGTACATATAAATGTCATCAGTAAAAGGGAGGACGTATATATAAATGTCATCACTAGAATGGAGGACGTATATATAAATGTCATCACTAGAATGGAGGACGTATATATAAATGTTATCACTAGAATGGAGGACGTATATATAAATGTCATCACTAGAATGGAGGACGTATATATAAATGTCATCACTAGAATGGAGGACGTATATATAAATGTCATCACTAAAATGGAGGACGTATATATAAATGTCATCACTAGAATGGAGGACGTATATATAAATGTCATCACTAGAATGGAGGACGTATATATAAATGTCATCACTAAAATGGAGGACGGATATGGAAAGGTCATCACTAAAATGGAGGAAATATATATAAAGGTCATCACTAGGATGGAGGACGTATATATACATGTCATGACCAGAATAGAGGACGTATATATACATGTCATCACTAGAATGGAGGATGTATATATACATGTCATCACTAGAATGGAGGTCGTATATATAAATGTCATGATTAGAATGGAGGACGTATATATAAATGTCATCACTAGAATGGAGGACGTTTATATAAATGTCATGATTAGAATGGAGGACGTATATATAAATGTCATCACTAGAATGGAGGACGTTTATATAAATGTCATGATTAGAATGTAGGACGTATATATAAATGTCATCACTAGAATGGAGGACGGATATGGAAAGGTCATCACTAAAATGGAGGAAATATATATAAAGGTCATCACTAGGATGGAGGACGTATATATACATGTCATGACCAGAATAGAGGACGTATATATACATGTCATCACTAGAATGGAGGATGTATATATACATGTCATCACTAGAATGGAGGTCGTATATATAAATGTCATGATTAGAATGGAGGACGTATATATAAATGTCATCACTAGAATGGAGGACGTTTATATAAATGTCATGATTAGAATGGAGGACGTATATATAAATGTCATCACTAGAATGGAGGACGTTTATATAAATGTCATGATTAGAATGTAGGACGTATATATAAATGTCATCACTAGAATGGAGGACGTTTATATAAATGTCATGATTAGAATGGAGGACGTATATATAAATGTCATCACTAGAATGGAGGACGTTTATATAAATGTCATGATTAGAATGGAGGACGTATATATAAATGTCATCACTAGAATGGAGGACGTTTATATAAATGTCATGATTAGAATGTAGGACGTATATGTATATGTGTCATCACTAGAATGGAGGACGTATATATAAATGTCATGATTAGAATGGAGGACGTATATATAAATGTCATCACTAGAATGGAGGACGTATATATAAATGTCATGATTAGAATGGAGGACGTATATATAAATGTCATGATTAGAATGTAGGACGTATATGTATATGTGTCATCACTAGAATGGAGGACGTATATATAAATGTCATGATTAGAATGGAGGACGTATATATAAATGTCATCACTAGAATGGAGGACGTATATATAAATGTCATGATTAGAATGGAGGACGTATATATAAATGTCATGATTAGAATGGAGGACGTATATAAATGTTATAAAAGAACAAACATGAGCACAGCGCTAGTGAATAGAACTTATAATTAGTGTCAAAAGGTGCATATAACATAAACCTCACTCCAAATGTTATAGAAACACAATACTAACCAGTGGGCTGATATTTATGAATTTACACTGTTGGTAGGAGGGGCACAAGTTGACAGTGTGAGGATAAATACCGTATATACTCGAGTATAAGCCGACCCGAATATAAGCCGAGGCACCTAATTTTACCACAAAGAACTGGGAAAAAATATTTACTCGAGTATAAGCCTAGGGTGGGAAATGAGGCAGCTACTGGTAAATATTGCCCCCAATATGCCATTTAATATTCCAGGATTTTGCCCCCAATATGCCATTTAATATTCCAGGATATTGCCCCCAATATGCCATTTAATATTCCAGGATATTGCCCCTTAGTATGCTCGTTATGCCACCCTCCTCCCCCTCTTCCCCAGACCCCAGTACTTACCTCTTTGCTGCTCCGTCTCCCGGTGCTCTGAAGGTCCGTGGCTGTGAGGGAAGCGTGGCGGGGGCCAGCTGTGCGGATCAATAAAGTTTGTTTAAAAAAAAAGTTTCAACACACTTTGTTGACCATGCGGCTGGAGGGGAGCGCACAACGCTTCCCTCACAGCCATGGACCTTCAGAGCACAGGGAGACGGAGCAGGAATGAGGTAAGTTTTAGATTTTTTTTTTTCAGACGCTGACTCGAGTATAAGCCGAGGGGGACATTTTTCAGCACAAAAAATTTGCTGAAAAACTCGGCTCATACTCAAGTATATACGGTATTTCAGATTGTGTGGAGTGAAGGAATGACTCCACCTGAATAAAATAATATATTAGCAGCTAGTCTTGATATAAAATGCAATGGAAAGAACCACTGCAAAAAAACAGAAAACTAGAAATTAGACAGCGCTATATATAGACACAACTAAGTAATAATGTAGACTCTAGAGGCAGATATGTATAAAAATATATAAATTCCTTTATTATACAAAGACAGGCAGTAAAAAGACAGATGGTAAAAAAAACATCAGTCCAGGGCCACTAAATATATGTATATGAGTGGTCACATGGATAGCATACATACAAAAAAGAATTGTATTAATATAACATACATAAAAAATAACAATTAAAAACTACAAGTTATACGTGGTATAGACACAAGGCTATCCTAGCTATAAGACCGGGAACGGGGGACTAATAAAAGTACTCAAAAAAAAAATTGGGCAGACTAGATGGACCGAATGGTTCTTATCTGCCGACACATTCTATGATTCTATGTTTCTATGTTTCTACTAAAGGAATACAATGATACAAGAATGCAAAGGTATAAGAATCCCTTACCCACTGGGTTTGTTCACCTGGCCAGGTTATGAACAATTGGGTATTGTTTGCACTAAAAAAGACAGCTACACCCCACAGGACACGTTTCGAATTCTTCTTCAGCTGGTGGGCGGTAGTGCAAGCTGACACCCAACCAAGGATTAATCCTGAGGATTGAACATGCTCTACAGCAGGGGTCCTCAAAGTACTCCCCACTGTTTACCTTTTTTTTTTTTTTTTTACACTGTTTATCCAGTGACTGTTTCCCTCCCCTGTGCAGGAGGGAAACTCTGCGAAAGGCGTCCGGCCGGGGACACAGCAGCTGGAGGTAAGTGATGGGGATGCGGGGGAGGAGGGAGGTATAACGAGCATTGCAATGGCACTTTATTCCTGGGCATCTGACTGGCACAATGTTACTGGGTATCTGACTGGCATAATATTACTGGGCACTGAATGGCATAATATTACTGGGCATCTGACTGGCATAATGTTACTGGGAATCTGACTGGCACAATGTTACTGGGCACTGAATGGCATAATATTACTGGGCATCTGAGAGGCATAATATTACTGGGCATCTGAGAGGCACAATATTACTGGGCATCTGAGAGGCATAATATGACTGGTATCTGACTGGCATAATATTACTGGGCACTGACTGGCATAATATTACTGGGCATCTGACTGGCATAATATTACTGGGCACTGACTGGCATAATATTACTGGACATCTGACTGGCATAATATTACTGGGCACTGAATGGCAAAATATTACTGGGCATCTGAATGGCAAAAGATTACTGGGCATCTGAATGGCAAAATATTACTGGGCACTGACTGGCAAAATATTACTGGGCATCTGACTGGTATAATATTACTGGGCACTGACTGGCATAATATTACTGGGCATCTGACTTGCAAAATATTACTGGGCATCTGAATGGCAAAATATTACTGGGCATCTGTATGGCACAATGTTACTGGGAATCTGACTGGCATAATATTACTGGGCACTGAATGGCATAATATTACTGGGCATCTGAATGGCAAAATATTACTGGGCATCTGACTGGCATAATATTACTGGGCATCTGACTGGTACAATATTACTGGGCTCTGACTGGCACACTATTCCCATTGAAATAAGTAAGTTTGTTGATTTAACTTTACTTCATTTTAAATATTGTATTAGTTCCCGATTTGTTTCAAAATAAGATGTATGCAGTGTGCATAGGAATTTGTTCATAGTTTTTGTTTTTACTATAGTCCGGCCCTCCAACGGTCTGAGGGACAGTGAACTGGCCCCCTGTTTAAAAAGTTTGAGGACCCCTGCTCTACAGCAACCAAATGAGCCATCAAACCTCACCTGCACTATTATTTGTTCTTAGTTAATATTATGTCTTAGTTAAGGTATTGCCTAATTTGGGGTACCTTGATGTGGTTGGCAAACTAACATCTAATTGGCCAATTGGTGAACCAAACCCCAACCTTTACCATATTTAGTGTTAGGCTAGTTCCTGTATTTATGTTTGTTTCTTTGTATGTTTCTCTTGTGTTTCTTTACCCTTTGCCTTGTATTGTTTATCCTTATTTTGGTTTCTGCTTTATTTTGCTTGTGTCTAGTCCTGCACTCTCTATTTCTGTTCCTCTGGATTCAGCAGCTGCTTCACAGGGCCTGGGATGTGGCTGCATATACTTGGGGTCCCAAACCTCAAAGGGATTGCAGTTACCCAGCACTAGGTCCTGTGACTAGACCCTGCAACGGAGCTCCTGATCTCGGGTGCTCAGGGTCTATTTCCATCTGGGACCCCGTGCGTTACAATATACACTCCATAATTAACAAAATAGTTCCCTCTGGACTCACTTGCATTTTTATGGTGTTAAGTTTTCTTATATATTGTGCTCCCTTTATAAAATGTTTCTCTAGTGCTCCCTGTACTTGGAACCAGTTATCTCTTAATATTCAAGAGTTTGCATTATATTTGACATTTTTTTCTTCTTCTGCACAGCAAAAGGTCACCCATAATTAAATGTTAAAGAGCTGTTATTACTAGAGATTAATTCCATGCGTGAAAGGGTTCCACGGTTCCAGAATGCAACAACTCCTCTTGTATGTTGTCCTTTTATAATGCAAAGGGTTAAATGTGCAATCAAAGTCTTTTTTCCTGGACATTTGTTAATACTTTATATTTCACAGGATACTTTGAAAGAAGCTGAAAAAAAAAAAAATACAAGATCAAACAAGAACGCCATGAAAGGTGCAGGGTGTGCAGTGATGTAGATAAAGGAAGGGGATATAAAGGGATTTAAAACAGAGCAAAAGTGATGGGAAATGATAAAAAAAAGTCCAATTTATAAAAGAGATTGCACTAGTCTAGTCTGTGATACAGATCACAGCCCTGGGGCATGTACAAGTGTCCCTGAAGAAGATAGGGATGTGGTCACCCTTATTTGCAGGTTCTTTGCCACATTCTAAGTAAATGACATTTTTTTTACACACGTGTTTCACTGGTGTTAACTGTACCAACACAGCCCCGAACTGCTTATCAGTGCAAGGGGGTGGGATGGGTCATTGCAGCTGCATGAATGCAACCGCTCCACCCTCCCCTCTCGCTAGAGATCATAGTCGGCCTTTCCTCAAAAGACTGTTCATCATGGGATCACTGAAGGTGAGTATTATTAGGGGTTAATGTTAGTATTAGGGTTCAGGGGGTGTAAGTATTAGGGGTAACGGAGGTTAGTATTAGGATTTGGGGGGTTAATGTTAATAGTAGGGTTTAGGGGGGGTTAGGTATTAGTATTAGGGGTCAGGGAGGTAGTATTGGTATTAGTGTTTGGGGGTTCATATTAGTATTAGAGATTGGGGGTTAATGTTAGTATTAGGGCTCTGGGGGGTTAATGTTAGCATTGCGACGCGTTTCGCCCAATCCGGGCTTCATCAGGGCAGCCCTGATGAAGCCCGGATTGGGCGAAACGCTTCGCAGTTTGTGACGTCCACGCAAGAGACTCTGTTTGCCCGCGGAATCAGGAAGCTCAACGGAGACCTGTTTATCCCCGCCATCTGTCTAAACACGTCAGCTGTTTCTCCAACTGGACTTCTATGACGGAGGAATTACTACTGCACTTTATTTCTGTCCAAGTATGTTTTTATCCACTTGCTTTTAAAGAGTCTCAACCACAATTAAGAGGCTATTAAAATTTGTACATACTTCATCGTCTCCTCTACATATTTGAGAACATCATCTCCATTGCGGAAAGCGGAAAGGAGTCGCATAGACCTAAGGGGTCATAGGACGTATAGTCCATTTGTCTCTCACACCCAGAGCCGGTCACATTTGGCTCTAGAAAGTGTGAGTACGTTTCTTTCGGGGGATTTGCCCATATATCTTGCCTATACAGGTCTTCACATTGCATTTTTGTTGTTTTTTTCTGTTTTATATGTCTCTATGGAGAGTGTTTTTTGGATATTATTCTGAAGAATCATTTAGATAAGTATTACATTGCGCAACACCTTTATATTATTACATTTTTCACTATTTTGTGTTGTATTTGAGAGAGTGGCACTGGTGTATGCTGCACTCTGTTTTGTATTTCTTGTTCTTTTTTTTCTTTTTTTTTTTTTCACTTAAAGCGCCAGTAACTTTATATTTTGAATCATTAAAAAAAACCCATCTAAATAGTTTCTAAATGTTGTCCCGAGTTCAGAAATATGCATGTTTCCATATTTTTCTGTATTTTTTTGCGAGTTATGGGGCAAAAAACAAAAACGTTTTTTGTTTTTTTCCTATATTGACCTTTTGACCCCAACCCGAACCCAATCCTTTAATATATTTTAATTTAATTTTAACCCTATCCCTTATGCTAAAAATTATTTAATTTTAACCCTATAGGCTAATCTAACCATATAACCAGTTTTTAGTTAATTAAATATTTATTTTTATTTTTTGTGCATTGCTATGCTACTTAACTACCACTAGGGGCAGTCAAGTAGCATATTCAGAGCTACGGAAGTGAAGTTACTTTCACTTCCGAAGCTCAGACCTCCAGAGGGCATAGCCATATTGACAGAGCCTGCTGCTGATCAGATCAGTCTATTTACTAAAATTCGAGAATAGCTCGAAGAGGTCAACTTTGGAGGTCGACTTTCATTTTGAGACTATGTTAAATTCTCCCTTATTGGAAGCGATGGGAGGCAAAATGATCAATGCTATGTTTGAGACTAAGTCCAACTTGAGTGCTCAATATGAAAGTCAATCTGTGCTGCTTCTGCCGGTTAAATATGTTTTGGTTCTACCGGCATCATTGCGCCTGCGCAGCCTATGTATAAACACCGAAAAGTGTCTGGATTTATAAAATGGCACTTTTTAAATCTTTTTAACCTCTGCCAACAATTTATAGTGCGGGAGTTTTTATACATGACCCCCAAAGTGTCGGTATGCAGTGCCGAGTATTATCAGTCTGTGTATAATCATGTGGTATCTTATACCAGTCTTAATATGCTCAGAGGACACAGAAGAGTTAATGCAAATTAAGCACAGCATTTTCCTAAATAGGTTTTTAAGGAAGTCAGCAGCTGCTCTTTGTAAGTGGCTACCGTGCTGTGAGAAGGGGAGAGCAGGTTAATGTCTAAGCAGAGCAAACTGTGCTGAGAGACATGTTACATAGCCCTGCAGTAAACACGGCTGCAATCAGGAGCACGGATACAGGCATCATGTCTGAGAGCGCAGAGCTTTATGCTGAGATTTACCTGAAGGGGTCTGTATAAAGATGACATTGCCAGTGACCTATTGCATAGTTACCAACATCGGCCATGTTTCCAGGGACACATATTTGTGACTTTATGATATGTATGTTGTTTTATATGTTTTTTGTTATTATATTATGTTATTAATAATGGGGCTCAGTGTCTTTGTAGTGTTAATTTATATGCTGTTAGGAGGATTGTTTTCATATGCAATAATTAATAGCTTAATTTAGTTTAAAGTTTAACAATTATATATATAATTGTGTGTGGGAGAGGAGCATTCTACTAGAACTTCATGCACCTTACAAGTCTGGAACTACATGCACTTTGCAGCTGCTTGCTGTTTGCTTTTATGTAAGATTTTATATTTTTGTATTCTGCATTATTAAAGAAAGTTTTACTGAAGATATATCTCCTTCCTCCCCTGTCCTATTCTTTATGACCTCGAGGATCATCTGATTACACCTGTGAATTCAAGACCCCTAGAGGGGCTCCCGAATACCTATGACACTGAGCAGGGTACTGCTCAGGAAGATGTGAGTGGAACCCTCATATATTATATGTCTTTTGGTCCACTTAGTCTTAATATACTACACTATATTACTTTATTTTGTGTTTATTTTTCTTCCCCTTACATTATACAGAGAATATTGCCTCCTATAAGGGTAAATAACAGTGTGTAGTGTTTTGGGAAGCGCACGATTTCACTTATTTGTTTTGTATATATGTTAATTTAAGCGGGTGGATAAATAGTTTACCAATACACCAGGTGTTTGTGTTCTTATTGTGGTTGGGGATTTGTATTATTTATGCCCAGAAGGATGACTATTGCCTGTCAAATCGTTTTGCAAATGTTTTCTCGTGTTCTAGAAACTGAGAGCAATTGGTCTAACTTATATGGGAGAATTTGCAATTTGCATTTGCTAAGCAGTGAAACAAAAAAAAAACGCATGTCTAATTCTATTAATTTCATAGGGTATTATTTTAATGCAATCATTTATGCAGTGAAGGGGGGGAGGATCGTAGCTTTCAAAATTATTTGAAGTAGAGTTCGAAAAATGTTACAATTCTTGTAGCACTGAGGAGCACTTAGTAATTTGCATTTGGTGATGATAAAGAAGAGAGTATAGAGTGGAGTATTAGTTCTTTGGTGGTTGGTCTTTGGTGAATAAATAGTAAAAAAATTAAAAAAATTTATTTAAATGAAAAAAAGTAATAACTCTAGATAGTCTATTTGTATATAATGTTACAAGGTGATGTCATAAACAGGAGATTTGCACAATGGGGGACGTGTAAAAAAAACTTCCGCGCTGCAAAGTTTTATTTAAAAAAAAAAAAGCGCAATGGTTGTTTGATATGACGGAGATGGTGCTTTTTCAGTTCCGGCTTTGATGGAGAGAGGGACCTCGATCAAACTGTGTTTGGTGGAGAGTCCCCGACACAAATCACTTTTCAGTATCTGATTTTTTTATTTATACATGGACTGCGAGCGTTGACACAACCTAAATCTACGAATTCAGTGTGGATAACACCAGTATTTGGAGCTATCTGCGTGTGCGCCATGTTTTTACATGACCCCCATGGTATATATCATTTTAGTTTCCTACTTATACAATACAATGAAATAGAACGATACAAGAGCCCACAGAATGGGAATATATAATATTTAATATTGCAGATATATATATATATATATATATATATATATATATATATATATATATATATATATATACACGGCTAGTGTGTAATTTACAGATTAAACCAGTAATACATTTTCATAATTCACAGAAAATAGCCGGGTCATTTATCTAATTACTGCTGTTCACACATTCAGCCTCTTGTAAACACAGTTACTACTGATCAAGCTAGAGGTCATGCTGGTGAGATGGGCCTGAAAAGCCAGTGAGTAAATGGATTTAATGTATCGGTTCCTAAAATCCTGTTCACTGCCAGGATGCAAAGTAAAGCTGTGTAAAGAAGGTGCTTAAATAAAAAAACAAAACACAGGCAGTAAGATATATTTACAGACAAAAGCCGTTAGTATGAGAATATATTTAGCGGTAAAGCTGAGATGACAAATGTATAGGGGTGACCACATTACCATTTTATTAACCCCTTCGCGCCAATGGACATGTCATGCAAGTCCTGCCGGGAACGGAGTTCCCAACAATGGACGTGCCTGGCATGTCCTGCGGTGAATCAATCGGTTTTCGAAATCAATGATCGCGAAAACCGCTTTAACGGTGCTGGTCTATTGCATCAATGTCAAGGCTCTCCTCCTCCTCCCTGGGCTTCCCTATGCTGGCTCCCCTCCTCCTCCATCCCCCTGTGCTTCCCCATGCTGGCTCCCCTCCTCCTCCCTGTACTTCCCCATGCTGGCTCCCCTCCTCCTCCCTGTGATTCCCCATGCTGGCTCCCCTCCTCCTCCCTGTGCTTCCACATGCTGGCTCTCCTCCTCCTCCTCCTCCTCCCTGTGCTTCCCAATGCTGGCTCTCCTCCTCCTCCTCCTCCCTGTGCTTCCACGTGCTGGCTCTCCTCCTCCTCCTCCTCCCTGTGCTTCCCCATGTTGGCTCTTCTCCTCCTCCCTGTGCTTCCCCATGTTGGTTCTTCTCCTCCTCCTCCCTGTGCTTCCCCATGTTGGTTCTTCTCCTCCTCCTCCCTGTGCTTCCCCATGTTGGTTCTTCTTCTCCTCCTCCCTGTGCTTCCCCATATTGGCTCTCCTCCTCCACCTCCTCCCTGTGCTTCCCCATATTGGCTCTCCTCCTCCACCTCCTCCCTGTGCTTCCCCATGTTGGCTCTCCTCCTCTTCCTCCTCCTCCTCCTCCTCCTTGTGCTTCCCCATGCTGGCTCCTCTCCTCCTCCCTGTGCTTCCCCATGTTGACTCTCCTCCTCCTCCCTGTGCTTCCCCATGCTGGCTCTCCTTCTCCTCCTCCCTGTTCTTCCCCATGTTGGCTCTTCTCCTCCTCCCTGTGCTTCCCCATGTTGGCTCTTCTCCACCTCCTCCCTATGCTTCCCCATGTTGGCTCTCCTCCTCCTCCTTATTTTTTTTACATCCTATTTTTTTTTGGATGTACACAGCTATAAAATACTTAAAGTAAGCCAACAAACAGGTAAAAACCATCTTGTTTATTTGTGGAGAAAACACTAAATTGTTATTTTAATTTCCAAATAAAATGTTTACATTTAAGAGGGTGCTATAAACTATCAAGGAGCTTTAGTAAAATATACTTGGCTGGAAATTAAAGAGCTTGGGATAATTGTGTAAAATGGCAGCACACCACTGTTTTCTTAGTTACTGGTATGTCACAAAATGCTGGTGGTACAGAACACTTAAACAGTTTGTATTCAGGATTATGGTCAAATAATGTGTTTTTTGGGTGTATTTCCTTTATTATATTAAATTAAGAACCTGTGACCATGTATTTACTTGCCTGATGTGTCTTATTGTAAAATTAAAAATACATTATGTATATTTAGACATCATTTCTATAAAATATTGGTAAGTATTATTTTTGTGGGACATGAGTGCCAAAGCCATATTTCATTCCAGCAATACTAAACATTATACATACATTTAATAAACATTTCCTTTGTTAATGTTTGCAATAGTGACCTTGACTAAACCTGAGCATTGAATGTACTCACATAACTCAATATAGATGGACTGTCTATGTATGCATTGTCTAGTTTCTGGCCACGGGTACATGACATCATTATAACATTATCATTATGAATACTCATTCCTTTTACTACAAAATAGTGAACAGTGGTGTACTAACAAACACACTAATACACTGATAACACTCACTAATACACACTCACATATAACTCACTAAAGCATGCTCATATAACACTTGTGACCACACACATTACATGCACTCACACACACACACACACTAATAAACACTCACTAATACACATCCACATAACACTCACTAATATACACTCACATATAACTCACTAAAACATGCTCATGTAACACTTGTGACCAAACACATTACATGCACTAACACACACACACACACACTAATAAACACTCACTAATACACATCCACATAACACTCACTAATACACACTCACTAATTTACTAATTTAGTATGCATATCTTTAAAAGCATCTCTGATTAAACTGGTGATGTGTTACTGCCACCTGGCAAGTAATCAAGCTTTTTGCATAAACATTCACCTTTTGTGGCGCTGCCCTTGCCAACCCACAGCTATGGCCGGTATTTTTTGGAGGAAAAGGTCGCAACCCTAAGCGTGGCTGGTATTGTTTTGAAGATGGCAACCCTAAACAGGATATGGCCATGTTTTTCTGCAGAGCATCTCACCTGTTGCAGCAAATGGAAGGATCTTTCCAAATAATGAATTCATTAACATGCAACTGCTGTGTGACAACAGGAAACTCTCCTGCTATGACAACTCCCATGATGCTTTGTTGCAAGGTTGGTACGCTGTAGTTCAGTATCAACTACTCTTTACAAGTGCAATAAACTATGCCATAGTTGCCAACATCAGCTATGTTTCCAGGGACATATATATGTTGCAAATGCTGCAGAAAGAGCATGCAAAGTGCAGCCTGGCAGTATGTAAATATGCTCAGACACAATTAAATAAATTAGCCATGGTAGGTACTATGAGATCTTAGCCCTGGTGAATTAATTGGATAGTGTCCGTATGGATATGTTTCTATATGCTGCGGGCTATACCATGTATGTTCTATTTGTAGGATCAGGAACACATATGTGTCCCTGGAAACATGGCCGATGTTTGCAACTAGGCTATGCATCCATAGTACATAGTAGTTTAGTTTGAAAAAAGACTTGTGTCCATGAAAAAAAAATATCCTTCTTGACTCCAAATCCGATTTCTCCTTGGATCCCAAAGCACTAAATAAATATTAATGCTCATATTAAGATGCATAGCCCTGTAAGTTCTGACTCATTAAAAAGTATCCAGGCCGCATTTATAGGCATCTAAAGTATTTTCTAACTTTTTTGAGTGTATGCAGGGGTTGTAAAATGGCTGCTGCAAGGGAAGGGGTGGCACAGACTTTATACTGTTACCCCCAAGTCCTCCCCTTGCCCAGTCCATGACCTCATAATTAACCATAACTTTATTAACATAGTTAACATAACCACATAGGACACATATCCTGAACCAACTTGCTCCCCAGGGGTTCAATCTCCACCGAAACCTACTGCCAGGGAGAACCTTCTGCCCAGCCCACCATCAGGCTAAGAGCCCCCAGCTTGGCTCAAAACCTCTCTCGTTATCCATTTCGACTATGGCTGACTCCAGATATTCAAGCCATAGACCCCCCTAAGGAGCAAGTTACCGCCAGCTGTGACAATATACGTTCCAAAAGAATTCTCCTCCCCTGTGACGCTGTATCTGAAACAGAGAAGACCAGAGGCAGAAACAGAAATACCAAGTATGAAACTTAACATCCTAAATTAGGGAGGGCGGGCGGGAAAATTCTGGTAGGACCAAAAAAGGTCTGAAGATTTCCTGTATGTCCAGACCTATATACACTCTGATCCCCACCCCCAACTCCTCCCTTAATATCTTACCACCAATGTGTGCAGCCTTGCTGCAGCACAAGCTGTCAAGGCCCTCCTGCACCTAGGCGTCTCCGGGGGCTGCATGACCCCTACACACTCCTACTTCCACATACATGCCCTGTCCATCACAGCAAGCTTTGACTACCATGGTTCTTTATAGCTAGGTTACCGTTAAACATCCATTTTTACCCCATGAGTGAAGAATTGCCTCTCCTAGTGGATTGCTCATTAAATGTGGAAGGGGGAAAAAAATCACTGGTTCAATAGTAGCTTAGTTTAATAATATATGTCAGTAATCCTGAACCGATATAGATTTTTGAAGTCTCTGTGTCTGAATTAATTAAATATCATAGTGAAAGGCGTGTTTTTACAGGCATGGGCCATCGTAAATGAAAACTAATAATGATTATGCAAGCATGGGGGAATTACTTTGAAAACTCAACTAAATAAAACAGTCCAAAGCTATACATTCCATTTATATCAACAAACACGACTTGTTTATTTACCATGCAGTGATCAAGGGCCTGGGATCCATTCATCACGCTTTGCAGGGCTCATTAGACCTTGGGGACTTGTATTATCAAATTGTTTTTTACTTATTTATTTGAGGATATGCTTCCATCTATATAGTGAGTATACATGTGTGTGTGTGTGAGCATATATATGTGTGTGTGAGTATATATATATGTGTGTGTGTGAGTATATTTGCGTGTGTGTATGTGTTTGAGTGTGTGTGTGTATAAGTGTGTACAGAGCCGGCTTTAAGTGTTCCGGCGCCCTGTGCGGGCTTCCCCCATGGCGCCTCCCCCCCCCCCGTCTTTCACCCCACTATGTATGTGTCCCTTTCCTCTTCCTTGCCATGTCTGTCTCTCCCCCCTCCCCCCCTCCATCTGTTCTGTCTCTCTCCCACCTCCTGTCTCTCTCTCTTCCCCCTCACTTGTTCTGTTTCTCTATCCCCCCTCCACCTGTTCTGTCTCTCTCTCTCTCCCTCTGTTCTGTCTCTCTCTCTCCCCCCCTTCCCCCTGTTCTGTCTCTCTCTCTCTCTCCCCTCCCTCTGTTCTGTCTCTCTCTCTCCCCTCCCCCTGTTCTGTCTCTCTCTCTCCCCTCCCCCTGTTCTGTCTCTCTCTCCCCTCCCCCTGTTCTGTCTCTCTCTCCCCCTGTTCTGTCCTTCTCTCACCCCCTGTTCTGCCTCTCTCTCCCCCTCCCCCTGTTCTGTCTCTCTCTCCCCCTGTTCTGTCCTTCTCTCACCCCGTGTTCTGCCTCTCTCTCCCCCCTGCCCCTGTTCTGTCTCTCTCTCCCCCTGTTCTGTCCTTCTCTCACCCCCTGTTCTGCCTCTCTCTCCCCCTCCCCCTGTTCTGCCTCTCACCCCCTGTTCTGTCCTTCTCTCACCCCCTGTTCTGCCTCTCTCTCCTCCTCCCCCTGTTCTGTCCTTCTCTCACCCCCTGTTCTGCCTCTCTCTCCCCCCCTACCCCTGTTCTGCCTCTCACCCCCTGTTCTGCCTCTCTCTCCCCCCTCCCCCTGATCTGCCTCTCACCCCCTGTTCTGTCCTTCTCTCACCCCCTGTTGTCTCCCCCCCCCCCTTGCCTGCAAATGTGGTTCAAGGGAGGGGGCGGAGCTAACTGGCCCCCACCCGGTGAAACAGAGCAGCGTCTGCTTCACAGGGAGCCACAGACAGCAATAGAAAGTGTTGCTCGGCTCTCCATGCCTGCATTAAGCCACCTCCCAGACCCAGCACAGCATGCCGAGCAGAGGGCTGGTGAGGGGGGATCTTTTGATCACCCCCATCCAGTGCCACTACCGGCTTTTTTTTTTACTTTTTTTTTTTTCAATGGCTGGGCAGGCGCCCCCTGGAGTGTTGCGCCCTGTGCGATCGCACAGGTCGCACACCCCTAAGGCCGGCCCTGAGTGTGTATAAATGTGTGTATACAAGCTGGATATAAAGCTAAGATAAGTAATTACAAACTTCTATTTTATTTATTTGAGGTTTGTTCTTTCTATTAATATTAAGTTGTATGTCTTATACCATTCTAATAATTCTGATAAATTTTATATGTTAAACAATTTTATAAATGACACATTGACACAATGTAATATTTAGACGATAAGTTATAACCTAATATATCCAAATAAAGATATATAGTATAAAAAAGTGTGTGTGAGTATATATGTGTGTGTGAGTGATATATATATATTTATTTATATATGTGTATGTGAGTTTATATGTGTGTGTAAGTATATATGTGTGTGTGAGTGATATAGATATATATTTATATACGTGTGTGTAAGTATATATGTGTGTGTGAGTGATATAGATATATTTATTTATATATGTGTATGTGAGTTTATATGTGTGTGTAAGTATATATGTGTGTGTGAGTGATATAGATATATATTTATATACGTGTGTGTAAGTATATATGTGTGTGTGAGTGATATAGATATATATTTATATATGTGTGTGTAAGTATATATGTGTGTGTGAGTGATATATATATATATATATTTATATATGTGTGTGTGTGAGCAGTGCTGTATTTACCGCGAGGCATCCTAGGCGGATGCCTAGGGCGGCAAATTTTTTGGGGCCCCCAGCACTGGAAAAATAAAAAAAAATTAAAAAAAGACCGCGCTTGCAGGCAGAGACGGAGGTGAGAGGGGATCGGAAGATCCCCCCTCACCATCGCTCTGCCTGCCAGGCTGCACGGGGAGCTGAACAGGCAGCACAGAGAAACCTCCGTGCTGCCTGTTCGGCTCCCCGTGCAGTGTGAGTCTGAATGATATGTGTGATGTGGGGTCATGAAATGGAGGTGATGGGGCATGTCTTGTGTGTAACGTGGGTGTGCAGCTTGGGTAGGGGGGTGCCCGGATTTTGTCTGCCTAGGGCAGCACAAAATCAAGATACACCACTGTGTGTGAGTATATATATGCGTGTGTGTGTGCATGCAGTGTTGGCACTTTGAACTCTGCTAACTGGTTTCATGGGCACTCTGGCCCAAAAATGTTCACCATCACTGGTATGGATTAAACACTAACTGATGCAAAAATTGAGTTCGATGCCCATTAAATGTAATTATGTCACATGAATGATGTTCACCTTTTCGGTAGAAGAACCCCTTTTTCATCTGGTGACAAACTATATAAGTACCGTATTTGCTCGATTATAAGACGACCCTGATTATAAGACGACCCCCCAAACTTTGGATATTCCTTTAGGAAAAAAACTAAAAGCCTGAATATAAGACTACCCTATAGGAAAAAAGTTAAACTTGTATATATTCACATGTAAATTGCTTTTTTAATAAAAAATTATGATATCAAAAAATGTATTTCTAGTTTTTATTTCTTTTTATGTGCCAATGCTGCCTTTCTCTTTCCCTTGCCCCCATTTTTCTCTCTCTCCCCCCTCCCCTTGCCTGTCTCTTAACCCCCTCACTCCCCTTGTCTCTGTCTCTTAACCCCTTCCCTCCCCTTGTCTCTTAACCCCTTCCCTCCCCTTGTCTGTCTCTTAACCCCTTCCCTCCCCTTGTCTCTGTCTCTTAACCCCTTCCCTCCCCTTGTCTGTCTCTTAACCCCTTCCCTCCCCTTGTCTGTCTCTTAACCCCATCCCTCCCCTTGTCTCTGTCTCTTATCCCCTTCCCTCCCCTTGTCTGTCTCTTAACCCCTTCCCTCCCCTTGTCTGTCTCTTAACCCCTTCCCTCCCCTTGTCTGTCTCTTAACCCCTTCCCTCACCATGTCTGTCTCTTAACCCCCTCCCTCCCCTTGACTCTGTCTCTGCCCCCCTCCCTCCTGTCTCTCTGTCCCCCCTGTCTCTCTGCCCCCCTCCCTCCCTCCCCCTGTCTCTCTGCCCCCCCCCCCCCTCCCTCCCTTCCCCTTACCTTGATCCCTGGTGGCTAGTGGGGGCAGCCGGGGGATGTCTACACGATACTTGCAGACATCCTCCATGCTGCCCGACACGGCAATTTATTATGACGGACAGCTGTCCGTCATAATAGTCTGCCGTGTCGGGCAGCATGGAGGATATCTGCACGTATCGTGCAGACATCCCCCAGCTGCCCGATTCTCCCTGGTGCCTAGTGGGGCAGCAGAGGATGTCTGCACGATGAGCGCAGACCTCCCCTGCTGCCGCCCGGCACGCTCGCCGGGACTTCTGTGACGAAAGCGGAAGTATCCGGCTTCTTCACAGAAGCCCCGGCGGTCGTGCCGGGCGGAAGCAGGTGAGTCTGCGCTCGTTGCGCAGACTTCCCCTGCTGCTAGAGAGGGGGATCCAGGTCCCCTGCAGCTCTGCTGGGGACCTGGATCCATGTCTTATAATCTGACCTCAATTTGAGGTCAGATTATAAGAGACCTCGATTATAAGACGAGGGGGATTTTTCAGACATTTGCTCTGAAAAAAACCTCGTCTTATAATCGAGCAAATACGGTATGTTTTTTGTTGCCATAATATTTATTACATGCCCTTAAAAGGCAGTTTTAGTAGGTCTGCTCAGGTGCATGATGTCATAAAGGGAATTAAGTGACATCACAATGCTTGTCATGTTTAAAGCAGGACTGCTGCTGCTTGAATAGTTATAGACCAATCGACAGCAGTCATGGTCAGAGCACAGAGTAATGAAATCACTATAAGTGTTTCATTTCAAAATGTTGAAACCGGGAGGAGAAAGAAGTGAGTGCATTTTATTAATTGTATCAAGTGTGATTTAAATGGAGTAGAGGAATGTGTTGATTTAAATTTCCATCATGTTTATTGCATGTTAATACCATGTGCTTATTCCTTCATGTCATGCTCCTATATGGTACTGTGTCACGTAGAGATAAAGTGCAAAGATATCATTGCACACTGTGTAGATGACCATAAAGTGATTCCCTATAGTAACTAGAGAAACCTGGTTGTGAATGTCATGCATAGAATATAATCCTTAATGTATTTTAGGAGGAAACAGAAAAGAAAGCGTGTTCGGAAGCAGAGAAGGAAGAGGGGGAAGGAATTGAAGATGACAATATGGCAGAACGAAAGTCGTCGTATAACGGTAAAACTAGACACTTTACCATTCTAGGTTTATGCTATATTTACAGTGATGCTGCAGGAACACATCTATAACATATACTGCTGTACAATACAAGTAGGTAACCCCTTGAGGACAAATGATGTGCCAGGCATATTACAGTTACAAAGTAGTTTAGGTTGAAAAAAGGACTCGTGTTCAACCCTTTTCCTATTCTTGTTTACTGCTGTTGATTAACTCTTTAAGGACCAGGGATTTTCCAAGGCCAAGGAACAGAGCGTTTTTCAATTTTTAATATGCGGTTTTTGAAACATAATTTTCCTCTCTCTCATTTAACGCACCCATACAAGTAATATGTTATTTTTAAAGGACAGTTAGAGCTTTCTTTTGATACCCTTTACATAAAAATTATTTACATTTTAGTATTAAAAAATACATATAAAAGAGGAAATTTTTGGTGAAAAAAAAGTTTTTCCCCATTATTTTCCCAATAATAAGCTACACAACTAGTGCAACACTAACCTACTTATTCCCCCTAATTCACTAACTAATAAAAAAGAAAAACATTGGTTCCCAAACATCCCTAAACAAAAAAGACATAAAAAAAACTCTGAAGAGTGCGATGTCAGATCCATAAAAATCAAGCAACAGGCATGCAGGGGTTACATTTTATAAAATAAATATATTCAAATTACCTTTATTTATTAAAAAAAACTTTATAAATTGCAAAAATAAAAAAATTTGTAAAAAAAAACAACTAAATGAGGGCCATAAAGTGGAAGGAAACTGATCACAGTTACAAACTGTGATCAGCATTGAAAGTTTTTTTTTTCTCTCATACAAGTTCTTTATTTATTTTTACTTCTTTTCACATGAAAAAGCTAAAGGACTTCCCCTAACAACTTAAATTCATTATTTGCAGTGTTAACTCACTCATTGATGCTCTGTTTGCAATACTGAAATATACTTTTAGATTTTTTGTGATTGTTGCAGAACTTTTCAATTTAGAGCACACTGAAGCCATCAGCAGCTTTTGGTCAGTGACCAATATCTGAGTTCTTGCTGTATAAATAATACCTTTCCACAATGTGACAATTTAATGTATAATAGCTTTTATCTTAAGCATTTACTGTCTTTAGAAATTATCATCAGAATGTAAGTAAGGTCAGGTTATAGAGCATGATCATTTGACCTCAATCTGATATTCTTAATTCTGTTTTTCAGACTTTTGGATAATGGAGAAGACAACATGGAGAATAATATCCGAAACTGATTTAATTTAATAAAATATTTTTCATCTATTGACGTGATGAGATGTTATTGGGTTAAATAAAAGTGAGGTAAAAATAATAAGAGATTATGGCATTGAAGCTAGACATGTGCATTCGTTTTCAGACGAATGCATTTTCGTCCGAAAATAGCATTTTCGTCCATTCGTCCGAAAAACGAATAACGAAAATGCTAAACTAACGAAAGACTAACGAAAGACAAATGAACGAATGGTTAATAAACGAAAATCATTCGTCCATTCATGCTATTGGCATTCTATAAACCGAAATAGAGTCGGTTTATAGAATACAAATAGCATTACATATACATTCCATAAACCGACATAATGAACGACTTTCAGTTTATGGAATGCATGTAATACTATTGGCTTTCTTATGAATGGGGCTCTCGTTCGGTTTATAGAAAGACAATACTACTACAAGTTTTCTATAAACCGAAGGTCTATAAACCGAAGGTCGTTCGGTTTATAGACTTTCGGTTTATAGAATACATAGAAATACATGTAATTCTATGTATTCTATAAACCGAAAGTCTATAAACCGAACGTCTTTCGGCTTATAGAATCCTTATAGTACTATTGCCTTTCTATGAACTGAACGAGAGCCCCATTCATAAGAATTTGCTAATGCATACACTCCATGGTCCACTTCCCTAGACATGCTTATATATATTCAGAATGTGATCTGTCTGAGACATATAACCACTGCAGGTTAAAGGGAACAATCTTGGAGCTAATGTCACAATCTAATGCCATGTGTGCTTAGCATGCACTTTATTAGGCTCAAAGGGAGCATTAGTAGACATTAATGCCTTGAACACTATGAATATAACACTGTACTACAAACACTGAAGAAAATAAAGTGAAGGTAATTTACACTGACAGCTGGAGTGCCTATTAATCCTGGTGAGTGGGACTTTTATATTCTTTGTAGACAATAGCGTTGAGCGGACATCTGGACGTTCGAGTTTGGCGGGTTCGGCCGAACTTCGAAAAAATGTCCGGGTCCGTGCTCGAACTTGACCCCGAACTTGACCCCGAACTCCATTGAAGTCAATGGGGACATGAACTTTTGGCCACTAAAATGCCTCTAAAAAAGTCCTGGAAAGGGCTAGAGGGCTGCAAAATGAAGTAAAATGTGGGTAAGAGTAGGACAAGTGCCCTGCAAGCAAATGTGGATAGGGAAATAACTTAAAATAACCAAAAATACATACAAATTAAAAATACAGCTGAGCCATAAAATAGCACTAGATGGAATCTTTGATTTTAGCTGTGGAAGAACATAAATCTAAAGCTAAAGCATGGCTGCCAGGAGGATCAACAGAATTATCCATTTGAGAGAGGGTTGGAGTGCAGGCTATTCTCTTTCAGTTTATACTAAGTGACTTATAGGTTGAGGAGGCGGTGACCGTGGCGGTGTAGGTGGAAGCTGCGCTGGAGGAGGTAGCCAACACTGTTTTTTATTTGTTTTTGTTTTTTTAAATTGGGGTAGCCCCCAAAATATTGGGACATATAACAACAGAAAACAAAGAATAAGTGCACTTGAGTATAACAATGACTGGGTGAGTCCAAAGCTATACATTCCTTTTATATCAATAAACACGACTTATTTATTTACCATGCAGTGATCAAGTGATTGGGATCCATTCATCACTCTGGTGCTTTGCAGGGCTCATTAGACCTTGGGGACTTGTATCATCAAATTGTTTTTTACTTATTTATTTGAGGATATGCTTCCATCTATATAGTGAGTATACATGTGTGTGTGTGTGTGAGCATATATATGTGTGTGTGAGTATATATGTGTGTGTGTGAGTATATTTGCGTGTGTGTATGTGTTTGAGTGTGTGTGTGTGTAAGTGTGTACAGAGCCGGCTTTAAGTGTTCCGGCGCCCTGTGCGGGCTTCCCCCATGGCGCCCCCCCCCCCGTCTTTCACCCCACTATGTATGTGTCCCTTTCCTCTTCCTTGCCATGTCTGTCTCTCCCCCCCCCCTCCACGTGTTCTGTCTCTCTCCCACCTCCTGTCTCTCTCTCTTCCCCCTCGCTTGTTCTGTTTCTCTATCCCCCCTCCACCTGTTCTGTCTCTCTCTCTCTCCCTCTGTTCTGTCTCTCTCTCTCCCCCCCCTTCCCCCTGTTCTGTCTCTCTCTCTCTCTCTCCCCTCCCCCTGTTCTGTCTCTCTCACTCACTTCCCCCTGTTCTGTCTCTCTCTCCCCTCCCCCTGTTCTGTCTCTCTCTGCCCCTGTTCTGTCCTTCTCTCACCCCCTGTTCTGCCTCTCTCTCCACCCTCCCCCTGTTCTGCCTCTCACCCCCTGTTCTGTCCTTCTCTCACCCCCTGTTCTGCCTCTCTCTCCCCCTCCCCCTGTTCTGTCTCTCTCTCTCCCTGTTCTGTCCTTCTCTCACCCCCTGTTCTGCCTCTCTCTCCCCCCTCCCCCTGTTCTGCCTCTCACACCGTGTTCTGTCCTTCTCTCACCCCCTGTTCTGCCTCTCTCCCCCCTACCCCTGTTCTGCCTCTCACCCCCTGTTCTGCCTCTCTCTCCCCCCTCCCCCTGTTCTGCCTCTCACCCCCTGTTCTGTCCTTCTCTCACCCCCTGTTCTGCCTCTCTCTCCCCCTCCCTCTGTTCTGTCTCTCTCTCCCCCTGTTCTGTCCTTCTCTCACCCCTCCCCCTGTTCTGCCTCTCACCCCCTGTTCTGTCGTTCTCTCACCCCCTGTTCTGCCTCTCTCTCCCCCTCCCCCTGTTCTCTCTCTCTCTCTCCCTGTTCTGTCCTTCTCTCACCCCCTGTTCTGCCTCTCTCTCCCCCTCCCCCTGTTCTGTCTCTCTCTCCCCCTGTTCTGTCCTTCTCTCACCCCCTGTTCTGCCTCTCTCTCCCCCCTCCCCCTGTTCTGCCTCTCACCCCCTGTTCTGTCCTTCTCTCACCCCGTTCTGACTCTCTCCCCCCCTGCCCCTGTTCTGCCTCTCACCCCGTTCTGCCTCTCTCCCCCCCTACCCCTGATCTGCCTCTCACCCCCTGTTCTGTCCTTCTCTCACCCCCTGTTGTCTCCCCCCCCCCCTTGCCTGCAAATGTGGTTCAAGGGAGGGGGCGGAGCTAACTGGCTCAGCGGTGTAGCTCTGCCCCCACCCTGTGAAACAGAGCAGCGTCTGCTTCACAGGGAGCCACAGACAGCAATAGAAAGTGTTGCTCGGCTCTCCATGCCTGCATTAAGCCCCCTCCCAGACCCAGCACAGCATGCCGAGCAGAGGGCTGGTGAGGGGGGATCTTTTGATCACCCCCATCCAGTGGCACTACCGGCTTTTTTTTTTACTTTTTTTTTTTTCAATGGCTGGGCAGGCGCCCCCTGGAGTGTTGCACCCTGTGCGATCGCACAGGTCGCACACCCCTAAGGCCGGCCCTGAGTGTGTATAAATGTGTGTATACAAGCTGGATATAAAGCTAAGATAAGTAATTACAAACTTCTATTTTATTTATTTGAGGTTTGTTCCTTCTATTAATATTAAGTTGTATGTCTGATACCATTCTAATAATTCTGATAAATTTTATATGTTAAACAATTTTATAAATGACACATTGACACAATGTAATATTTAGACGATAAGTTATAACCTAATATATCCAAATAAAGATATATAGTATACAAAAGTGTGTGTGAGTATAAATGTGTGTGTAAGTATATATGTGTGTGTGAGTGATATAGATATATATATATATTTATATATGTGTGTGTAAGTATATATGTGTGTGTGAGTGATATATATATATATATATATTTATATATGTGTGTGTAAGTATATATGTGTGTGTGAGTGATATATATATATATATTTATATATGTGTGTGTAAGTATATATGTGTGTGTGAGTGATATATATATATATATATATATTTATATATGTGTGTGTGTGAGCAGTGCTGTATTTACCGCGAGGCATCCTAGGCGGATGCCTAGGGCGGCAAATTTTTGGGGGCCCCCAGCACTGGAAAAATAAAAAAAAATAAAAAAAAGACCGCGCTTGCAGGCAGAGACGGAGGTGAGAGGGGATCGGAAGATCCCCCCTCACCATCGCTCTGCCTGCCAGGCTGCACGGGGAGCTGAACAGGCAGCACAGAGAAACCTCCGTGCTGCCTGTTCGGCTCCCCGTGCAGTGTGAGTCTGAATGTTATGTGTGATGTGGGGTCATGAAATGGAGGTGATGGGGCATGTCTTGTGTGTAACGTGGGTGTGCAGCTTGGGTAGGGGGGTGCCCGGATTTTGTCTGCCTAGGGCAGCACAAAATCAAGATACACCACTGTGTGTGAGTATATATATGCGTGTGTGTGTGCATGCAGTGTTGGCACTTTGAGCTCTGCTAACTGGTTTCATGGGCACTCTGGCCCAAAAATGTTCACCATCACTGGTATGGATTAAACACTAACTGATGCAAAAATTGAGTTCGATGCCCATTAAATGTAATTATGTCACATGAATGATGTTCACCTTTTCGGTAGAAGAACCCCTTTTTCATCTGGTGACAAACTATATAAGTATGTTTTTTGTTGCCATAATATTTATTACATGCCCTTAAAAGGCAGTTTTAGTAGGTCTGCTCAGGTGCATGATGTCATAAAGGGAATTAAGTGACATCACAATGCTTGTCATGTTTAAAGCAGGACTGCTGCTGCTTGAATAGTTATAGACCAATCGACAGCAGTCATGGTCAGAGCACAGAGTAATGAAATCACTATAAGTGTTTCATTTCAAAATGTTGAAACCGGGAGGAGAAAGAAGTGAGTGCATTTTATTAATTGTATCAAGTGTGATTTAAATGGAGTAGAGGAATGTGTTGATTTAAATTTCCATCATGTTTATTGCATGTTAATACCATGTGCTTATTCCTTCATGTCATGCTCCTATATGGTACTGTGTCATGTAGAGATAAAGTGCAAAGATATCATTGCACACTGTGTAGATGACCATAAAGTGATTCCCTATAGTAACTAGAGAAACCTGGTTGTGAATGTCATGCATAGAATATAATCCTTAATGTATTTTAGGAGGAAACAGAAAAGAAAGCGTGTTCGGAAGCAGAGAAGGAAGAGGGGGAAGGAATTGAAGATGACAATATGGCAGAACGAAAGTCGTCGTATAACGGTAAAACTAGACACTTTACCATTCTAGGTTTATGCTATATTTACATTGATGCTGCAGGAACACATCTATAACATATACTGCTGTACAATACAAGTAGGTAACCCCTTGAGGACAAATGATGTGCCAGGCATATTACAGTTACAAAGTAGTTTAGGTTGAAAAAAGGACTCGTGTTCAACCCTTTTCCTATTCTTGTTTACTGCTGTTGATTAACTCTTTAAGGACCAGGGATTTTCCAAGGCCAAGGAACAGAGCGTTTTTCAATTTTTAATATGCGGTTTTTGAAACATAATTTTCCTCTCTCTCATTTAACGCACCCATACAAGTAATATGTTATTTTTAAAGGACAGTTAGAGCTTTCTTTTGATACCCTTTACATAAAAATTATTTACATTTTAGTATTAAAAAATACATATAAAAGAGGAAATTTTTGGTGAAAAAAAAGTTTTTCCCCATTATTTTCCCAATAATAAGCTACACAACTAGTGCAACACTAACCTACTTATTCCCCCTAATTCACTAACTAATAAAAAAGAAAAACATTGGTTCCCAAACATCCCTAAACAAAAAAGACATAAAAAAAACTCTGAAGAGTGCGATGTCAGATCCATAAAAATCAAGCAACAGGCATGCAGGGGTTACATTTTATAAAATAAATATATTCAAATTACCTTTATTTATTAAAAAAAACTTTATAAATTGCAAAAATAAAAAAATTTGTAAAAAAAAACAACTAAATGAGGGCCATAAAGTGGAAGGAAACTGCAAATCAGCATTGAAAGTTTTTTTTTTCTCTCATACAAGTTCTTTATTTATTTTTACTTCTTTTCACATGAAAAAGCTAAAGGACTTCCCCTAACAACTTAAATTCATTATTTGCAGTGTTAACTCACTCATTGATGCTCTGTTTGCAATACTGAAATATACTTTTAGATTTTTTGTGATTGTTGCAGAACTTTTCAATTTAGAGCACACTGAAGCCATCAGCAGCTTTTGGTCAGTGACCAATATCTGAGTTCTTGCTGTATAAATAATACCTTTCCACAATGTGACAATTTAATGTATAATAGCTTTTATCTTAAGCATTTACTGTCTTTAGAAATTATCATCAGAATGTAAGTAAGGTCAGGTTATAGAGCATGATCATTTGACCTCAATCTGATATTCTTAATTCTGTTTTTCAGACTTTTGGATAATGGAGAAGACAACATGGAGAATAATATCCGAAACTGATTTAATTTAATAAAATATTTTTCATCTATTGACGTGATGAGATGTTATTGGGTTAAATAAAAGTGAGGTAAAAATAATAAGAGATTATGGCATTGAAGCTAGACATGTGCATTCGTTTTCAGACGAATGCATTTTCGTCCGAAAATAGCATTTTCGTCCATTCGTCCGAAAAACGAATAACGAAAATGCTAAACTAACGAAAGACTAACGAAAGACAAATGAACGAATGGTTAATAAACGAAAATCATTCGTCCATTCATGCTATTGGCATTCTATAAACCGAAATAGAGTCGGTTTATAGAATACAAATAGCATTACATATACATTCCATAAACCGACATAATGAACGACTTTCAGTTTATGGAATGCATGTAATACTATTGGCTTTCTTATGAATGGGGCTCTCGTTCGGTTTATAGAAAGACAATACTACTACAAGTTTTCTATAAACCGAAGGTCTATAAACCGAAGGTCGTTCGGTTTATAGACTTTCGGTTTATAGAATACATAGAAATACATGTAATTCTATGTATTCTATAAACCGAAAGTCTATAAACCGAACGTCTTTCGGCTTATAGAATCCTTATAGTACTATTGCCTTTCTATGAACTGAACGAGAGCCCCATTCATAAGAATTTGCTAATGCATACACTCCATGGTCCACTTCCCTAGACATGCTTATATATATTCAGAATGTGATCTGTCTGAGACATATAACCACTGCAGGTTAAAGGGAACAATCTTGGAGCTAATGTCACAATCTAATGCCATGTGTGCTTAGCATGCACTTTATTAGGCTCAAAGGGAGCATTAGTAGACATTAATGCCTTGAACACTATGAATATAACACTGTACTACAAACACTGAAGAAAATAAAGTGAAGGTAATTTACACTGACAGCTGGAGTGCCTATTAATCCTGGTGAGTGGGACTTTTATATTCTTTGTAGACAATAGCGTTGAGCGGACATCTGGACGTTCGAGTTTGGCGGGTTCGGCCGAACTTCGAAAAAATGTCCGGGTCCGTGCTCGAACTTGACCCCGAACTTGACCCCGAACTCCATTGAAGTCAATGGGGACATGAACTTTTGGCCACTAAAATGCCTCTAAAAAAGTCCTGGAAAGGGCTAGAGGGCTGCAAAATGAAGTAAAATGTGGGTAAGAGTAGGACAAGTGCCCTGCAAGCAAATGTGGATAGGGAAATAACTTAAAATAACCAAAAATACATACAAATTAAAAATACAGCTGAGCCATAAAATAGCACTAGATGGAATCTTTGATTTTAGCTGTGGAAGAACATAAATCTAAAGCTAAAGCATGGCTGCCAGGAGGATCAACAGAATTATCCATTTGAGAGAGGGTTGGAGTGCAGGCTATTCTCTTTCAGTTTATACTAAGTGACTTATAGGTTGAGGAGGCGGTGACCGTGGCGGTGTAGGTGGAAGCTGCGCTGGAGGAGGTAGCCAACACTGTTTTTTATTTGTTTTTGTTTTTTTAAATTGGGGTAGCCCCCAAAATATTGGGACATATAACAACAGAAAACAAAGAATAAGTGCACTTGAGTATAACAATGACTGGGTGAGTCCAAAGCTATACATTCCTTTTATATCAATAAACACGACTTATTTATTTACCATGCAGTGATCAAGTGATTGGGATCCATTCATCACTCTGGTGCTTTGCAGGGCTCATTAGACCTTGGGGACTTGTATCATCAAATTGTTTTTTACTTATTTATTTGAGGATATGCTTCCATCTATATAGTGAGTATACATGTGTGTGTGTGTGTGAGCATATATATGTGTGTGTGAGTATATATGTGTGTGTGTGAGTATATTTGCGTGTGTGTATGTGTTTGAGTGTGTGTGTGTGTAAGTGTGTACAGAGCCGGCTTTAAGTGTTCCGGCGCCCTGTGCGGGCTTCCCCCATGGCGCCCCCCCCGTCTTTCACCCCACTATGTATGTGTCCCTTTCCTCTTCCTTGCCATGTCTGTCTCTCCCCCCCCCTCCACGTGTTCTGTCTCTCTCCCACCTCCTGTCTCTCTCTCTTCCCCCTCGCTTGTTCTGTTTCTCTATCCCCCCTCCACCTTTTCTGTCTCTCTCTCTCTCCCTCTGTTCTGTCTCTCTCTCTCCCCCCCTTCCCCCTGTTCTGTCTCTCTCTCTCTCTCTCCCCTCCCCCTGTTCTGTCTCTCTCTCTCCCCTCCCCCTGTTCTGTCTCTCTCACTCCCTTCCCCCTGTTCTGTCTCTCTCTCCCCTCCCCCTGTTCTGTCTCTCTCTCCCCCTGTTCTGTCCTTCTCTCACCCCCTGTTCTGCCTCTCTCTCTCCCCTCCCCCTGTTCTGTCTCTCTCTGCCCCTGTTCTGTCCTTCTCTCACCCCCTGTTCTGCCTCTCTCTCCACCCTCCCCCTGTTCTGCCTCTCACCCCCTGTTCTGTCCTTCTCTCACCCCCTGTTCTGCCTCTCTCTCCCCCTCCCCCTGTTCTGTCTCTCTCTCTCCCTGTTCTGTCCTTCTCTCACCCCCTGTTCTGCCTCTCTCTCCCCCCTCCCCCTGTTCTGCCTCTCACACCCTGTTCTGTCCTTCTCTCACCCCCTGTTCTGCCTCTCTCCCCCCTACCCCTGTTCTGCCTCTCACCCCCTGTTCTGCCTCTCTCTCCCCCCTCCCCCTGTTCTGCCTCTCACCCCCTGTTCTGTCCTTCTCTCACCCCCTGTTCTGCCTCTCTCTCCCCCTCCCTCTGTTCTGTCTCTCTCTCCCCCTGTTCTGTCCTTCTCTCACCCCTCCCCCTGTTCTGCCTCTCACCCCCTGTTCTGTCGTTCTCTCACCCCCTGTTCTGCCTCTCTCTCCCCCTCCCCCTGTTCTGTCTCTCTCTCCCCCTGTTCTGTCCTTCTCTCACCCCCTGTTCTGCCTCTCTCTCCCCCTCCCCCTGTTCTGTCTCTCTCTCCCCCTGTTCTGTCCTTCTCTCACCCCCTGTTCTGCCTCTCTCTCCCCCCTCCCCCTGTTCTGCCTCTCACCCCCTGTTCTGTCCTTCTCTCACCCCGTTCTGCCTCTCTCCCCCCCTACCCCTGTTCTGCCTCTCACCCCGTTCTGCCTCTCTCCCCCCCTACCCCTGATCTGCCTCTCACCATCTGTTCTGTCCTTCTCTCACCCCCTGTTGTCTCCCCCCCCCCCTTGCCTGCAAATGTGGTTCAAGGGAGGGGGCGGAGCTAACTGGCTCAGCGGTGTAGCTCTGCCCCCACCCTGTGAAACAGAGCAGCGTCTGCTTCACAGGGAGCCACAGACAGCAATAGAAAGTGTTGCTCGGCTCTCCATGCCTGCATTAAGCCCCCTCCCAGACCCAGCACAGCATGCCGAGCAGAGGGCTGGTGAGGGGGGATCTTTTGATCACCCCCATCCAGTGACACTACCGGCTTTTTTTTTTACTTTTTTTTTTTTCAATGGCTGGGCAGGCGCCCCCTGGAGTGTTGCGCCCTGTGCGATCGCACAGGTCGCACACCCCTAAGGCCGGCCCTGAGTGTGTATAAATGTGTGTATACAAGCTGGATATAAAGCTAAGATAAGTAATTACAAACTTCTATTTTATTTATTTGAGGTTTGTTCCTTCTATTAATATTAAGTTGTATGTCTGATACCATTCTAATAATTCTGATAAATTTTTTATGTTAAACAATTTTATAAATGACACATTGACACAATGTAATATTTAGACGATAAGTTATAACCTAATATATCCAAATAAAGATATATAGTATAAAAAAGTGTGTGTGAGTATAAATGTGTGTGTAAGTATATATGTGTGTGTGAGTGATATAGATATATATATATATTTATATATGTGTGTGTAAGTATATATGTGTGTGTGAGTGATATATATATATATATATATATTTATATATGTGTGTGTGTGAGCAGTGCTGTATTTACCGCGAGGCATCCTAGGCGGATGCCTAGGGCGGCAAATTTGTGGGGGCCCCCAGCACTGGAAAAATAAAAAAAAATAAAAAAAAGACCGCGCTTGCAGGCAGAGACGGAGGTGAGAGGGGATCGGAAGATCCCCCCTCACCATCGCTCTGCCTGCCAGGCTGCACGGGGAGCTGAACAGGCAGCACAGAGAAACCTCCGTGCTGCCTGTTCGGCTCCCCGTGCAGTGTGAGTCTGAATGTTATGTGTGATGTGGGGTCATGAAATGGAGGTGATGGGGCATGTCTTGTGTGTAACGTGGGTGTGCAGCTTGGGTAGGGGGGTACCCGGATTTTGTCTGCCTAGGGCAGCACAAAATCAAGATACACCACTGTGTGTGAGTATATATATGCGTGTGTGTGTGCATGCAGTGTTGGCACTTTGAGCTCTGCTAACTGGTTTCATGGGCACTCTGGCCCAAAAATGTTCACCATCACTGGTATGGATTAAACACTAACTGATGCAAAAATTGAGTTCGATGCCCATTAAATGTAATTATGTCACATGAATGATGTTCACCTTTTCGGTAGAAGAACCCCTTTTTCATCTGGTGACAAACTATATAAGTATGTTTTTTGTTGCCATAATATTTATTACATGCCCTTAAAAGGCAGTTTTAGTAGGTCTGCTCAGGTGCATGATGTCATAAAGGGAATTAAGTGACATCACAATGCTTGTCATGTTTAAAGCAGGACTGCTGCTGCTTGAATAGTTATAGACCAATCGACAGCAGTCATGGTCAGAGCACAGAGTAATGAAATCACTATAAGTGTTTCATTTCAAAATGTTGAAACCGGGAGGAGAAAGAAGTGAGTGCATTTTATTAATTGTATCAAGTGTGATTTAAATGGAGTAGAGGAATGTGTTGATTTAAATTTCCATCATGTTTATTGCATGTTAATACCATGTGCTTATTCCTTCATGTCATGCTCCTATATGGTACTGTGTCATGTAGAGATAAAGTGCAAAGATATCATTGCACACTGTGTAGATGACCATAAAGTGATTCCCTATAGTAACTAGAGAAACCTGGTTGTGAATGTCATGCATAGAATATAATCCTTAATGTATTTTAGGTGGAAACAGAAAAGAAAGCGTGTTCGGAAGCAGAGAAGGAAGAGGGGGAAGGAATTGAAGATGACAATATGGCAGAACGAAAGTCGTCGTATAACGGTAAAACTAGACACTTTACCATTCTAGGTTTATGCTATATTTACAGTGATGCTGCAGGAACACATCTATAACATATACTGCTGTACAATACAAGTAGGTAACCCCTTGAGGACAAATGATGTGCCAGGCATATTACAGTTACAAAGTAGTTTAGGTTGAAAAAAGGACTCGTGTTCAACCCTTTTCCTATTCTTGTTTACTGCTGTTGATTAACTCTTTAAGGACCAGGGATTTTCCAAGGCCAAGGAACAGAGCGTTTTTCAATTTTTAATATGCGGTTTTTGAAACATAATTTTCCTCTCTCTCATTTAACGCACCCATACAAGTAATATGTTATTTTTAAAGGACAGTTAGAGCTTTCTTTTGATACCCTTTACATAAAAATTATTTACATTTTAGTATTAAAAAATACATATAAAAGAGGAAATTTTTGGTGAAAAAAAAGTTTTTCCCCATTATTTTCCCAATAATAAGCTACACAACTAGTGCAACACTAACCTACTTATTCCCCCTAATTCACTAACTAATAAAAAAGAAAAACATTGGTTCCCAAACATCCCTAAACAAAAAAGACATAAAAAAAACTCTGAAGAGTGCGATGTCAGATCCATAAAAATCAAGCAACAGGCATGCAGGGGTTACATTTTATAAAATAAATATATTCAAATTACCTTTATTTATTAAAAAAAACTTTATAAATTGCAAAAATAAAAAAATTTGTAAAAAAAAACAACTAAATGAGGGCCATAAAGTGGAAGGAAACTGATCACAGTTACAAACTGTGATCAGCATTGAAAGTTTTTTTTTTCTCTCATACAAGTTCTTTATTTATTTTTACTTCTTTTCACATGAAAAAGCTAAAGGACTTCCCCTAACAACTTAAATTCATTATTTGCAGTGTTAACTCACTCATTGATGCTCTGTTTGCAATACTGAAATATACTTTTAGATTTTTTGTGATTGTTGCAGAACTTTTCAATTTAGAGCACACTGAAGCCATCAGCAGCTTTTGGTCAGTGACCAATATCTGAGTTCTTGCTGTATAAATAATACCTTTCCACAATGTGACAATTTAATGTATAATAGCTTTTATCTTAAGCATTTACTGTCTTTAGAAATTATCATCAGAATGTAAGTAAGGTCAGGTTATAGAGCATGATCATTTGACCTCAATCTGATATTCTTAATTCTGTTTTTCAGACTTTTGGATAATGGAGAAGACAACATGGAGAATAATATCCGAAACTGATTTAATTTAATAAAATATTTTTCATCTATTGACGTGATGAGATGTTATTGGGTTAAATAAAAGTGAGGTAAAAATAATAAGAGATTATGGCATTGAAGCTAGACATGTGCATTCGTTTTCAGACGAATGCATTTTCGTCCGAAAATAGCATTTTCGTCCATTCGTCCGAAAAACGAATAACGAAAATGCTAAACTAACGAAAGACTAACGAAAGACAAATGAACGAATGGTTAATAAACGAAAACCATTCGTCCATTCATGCTATTGGCATTCTATAAACCGAAATAGAGTCGGTTTATAGAATACAAATAGCATTACATATACATTCCATAAACCGACATAATGAACGACTTTCAGTTTATGGAATGCATGTAATACTATTGGCTTTCTTATGAATGGGGCTCTCGTTCGGTTTATAGAAAGACAATACTACTACAAGTTTTCTATAAACCGAAGGTCTATAAACCGAAGGTCGTTCGGTTTATAGACTTTCGGTTTATAGAATACATAGAAATACATGTAATTCTATGTATTCTATAAACCGAAAGTCTATAAACCGAACGTCTTTCGGCTTATAGAATCCTTATAGTACTATTGCCTTTCTATGAACTGAACGAGAGCCCCATTCATAAGAATTTGCTAATGCATACACTCCATGGTCCACTTCCCTAGACATGCTTATATATATTCAGAATGTGATCTGTCTGAGACATATAACCACTGCAGGTTAAAGGGAACAATCTTGGAGCTAATGTCACAATCTAATGCCATGTGTGCTTAGCATGCACTTTATTAGGCTCAAAGGGAGCATTAGTAGACATTAATGCCTTGAACACTATGAATATAACACTGTACTACAAACACTGAAGAAAATAAAGTGAAGGTAATTTACACTGACAGCTGGAGTGCCTATTAATCCTGGTGAGTGGGACTTTTATATTCTTTGTAGACAATAGCGTTGAGCGGACATCTGGACGTTCGAGTTTGGCGGGTTCGGCCGAACTTCGAAAAAATGTCCGGGTCCGTGCTCGAACTTGACCCCGAACTTGACCCCGAACTCCATTGAAGTCAATGGGGACATGAACTTTTGGCCACTAAAATGCCTCTAAAAAAGTCCTGGAAAGGGCTAGAGGGCTGCAAAATGAAGTAAAATGTGGGTAAGAGTAGGACAAGTGCCCTGCAAGCAAATGTGGATAGGGAAATAACTTAAAATAACCAAAAATACATACAAATTAAAAATACAGCTGAGCCATAAAATAGCACTAGATGGAATCTTTGATTTTAGCTGTGGAAGAACATAAATCTAAAGCTAAAGCATGGCTGCCAGGAGGATCAACAGAATTATCCATTTGAGAGAGGGTTGGAGTGCAGGCTATTCTCTTTCAGTTTATACTAAGTGACTTATAGGTTGAGGAGGCGGTGACCGTGGCGGTGTAGGTGGAAGCTGCGCTGGAGGAGGTAGCCAACACTGTTTTTTATTTGTTTTTGTTTTTTTAAATTGGGGTAGCCCCCAAAATATTGGGACATATAACAACAGAAAACAAAGAATAAGTGCACTTGAGTATAACAATGACTGGGTGAGTCCAAAGCTATACATTCCTTTTATATCAATAAACACGACTTATTTATTTACCATGCAGTGATCAAGTGATTGGGATCCATTCATCACTCTGGTGCTTTGCAGGGCTCATTAGACCTTGGGGACTTGTATCATCAAATTGTTTTTTACTTATTTATTTGAGGATATGCTTCCATCTATATAGTGAGTATACATGTGTGTGTGTGTGTGAGCATATATATGTGTGTGTGAGTATATATGTGTGTGTGTGAGTATATTTGCGTGTGTGTATGTGTTTGAGTGTGTGTGTGTGTAAGTGTGTACAGAGCCGGCTTTAAGTGTTCCGGCGCCCTGTGCGGGCTTCCCCCATGGCGCCCCCCCCCGTCTTTCACCCCACTATGTATGTGTCCCTTTCCTCTTCCTTGCCATGTCTGTCTCTCCCACCCCCTCCACGTGTTCTGTCTCTCTCCCACCTCCTGTCTCTCTCTCTTCCCCCTCGCTTGTTCTGTTTCTCTATCCCCCCTCCACCTGTTCTGTCTCTCTCTCTCTCCCTCTGTTCTGTCTCTCTCTCTACCCCCCCTTCCCCCTGTTCTGTCTCTCTCTCTCTCTCTCCCCTCCCCCTGTTCTGTCTCTCTCTCTCCCCTCCCCCTGTTCTGTCTCTCTCACTCCCTTCCCCCTGTTCTGTCTCTCTCTCACCTCCCCCTGTTCTGTCTCTCTCTCCCCCTGTTCTGTCCTTCTCTCACCCCCTGTTCTGCCTCTCTCTCTCCCCTCCCCCTGTTCTGTCTCTCTCTGCACCTGTTCTGTCCTTCTCTCACCCCCTGTTCTGCCTCTCTCTCCACCCTCCCCCTGTTCTGCCTCTCACCCCCTGTTCTGTCCTTCTCTCACCCCCTGTTCTGCCTCTCTCTCCCCCTCCCCCTGTTCTGTCTCTCTCTCTCCCTGTTCTGTCCTTCTCTCACCCCCTGTTCTGCCTCTCTCTCCCCCCTCCCCCTGTTCTGCCTCTCACACCCTGTTCTGTCCTTCTCTCACCCCCTGTTCTGCCTCTCTCCCCCCTACCCCTGTTCTGCCTCTCACCCCCTGTTCTGCCTCTCTCTCCCCCCTCCCCCTGTTCTGCCTCTCACCCCCTGTTCTGTCCTTCTCTCACCCCCTGTTCTGCCTCTCTCTCCCCCTCCCTCTGTTCTGTCTCTCTCTCCCCCTGTTCTGTCCTTCTCTCACCCCTCCCCCTGCTCTGCCTCTCACCCCCTGTTCTGTCCTTCTCTCACCCCCTGTTCTGCCTCTCTCTCCCCCTCCCCCTGTTCTGTCTCTCTCTCCCCCTGTTCTGTCCTTCTCTCACCCCCTGTTCTGCCTCTCTCTCCCCCCTCCCCCTGTTCTGCCTCTCACCCCCTGTTCTGTCCTTCTCTCACCCCGTTCTGCCTCTCTCCCCCCCTACCCCTGATCTGCCTCTCACCCCCTGTTCTGTCCTTCTCTCACCCCCTGTTGTCTCCCCACCACCCCCTTGCCTGCAAATGTGGTTCAAGGGAGGGGGCGGAGCTAACTGGCTCAGCGGTGTAGCTCTGCCCCCACCCTGTGAAACAGAGCAGCGTCTGCTTCACAGGGAGCCACAGACAGCAATAGAAAGTGTTGCTCGGCTCTCCATGCCTGCATTAAGCCCCCTCCCAGACCCAGCACAGCATGCCGAGCAGAGGGCTGGTGAGGGGGGATCTTTTGATCACCCCCATCCAGTGCCACTACCGGCTTTTTTTTTTACTTTTTTTTTTTTCAATGGCTGGGCAGGCGCCCCTGGAGTGTTGCGCCCTGTGCGATCGCACAGGTCGCACACCCCTAAGGCCGGCCCTGAGTGTGTATAAATGTGTGTATACAAGCTGGATATAAAGCTAAGATAAGTAATTACAAACTTCTATTTTATTTATTTGAGGTTTGTTCCTTCTATTAATATTAAGTTGTATGTCTGATACCATTCTAATAATTCTGATAAATTTTATATGTTAAACAATTTTATAAATGACACATTGACACAATGTAATATTTAGACGATAAGTTATAACCTAATATATCCAAATAAAGATATATAGTATAAAAAAGTGTGTGTGAGTATAAATGTGTGTGTAAGTATATATGTGTGTGTGAGTGATATAGATATATATATATATATATTTATATATGTGTGTGTAAGTATATATGTGTGTGTGAGTGATATATATATATATATATATATTTATATATGTGTGTGTGTGAGCAGTGCTGTATTTACCGCGAGGCATCCTAGGCGGATGCCTAGGGCGGCAAATTTTTGGGGGCCCCCAGCACTGGAAAAATAAAAAAAAATTAAAAAAAGACCGCGCTTGCAGGCAGAGACGGAGGTGAGAGGGGATCGGAAGATCCCCCCTCACCATCGCTCTGCCTGCCAGGCTGCACGGGGAGCTGAACAGGCAGCACAGAGAAACCTCCGTGCTGCCTGTTCGGCTCCCCGTGCAGTGTGAGTCTGAATGTTATGTGTGATGTGGGGTCATGAAATGGAGGTGATGGGGCATGTCTTGTGTGTAACGTGGGTGTGCAGCTTGGGTAGGGGGGTGCCCGGATTTTGTCTGCCTAGGGCAGCACAAAATCAAGATACACCACTGTGTGTGAGTATATATATGCGTGTGTGTGTGCATGCAGTGTTGGCACTTTGAGCTCTGCTAACTGGTTTCATGGGCACTCTGGCCCAAAAATGTTCACCATCACTGGTATGGATTAAACACTAACTGATGCAAAAATTGAGTTCGATGCCCATTAAATGTAATTATGTCACATGAATGATGTTCACCTTTTCGGTAGAAGAACCCCTTTTTCATCTGGTGACAAACTATATAAGTATGTTTTTTGTTGCCATAATATTTATTACATGCCCTTAAAAGGCAGTTTTAGTAGGTCTGCTCAGGTGCATGATGTCATAAAGGGAATTAAGTGACATCACAATGCTTGTCATGTTTAAAGCAGGACTGCTGCTGCTTGAATAGTTATAGACCAATCGACAGCAGTCATGGTCAGAGCACAGAGTAATGAAATCACTATAAGTGTTTCATTTCAAAATGTTGAAACCGGGAGGAGAAAGAAGTGAGTGCATTTTATTAATTGTATCAAGTGTGATTTAAATGGAGTAGAGGAATGTGTTGATTTAAATTTCCATCATGTTTATTGCATGTTAATACCATGTGCTTATTCCTTCATGTCATGCTCCTATATGGTACTGTGTCATGTAGAGATAAAGTGCAAAGATATCATTGCACACTGTGTAGATGACCATAAAGTGATTCCCTATAGTAACTAGAGAAACCTGGTTGTGAATGTCATGCATAGAATATAATCCTTAATGTATTTTAGGAGGAAACAGAAAAGAAAGCGTGTTCGGAAGCAGAGAAGGAAGAGGGGGAAGGAATTGAAGATGACAATATGGCAGAACGAAAGTCGTCGTATAACGGTAAAACTAGACACTTTACCATTCTAGGTTTATGCTATATTTACAGTGATGCTGCAGGAACACATCTATAACATATACTGCTGTACAATACAAGTAGGTAACCCCTTGAGGACAAATGATGTGCCAGGCATATTACAGTTACAAAGTAGTTTAGGTTGAAAAAAGGACTCGTGTTCAACCCTTTTCCTATTCTTGTTTACTGCTGTTGATTAACTCTTTAAGGACCAGGGATTTTCCAAGGCCAAGGAACAGAGCGTTTTTCAATTTTTAATATGCGGTTTTTGAAACATAATTTTCCTCTCTCTCATTTAACGCACCCATACAAGTAATATGTTATTTTTAAAGGACAGTTAGAGCTTTCTTTTGATACCCTTTACATAAAAATTATTTACATTTTAGTATTAAAAAATACATATAAAAGAGGAAATTTTTGGTGAAAAAAAAGTTTTTCCCCATTATTTTCCCAATAATAAGCTACACAACTAGTGCAACACTAACCTACTTATTCCCCCTAATTCACTAACTAATAAAAAAGAAAAACATTGGTTCCCAAACATCCCTAAACAAAAAAGACATAAAAAAAACTCTGAAGAGTGCGATGTCAGATCCATAAAAATCAAGCAACAGGCATGCAGGGGTTACATTTTATAAAATAAATATATTCAAATTACCTTTATTTATTAAAAAAAACTTTATAAATTGCAAAAATAAAAAAATTTGTAAAAAAAAACAACTAAATGAGGGCCATAAAGTGGAAGGAAACTGATCACAGTTACAAACTGTGATCAGCATTGAAAGTTTTTTTTTTCTCTCATACAAGTTCTTTATTTATTTTTACTTCTTTTCACATGAAAAAGCTAAAGGACTTCCCCTAACAACTTAAATTCATTATTTGCAGTGTTAACTCACTCATTGCTGCTCTGTTTGCAATACTGAAATATACTTTTAGATTTTTTGTGATTGTTGCAGAACTTTTCAATTTAGAGCACACTGAAGCCATCAGCAGCTTTTGGTCAGTGACCAATATCTGAGTTCTTGCTGTATAAATAATACCTTTCCACAATGTGACAATTTAATGTATAATAGCTTTTATCTTAAGCATTTACTGTCTTTAGAAATTATCATCAGAATGTAAGTAAGGTCAGGTTATAGAGCATGATCATTTGACCTCAATCTGATATTCTTAATTCTGTTTTTCAGACTTTTGGATAATGGAGAAGACAACATGGAGAATAATATCCGAAACTGATTTAATTTAATAAAATATTTTTCATCTATTGACGTGATGAGATGTTATTGGGTTAAATAAAAGTGAGGTAAAAATAATAAGAGATTATGGCATTGAAGCTAGACATGTGCATTCGTTTTCAGACGAATGCATTTTCGTCCGAAAATAGCATTTTCGTCCATTCGTCCGAAAAACGAATAACGAAAATGCTAAACTAACGAAAGACTAACGAAAGACAAATGAACGAATGGTTAATAAACGAAAATCATTCGTCCATTCATGCTATTGGCATTCTATAAACCGAAATAGAGTCGGTTTATAGAATACAAATAGCATTACATATACATTCCATAAACCGACATAATGAACGACTTTCAGTTTATGGAATGCATGTAATACTATTGGCTTTCTTATGAATGGGGCTCTCGTTCGGTTTATAGAAAGACAATACTACTACAAGTTTTCTATAAACCGAAGGTCTATAAACCGAAGGTCGTTCGGTTTATAGACTTTCGGTTTATAGAATACATAGAAATACATGTAATTCTATGTATTCTATAAACCGAAAGTCTATAAACCGAACGTCTTTCGGCTTATAGAATCCTTATAGTACTATTGCCTTTCTATGAACTGAACGAGAGCCTCATTCATAAGAATTTGCTAATGCATACACTCCATGGTCCACTTCCCTAGACATGCTTATATATATTCAGAATGTGATCTGTCTGAGACATATAACCACTGCAGGTTAAAGGGAACAATCTTGGAGCTAATGTCACAATCTAATGCCATGTGTGCTTAGCATGCACTTTATTAGGCTCAAAGGGAGCATTAGTAGACATTAATGCCTTGAACACTATGAATATAACACTGTACTACAAACACTGAAGAAAATAAAGTGAAGGTAATTTACACTGACAGCTGGAGTGCCTATTAATCCTGGTGAGTGGGACTTTTATATTCTTTGTAGACAATAGCGTTGAGCGGACATCTGGACGTTCGAGTTTGGCGGGTTCGGCCGAACTTCGAAAAAATGTCCGGGTCCGTGCTCGAACTTGACCCCGAACTTGACCCCGAACTCCATTGAAGTCAATGGGGACATGAACTTTTGGCCACTAAAATGCCTCTAAAAAAGTCCTGGAAAGGGCTAGAGGGCTGCAAAATGAAGTAAAATGTGGGTAAGAGTAGGACAAGTGCCCTGCAAGCAAATGTGGATAGGGAAATAACTTAAAATAACCAAAAATACATACAAATTAAAAATACAGCTGAGCCATAAAATAGCACTAGATGGAATCTTTGATTTTAGCTGTGGAAGAACATAAATCTAAAGCTAAAGCATGGCTGCCAGGAGGATCAACAGAATTATCCATTTGAGAGAGGGTTGGAGTGCAGGCTATTCTCTTTCAGTTTATACTAAGTGACTTATAGGTTGAGGAGGCGGTGACCGTGGCGGTGTAGGTGGAAGCTGCGCTGGAGGAGGTAGCCAACACTGTTTTTTATTTGTTTTTGTTTTTTTAAATTGGGGTAGCCCCCAAAATATTGGGACATATAACAACAGAAAACAAAGAATAAGTGCACTTGAGTATAACAATGACTGGGTGAGTCCAAAGCTATACATTCCTTTTATATCAATAAACACGACTTATTTATTTACCATGCAGTGATCAAGTGATTGGGATCCATTCATCACTCTGGTGCATTGCAGGGCTCATTAGACCTTGGGGACTTGTATCATCAAATTGTTTTTTACTTATTTATTTGAGGATATGCTTCCATCTATATAGTGAGTATACATGTGTGTGTGTGTGAGCATATATATGTGTGTGTGAGTATATATGTGTGTGTGTGAGTATATTTGCGTGTGTGTATGTGTTTGAGTGTGTGTGTGTGTAAGTGTGTACAGAGCCGGCTTTAAGTGTTCCGGCGCCCTGTGCGGGCTTTGCCCATGGCGCCCCCCCCCCCGTCTTTCACCCCACTATGTATGTGTCCCTTTCCTCTTCCTTGCCATGTCTGTCTCTCCCCCCCCCTCCACGTGTTCTGTCTCTCTCCCACCTCCTGTCTCTCTCTCTTCCCCCTCGCTTGTTCTGTTTCTCTATCCCCCCTCCACCTGTTCTGTCTCTCTCTCTCTCCCTCTGTTCTGTCTCTCTCTCTCCCCCCCCTTCCCCCTGTTCTGTCTCTCTCTCTCTCTCTCCCCTCCCCCTGTTCTGTCTCTCTCTCTCCCCTCCCCCTGTTCTGTCTCTCTCACTCCCTTCCCCCTGTTCTGTCTCTCTCTCCCCTCCCCCTGTTCTGTCTCTCTCTCCCCCTGTTCTGTCCTTCTCTCACCCCCTGTTCTGCCTCTCTCTCTCCCCTCCCCCTGTTCTGTCTCTCTCTCCCCCTGTTCTGTCCTTCTCTCACCCCCTGTTCTGCCTCTCTCTCCCCCCTCCCCCTGTTCTGCCTCTCACACCCTGTTCTGTCCTTCTCTCACCCCCTGTTCTGCCTCTCTCCCCCCTACCCCTGTTCTGCCTCTCACCCCCTGTTCTGCCTCTCTCTCCCCCCTCCCCCTGTTCTGCCTCTCACCCCCTGTTCTGTCCTTCTCTCACCCCCTGTTCTGCCTCTCTCTCCCCCTCCCTCTGTTCTGTCTCTCTCTCCCCCTGTTCTGTCCTTCTCTCACCCCTCCCCCTGTTCTGCCTCTCACCCCCTGTTCTGTCGTTCTCTCACCCCCTGTTCTGCCTCTCTCTCCCCCTCCCCCTGTTCTGTCTCTCTCTCCCCCTGTTCTGTCCTTCTCTCACCCCCTGTTCTGCCTCTCTCTCCCCCTCCCCCTGTTCTGTCTCTCTCTCCCCCTGTTCTGTCCTTCTCTCACCCCCTGTTCTGCCTCTCTCTCCCCCCTCCCCCTGTTCTGCCTCTCACCCCCTGTTCTGTCCTTCTCTCACCCCGTTCTGCCTCTCTCCCCCCCTACCCCTGTTCTGCCTCTCACCCCGTTCTGCCTCTCTCCCCCCCTACCCCTGATCTGCCTCTCTCCCCCCTCCCCCTGTTCTGCCTCTCACCCCCTGTTCTGTCCTTCTCTCACCCCGTTCTGCCTCTCTCCCCCCCTACCCCTGTTCTGCCTCTCACCCCGTTCTGCCTCTCTCCCCCCCTACCCCTGATCTGCCTCTCACCCCCTGTTCTGTCCTTCTCTCACCCCCTGTTGTCTCCCTCCCCCCCCCTTGCCTGCAAATGTGGTTCAAGGGAGGGGGCGGAGTTAACTGGCTCAGCGGTGTAGCTCTGCCCCCACCCTGTGAAACAGAGCAGCGTCTGCTTCACAGGGAGCCACAGACAGCAATAGAAAGTGTTGCTCGGCTCTCCATGCCTGCATTAAGCCCCCTCCCAGACCCAGCACAGCATGCCGAGCAGAGGGCTGGTGAGGGGGGATCTTTTGATCACCCCCATCCAGTGCCACTACCGGCTTTTTTTTTTACTTTTTTTTTTTTCAATGGCTGGGCAGGCGCCCCCTGGAGTGTTGCGCCCTGTGCGATCGCACAGGTCGCACACCCCTAAGGCCGGCCCTGAGTGTGTATAAATGTGTGTATACAAGCTGGATATAAAGCTAAGATAAGTAATTACAAACTTCTATTTTATTTATTTGAGGTTTGTTCCTTCTATTAATATTAAGTTGTATGTCTGATACCATTCTAATAATTCTGATAAATTTTATATGTTAAACAATTTTATAAATGACACATTGACACAATGTAATATTTAGACGATAAGTTATAACCTAATATATCCAAATAAAGATATATAGTATAAAAAAGTGTGTGTGAGTATAAATGTGTGTGTAAGTATATATGTGTGTGTGAGTGATATAGATATATATATATATATATTTATATATGTGTGTGTAAGTATATATGTGTGTGTGAGTGATATAGATATAGATATATATATATTTATATATGTGTGTGTAAGTATATATGTGTGTGTGAGTGATATATATATATATATATTTATATATGTGTGTGTGTGAGCAGTGCTGTATTTACCGCGAGGCATCCTAGGCGGATGCCTAGGGCGGCAAATTTTTGGGGGCCCCCAGCACTGGAAAAATAAAAAAAAATAAAAAAAAGACCGCGCTTGCAGGCAGAGACGGAGGTGAGAGGGGATCGGAAGATCCCCCCTCACCATCGCTCTGCCTGCCAGGCTGCACGGGGAGCTGAACAGGCAGCACAGAGAAACCTCCGTGCTGCCTGTTCGGCTCCCCGTGCAGTGTGAGTCTGAATGTTATGTGTGATGTGGGGTCATGAAATGGAGGTGATGGGGCATGTCTTGTGTGTAACGTGGGTGTGCAGCTTGGGTAGGGGGGTGCCCGGATTTTGTCTGCCTAGGGCAGCACAAAATCAAGATACACCACTGTGTGTGAGTATATATATGCGTGTGTGTGTGCATGCAGTGTTGGCACTTTGAGCTCTGCTAACTGGTTTCATGGGCACTCTGGCCCAAAAATGTTCACCATCACTGGTATGGATTAAACACTAACTGATGCAAAAATTGAGTTCGATGCCCATTAAATGTAATTATGTCACATGAATGATGTTCACCTTTTCGGTAGAAGAACCCCTTTTTCATCTGGTGACAAACTATATAAGTATGTTTTTTGTTGCCATAATATTTATTACATGCCCTTAAAAGGCAGTTTTAGTAGGTCTGCTCAGGTGCATGATGTCATAAAGGGAATTAAGTGACATCACAATGCTTGTCATGTTTAAAGCAGGACTGCTGCTGCTTGAATAGTTATAGACCAATCGACAGCAGTCATGGTCAGAGCACAGAGTAATGAAATCACTATAAGTGTTTCATTTCAAAATGTTGAAACCGGGAGGAGAAAGAAGTGAGTGCATTTTATTAATTGTATCAAGTGTGATTTAAATGGAGTAGAGGAATGTGTTGATTTAAATTTCCATCATGTTTATTGCATGTTAATACCATGTGCTTATTCCTTCATGTCATGCTCCTATATGGTACTGTGTCACGTAGAGATAAAGTGCAAAGATATCATTGCACACTGTGTAGATGACCATAAAGTGATTCCCTATAGTAACTAGAGAAACCTGGTTGTGAATGTCATGCATAGAATATAATCCTTAATGTATTTTAGGAGGAAACAGAAAAGAAAGCGTGTTCGGAAGCAGAGAAGGAAGAGGGGGAAGGAATTGAAGATGACAATATGGCAGAACGAAAGTCGTCGTATAACGGTAAAACTAGACACTTTACCATTCTAGGTTTATGCTATATTTACAGTGATGCTGCAGGAACACATCTATAACATATACTGCTGTACAATACAAGTAGGTAACCCCTTGAGGACAAATGATGTGCCAGGCATATTACAGTTACAAAGTAGTTTAGGTTGAAAAAAGGACTCGTGTTCAACCCTTTTCCTATTCTTGTTTACTGCTGTTGATTAACTCTTTAAGGACCAGGGATTTTCCAAGGCCAAGGAACAGAGCGTTTTTCAATTTTTAATATGCGGTTTTTGAAACATAATTTTCCTCTCTCTCATTTAACGCACCCATACAAGTAATATGTTATTTTTAAAGGACAGTTAGAGCTTTCTTTTGATACCCTTTACATAAAAATTATTTACATTTTAGTATTAAAAAATACATATAAAAGAGGAAATTTTTGGTGAAAAAAAAGTTTTTCCCCATTATTTTCCCAATAATAAGCTACACAACTAGTGCAACACTAACCTACTTATTCCCCCTAATTCACTAACTAATAAAAAAGAAAAACATTGGTTCCCAAACATCCCTAAACAAAAAAGACATAAAAAAAACTCTGAAGAGTGCGATGTCAGATCCATAAAAATCAAGCAACAGGCATGCAGGGGTTACATTTTATAAAATAAATATATTCAAATTACCTTTATTTATTAAAAAAAACTTTATAAATTGCAAAAATAAAAAAATTTGTAAAAAAAAACAACTAAATGAGGGCCATAAAGTGGAAGGAAACTGATCACAGTTACAAACTGTGATCAGCATTGAAAGTTTTTTTTTTCTCTCATACAAGTTCTTTATTTATTTTTACTTCTTTTCACATGAAAAAGCTAAAGGACTTCCCCTAACAACTTAAATTCATTATTTGCAGTGTTAACTCACTCATTGCTGCTCTGTTTGCAATACTGAAATATACTTTTAGATTTTTTGTGATTGTTGCAGAACTTTTCAATTTAGAGCACACTGAAGCCATCAGCAGCTTTTGGTCAGTGACCAATATCTGAGTTCTTGCTGTATAAATAATACCTTTCCACAATGTGACAATTTAATGTATAATAGCTTTTATCTTAAGCATTTACTGTCTTTAGAAATTATCATCAGAATGTAAGTAAGGTCAGGTTATAGAGCATGATCATTTGACCTCAATCTGATATTCTTAATTCTGTTTTTCAGACTTTTGGATAATGGAGAAGACAACATGGAGAATAATATCCGAAACTGATTTAATTTAATAAAATATTTTTCATCTATTGACGTGATGAGATGTTATTGGGTTAAATAAAAGTGAGGTAAAAATAATAAGAGATTATGGCATTGAAGCTAGACATGTGCATTCGTTTTCAGACGAATGCATTTTCGTCCGAAAATAGCATTTTCGTCCATTCGTCCGAAAAACGAATAACGAAAATGCTAAACTAACGAAAGACTAACGAAAGACAAATGAACGAATGGTTAATAAACGAAAATCATTCGTCCATTCATGCTATTGGCATTCTATAAACCGAAATAGAGTCGGTTTATAGAATACAAATAGCATTACATATACATTCCATAAACCGACATAATGAACGACTTTCAGTTTATGGAATGCATGTAATACTATTGGCTTTCTTATGAATGGGGCTCTCGTTCGGTTTATAGAAAGACAATACTACTACAAGTTTTCTATAAACCGAAGGTCTATAAACCGAAGGTCGTTCGGTTTATAGACTTTCGGTTTATAGAATACATAGAAATACATGTAATTCTATGTATTCTATAAACCGAAAGTCTATAAACCGAACGTCTTTCGGCTTATAGAATCCTTATAGTACTATTGCCTTTCTATGAACTGAACGAGAGCCCCATTCATAAGAATTTGCTAATGCATACACTCCATGGTCCACTTCCCTAGACATGCTTATATATATTCAGAATGTGATCTGTCTGAGACATATAACCACTGCAGGTTAAAGGGAACAATCTTGGAGCTAATGTCACAATCTAATGCCATGTGTGCTTAGCATGCACTTTATTAGGCTCAAAGGGAGCATTAGTAGACATTAATGCCTTGAACACTATGAATATAACACTGTACTACAAACACTGAAGAAAATAAAGTGAAGGTAATTTACACTGACAGCTGGAGTGCCTATTAATCCTGGTGAGTGGGACTTTTATATTCTTTGTAGACAATAGCGTTGAGCGGACATCTGGACGTTCGAGTTTGGCGGGTTCGGCCGAACTTCGAAAAAATGTCCGGGTCCGTGCTCGAACTTGACCCCGAACTTGACCCCGAACTCCATTGAAGTCAATGGGGACATGAACTTTTGGCCACTAAAATGCCTCTAAAAAAGTCCTGGAAAGGGCTAGAGGGCTGCAAAATGAAGTAAAATGTGGGTAAGAGTAGGACAAGTGCCCTGCAAGCAAATGTGGATAGGGAAATAACTTAAAATAACCAAAAATACATACAAATTAAAAATACAGCTGAGCCATAAAATAGCACTAGATGGAATCTTTGATTTTAGCTGTGGAAGAACATAAATCTAAAGCTAAAGCATGGCTGCCAGGAGGATCAACAGAATTATCCATTTGAGAGAGGGTTGGAGTGCAGGCTATTCTCTTTCAGTTTATACTAAGTGACTTATAGGTTGAGGAGGCGGTGACCGTGGCGGAGTAGGTGGAAGCTGCGCTGGAGGAGGTAGCCAACACTGTTTTTTATTTGTTTTTGTTTTTTTAAATTGGGGTAGCCCCCAAAATATTGGGACATATAACAACAGAAAACAAAGAATAAGTGCACTTGAGTATAACAATGACTGGGTGAGTCCAAAGCTATACATTCCTTTTATATCAATAAACACGACTTATTTATTTACCATGCAGTGATCAAGTGATTGGGATCCATTCATCACTCTGGTGCTTTGCAGGGCTCATTAGACCTTGGGGACTTGTATCATCAAATTGTTTTTTACTTATTTATTTGAGGATATGCTTCCATCTATATAGTGAGTATACATGTGTGTGTGTGTGAGCATATATATGTGTGTGTGAGTATATATGTGTGTGTGTGAGTATATTTGCGAATGGTTGTGAATGTCATGCATAGAATATAATCCTTAATGTATTTTAGGAGGAAACAGAAAAGAAAGCGTGTTCGGAAGCAGAGAAGGAAGAGGGGGAAGGAATTGAAGATGACAATATGGCAGAACGAAAGTCGTCGTATAACGGTAAAACTAGACACTTTACCATTCTAGGTTTATGCTATATTTACAGTGATGCTGCAGGAACACATCTATAACATATACTGCTGTACAATACAAGTAGGTAACCCCTTGAGGACAAATGATGTGCCAGGCATATTACAGTTACAAAGTAGTTTAGGTTGAAAAAAGGACTCGTGTTTAACCCTTTTCCTATTCTTGTTTACTGCTGTTGATTAACTCTTTAAGGACCAGGGATTTTCCAAGGCCAAGGAACAGAGCGTTTTTCAATTTTTAATATGCGGTTTTTGAAACATAATTTTCCTCTCTCTCATTTAACGCACCCATACAAGTAATATGTTATTTTTAAAAGACAGTTAGAGCTTTCTTTTGATACCCTTTACATAAAAATTATTTACATTTTAGTATTAAAAAATACATATAGAAGATGAAATTTTTGGTGAAAAAAAAGTTTTTCCCCATTATTTTCCCAATAATAAGCTACACAACTAGTGCAACACTAACCTACTTATTCCCCCTAATTCACTAACTAATAAAAAAGAAAAACATTGGTTCCCAAACATCCGTAAACAAAAAAGACATAAAAAAAACTCTGAAGAGTGCGATGTCAGATCCATAAAAATCAAGCAACAGGCATGCAGGGGATACATTTTATAAAATAAATATATTCAAATTACCTTTATTTATTAAAAAAAACTTTATAAATTGCAAAAATAAAAAAATTTGTAAAAAAAACCAACTAAATGAGGGCCATAAAGTGGAAGGAAACTGATCACAGTTACAAACTGTGATCAGCATTGAAAGTTTTTTTTTTCTCTCATACAAGTTCTTTATTTATTTTTACTTCTTTTCACATGAAAAAGCTAAAGGACTTCCCCTAACAACTTAAATTCATTATTTGCAGTGTTAACTCACTCATTGATGCTCTGTTTGCAATACTGAAATATACTTTTAGATTTTTTGTGATTGTTGCAGAACTTTTCAATTTAGAGCACACTGAAGCCATCAGCAGCTTTTGGTCAGTGACCAATATCTGAGTTCTTGCTGTATAAATAATACCTTTCAACAATGTGACAATTTAATGTATAATAGCTTTTATCTTAAGCATTTACTGTCTTTAGAAATTATCATCAGAATGTAAGTAAGGTCAGGTTATAGAGCATGATCATTTGACCTCAATCTGATATTCTTAATTCTGTTTTTCAGACTTTTGGATAATGGAGAAGACAACATGGAGAATAATATCCGAAACTGATTTAATTTAATAAAATATTTTTCATCTATTGACGTGATGAGATGTTATTGGGTTAAATAAAAGTGAGGTAAAAATAATAAGAGATTATGGCATTGAAGCTAGACATGTGCATTCGTTTTCAGACGAATGCATTTTCGTCCGAAAATAGCATTTTCGTCCATTCGTCCGAAAAACGAATAACGAAAATGCTAAACTAACGAAAGACTAACGAAAGACAAATGAACGAATGGTTAATAAACGAAAATCATTCGTCCATTCATGCTATTGGCATTCTATAAACCGAAATAGAGTCGGTTTATAGAATACAAATAGCATTACATATACATTCCATAAACCGACATAATGAACGACTTTCAGTTTATGGAATGCATGTAATACTATTGGCTTTCTTATGAATGGGGCTCTCGTTCGGTTTATAGAAAGACAATACTACTACAAGTTTTCTATAAACCGAAGGTCTATAAACCGAAGGTCGTTCGGTTTATAGACTTTCGGTTTATAGAATACATAGAAATACATGTAATTCTATGTATTCTATAAACCGAAAGTCTATAAACCGAACGTCTTTCGGCTTATAGAATCCTTATAGTACTATTGCCTTTCTATGAACTGAACGAGAGCCCCATTCATAAGAATTTGCTAATGCATACACTCCATGGTCCACTTCCCTAGACATGCTTATATATATTCAGAATGTGATCTGTCTGAGACATATAACCACTGCAGGTTAAAGGGAACAATCTTGGAGCTAATGTCACAATCTAATGCCATGTGTGCTTAGCATGCACTTTATTAGGCTCAAAGGGAGCATTAGTAGACATTAATGCCTTGAACACTATGAATATAACACTGTACTACAAACACTGAAGAAAATAAAGTGAAGGTAATTTACACTGACAGCTGGAGTGCCTATTAATCCTGGTGAGTGGGACTTTTATATTCTTTGTAGACAATAGCGTTGAGCGGACATCTGGACGTTCGAGTTTGGCGGGTTCGGCCGAACTTCGAAAAAATGTCCGGGTCCGTGCTCGAACTTGACCCCGAACTTGACCCCGAACTCCATTGAAGTCAATGGGGACATGAACTTTTGGCCACTAAAATGCCTCTAAAAAAGTCCTGGAAAGGGCTAGAGGGCTGCAAAATGAAGTAAAATGTGGGTAAGAGTAGGACAAGTGCCCTGCAAGCAAATGTGGATAGGGAAATAACTTAAAATAACCAAAAATACATACAAATTAAAAATACAGCTGAGCCATAAAATAGCACTAGATGGAATCTTTGATTTTAGCTGTGGAAGAACATAAATCTAAAGCTAAAGCATGGCTGCCAGGAGGATCAACAGAATTATCCATTTGAGAGAGGGTTGGAGTGCAGGCTATTCTCTTTCAGTTTATACTAAGTGACTTATAGGTTGAGGAGGCGGTGACCGTGGCGGTGTAGGTGGAAGCTGCGCTGGAGGAGGTAGCCAACACTGTTTTTTATTTGTTTTTGTTTTTTTAAATTGGGGTAGCCCCCAAAATATTGGGACATATAACAACAGAAAACAAAGAATAAGTGCACTTGAGTATAACAATGACTGGGTGAGTCCAAAGCTATACATTCCTTTTATATCAATAAACACGACTTATTTATTTACCATGCAGTGATCAAGTGATTGGGATCCATTCATCACTCTGGTGCTTTGCAGGGCTCATTAGACCTTGGGGACTTGTATCATCAAATTGTTTTTTACTTATTTATTTGAGGATATGCTTCCATCTATATAGTGAGTATACATGTGTGTGTGTGTGAGCATATATATGTGTGTGTGAGTATATATGTGTGTGTGTGAGTATATTTGCGTGTGTGTATGTGTTTGAGTGTGTGTGTGTGTAAGTGTGTACAGAGCCGGCTTTAAGTGTTCCGGCGCCCTGTGCGGGCTTCCCCCATGGCGCCCCCCCCCCGTCTTTCACCCCACTATGTATGTGTCCCTTTCCTCTTCCTTGCCATGTCTGTCTCTCCCCCCCCCCTCCACGTGTTCTGTCTCTCTCCCACCTCCTGTCTCTCTCTCTTCCCCCTCGCTTGTTCTGTTTCTCTATCCCCCCTCCACCTGTTCTGTCTCTCTCTCTCTCCCTCTGTTCTGTCTCTCTCTCTCCCCCCCCTTCCCCCTGTTCTGTCTCTCTCTCTCTCCCCTCCCCCTGTTCTGTCTCTCTCTCTCCCCTCCCCCTGTTCTGTCTCTCTCTCCCCCTGTTCTGTCCTTCTCTCACCCCCTGTTCTGCCTCTCTCTCTCCCCTCCCCCTGTTCTGTCTCTCTCTGCCCCTGTTCTGTCCTTCTCTCACCCCCTGTTCCCCCTGTTCTGTCTCTCTCTCTCTCCCCTCCCCCTGTTCTGTCTCTCTCTCTCCCCTCCCCCTGTTCTGTCTCTCTCACTCCCTTCCCCCTGTTCTGTCTCTCTCTCCCCTCCCCCTGTTCTGTCTCTCTCTCCCCCTGTTCTGTCCTTCTCTCACCCCCTGTTCTGCCTCTCTCTCTCCCCTCCCCCTGTTCTGTCTCTCTCTGCCCCTGTTCTGTCCTTCTCTCACCCCCTGTTCTGCCTCTCTCTCCACCCTCCCCCTGTTCTGCCTCTCACCCCCTGTTCTGTCCTTCTCTCACCCCCTGTTCTGCCTCTCTCTCCCCCTCCCCCTGTTCTGTCTCTCTCTCCCCCTATTCTGTCCTTCTCTCACCCCCTGTTCTGCCTCTCTCTCCCCCCTCCCCCTGTTCTGCCTCTCACACCCTGTTCTGTCCTTCTCTCACCCCCTGTTCTGCCTCTCTCCCCCCTACCCCTGTTCTGCCTCTCACCCCCTGTTCTGCCTCTATCTCCCCCCTCCCCCTGTTCTGCCTCTCACCCCCTGTTCTGTCCTTCTCTCACCCCCTGTTCTGCCTCTCTCTCCCCCTCCCTCTGTTCTGTCTCTCTCTCCCCCTGTTCTGTCCTTCTCTCACCCCTCCCCCTGTTCTGCCTCTCACCCCCTGTTCTGTCGTTCTCTCACCCCCTGTTCTGCCTCTCTCTCCCCCTCCCCCTGTTCTGTCTCTCTCTCCCCCTGTTCTGTCCTTCTCTCACCCCCTGTTCTGCCTCTCTCTCCCCCTCCCCCTGTTCTGTCTCTCTCTCCCCCTGTTCTGTCCTTCTCTCACCCCCTGTTCTGCCTCTCTCTCCCCCCTCCCCCTGTTCTGCCTCTCACCCCCTGTTCTGTCCTTCTCTCACCCCGTTCTGCCTCTCTCCCCCCTACCCCTGTTCTGCCTCTCACCCCGTTCTGCCTCTCTCCCCCCCTACCCCTGATCTGCCTCTCACCCCCTGTTCTGTCCTTCTCTCACCCCCTGTTGTCTCCCCCCCCCCCCCTTGCCTGCAAATGTGGTTCAAGGGAGGGGGCGGAGCTAACTGGCTCAGCGGTGTAGCTCTGCCCCCACCCTGTGAAACAGAGCAGCGTCTGCTTCACAGGGAGCCACAGACAGCAATAGAAAGTGTTGCTCGGCTCTCCATGCCTGCATTAAGCCCCCTCCCAGACCCAGCACAGCATGCCGAGCAGAGGGCTGGTGAGGGGGGATCTTTTGATCACCCCCATCCAGTGGCACTACCGGCTTTTTTTTTTACTTTTTTTTTTTTCAATGGCTGGGCAGGCGCCCCCTGGAGTGTTGCGCCCTGTGCGATCGCACAGGTCGCACACCCCTAAGGCCGGCCCTGAGTGTGTATAAATGTGTGTATACAAGCTGGATATAAAGCTAAGATAAGTAATTACAAACTTCTATTTTATTTATTTGAGGTTTGTTCCTTCTATTAATATTAAGTTGTATGTCTGATACCATTCTAATAATTCTGATAAATTTTATATGTTAAACAATTTTATAAATGACACATTGACACAATGTAATATTTAGACGATAAGTTATAACCTAATATATCCAAATAAAGATATATAGTATAAAAAAGTGTGTGTGAGTATAAATGTGTGTGTAAGTATATATGTGTGTGTGAGTGATATAGATATATATATATATATATTTATATATGTGTGTGTAAGTATATATGTGTGTGTGAGTGATATATATATATATATATTTATATATGTGTGTGTGTGAGCAGTGCTGTATTTACCGCGAGACATCCTAGGCGGATGCCTAGGGCGGCAAATTTGTGGGGGCCCCCAGCACTGGAAAAATAAAAAAAAATAAAAAAAAGACCGCGCTTGCAGGCAGAGACGGAGGTGAGAGGGGATCGGAAGATCCCCCCTCACCATCGCTCTGCCTGCCAGGCTGCACGGGGAGCTGAACAGGCAGCACAGAGAAACCTCCGTGCTGCCTGTTCGGCTCCCCGTGCAGTGTGAGTCTGAATGTTATGTGTGATGTGGGGTCATGAAATGGAGGTGATGGGGCATGTCTTGTGTGTAACGTGGGTGTGCAGCTTGGGTAGGGGGGTGCCCGGATTTTGTCTGCCTAGGGCAGCACAAAATCAAGATACACCACTGTGTGTGAGTATATATATGCGTGTGTGTGTGCATGCAGTGTTGGCACTTTGAGCTCTGCTAACTGGTTTCATGGGCACTCTGGCCCAAAAATGTTCACCATCACTGGTATGGATTAAACACTAACTGATGCAAAAATTGAGTTCGATGCCCATTAAATGTAATTATGTCACATGAATGATGTTCACCTTTTCGGTAGAAGAACCCCTTTTTCATCTGGTGACAAACTATATAAGTATGTTTTTTGTTGCCATAATATTTATTACATGCCCTTAAAAGGCAGTTTTAGTAGGTCTGCTCAGGTGCATGATGTCATAAAGGGAATTAAGTGACATCACAATGCTTGTTATGTTTAAAGCAGGACTGCTGCTGCTTGAATAGTTATAGACCAATCGACAGCAGTCATGGTCAGAGCACAGAGTAATGAAATCACTATAAGTGTTTCATTTCAAAATGTTGAAACCGGGAGGAGAAAGAAGTGAGTGCATTTTATTAATTGTATCAAGTGTGATTTAAATGGAGTAGAGGAATGTGTTGATTTAAATTTCCATCATGTTTATTGCATGTTAATACCATGTGCTTATTCCTTCATGTCATGCTCCTATATGGTACTGTGTCACGTAGAGATAAAGTGCAAAGATATCATTGCACACTGTGTAGATGACCATAAAGTGATTCCCTATAGTAACTAGAGAAACCTGGTTGTGAATGTCATGCATAGAATATAATCCTTAATGTATTTTAGGAGGAAACAGAAAAGAAAGCGTGTTCGGAAGCAGAGAAGGAAGAGGGGGAAGGAATTGAAGATGACAATATGGCAGAACGAAAGTCGTCGTATAACGGTAAAACTAGACACTTTACCATTCTAGGTTTATGCTATATTTACAGTGATGCTGCAGGAACACATCTATAACATATACTGCTGTACAATACAAGTAGGTAACCCCTTGAGGACAAATGATGTGCCAGGCATATTACAGTTACAAAGTAGTTTAGGTTGAAAAAAGGACTCGTGTTCAACCCTTTTCCTATTCTTGTTTACTGCTGTTGATTAACTCTTTAAGGACCAGGGATTTTCCAAGGCCAAGGAACAGAGCGTTTTTCAATTTTTAATATGCGGTTTTTGAAACATAATTTTCCTCTCTCTCATTTAACGCACCCATACAAGTAATATGTTATTTTTAAAGGACAGTTAGAGCTTTCTTTTGATACCCTTTACATAAAAATTATTTACATTTTAGTATTAAAAAATACATATAAAAGAGGAAATTTTTGGTGAAAAAAAAGTTTTTCCCCATTATTTTCCCAATAATAAGCTACACAACTAGTGCAACACTAACCTACTTATTCCCCCTAATTCACTAACTAATAAAAAAGAAAAACATTGGTTCCCAAACATCCCTAAACAAAAAAGACATCAAAAAAACTCTGAAGAGTGCGATGTCAGATCCATAAAAATCAAGCAACAGGCATGCAGGGGTTACATTTTATAAAATAAATATATTCAAATTACCTTTATTTATTAAAAAAAACTTTATAAATTGCAAAAATAAAAAAATTTGTAAAAAAAACAACTAAATGAGGGCCATAAAGTGGAAGGAAACTGATCACAGTTACAAACTGTGATCAGCATTGAAAGTTTTTTTTTTCTCTCATACAAGTTCTTTATTTATTTTTACTTCTTTTCACATGAAAAAGCTAAAGGACTTCCCCTAACAACTTAAATTCATTATTTGCAGTGTTAACTCACTCATTGATGCTCTGTTTGCAATACTGAAATATACTTTTAGATTTTTTGTGATTGTTGCAGAACTTTTCAATTTAGAGCACACTGAAGCCATCAGCAGCTTTTGGTCAGTGACCAATATCTGAGTTCTTGCTGTATAAATAATACCTTTCCACAATGTGACAATTTAATGTATAATAGCTTTTATCTTAAGCATTTACTGTCTTTAGAAATTATCATCAGAATGTAAGTAAGGTCAGGTTATAGAGCATGATCATTTGACCTCAATCTGATATTCTTAATTCTGTTTTTCAGACTTTTGGATAATGGAGAAGACAACATGGAGAATAATATCCGAAACTGATTTAATTTAATAAAATATTTTTCATCTATTGACGTGATGAGATGTTATTGGGTTAAATAAAAGTGAGGTAAAAATAATAAGAGATTATGGCATTGAAGCTAGACATGTGCATTCGTTTTCAGACGAATGCATTTTCGTCCGAAAATAGCATTTTCGTCCATTCGTCCGAAAAACGAATAACGAAAATGCTAAACTAACGAAAGACTAACGAAAGACAAATGAACGAATGGTTAATAAACGAAAATCATTCGTCCATTCATGCTATTGGCATTCTATAAACCGAAATAGAGTCGGTTTATAGAATACAAATAGCATTACATATACATTCCATAAACCGACATAATGAACGACTTTCAGTTTATGGAATGCATGTAATACTATTGGCTTTCTTATGAATGGGGCTCTCGTTCGGTTTATAGAAAGACAATACTACTACAAGTTTTCTATAAACCGAAGGTCTATAAACCGAAGGTCGTTCGGTTTATAGACTTTCGGTTTATAGAATACATAGAAATACATGTAATTCTATGTATTCTATAAACCGAAAGTCTATAAACCGAACGTCTTTCGGCTTATAGAATCCTTATAGTACTATTGCCTTTCTATGAACTGAACGAGAGCCCCATTCATAAGAATTTGCTAATGCATACACTCCATGGTCCACTTCCCTAGACATGCTTATATATATTCAGAATGTGATCTGTCTGAGACATATAACCACTGCAGGTTAAAGGGAACAATCTTGGAGCTAATGTCACAATCTAATGCCATGTGTGCTTAGCATGCACTTTATTAGGCTCAAAGGGAGCATTAGTAGACATTAATGCCTTGAACACTATGAATATAACACTGTACTACAAACACTGAAGAAAATAAAGTGAAGGTAATTTACACTGACAGCTGGAGTGCCTATTAATCCTGGTGAGTGGGACTTTTATATTCTTTGTAGACAATAGCGTTGAGCGGACATCTGGACGTTCGAGTTTGGCGGGTTCGGCCGAACTTCGAAAAAATGTCCGGGTCCGTGCTCGAACTTGACCCCGAACTTGACCCCGAACTCCATTGAAGTCAATGGGGACATGAACTTTTGGCCACTAAAATGCCTCTAAAAAAGTCCTGGAAAGGGCTAGAGGGCTGCAAAATGAAGTAAAATGTGGGTAAGAGTAGGACAAGTGCCCTGCAAGCAAATGTGGATAGGGAAATAACTTAAAATAACCAAAAATACATACAAATTAAAAATACAGCTGAGCCATAAAATAGCACTAGATGGAATCTTTGATTTTAGCTGTGGAAGAACATAAATCTAAAGCTAAAGCATGGCTGCCAGGAGGATCAACAGAATTATCCATTTGAGAGAGGGTTGGAGTGCAGGCTATTCTCTTTCAGTTTATACTAAGTGACTTATAGGTTGAGGAGGCGGTGACCGTGGCGGTGTAGGTGGAAGCTGCGCTGGAGGAGGTAGCCAACACTGTTTTTTATTTGTTTTTGTTTTTTTAAATTGGGGTAGCCCCCAAAATATTGGGACATATAACAACAGAAAACAAAGAATAAGTGCACTTGAGTATAACAATGACTGGGTGAGTCCAAAGCTATACATTCCTTTTATATCAATAAACACGACTTATTTATTTACCATGCAGTGATCAAGTGATTGGGATCCATTCATCACTCTGGTGCTTTGCAGGGCTCATTAGACCTTGGGGACTTGTATCATCAAATTGTTTTTTACTTATTTATTTGAGGATATGCTTCCATCTATATAGTGAGTATACATGTGTGTGTGTGTGTGAGCATATATATGTGTGTGTGAGTATATATGTGTGTGTGTGAGTATATTTGCGAATGGTTGTGAATGTCATGCATAGAATATAATCCTTAATGTATTTTAGGAGGAAACAGAAAAGAAAGCGTGTTCGGAAGCAGAGAAGGAAGAGGGGGAAGGAATTGAAGATGACAATATGGCAGAACGAAAGTCGTCGTATAACGGTAAAACTAGACTCTTTACCATTCTAGGTTTATGCTATATTTACAGTGATGCTGCAGGAACACATCTATAACATATACTGCTGTACAATACAAGTAGGTAACCCCTTGAGGACAAATGATGTGCCAGGCATATTACAGTTACAAAGTAGTTTAGGTTGAAAAAAGGACTCGTGTTCAACCCTTTTCCTATTCTTGTTTACTGCTGTTGATTAACTCTTTAAGGACCAGGGATTTTCCAAGGCCAAGGAACAGAGCGTTTTTCAATTTTTAATATGCGGTTTTTGAAACATAATTTTCCTCTCTCTCATTTAACGCACCCATACAAGTAATATGTTATTTTTAAAGGACAGTTAGAGCTTTCTTTTGATACCCTTTACATAAAAATTATTTACATTTTAGTATTAAAAAATACATATAAAAGAGGAAATTTTTGGTGAAAAAAAAGTTTTTCCCCATTATTTTCCCAATAATAAGCTACACAACTAGTGCAACACTAACCTACTTATTCCCCCTAATTCACTAACTAATAAAAAAGAAAAACATTGGTTCCCAAACATCCCTAAACAAAAAAGACATAAAAAAAACTCTGAAGAGTGCGATGTCAGATCCATAAAAATCAAGCAACAGGCATGCAGGGGTTACATTTTATAAAATAAATATATTCAAATTACCTTTATTTATTAAAAAAAACTTTATAAATTGCAAAAATAAAAAAATTTGTAAAAAAAAACAACTAAATGAGGGCCATAAAGTGGAAGGAAACTGATCACAGTTACAAACTGTGATCAGCATTGAAAGTTTTTTTTTTCTCTCATACAAGTTCTTTATTTATTTTTACTTCTTTTCACATGAAAAAGCTAAAGGACTTCCCCTAACAACTTAAATTCATTATTTGCAGTGTTAACTCACTCATTGATGCTCTGTTTGCAATACTGAAATATACTTTTAGATTTTTTGTGATTGTTGCAGAACTTTTCAATTTAGAGCACACTGAAGCCATCAGCAGCTTTTGGTCAGTGACCAATATCTGAGTTCTTGCTGTATAAATAATACCTTTCCACAATGTGACAATTTAATGTATAATAGCTTTTATCTTAAGCATTTACTGTCTTTAGAAATTATCATCAGAATGTAAGTAAGGTCAGGTTATAGAGCATGATCATTTGACCTCAATCTGATATTCTTAATTCTGTTTTTCAGACTTTTGGATAATGGAGAAGACAACATGGAGAATAATATCCGAAACTGATTTAATTTAATAAAATATTTTTCATCTATTGACGTGATGAGATGTTATTGGGTTAAATAAAAGTGAGGTAAAAATAATAAGAGATTATGGCATTGAAGCTAGACATGTGCATTCGTTTTCAGACGAATGCATTTTCGTCCGAAAATAGCATTTTCGTCCATTCGTCCGAAAAACGAATAACGAAAATGCTAAACTAACGAAAGACTAACGAAAGACAAATGAACGAATGGTTAATAAACGAAAATCATTCGTCCATTCATGCTATTGGCATTCTATAAACCGAAATAGAGTCGGTTTATAGAATACAAATAGCATTACATATACATTCCATAAATCGACATAATGAACGACTTTCAGTTTATGGAATGCATGTAATACTATTGGCTTTCTTCTCCACCCTCCCCCTGTTCTGCCTCTCACCCCCCGTTCTGTCCTTCTCTCACCCCCTGTTCTGCCTCTCTCTCCTCCTCCCCCTGTTCTGTCTCTCTCTCTCCCTGTTCTGTCCTTCTCTCACCCCCTGTTCTGCCTCTCTCTCCCCCCTCCCCCTGTTCTGCCTCTCACACCCTGTTCTGTCCTTCTCTCACTCCCTGTTCTGCCTCTCTCCCCCCTACCCCTGTTCTGCCTCTCACCCCCTGTTCTGCCTCTCTCTCCTCCCTCCCCCTGTTCTGCCTCTCACCCCCTGTTCTGTCCTTCTCTCACCCCCCGTTCTGCCTCTCTCTCCCCCTCCCTCTGTTCTGTCTCTCTCTCCCCCTGTTCTGTCCTTCTCTCACCCCTCCCCCTGTTCTGCCTCTCACCCCCTGTTCTGTCGTTCTCTCACCCCCTGTTCTGCCTCTCTCTCCCCCTCCCCCTGTTCTGTCTCTCTCTCCCCCTGTTCTGTCCTTCTCTCACCCCCTGTTCTGCCTCTCTCTCCCCCTCCCCCTGTTCTGTCTCTCTCTCCCCCTGTTCTGTCCTTCTCTCACCCCCTGTTCTGCCTCTCTCTCCCCCCTCCCCCTGTTCTGCCTCTCACCCCCTGTTCTGTCCTTCTCTCACCCCGTTCTGCCTCTCTCCCCCCCTACCCCTGTTCTGCCTCTCACCCCGTTCTGCCTCTCTCCCCCCCTACCCCTGATCTGCCTCTCACCCCCTGTTCTGTCCTTCTCTCACCCCCTGTTGTCTCCCCCCCCCCCCTTGCCTGCAAATGTGGTTCAAGGGAGGGGGCGGAGCTAACTGGCTCAGCGGTGTAGCTCTGCCCCCACCCTGTGAAACAGAGCAGCGTCTGCTTCACAGGGAGCCACAGACAGCAATAGAAAGTGTTGCTCGGCTCTCCATGCCTGCATTAAGCCCCCTCCCAGACCCAGCACAGCATGCCGAGCAGAGGGCTGGTGAGGGGGGATCTTTTGATCACCCCCATCCAGTGCCACTACCGGCTTTTTTTTTTACTTTTTTTTTTTTCAATGGCTGGGCAGGCGCCCCCTGGAGTGTTGCGCCCTGTGCGATCGCACAGGTCGCACACCCCTAAGGCCGGCCCTGAGTGTGTATAAATGTGTGTATACAAGCTGGATATAAAGCTAAGATAAGTAATTACAAACTTCTATTTTATTTATTTGAGGTTTGTTCCTTCTATTAATATTAAGTTGTATGTCTGATACCATTCTAATAATTCTGATAAATTTTATATGTTAAACAATTTTATAAATGACACATTGACACAATGTAATATTTAGACGATAAGTTATAACCTAATATATCCAAATAAAGATATATAGTATAAAAAAGTGTGTGTGAGTATAAATGTGTGTGTAAGTATATATGTGTGTGTGAGTGATATAGATATATATATATATATATGTGTGTGTAAGTATATATGTGTGTGTGAGTGATATATATATATATATATATTTATATATGTGTGTGTGTGAGCAGTGCTGTATTTACCGCGAGGCATCCTAGGCGGATGCCTAGGGCGGCAAATTTTTGGGGGCCCCCAGCACTGGAAAAATAAAAAAAAATAAAAAAAAGACCGCGCTTGCAGGCAGAGACGGAGGTGAGAGGGGATCGGAAGATCCCCCCTCACCATCGCTCTGCCTGCCAGGCTGCACGGGGAGCTGAACAGGCAGCACAGAGAAACCTCCGTGCTGCCTGTTCGGCTCCCCGTGCAGTGTGAGTCTGAATGTTATGTGTGATGTGGGGTCATGAAATGGAGGTGATGGGGCATGTCTTGTGTGTAACGTGGGTGTGCAGCTTGGGTAGGGGAGTGCCCGGATTTTGTCTGCCTAGGGCAGCACAAAATCAAGATACACCACTGTGTGTGAGTATATATATGCGTGTGTGTGTGCATGCAGTGTTGGCACTTTGAGCTCTGCTAACTGGTTTCATGGGCACTCTGGCCCAAAAATGTTCACCATCACTGGTATGGATTAAACACTAACTGATGCAAAAATTGAGTTCGATGCCCATTAAATGTAATTATGTCACATGAATGATGTTCACCTTTTCGGTAGAAGAACCCCTTTTTCATCTGGTGACAAACTATATAAGTATGTTTTTTGTTGCCATAATATTTATTACATGCCCTTAAAAGGCAGTTTTAGTAGGTCTGCTCAGGTGCATGATGTCATAAAGGGAATTAAGTGACATCACAATGCTTGTCATGTTTAAAGCAGGACTGCTGCTGCTTGAATAGTTATAGACCAATCGACAGCAGTCATGGTCAGAGCACAGAGTAATGAAATCACTATAAGTGTTTCATTTCAAAATGTTGAAACCGGGAGGAGAAAGAAGTGAGTGCATTTTATTAATTGTATCAAGTGTGATTTAAATGGAGTAGAGGAATGTGTTGATTTAAATTTCCATCATGTTTATTGCATGTTAATACCATGTGCTTATTCCTTCATGTCATGCTCCTATATGGTACTGTGTCACGTAGAGATAAAGTGCAAAGATATCATTGCACACTGTGTAGATGACCATAAAGTGATTCCCTATAGTAACTAGAGAAACCTGGTTGTGAATGTCATGCATAGAATATAATCCTTAATGTATTTTAGGAGGAAACAGAAAAGAAAGCGTGTTCGGAAGCAGAGAAGGAAGAGGGGGAAGGAATTGAAGATGACAATATGGCAGAACGAAAGTCGTCGTATAACGGTAAAACTAGACACTTTACCATTCTAGGTTTATGCTATATTTACAGTGATGCTGCAGGAACACATCTATAACATATACTGCTGTACAATACAAGTAGGTAACCCCTTGAGGACAAATGATGTGCCAGGCATATTACAGTTACAAAGTAGTTTAGGTTGAAAAAAGGACTCGTGTTCAACCCTTTTCCTATTCTTGTTTACTGCTGTTGATTAACTCTTTAAGGACCAGGGATTTTCCAAGGCCAAGGAACAGAGCGTTTTTCAATTTTTAATATGCGGTTTTTGAAACATAATTTTCCTCTCTCTCATTTAACGCACCCATACAAGTAATATGTTATTTTTAAAGGACAGTTAGAGCTTTCTTTTGATACCCTTTACATAAAAATTATTTACATTTTAGTATTAAAAAATACATATAAAAGAGGAAATTTTTGGTGAAAAAAAAGTTTTTCCCCATTATTTTCCCAATAATAAGCTACACAACTAGTGCAACACTAACCTACTTATTCCCCCTAATTCACTAACTAATAAAAAAGAAAAACATTGGTTCCCAAACATCCCTAAACAAAAAAGACATAAAAAAAACTCTGAAGAGTGCGATGTCAGATCCATAAAAATCAAGCAACAGGCATGCAGGGGTTACATTTTATAAAATAAATATATTCAAATTACCTTTATTTATTAAAAAAAACTTTATAAATTGCAAAAATAAAAAAATTTGTAAAAAAAAACAACTAAATGAGGGCCATAAAGTGGAAGGAAACTGATCACAGTTACAAATTGTGATCAGCATTGAAAGTTTTTTTTTTCTCTCATACAAGTTCTTTATTTATTTTTACTTCTTTTCACATGAAAAAGCTAAAGGACTTCCCCTAACAACTTAAATTCATTATTTGCAGTGTTAACTCACTCATTGATGCTCTGTTTGCAATACTGAAATATACTTTTAGATTTTTTGTGATTGTTGCAGAACTTTTCAATTTAGAGCACACTGAAGCCATCAGCAGCTTTTGGTCAGTGACCAATATCTGAGTTCTTGCTGTATAAATAATACCTTTCCACAATGTGACAATTTAATGTATAATAGCTTTTATCTTAAGCATTTACTGTCTTTAGAAATTATCATCAGAATGTAAGTAAGGTCAGGTTATAGAGCATGATCATTTGACCTCAATCTGATATTCTTAATTCTGTTTTTCAGACTTTTGGATAATGGAGAAGACAACATGGAGAATAATATCCGAAACTGATTTAATTTAATAAAATATTTTTCATCTATTGACGTGATGAGATGTTATTGGGTTAAATAAAAGTGAGGTAAAAATAATAAGAGATTATGGCATTGAAGCTAGACATGTGCATTCGTTTTCAGACGAATGCATTTTCGTCCGAAAATAGCATTTTCGTCCATTCGTCCGAAAAACGAATAACGAAAATGCTAAACTAACGAAAGACTAACGAAAGACAAATGAACGAATGGTTAATAAACGAAAATCATTCGTCCATTCATGCTATTGGCATTCTATAAACCGAAATAGAGTCGGTTTATAGAATACAAATAGCATTACATATACATTCCATAAACCGACATAATGAACGACTTTCAGTTTATGGAATGCATGTAATACTATTGGCTTTCTTATGAATGGGGCTCTCGTTCGGTTTATAGAAAGACAATACTACTACAAGTTTTCTATAAACCGAAGGTCTATAAACCGAAGGTCGTTCGGTTTATAGACTTTCGGTTTATAGAATACATAGAAATACATGTAATTCTATGTATTCTATAAACCGAAAGTCTATAAACCGAACGTCTTTCGGCTTATAGAATCCTTATAGTACTATTGCCTTTCTATGAACTGAACGAGAGCCCCATTCATAAGAATTTGCTAATGCATACACTCCATGGTCCACTTCCCTAGACATGCTTATATATATTCAGAATGTGATCTGTCTGAGACATATAACCACTGCAGGTTAAAGGGAACAATCTTGGAGCTAATGTCACAATCTAATGCCATGTGTGCTTAGCATGCACTTTATTAGGCTCAAAGGGAGCATTAGTAGACATTAATGCCTTGAACACTATGAATATAACACTGTACTACAAACACTGAAGAAAATAAAGTGAAGGTAATTTACACTGACAGCTGGAGTGCCTATTAATCCTGGTGAGTGGGACTTTTATATTCTTTGTAGACAATAGCGTTGAGCGGACATCTGGACGTTCGAGTTTGGCGGGTTCGGCCGAACTTCGAAAAAATGTCCGGGTCCGTGCTCGAACTTGACCCCGAACTTGACCCCGAACTCCATTGAAGTCAATGGGGACATGAACTTTTGGCCACTAAAATGCCTCTAAAAAAGTCCTGGAAAGGGCTAGAGGGCTGCAAAATGAAGTAAAATGTGGGTAAGAGTAGGACAAGTGCCCTGCAAGCAAATGTGGATAGGGAAATAACTTAAAATAACCAAAAATACATACAAATTAAAAATACAGCTGAGCCATAAAATAGCACTAGATGGAATCTTTGATTTTAGCTGTGGAAGAACATAAATCTAAAGCTAAAGCATGGCTGCCAGGAGGATCAACAGAATTATCCATTTGAGAGAGGGTTGGAGTGCAGGCTATTCTCTTTCAGTTTATACTAAGTGACTTATAGGTTGAGGAGGCGGTGACCGTGGCGGTGTAGGTGGAAGCTGCGCTGGAGGAGGTAGCCAACACTGTTTTTTATTTGTTTTTGTTTTTTTAAATTGGGGTAGCCCCCAAAATATTGGGACATATAACAACAGAAAACAAAGAATAAGTGCACTTGAGTATAACAATGACTGGGTGAGTCCAAAGCTATACATTCCTTTTATATCAATAAACACGACTTATTTATTTACCATGCAGTGATCAAGTGATTGGGATCCATTCATCACTCTGGTGCTTTGCAGGGCTCATTAGACCTTGGGGACTTGTATCATCAAATTGTTTTTTACTTATTTATTTGAGGATATGCTTCCATCTATATAGTGAGTATACATGTGTGTGTGTGTGAGCATATATATGTGTGTGTGAGTATATATGTGTGTGTGTGAGTATATTTGCGTGTGTGTATGTGTTTGAGTGTGTGTGTGTGTGTAAGTGTGTACAGAGCCGGCTTTAAGTGTTCCGGCGCCCTGTGCGGGCTTCCCCCATGGCGCCCCCCCCCCGTCTTTCACCCCACTATGTATGTGTCCCTTTCCTCTTCCTTGCCATGTCTGTCTCTCCCCCCCCCTCCACGTGTTCTGTCTCTCTCCCACCTCCTGTCTCTCTCACTTCCCACTCGCTTGTTCTGTTTCTCTATCCCCCCTCCACCTGTTCTGTCTCTCTCTCTCTCCCTCTGTTCTGTCTCTCTCTCTCCCCCCCTTCCCCCTGTTCTGTCTCTCTCTCTCTCCCCTCCCCCTGTTCTGTCTCTCTCTCTCCCCTCCCCCTGTTCTGTCTCTCTCACTCCCTTCCCCCTGTTCTGTCTCTCTCTCCCCTCCCCCTGTTCTGTCTCTCTCTCCCCCTGTTCTGTCCTTCTCTCACCCCCTGTTCTGCCTCTCTCTCTCCCCTCCCCCTGTTCTGTCTCTCTCTGCCCCTGTTCTGTCCTTCTCTCACCCCCTGTTCTGCCTCTCTCTCCACCCTCCCCCTGTTCTGCCTCTCACCCCCTGTTCTGTCCTTCTCTCACCCCCTGTTCTGCCTCTCTCTCCCCCTCCCCCTGTTCTGTCTCTCTCTCCCCCTGTTCTGTCCTTCTCTCACCCCCTGTTCTGCCTCTCTCTCCCCCCTCCCCCTGTTCTGCCTCTCACACCCTGTTCTGTCCTTCTCTCACCCCCTGTTCTGCCTCTCTCCCCCCTACCCCTGTTCTGCCTCTCACCCCCTGTTCTGCCTCTCTCTCCCCCCTCCCCCTGTTCTGCCTCTCACCCCCTGTTCTGTCCTTCTCTCACCCCCTGTTCTGCCTCTCTCTCCCCCTCCCTCTGTTCTGTCTCTCTCTCCCCCTGTTCTGTCCTTCTCTCACCCCTCCCCCTGTTCTGCCTCTCACCCCCTGTTCTGTCGTTCTCTCACCCCCTGTTCTGCCTCTCTCTCCCCCTCCCCCTGTTCTGTCTCTCTCTCCCCCTGTTCTGTCCTTCTCTCACCCCCTGTTCTGCCTCTCTCTCCCCCACCCCCTGTTCTGTCTCTCTCTCCCCCTGTTCTGTCCTTCTCTCACCCCCTGTTCTGCCTCTCTCTCCCCCCTCCCCCTGTTCTGCCTCTCACCCCCTGTTCTGTCCTTCTCTCACCCCGTTCTGCCTCTCTCCCCCCCTACCCCTGATCTGCCTCTCACCCCCTGTTCTGTCCTTCTCTCACCCCCTGTTGTCTCCCCCCCCCCCTTGCCTGCAAATGTGGTTCAAGGGAGGGGGCGGAGCTAACTGGCTCAGCGGTGTAGCTCTGCCCCCACCCTGTGAAACAGAGCAGCGTCTGCTTCACAGGGAGCCACAGACAGCAATAGAAAGTGTTGCTCGGCTCTCCATGCCTGCATTAAGCCCCCTCCCAGACCCAGCACAGCATGCCGAGCAGAGGGCTGGTGAGGGGGGATCTTTTGATCACCCCCATCCAGTGCCACTACCGGCTTTTTTTTTTACTTTTTTTTTTTCAATGGCTGGGCAGGCGCCCCCTGGAGTGTTGCGCCCTGTGCGATCGCACAGGTCGCACACCCCTAAGGCCGGCCCTGAGTGTGTATAAATGTGTGTATACAAGCTGGATATAAAGCTAAGATAAGTAATTACAAACTTCTATTTTATTTATTTGAGGTTTGTTCCTTCTATTAATATTAAGTTGTATGTCTGATACCATTCTAATAATTCTGATAAATTTTATATGTTAAACAATTTTATAAATGACACATTGACACAATGTAATATTTAGACGATAAGTTATAACCTAATATATCCAAATAAAGATATATAGTATAAAAAAGTGTGTGTGAGTATAAATGTGTGTGTAAGTATATATATGTGTGTGAGTGATATAGATATATATATATATATATTTATATATGTGTGTGTAAGTATATATGTGTGTGTGAGTGATATATATATATATATATATATATTTATATATGTGTGTGTGTGAGCAGTGCTGTATTTACCGCGAGGCATCCTAGGCGGATGCCTAGGGCGGCAAATTTTTGGGGGCCCCCAGCACTGGAAAAAGAAAAAAAAAGAAAAAAAAGACCGCGCTTGCAGGCAGAGACGGAGGTGAGAGGGGATCGGAAGATCCCCCCTCACCATCGCTCTGCCTGCCAGGCTGCACGGGGAGCTGAACAGGCAGCACAGAGAAACCTCCGTGCTGCCTGTTCGGCTCCCCGTGCAGTGTGAGTCTGAATGTTATGTGTGATGTGGGGTCATGAAATGGAGGTGATGGGGCATGTCTTGTGTGTAACGTGGGTGTGCAGCTTGGGTAGGGGGGTGCCCGGATTTTGTCTGCCTAGGGCAGCACAAAATCAAGATACACCACTGTGTGTGAGTATATATATGCGTGCGTGTGTGCATGCAGTGTTGGAACTTTGAGCTCTGCTAACTGGTTTCATGGGCACTCTGGCCCAAAAATGTTCACCATCACTGGTATGGATTAAACACTAACTGATGCAAAAATTGAGTTCGATGCCCATTAAATGTAATTATGTCACATGAATGATGTTCACCTTTTCGGTAGAAGAACCCCTTTTTCATCTGGTGACAAACTATATAAGTATGTTTTTTGTTGCCATAATATTTATTACATGCCCTTAAAAGGCAGTTTTAGTAGGTCTGCTCAGGTGCATGATGTCATAAAGGGAATTAAGTGACATCACAATGCTTGTCATGTTTAAAGCAGGACTGCTGCTGCTTGAATAGTTATAGACCAATCGACAGCAGTCATGGTCAGAGCACAGAGTAATGAAATCACTATAAGTGTTTCATTTCAAAATGTTGAAACCGGGAGGAGAAAGAAGTGAGTGCATTTTATTAATTGTATCAAGTGTGATTTAAATGGAGTAGAGGAATGTGTTGATTTAAATTTCCATCATGTTTATTGCATGTTAATACCATGTGCTTATTCCTTCATGTCATGCTCCTATATGGTACTGTGTCATGTAGAGATAAAGTGCAAAGATATCATTGCACACTGTGTAGATGACCATAAAGTGATTCCCTATAGTAACTAGAGAAACCTGGTTGTGAATGTCATGCATAGAATATAATCCTTAATGTATTTTAGGAGGAAACAGAAAAGAAAGCGTGTTCGGAAGCAGAGAAGGAAGAGGGGGAAGGAATTGAAGATGACAATATGGCAGAACGAAAGTCGTCGTATAACGGTAAAACTAGACACTTTACCATTCTAGGTTTATGCTATATTTACAGTGATGCTGCAGGAACACATCTATAACATATACTGCTGTACAATACAAGTAGGTAACCCCTTGAGGACAAATGATGTGCCAGGCATATTACAGTTACAAAGTAGTTTAGGTTGAAAAAAGGACTCGTGTTCAACCCTTTTCCTATTCTTGTTTACTGCTGTTGATTAACTCTTTAAGGACCAGGGATTTTCCAAGGCCAAGGAACAGAGCGTTTTTCAATTTTTAATATGCGGTTTTTGAAACATAATTTTCCTCTCTCTCATTTAACGCACCCATACAAGTAATATGTTATTTTTAAAGGACAGTTAGAGCTTTCTTTTGATACCCTTTACATAAAAATTATTTACATTTTAGTATTAAAAAATACATATAAAAGAGGAAATTTTTGGTGAAAAAAAAGTTTTTCCCCATTATTTTCCCAATAATAAGCTACACAACTAGTGCAACACTAACCTACTTATTCCCCCTAATTCACTAACTAATAAAAAAGAAAAACATTGGTTCCCAAACATCCCTAAACAAAAAAGACATAAAAAAAACTCTGAAGAGTGCGATGTCAGATCCATAAAAATCAAGCAACAGGCATGCAGGGGTTACATTTTATAAAATAAATATATTCAAATTACCTTTATTTATTAAAAAAAACTTTATAAATTGCAAAAATAAAAAAATTTGTAAAAAAAAACAACTAAATGAGGGCCATAAAGTGGAAGGAAACTGATCACAGTTACAAACTGTGATCAGCATTGAAAGTTTTTTTTTTCTCTCATACAAGTTCTTTATTTATTTTTACTTCTTTTCACATGAAAAAGCTAAAGGACTTCCCCTAACAACTTAAATTCATTATTTGCAGTGTTAACTCACTCATTGATGCTCTGTTTGCAATACTGAAATATACTTTTAGATTTTTTGTGATTGTTGCAGAACTTTTCAATTTAGAGCACACTGAAGCCATCAGCAGCTTTTGGTCAGTGACCAATATCTGAGTTCTTGCTGTATAAATAATACCTTTCCACAATGTGACAATTTAATGTATAATAGCTTTTATCTTAAGCATTTACTGTCTTTAGAAATTATCATCAGAATGTAAGTAAGGTCAGGTTATAGAGCATGATCATTTGACCTCAATCTGATATTCTTAATTCTGTTTTTCAGACTTTTGGATAATGGAGAAGACAACATGGAGAATAATATCCGAAACTGATTTAATTTAATAAAATATTTTTCATCTATTGACGTGATGAGATGTTATTGGGTTAAATAAAAGTGAGGTAAAAATAATAAGAGATTATGGCATTGAAGCTAGACATGTGCATTCGTTTTCAGACGAATGCATTTTCGTCCGAAAATAGCATTTTCGTCCATTCGTCCGAAAAACGAATAACGAAAATGCTAAACTAACGAAAGACTAACGAAAGACAAATGAACGAATGGTTAATAAACGAAAATCATTCGTCCATTCATGCTATTGGCATTCTATAAACCGAAATAGAGTCGGTTTATAGAATACAAATAGCATTACATATACATTCCATAAACCGACATAATGAACGACTTTCAGTTTATGGAATGCATGTAATACTATTGGCTTTCTTATGAATGGGGCTCTCGTTCGGTTTATAGAAAGACAATACTACTACAAGTTTTCTATAAACCGAAGGTCTATAAACCGAAGGTCGTTCGGTTTATAGACTTTGGGTTTATAGAATACATAGAAATACATGTAATTCTATGTATTCTATAAACCGAAAGTCTATAAACCGAACGTCTTTCGGCTTATAGAATCCTTATAGTACTATTGCCTTTCTATGAACTGAACGAGAGCCTCATTCATAAGAATTTGCTAATGCATACACTCCATGGTCCACTTCCCTAGACATGCTTATATATATTCAGAATGTGATCTGTCTGAGACATATAACCACTGCAGTTTAAAGGGAACAATCTTGGAGCTAATGTCACAATCTAATGCCATGTGTGCTTAGCATGCACTTTATTAGGCTCAAAGGGAGCATTAGTAGACATTAATGCCTTGAACACTATGAATATAACACTGTACTACAAACACTGAAGAAAATAAAGTGAAGGTAATTTACACTGACAGCTGGAGTGCCTATTAATCCTGGTGAGTGGGACTTTTATATTCTTTGTAGACAATAGCGTTGAGCGGACATCTGGACGTTCGAGTTTGGCGGGTTCGGCCGAACCTTCGAAAAAATGTCCGGGTCCATGCTCGAACTTGACCCCGAACTTGACCCCGAACTCCATTGAAGTCAATGGGGACATGAACTTTTGGCCACTAAAATGCCTCTAAAAAAGTCCTGGAAAGGGCTAGAGGGCTGCAAAATGAAGTAAAATGTGGGTAAGAGTAGGACAAGTGCCCTGCAAGCAAATGTGGATAGGGAAATAACTTAAAATAACCAAAAATACATACAAATTAAAAATACAGCTGAGCCATAAAATAGCACTAGATGGAATCTTTGATTTTAGCTGTGGAAGAACATAAATCTAAAGCTAAAGCATGGCTGCCAGGAGGATCAACAGAATTATCCATTTGAGAGAGGGTTGGAGTGCAGGCTATTCTCTTTCAGTTTATACTAAGTGACTTATAGGTTGAGGAGGCGGTGACCGTGGCGGTGTAGGTGGAAGCTGCGCTGGAGGAGGTAGCCAACACTGTTTTTTATTTGTTTTTGTTTTTTTAAATTGGGGTAGCCCCCAAAATATTGGGACATATAACAACAGAAAACAAAGAATAAGTGCACTTGAGTATAACAATGACTGGGTGAGTCCAAAGCTATACATTCCTTTTATATCAATAAACACGACTTATTTATTTACCATGCAGTGATCAAGTGATTGGGATCCATTCATCACTCTGGTGCTTTGCAGGGCTCATTAGACCTTGGGGACTTGTATCATCAAATTGTTTTTTACTTATTTATTTGAGGATATGCTTCCATCTATATAGTGAGTATACATGTGTGTGTGTGTGAGCATATATATGTGTGTGTGAGTATATATGTGTGTGTGTGAGTATATTTGCGTGTGTGTATGTGTTTGAGTGTGTGTGTGTGTAAGTGTGTACAGAGCCGGCTTTAAGTGTTCCGGCGCCCTGTGCGGGCTTCCCCCATGGCGCCCCCCCCCCCCGTCCTTCACCCCACTATGTATGTGTCCCTTTCCTCTTCCTTGCCATGTCTGTCTCTCCCCCCCCCCTCCACGTGTTCTGTCTCTCTCCCACCTCCTGTCTCTCTCTCTTCCCCCTCGCTTGTTCTGTTTCTCTATCCCCCCTCCACCTGTTCTGTCTCTCTCTCTCTCCCTCTGTTCTGTCTCTCTCTCTCCCCCCCCTTCCCCCTGTTCTGTCTCTCTCTCTCTCCCCTCCCCCTGTTCTGTCTCTCTCTCTCCCCTCCCCCTGTTCTGTCTCTCTCACTCACTTCCCCCTGTTCTGTCTCTCTCTCCCCTCCCCCTGTTCTGTCTCTCTCTCCCCCTGTTCTGTCCTTCTCTCACCCCCTGTTCTGCCTCTCTCTCTCCCCTCCCCCTGTTCTGTCTCTCTCTGCCCCTGTTCTGTCCTTCTCTCACCCCCTGTTCTGCCTCTCTCTCCACCCTCCCCCTGTTCTGCCTCTCACCCCCTGTTCTGTCCTTCTCTCACCCCCTGTTCTGCCTCTCTCTCCCCCTCCCCCTGTTCTGTCTCTCTCTCCCCCTGTTCTGTCCTTCTCTCACCCCCTGTTCTGCCTCTCTCTCCCCCCTCCCCCTGTTCTGCCTCTCACACCCTGTTCTGTCCTTCTCTCACCCCCTGTTCTGCCTCTCTCCCCCCTACCCCTGTTCTGCCTCTCACCCCCTGTTCTGCCTCTCTCTCCCCCCTCCCCCTGTTCTGCCCCTCACCCCCTGTTCTGTCCTTCTCTCACCCCCTGTTCTGCCTCTCTCTCCCCCTCCCTCTGTTCTGTCTCTCTCTCCCCCTGTTCTGTCCTTCTCTCACCCCTCCCCCTGTTCTGCCTCTCACCCCCTGTTCTGTCGTTCTCTCACCCCCTGTTCTGCCTCTCTCTCCCCCTCCCCCTGTTCTGTCTCTCTCTCCCCCTGTTCTGTCCTTCTCTCACCCCCTGTTCTGCCTCTCTCTCCCCCTCCCCCTGTTCTGTCTCTCTCTCCCCCTGTTCTGTCCTTCTCTCACCCCCTGTTCTGCCTCTCTCTCCCCCCTCCCCCTGTTCTGCCTCTCACCCCCTGTTCTGTCCTTCTCTCACCCCGTTCTGCCTCTCTCCCCCCCTACCCCTGTTCTGCCTCTCACCCCGTTCTGCCTCTCTCCCCCCCTACCCCTGATCTGCCTCTCACCCCCTGTTCTGTCCTTCTCTCACCCCCTGTTGTCTCCCCCCCCCCCCTTGCCTGCAAATGTGGTTCAAGGGAGGGGGCGGAGCTAACTGGCTCAGCGGTGTAGCTCTGCCCCCACCCTGTGAAACAGAGCAGCGTCTGCTTCACAGGGAGCCACAGACAGCAATAGAAAGTGTTGCTCGGCTCTCCATGCCTGCATTAAGCCCCCTCCCAGACCCAGCACAGCATGCCGAGCAGAGGGCTGGTGAGGGGGGATCTTTTGATCACCCCCATCCAGTGCCACTACCGGCTTTTTTTTTTACTTTTTTTTTTTTCAATGGCTGGGCAGGCGCCCCCTGGAGTGTTGCGCCCTGTGCGATCGCACAGGTCGCACACCCCTAAGGCCGGCCCTGAGTGTGTATAAATGTGTGTATACAAGCTGGATATAAAGCTGAGATAAGTAATTACAAACTTCTATTTTATTTATTTGAGGTTTGTTCCTTCTATTAATATTAAGTTGTATGTCTGATACCATTCTAATAATTCTGATAAATTTTATATGTTAAACAATTTTATAAATGACACATTGACACAATGTAATATTTAGACGATAAGTTATAACCTAATATATCCAAATAAAGATATATAGTATAAAAAAGTGTGTGTGAGTATAAATGTGTGTGTAAGTATATATGTGTGTGTGAGTGATATAGATATATATATATATATATTTATATATGTGTGTGTAAGTATATATGTGTGTGTGAGTGATATATATATATATATATTTATATATGTGTGTGTGTGAGCAGTGCTGTATTTACCGCGAGGCATCCTAGGCGGATGCCTAGGGCGGCAAATTTTTGGGGGCCCCCAGCACTGGAAAAATAAAAAAAAATTAAAAAAAGACCGCGCTTGCAGGCAGAGACGGAGGTGAGAGGGGATCGGAAGATCCCCCCTCACCATCGCTCTGCCTGCCAGGCTGCACGGGGAGCTGAACAGGCAGCACAGAGAAACCTCCGTGCTGCCTGTTCGGCTCCCCGTGCAGTGTGAGTCTGAATGTTATGTGTGATGTGGGGTCATGAAATGGAGGTGATGGGGCATGTCTTGTGTGTAACGTGGGTGTGCAGCTTGGGTAGGGGGGTGCCCGGATTTTGTCTGCCTAGGGCAGCACAAAATCAAGATACACCACTGTGTGTGAGTATATATATGCGTGTGTGTGTGCATGCAGTGTTGGCACTTTGAGCTCTGCTAACTGGTTTCATGGGCACTCTGGCCCAAAAATGTTCACCATCACTGGTATGGATTAAACACTAACTGATGCAAAAATTGAGTTCGATGCCCATTAAATGTAATTATGTCACATGAATGATGTTCACCTTTTCGGTAGAAGAACCCCTTTTTCATCTGGTGACAAACTATATAAGTATGTTTTTTGTTGCCATAATATTTATTACATGCCCTTAAAAGGCAGTTTTAGTAGGTCTGCTCAGGTGCATGATGTCATAAAGGGAATTAAGTGACATCACAATGCTTGTCATGTTTAAAGCAGGACTGCTGCTGCTTGAATAGTTATAGACCAATCGACAGCAGTCATGGTCAGAGCACAGAGTAATGAAATCACTATAAGTGTTTCATTTCAAAATGTTGAAACCGGGAGGAGAAAGAAGTGAGTGCATTTTATTAATTGTATCAAGTGTGATTTAAATGGAGTAGAGGAATGTGTTGATTTAAATTTCCATCATGTTTATTGCATGTTAATACCATGTGCTTATTCCTTCATGTCATGCTCCTGTATGGTACTGTGTCACGTAGAGATAAAGTGCAAAGATATCATTGCACACTGTGTAGATGACCATAAAGTGATTCCCTATAGTAACTAGAGAAACCTGGTTGTGAATGTCATGCATAGAATATAATCCTTAATGTATTTTAGGAGGAAACAGAAAAGAAAGCGTGTTCGGAAGCAGAGAAGGAAGAGGGGGAAGGAATTGAAGATGACAATATGGCAGAACGAAAGTCGTCGTATAACGGTAAAACTAGACACTTTACCATTCTAGGTTTATGCTATATTTACAGTGATGCTGCAGGAACACATCTATAACATATACTGCTGTACAATACAAGTAGGTAACCCCTTGAGGACAAATGATGTGCCAGGCATATTACAGTTACAAAGTAGTTTAGGTTGAAAAAAGGACTCGTGTTCAACCCTTTTCCTATTCTTGTTTACTGCTGTTGATTAACTCTTTAAGGACCAGGGATTTTCCAAGGCCAAGGAACAGAGCGTTTTTCAATTTTTAATATGCGGTTTTTGAAACATAATTTTCCTCTCTCTCATTTAACGCACCCATACAAGTAATATGTTATTTTTAAAGGACAGTTAGAGCTTTCTTTTGATACCCTTTACATAAAAATTATTTACATTTTAGTATTAAAAAATACATATAAAAGAGGAAATTTTTGGTGAAAAAAAAGTTTTTCCCCATTATTTTCCCAATAATAAGCTACACAACTAGTGCAACACTAACCTACTTATTCCCCCTAATTCACTAACTAATAAAAAAGAAAAACATTGGTTCCCAAACATCCCTAAACAAAAAAGACATAAAAAAAACTCTGAAGAGTGCGATGTCAGATCCATAAAAATCAAGCAACAGGCATGCAGGGGTTACATTTTATAAAATAAATATATTCAAATTACCTTTATTTATTAAAAAAAACTTTATAAATTGCAAAAATAAAAAAATTTGTAAAAAAAAACAACTAAATGAGGGCCATAAAGTGGAAGGAAACTGATCACAGTTACAAACTGTGATCAGCATTGAAAGTTTTTTTTTTCTCTCATACAAGTTCTTTATTTATTTTTACTTCTTTTCACATGAAAAAGCTAAAGGACTTCCCCTAACAACTTAAATTCATTATTTGCAGTGTTAACTCACTCATTGATGCTCTGTTTGCAATACTGAAATATACTTTTAGATTTTTTGTGATTGTTGCAGAACTTTTCAATTTAGAGCACACTGAAGCCATCAGCAGCTTTTGGTCAGTGACCAATATCTGAGTTCTTGCTGTATAAATAATACCTTTCCACAATGTGACAATTTAATGTATAATAGCTTTTATCTTAAGCATTTACTGTCTTTAGAAATTATCATCAGAATGTAAGTAAGGTCAGGTTATAGAGCATGATCATTTGACCTCAATCTGATATTCTTAATTCTGTTTTTCAGACTTTTGGATAATGGAGAAGACAACATGGAGAATAATATCCGAAACTGATTTAATTTAATAAAATATTTTTCATCTATTGACGTGATGAGATGTTATTGGGTTAAATAAAAGTGAGGTAAAAATAATAAGAGATTATGGCATTGAAGCTAGACATGTGCATTCGTTTTCAGACGAATGCATTTTCGTCCGAAAATAGCATTTTCGTCCATTCGTCCGAAAAACGAATAACGAAAATGCTAAACTAACGAAAGACTAACGAAAGACAAATGAACGAATGGTTAATAAACGAAAATCATTCGTCCATTCATGCTATTGGCATTCTATAAACCGAAATAGAGTCGGTTTATAGAATACAAATAGCATTACATATACATTCCATAAACCGACATAATGAACGACTTTCAGTTTATGGAATGCATGTAATACTATTGGCTTTCTTATGAATGGGGCTCTCGTTCGGTTTATAGAAAGACAATACTACTACAAGTTTTCTATAAACCGAAGGTCTATAAACCGAAGGTCGTTCGGTTTATAGACTTTCGGTTTATAGAATACATAGAAATACATGTAATTCTATGTATTCTATAAACCGAAAGTCTATAAACCGAACGTCTTTCGGCTTATAGAATCCTTATAGTACTATTGCCTTTCTATGAACTGAACGAGAGCCCCATTCATAAGAATTTGCTAATGCATACACTCCATGGTCCACTTCCCTAGACATGCTTATATATATTCAGAATGTGATCTGTCTGAGACATATAACCACTGCAGGTTAAAGGGAACAATCTTGGAGCTAATGTCACAATCTAATGCCATGTGTGCTTAGCATGCACTTTATTAGGCTCAAAGGGAGCATTAGTAGACATTAATGCCTTGAACACTATGAATATAACACTGTACTACAAACACTGAAGAAAATAAAGTGAAGGTAATTTACACTGACAGCTGGAGTGCCTATTAATCCTGGTGAGTGGGACTTTTATATTCTTTGTAGACAATAGCGTTGAGCGGACATCTGGACGTTCGAGTTTGGCGGGTTCGGCCGAACTTCGAAAAAATGTCCGGGTCCGTGCTCGAACTTGACCCCGAACTTGACCCCGAACTCCATTGAAGTCAATGGGGACATGAACTTTTGGCCACTAAAATGCCTCTAAAAAAGTCCTGGAAAGGGCTAGAGGGCTGCAAAATGAAGTAAAATGCGGGTAAGAGTAGGACAAGTGCCCTGCAAGCAAATGTGGATAGGGAAATAACTTAAAATAACCAAAAATACATACAAATTAAAAATACAGCTGAGCCATAAAATAGCACTAGATGGAATCTTTGATTTTAGCTGTGGAAGAACATAAATCTAAAGCTAAAGCATGGCTGCCAGGAGGATCAACAGAATTATCCATTTGAGAGAGGGTTGGAGTGCAGGCTATTCTCTTTCAGTTTATACTAAGTGACTTATAGGTTGAGGAGGCGGTGACCGTGGCGGTGTAGGTGGAAGCTGCGCTGGAGGAGGTAGCCAACACTGTTTTTTATTTGTTTTTGTTTTTTTAAATTGGGGTAGCCCCCAAAATATTGGGACATATAACAACAGAAAACAAAGAATAAGTGCACTTGAGTATAACAATGACTGGGTGAGTCCAAAGCTATACATTCCTTTTATATCAATAAACACGACTTATTTATTTACCATGCAGTGATCAAGTGATTGGGATCCATTCATCACTCTGGTGCTTTGCAGGGCTCATTAGACCTTGGGGACTTGTATCATCAAATTGTTTTTTACTTATTTATTTGAGGATATGCTTCCATCTATATAGTGAGTATACATGTGTGTGTGTGTGTGAGCATATATATGTGTGTGTGAGTATATATGTGTGTGTGTGAGTATATTTGCGAATGGTTGTGAATGTCATGCATAGAATATAATCCTTAATGTATTTTAGGAGGAAACAGAAAAGAAAGCGTGTTCGGAAGCAGAGAAGGAAGAGGGGGAAGGAATTGAAGATGACAATATGGCAGAACGAAAGTCGTCGTATAACGGTAAAACTAGACACTTTACCATTCTAGGTTTATGCTATATTTACAGTGATGCTGCAGGAACACATCTATAACATATACTGCTGTACAATACAAGTAGTTAACCCCTTGAGGACAAATGATGTGCCAGGCATATTACAGTTACAAAGTAGTTTAGGTTGAAAAAAGGACTCGTGTTCAACCCTTTTCCTATTCTTGTTTACTGCTGTTGATTAACTCTTTAAGGACCAGGGATTTTCCAAGGCCAAGGAACAGAGCGTTTTTCAATTTTTAATATGCGGTTTTTGAAACATAATTTTCCTCTCTCTCATTTAACGCACCCATACAAGTAATATGTTATTTTTAAAGGACAGTTAGAGCTTTCTTTTGATACCCTTTACATAAAAATTATTTACATTTTAGTATTAAAAAATACATATAAAAGAGGAAATTTTTGGTGAAAAAAAAGTTTTTCCCCATTATTTTCCCAATAATAAGCTACACAACTAGTGCAACACTAACCTACTTATTCCCCCTAATTCACTAACTAATAAAAAAGAAAAACATTGGTTCCCAAACATCCCTAAACAAAAAAGACATAAAAAAAACTCTGAAGAGTGCGATGTCAGATCCATAAAAATCAAGCAACAGGCATGCAGGGGTTACATTTTATAAAATAAATATATTCAAATTACCTTTATTTATTAAAAAAAACTTTATAAATTGCATAAATAAAAAAATTTGTAAAAAAAAACAACTAAATGAGGGCCATAAAGTGGAAGGAAACTGATCACAGTTACAAACTGTGATCAGCATTGAAAGTTTTTTTTTTCTCTCATACAAGTTCTTTATTTATTTTTACTTCTTTTCACATGAAAAAGCTAAAGGACTTCCCCTAACAACTTAAATTCATTATTTGCAGTGTTAACTCACTCATTGATGCTCTGTTTGCAATACTGAAATATACTTTTAGATTTTTTGTGATTGTTGCAGAACTTTTCAATTTAGAGCACACTGAAGCCATCAGCAGCTTTTGGTCAGTGACCAATATCTGAGTTCTTGCTGTATAAATAATACCTTTCCACAATGTGACAATTTAATGTATAATAGCTTTTATCTTAAGCATTTACTGTCTTTAGAAATTATCATCAGAATGTAAGTAAGGTCAGGTTATAGAGCATGATCATTTGACCTCAATCTGATATTCTTAATTCTGTTTTTCAGACTTTTGGATAATGGAGAAGACAACATGGAGAATAATATCCGAAACTGATTTAATTTAATAAAATATTTTTCATCTATTGACGTGATGAGATGTTATTGGGTTAAATAAAAGTGAGGTAAAAATAATAAGAGATTATGGCATTGAAGCTAGACATGTGCATTCGTTTTCAGACGAATGCATTTTCGTCCGAAAATAGCATTTTCGTCCATTCGTCCGAAAAACGAATAACGAAAATGCTAAACTAACGAAAGACTAACGAAAGACAAATGAACGAATGGTTAATAAACGAAAATCATTCGTCCATTCATGCTATTGGCATTCTATAAACCGAAATAGAGTCGGTTTATAGAATACAAATAGCATTACATATACATTCCATAAACCGACATAATGAACGACTTTCAGTTTATGGAATGCATGTAATACTATTGGCTTTCTTATGAATGGGGCTCTCGTTCGGTTTATAGAAAGACAATACTACTACAAGTTTTCTATAAACCGAAGGTCTATAAACCGAAGGTCGTTCGGTTTATAGACTTTCGGTTTATAGAATACATAGAAATACATGTAATTCTATGTATTCTATAAACCGAAAGTCTATAAACCGAACGTCTTTCGGCTTATAGAATCCTTATAGTACTATTGCCTTTCTATGAACTGAACGAGAGCCCCATTCATAAGAATTTGCTAATGCATACACTCCATGGTCCACTTCCCTAGACATGCTTATATATATTCAGAATGTGATCTGTCTGAGACATATAACCACTGCAGGTTAAAGGGAACAATCTTGGAGCTAATGTCACAATCTAATGCCATGTGTGCTTAGCATGCACTTTATTAGGCTCAAAGGGAGCATTAGTAGACATTAATGCCTTGAACACTATGAATATAACACTGTACTACAAACACTGAAGAAAATAAAGTGAAGGTAATTTACACTGACAGCTGGAGTGCCTATTAATCCTGGTGAGTGGGACTTTTATATTCTTTGTAGACAATAGTGTTGAGCGGACATCTGGACGTTCGAGTTTGGCGGGTTCGGCCGAACTTCGAAAAAATGTCCGGGTCCGTGCTCGAACTTGACCCCGAACTTGACCCCGAACTCCATTGAAGTCAATGGGGACATGAACTTTTGGCCACTAAAATGCCTCTAAAAAAGTCCTGGAAAGGGCTAGAGGGCTGCAAAATGAAGTAAAATGTGGGTAAGAGTAGGACAAGTGCCCTGCAAGCAAATGTGGATAGGGAAATAACTTAAAATAACCAAAAATACATACAAATTAAAAATACAGCTGAGCCATAAAATAGCACTAGATGGAATCTTTGATTTTAGCTGTGGAAGAACATAAATCTAAAGCTAAAGCATGGCTGCCAGGAGGATCAACAGAATTATCCATTTGAGAGAGGGTTGGAGTGCAGGCTATTCTCTTTCAGTTTATACTAAGTGACTTATAGGTTGAGGAGGCGGTGACCGTGGCGGTGTAGGTGGAAGCTGCGCTGGAGGAGGTAGCCAACACTGTTTTTTATTTGTTTTTGTTTTTTTAAATTGGGGTAGCCCCCAAAATATTGGGACATATAACAACAGAAAACAAAGAATAAGTGCACTTGAGTATAACAATGACTGGGTGAGTCCAAAGCTATACATTCCTTTTATATCAATAAACACGACTTATTTATTTACCATGCAGTGATCAAGTGATTGGGATCCATTCATCACTCTGGTGCTTTGCAGGGCTCATTAGACCTTGGGGACTTGTATCATCAAATTGTTTTTTACTTATTTATTTGAGGATATGCTTCCATCTATATAGTGAGTATACATGTGTGTGTGTGTGAGCATATATATGTGTGTGTGAGTATATATGTGTGTGTGTGAGTATATTTGCGTGTGTGTATGTGTTTGAGTGTGTGTGTGTGTAAGTGTGTACAGAGCCGGCTTTAAGTGTTCCGGCGCCCTGTGCGGGCTTCCCCCATGGCGCCCCCCCCCCGTCTTTCACCCCACTATGTATGTGTCCCTTTCCTCTTCCTTGCCATGTCTGTCTCTCCCCCCCCCCTCCACGTGTTCTGTCTCTCTCCCACCTCCTGTCTCTCTCTCTTCCCCCTCGCTTGTTCTGTTTCTCTATCCCCCCTCCACCTGTTCTGTCTCTCTCTCTCTCCCTCTGTTCTGTCTCTCTCTCTCCCCCCCCTTCCCCCTGTTCTGTCTCTCTCTCTCTCTCTCCCCTCCCCCTGTTCTGTCTCTCTCTCTCCCCTCCCCCTGTTCTGTCTCTCTCACTCCCTTCCCCCTGTTCTGTCTCTCTCTCCCCTCCCCCTGTTCTGTCTCTCTCTCCCCTCCCCCTGTTCTGTCTCTCTCTCCCCCTGTTCTGTCCTTCTCTCACCCCCTGTTCTGCCTCTCTCTCTCCCCTCCCCCTGTTCTGTCTCTCTCTGCCCCTGTTCTGTCCTTCTCTCACCCCCTGTTCTGCCTCTCTCTCCACCCTCCCCCTGTTCTGCCTCTCACCCCCTGTTCTGTCCTTCTCTCACCCCCTGTTCTGCCTCTCTCTCCCCCTCCCCCTGTTCTGTCTCTCTCTCCCCCTGTTCTGTCCTTCTCTTACCCCCTGTTCTGCCTCTCTCCCCCCTACCCCTGTTCTGCCTCTCACCCCCTGTTCTGCCTCTCTCTCCCCCCTCCCCCTGTTCTGCCTCTCACCCCCTGTTCTGTCCTTCTCTCACCCCCTGTTCTGCCTCTCTCTCCCCCCTCCCCCTGTTCTGCCTCTCACACCCTGTTCTGTCCTTCTCTCACCCCCTGTTCTGCCTCTCTCCCCCCTACCCCTGTTCTGCCTCTCACCCCCTGTTCTGCCTCTCTCTCCCCCCTCCCCCTGTTCTGCCTCTCACCCCCTGTTCTGTTCTTCTCTCACCCCCTGTTCTGCCTCTCTCTCCCCCTTCCCCTGTTCTGTCTCTCTCTCCCCCTGTTCTGTCCTTCTCTCACCCCCTGTTCTGCCTCTCTCTCCCCCTCCCCCTGTTCTGTCTCTCTCTCCCCCTGTTCTGTCCTTCTCTCACCCCCTGTTCTGCCTCTCTCTCCCCCCTCCCCCTGTTCTGCCTCTCACCCCCTGTTCTGTCCTTCTCTCACCCCGTTCTGCCTCTCTCCCCCCCTACCCCTGTTCTGCCTCTCACCCCATTCTGCCTCTCTCCCCCCCTACCCCTGATCTGCCTCTCACCCCCTGTTCTGTCCTTCTCTCACCCCCTGTTGTCTCCCCCCCCCCCCCCCTTGCCTGCAAATGTGGTTCAAGGGAGGGGGCGGAGCTAACTGGCTCAGCGGTGTAGCTCTGCCCCCACCCTGTGAAACAGAGCAGCGTCTGCTTCACAGGGAGCCACAGACAGCAATAGAAAGTGTTGCTCGGCTCTCCATGCCTGCATTAAGCCCCCTCCCAGACCCAGCACAGCATGCCGAGCAGAGGGCTGGTGAGGGGGGATCTTTTGATCACCTCCATCCAGTGCCACTACCGGCTTTTTTTTTTACTTTTTTTTTTTTCAATGGCTGGGCAGGCGCCCCCTGGAGTGTTGCGCCCTGTGCGATCGCACAGGTCGCACACCCCTAAGGCCGGCCCTGAGTGTGTATAAATGTGTGTATACAAGCTGGATATAAAGCTAAGATAAGTAATTACAAACTTCTATTTTATTTATTTGAGGTTTGTTCCTTCTATTAATATTAAGTTGTATGTCTGATACCATTCTAATAATTCTGATAAATTTTATATGTTAAACAATTTTATAAATGACACATTGACACAATGTAATATTTAGACGATAAGTTATAACCTAATATATCCAAATAAAGATATATAGTATAAAAAAGTGTGTGTGAGTATAAATGTGTGTGTAAGTATATATGTGTGTGTGAGTGATATAGATATATATATATATATATTTATATATGTGTGTGTAAGTATATATGTGTGTGTGAGTGATATATATATATATATATTTATATATGTGTGTGTGTGAGCAGTGCTGTATTTACCGCGAGGCATCCTAGGCGGATGCCTAGGGCGGCAAATTTTTGGGGGCCCCCAGCACTGGAAAAATAAAAAAAAATAAAAAAAAGACCGCGCTTGCAGGCAGAGACGGAGGTGAGAGGGGATCGGAAGATCCCCCCTCACCATCGCTCTGCCTGCCAGGCTGCACGGGGAGCTGAACAGGCAGCACAGAGAAACCTCCGTGCTGCCTGTTCGGCTCCCCGTGCAGTGTGAGTCTGAATGTTATGTGTGATGTGGGGTCATGAAATGGAGGTGATGGGGCATGTCTTGTGTGTAACGTGGGTGTGCAGCTTGGGTAGGGGGGTGCCCGGATTTTGTCTGCCTAGGGCAGCACAAAATCAAGATACACCACTGTGTGTGAGTATATATATGCGTGTGTGTGTGCATGCAGTGTTGGCACTTTGAGCTCTGCTAACTGGTTTCATGGGCACTCTGGCCCAAAAATGTTCACCATCACTGGTATGGATTAAACACTAACTGATGCAAAAATTGAGTTCGATGCCCATTAAATGTAATTATGTCACATGAATGATGTTCACCTTTTCGGTAGAAGAACCCCTTTTTCATCTGGTGACAAACTATATAAGTATGTTTTTTGTTGCCATAATATTTATTACATGCCCTTAAAAGGCAGTTTTAGTAGGTCTGCTCAGGTGCATGATGTCATAAAGGGAATTAAGTGACATCACAATGCTTGTCATGTTTAAAGCAGGACTGCTGCTGCTTGAATAGTTATAGACCAATCGACAGCAGTCATGGTCAGAGCACAGAGTAATGAAATCACTATAAGTGTTTCATTTCAAAATGTTGAAACCGGGAGGAGAAAGAAGTGAGTGCATTTTATTAATTGTATCAAGTGTGATTTAAATGGAGTAGAGGAATGTGTTGATTTAAATTTCCATCATGTTTATTGCATGTTAATACCATGTGCTTATTCCTTCATGTCATGCTCCTATATGGTACTGTGTCACGTAGAGATAAAGTGCAAAGATATCATTGCACACTGTGTAGATGACCATAAAGTGATTCCCTATAGTAACTAGAGAAACCTGGTTGTGAATGTCATGCATAGAATATAATCCTTAATGTATTTTAGGAGGAAACAGAAAAGAAAGCGTGTTCGGAAGCAGAGAAGGAAGAGGGGGAAGGAATTGAAGATGACAATATGGCAGAACGAAAGTCGTCGTATAACGGTAAAACTAGACACTTTACCATTCTAGGTTTATGCTATATTTACAGTGATGCTGCAGGAACACATCTATAACATATACTGCTGTACAATACAAGTAGGTAACCCCTTGAGGACAAATGATGTGCCAGGCATATTACAGTTACAAAGTAGTTTAGGTTGAAAAAAGGACTCGTGTTCAACCCTTTTCCTATTCTTGTTTACTGCTGTTGATTAACTCTTTAAGGACCAGGGATTTTCCAAGGCCAAGGAACAGAGCGTTTTTCAATTTTTAATATGCGGTTTTTGAAACATAATTTTCCTCTCTCTCATTTAACGCACCCATACAAGTAATATGTTATTTTTAAAGGACAGTTAGAGCTTTCTTTTGATACCCTTTACATAAAAATTATTTACATTTTAGTATTAAAAAATACATATAAAAGAGGAAATTTTTGGTGAAAAAAAAGTTTTTCCCCATTATTTTCCCAATAATAAGCTACACAACTAGTGCAACACTAACCTACTTATTCCCCCTAATTCACTAACTAATAAAAAAGAAAAACATTGGTTCCCAAACATCCCTAAACAAAAAAGACATAAAAAAAACTCTGAAGAGTGCGATGTCAGATCCATAAAAATCAAGCAACAGGCATGCAGGGGTTACATTTTATAAAATAAATATATTCAAATTACCTTTATTTATTAAAAAAAACTTTATAAATTGCAAAAATAAAAAAATTTGTAAAAAAAAACAACTAAATGAGGGCCATAAAGTGGAAGGAAACTGATCACAGTTACAAACTGTGATCAGCATTGAAAGTTTTTTTTATTTCTCTCATACAAGTTCTTTATTTATTTTTACTTCTTTTCACATGAAAAAGCTAAAGGACTTCCCCTAACAACTTAAATTCATTATTTGCAGTGTTAACTCACTCATTGATGCTCTGTTTGCAATACTGAAATATACTTTTAGATTTTTTGTGATTGTTGCAGAACTTTTCAATTTAGAGCACACTGAAGCCATCAGCAGCTTTTGGTCAGTGACCAATATCTGAGTTCTTGCTGTATAAATAATACCTTTCCACAATGTGACAATTTAATGTATAATAGCTTTTATCTTAAGCATTTACTGTCTTTAGAAATTATCATCAGAATGTAAGTAAGGTCAGGTTATAGAGCATGATCATTTGACCTCAATCTGATATTCTTAATTCTGTTTTTCAGACTTTTGGATAATGGAGAAGACAACATGGAGAATAATATCCGAAACTGATTTAATTTAATAAAATATTTTTCATCTATTGACGTGATGAGATGTTATTGGGTTAAATAAAAGTGAGGTAAAAATAATAAGAGATTATGGCATTGAAGCTAGACATGTGCATTCGTTTTCAGACGAATGCATTTTCGTCCGAAAATAGCATTTTCGTCCATTCGTCCGAAAAACGAATAACGAAAATGCTAAACTAACGAAAGACTAACGAAAGACAAATGAACGAATGGTTAATAAACGAAAATCATTCGTCCATTCATGCTATTGGCATTCTATAAACCGAAATAGAGTCGGTTTATAGAATACAAATAGCATTACATATACATTCCATAAACCGACATAATGAACGACTTTCAGTTTATGGAATGCATGTAATACTATTGGCTTTCTTATGAATGGGGCTCTCGTTCGGTTTATAGAAAGACAATACTACTACAAGTTTTCTATAAACCGAAGGTCTATAAACCGAAGGTCGTTCGGTTTATAGACTTTCGGTTTATAGAATACATAGAAATACATGTAATTCTATGTATTCTATAAACCGAAAGTCTATAAACCGAACGTCTTTCGGCTTATAGAATCCTTATAGTACTATTGCCTTTCTATGAACTGAACGAGAGCCCCATTCATAAGAATTTGCTAATGCATACACTCCATGGTCCACTTCCCTAGACATGCTTATATATATTCAGAATGTGATCTGTCTGAGACATATAACCACTGCAGGTTAAAGGGAACAATCTTGGAGCTAATGTCACAATCTAATGCCATGTGTGCTTAGCATGCACTTTATTAGGCTCAAAGGGAGCATTAGTAGACATTAATGCCTTGAACACTATGAATATAACACTGTACTACAAACACTGAAGAAAATAAAGTGAAGGTAATTTACACTGACAGCTGGAGTGCCTATTAATCCTGGTGAGTGGGACTTTTATATTCTTTGTAGACAATAGCGTTGAGCGGACATCTGGACGTTCGAGTTTGGCGGGTTCGGCCGAACTTCGAAAAAATGTCCGGGTCCGTGCTCGAACTTGACCCCGAACTTGACCCCGAACTCCATTGAAGTCAATGGGGACATGAACTTTTGGCCACTAAAATGCCTCTAAAAAAGTCCTGGAAAGGGCTAGAGGGCTGCAAAATGAAGTAAAATGTGGGTAAGAGTAGGACAAGTGCCCTGCAAGCAAATGTGGATAGGGAAATAACTTAAAATAACCAAAAATACATACAAATTAAAAATACAGCTGAGCCATAAAATAGCACTAGATGGAATCTTTGATTTTAGCTGTGGAAGAACATAAATCTAAAGCTAAAGCATGGCTGCCAGGAGGATCAACAGAATTATCCATTTGAGAGAGGGTTGGAGTGCAGGCTATTCTCTTTCAGTTTATACTAAGTGACTTATAGGTTGAGGAGGCGGTGACCGTGGCGGTGTAGGTGGAAGCTGCGCTGGAGGAGGTAGCCAACACTGTTTTTTATTTGTTTTTGTTTTTTTAAATTGGGGTAGCCCCCAAAATATTGGGACATATAACAACAGAAAACAAAGAATAAGTGCACTTGAGTATAACAATGACTGGGTGAGTCCAAAGCTATACATTCCTTTTATATCAATAAACACGACTTATTTATTTACCATGCAGTGATCAAGTGATTGGGATCCATTCATCACTCTGGTGCTTTGCAGGGCTCATTAGACCTTGGGGACTTGTATCATCAAATTGTTTTTTACTTATTTATTTGAGGATATGCTTCCATCTATATAGTGAGTATACATGTGTGTGTGTGTGAGCATATATATGTGTGTGTGAGTATATATGTGTGTGTGTGAGTATATTTGCGTGTGTGTATGTGTTTGAGTGTGTGTGTGTGTAAGTGTGTACAGAGCCGGCTTTAAGTGTTCCGGCGCCCTGTGCGGGCTTCCCCCATGGCGCCCCCCCCCCCGTCTTTCACCCCACTATGTATGTGTCCCTTTCCTCTTCCTTGCCATGTCTGTCTCTCCCCCCCCTCCACGTGTTCTGTCTCTCTCCCACCTCCTGTCTCTCTCACTTCCCACTCGCTTGTTCTGTTTCTCTATCCCCCCTCCACCTGTTCTGTCTCTCTCTCTCTCCCTCTGTTCTGTCTCTTTCTCTCCCCCCCTTCCCCCTGTTCTGTCTCTCTCTCTCTCTCTCCCCTCCCCCTGTTCTGTCTCTCTCTCTCCCCTCCCCCTGTTCTGTCTCTCTCTCCCCTCCCCCTGTTCTGTCTCTCTCTCCCCCTGTTCTGTCCTTCTCTCACCCCCTGTTCTGCCTCTCTCTCTCCCCTCCCCCTGTTCTGTCTCTCTCTGCCCCTGTTCTGTCCTTCTCTCACCCCCTGTTCTGCCTCTCTCTCCACCCTCCCCCTGTTCTGCCTCTCACCCCCTGTTCTGTCCTTCTCTCACCCCCTGTTCTGCCTCTCTCTCCCCCTCCCCCTGTTCTGTCTCTCTCTCCCCCTGTTCTGCCTCTCTCTCCCCCCTCCCCCTGTTCTGCCTCTCACACCCTGTTCTGTCCTTCTCTCACCCCCTGTTCTGCCTCTCTCCCCCCTACCCCTGTTCTGCCTCTCACCCCCTGTTCTGCCTCTCTCTCCCCCCTCCCCCTGTTCTGCCTCTCACCCCCTGTTCTGTCCTTCTCTCACCCCCTGTTCTGCCTCTCTCTCCCCCTCCCTCTGTTCTGTCTCTCTCTCCCCCTGTTCTGTCCTTCTCTCACCCCTCCCCCTGTTCTGCCTCTCACCCCCTGTTCTGTCGTTCTCTCACCCCCTGTTCTGCCTCTCTCTCCCCCTCCCCCTGTTCTGTCTCTCTCTCCCCCTGTTCTGTCCTTCTCTCACCCCCTGTTCTGCCTCTCTCTCCCCCTCCCCCTGTTCTGTCTCTCTCTCCCCCTGTTCTGTCCTTCTCTCACCCCCTGTTCTGCCTCTCTCTCCCCCCTCCCCCTGTTCTGCCTCTCACCCCCTGTTCTGTCCTTCTCTCACCCCGTTCTGCCTCTCTCCCCCCCTACCCCTGTTCTGCCTCTCACCCCGTTCTGCCTCTCTCCCCCCCTACCCCTGATCTGCCTCTCACCCCCTGTTCTGTCCTTCTCTCACCCCCTGTTGTCTCCCCCCCCCCCTTGCCTGCAAATGTGGTTCAAGGGAGGGGGCGGAGCTAACTGGCTCAGCGGTGTAGCTCTGCCCCCACCCTGTGAAACAGAGCAGCGTCTGCTTCACAGGGAGCCACAGACAGCAATAGAAAGTGTTGCTCGGCTCTCCATGCCTGCATTAAGCCCCCTCCCAGACCCAGCACAGCATGCCGAGCAGAGGGCTGGTGAGGGGGGATCTTTTGATCACCCCCATCCAGTGCCACTACCGGCTTTTTTTTTAACTTTTTTTTTTTTCAATGGCTGGGCAGGCGCCCCCTGGAGTGTTGCGCCCTGTGCGATCGCACAGGTCGCACACCCCTAAGGCCGGCCCTGAGTGTGTATAAATGTGTGTATACAAGCTGGATATCAAGCTAAGATAAGTAATTACAAACTTCTATTTTATTTATTTGAGGTTTGTTCCTTCTATTAATATTAAGTTGTATGTCTGATACCATTCTAATAATTCTGATAAATTTTATATGTTAAACAATTTTATAAATGACACATTGACACAATGTAATATTTAGACGATAAGTTATAACCTAATATATCCAAATAAAGATATATAGTATAAAAAAGTGTGTGTGAGTATAAATGTGTGTGTAAGTATATAAGTGTGTGTGAGTGATATAGATATATATATATATATATTTATATATGTGTGTGTAAGTATATATGTGTGTGTGAGTGATATATATATATATATATATTTATATATGTGTGTGTGTGAGCAGTGCTGTATTTACCGCGAGGCATCCTAGGCGGATGCCTAGGGCGGCAAATTTTTGGGGGCCCCCAGCACTGGAAAAATAAAAAAAAATAAAAAAAAGACCGCGCTTGCAGGCAGAGACGGAGGTGAGAGGGGATCGGAAGATCCCCCCTCACCATCGCTCTGCCTGCCAGGCTGCACGGGGAGCTGAACAGGCAGCACAGAGAAACCTCCGTGCTGCCTGTTCGGCTCCCCGTGCAGTGTGAGTCTGAATGTTATGTGTGATGTGGGGTCATGAAATGGAGGTGATGGGGCATGTCTTGTGTGTAACGTGGGTGTGCAGCTTGGGTAGGGGGGTGCCCGGATTTTGTCTGCCTAGGGCAGCACAAAATCAAGATACACCACTGTGTGTGAGTATATATATGCGTGTGTGTGTGCATGCAGTGTTGGCACTTTGAGCTCTGCTAACTGGTTTCATGGGCACTCTGGCCCAAAAATGTTCACCATCACTGGTATGGATTAAACACTAACTGATGCAAAAATTGAGTTCGATGCCCATTAAATGTAATTATGTCACATGAATGATGTTCACCTTTTCGGTAGAAGAACCCCTTTTTCATCTGGTGACAAACTATATAAGTATGTTTTTTGTTGCCATAATATTTATTACATGCCCTTAAAAGGCAGTTTTAGTAGGTCTGCTCAGGTGCATGATGTCATAAAGGGAATTAAGTGACATCACAATGCTTGTCATGTTTAAAGCAGGACTGCTGCTGCTTGAATAGTTATAGACCAATCGACAGCAGTCATGGTCAGAGCACAGAGTAATGAAATCACTATAAGTGTTTCATTTCAAAATGTTGAAACCGGGAGGAGAAAGAAGTGAGTGCATTTTATTAATTGTATCAAGTGTGATTTAAATGGAGTAGAGGAATGTGTTGATTTAAATTTCCATCATGTTTATTGCATGTTAATACCATGTGCTTATTCCTTCATGTCATGCTCCTATATGGTACTGTGTCACGTAGAGATAAAGTGCAAAGATATCATTGCACACTGTGTAGATGACCATAAAGTGATTCCCTATAGTAACTAGAGAAACCTGGTTGTGAATGTCATGCATAGAATATAATCCTTAATGTATTTTAGGAGGAAACAGAAAAGAAAGCGTGTTCGGAAGCAGAGAAGGAAGAGGGGGAAGGAATTGAAGATGACAATATGGCAGAACGAAAGTCGTCGTATAACGGTAAAACTAGACACTTTACCATTCTAGGTTTATGCTATATTTACAGTGATGCTGCAGGAACACATCTATAACATATACTGCTGTACAATACAAGTAGGTAACCCCTTGAGGACAAATGATGTGCCAGGCATATTACAGTTACAAAGTAGTTTAGGTTGAAAAAAGGACTCGTGTTCAACCCTTTTCCTATTCTTGTTTACTGCTGTTGATTAACTCTTTAAGGACCAGGGATTTTCCAAGGCCAAGGAACAGAGCGTTTTTCAATTTTTAATATGCGGTTTTTGAAACATAATTTTCCTCTCTCTCATTTAACGCACCCATACAAGTAATATGTTATTTTTAAAGGACAGTTAGAGCTTTCTTTTGATACCCTTTACATAAAAATTATTTACATTTTAGTATTAAAAAATACATATAAAAGAGGAAATTTTTGGTGAAAAAAAAGTTTTTCCCCATTATTTTCCCAATAATAAGCTACACAACTAGTGCAACACTAACCTACTTATTCCCCCTAATTCACTAACTAATAAAAAAGAAAAACATTGGTTCCCAAACATCCCTAAACAAAAAAGACATAAAAAAAACTCTGAAGAGTGCGATGTCAGATCCATAAAAATCAAGCAACAGGCATGCAGGGGTTACATTTTATAAAATAAATATATTCAAATTACCTTTATTTATTAAAAAAAACTTTATAAATTGCAAAAATAAAAAAATTTGTAAAAAAAAAACAACTAAATGAGGGCCATAAAGTGGAAGGAAACTGATCACAGTTACAAACTGTGATCAGCATTGAAAGTTTTTTTTATTTCTCTCATACAATTCTTTATTTATTTTTACTTCTTTTCACATGAAAAAGCTAAAGGACTTCCCCTAACAACTTAAATTCATTATTTGCAGTGTTAACTCACTCATTGATGCTCTGTTTGCAATACTGAAATATACTTTTAGATTTTTTGTGATTGTTGCAGAACTTTTCAATTTAGAGCACACTGAAGCCATCAGCAGCTTTTGGTCAGTGACCAATATCTGAGTTCTTGCTGTATAAATAATACCTTTCCACAATGTGACAATTTAATGTATAATAGCTTTTATCTTAAGCATTTACTGTCTTTAGAAATTATCATCAGAATGTAAGTAAGGTCAGGTTATAGAGCATGATCATTTGACCTCAATCTGATATTCTTAATTCTGTTTTTCAGACTTTTGGATAATGGAGAAGACAACATGGAGAATAATATCCGAAACTGATTTAATTTAATAAAATATTTTTCATCTATTGACGTGATGAGATGTTATTGGGTTAAATAAAAGTGAGGTAAAAATAATAAGAGATTATGGCATTGAAGCTAGACATGTGCATTCGTTTTCAGACGAATGCATTTTCGTCCGAAAATAGCATTTTCGTCCATTCGTCCGAAAAACGAATAACGAAAATGCTAAACTAACGAAAGACTAACGAAAGACAAATGAACGAATGGTTAATAAACGAAAATCATTCGTCCATTCATGCTATTGGCATTCTATAAACCGAAATAGAGTCGGTTTATAGAATACAAATAGCATTACATATACATTCCATAAACCGACATAATGAACGACTTTCAGTTTATGGAATGCATGTAATACTATTGGCTTTCTTATGAATGGGGCTCTCGTTCGGTTTATAGAAAGACAATACTACTACAAGTTTTCTATAAACCGAAGGTCTATAAACCGAAGGTCGTTCGGTTTATAGACTTTCGGTTTATAGAATACATAGAAATACATGTAATTCTATGTATTCTATAAACCGAAAGTCTATAAACCGAACGTCTTTCGGCTTATAGAATCCTTATAGTACTATTGCCTTTCTATGAACTGAACGAGAGCCCCATTCATAAGAATTTGCTAATGCATACACTCCATGGTCCACTTCCCTAGACATGCTTATATATATTCAGAATGTGATCTGTCTGAGACATATAACCACTGCAGGTTAAAGGGAACAATCTTGGAGCTAATGTCACAATCTAATGCCATGTGTGCTTAGCATGCACTTTATTAGGCTCAAAGGGAGCATTAGTAGACATTAATGCCTTGAACACTATGAATATAACACTGTACTACAAACACTGAAGAAAATAAAGTGAAGGTAATTTACACTGACAGCTGGAGTGCCTATTAATCCTGGTGAGTGGGACTTTTATATTCTTTGCAGACAATAGCGTTGAGCGGACATCTGGACGTTCGAGTTTGGCGGGTTCGGCCGAACTTCGAAAAAATGTCCGGGTCCGTGCTCGAACTTGACCCCGAACTTGACCCCGAACTCCATTGAAGTCAATGGGGACATGAACTTTTGGCCACTAAAATGCCTCTAAAAAAGTCCTGGAAAGGGCTAGAGGGCTGCAAAATGAAGTAAAATGTGGGTAAGAGTAGGACAAGTGCCCTGCAAGCAAATGTGGATAGGGAAATAACTTAAAATAACCAAAAATACATACAAATTAAAAATACAGCTGAGCCATAAAATAGCACTAGATGGAATCTTTGATTTTAGCTGTGGAAGAACATAAATCTAAAGCTAAAGCATGGCTGCCAGGAGGATCAACAGAATTATCCATTTGAGAGAGGGTTGGAGTGCAGGCTATTCTCTTTCAGTTTATACTAAGTGACTTATAGGTTGAGGAGGCGGTGACCGTGGCGGTGTAGGTGGAAGCTGCGCTGGAGGAGGTAGCCAACACTGTTTTTTATTTGTTTTTGTTTTTTTAAATTGGGGTAGCCCCCAAAATATTGGGACATATAACAACAGAAAACAAAGAATAAGTGCACTTGAGTATAACAATGACTGGGTGAGTCCAAAGCTATACATTCCTTTTATATCAATAAACACGACTTATTTATTTACCATGCAGTGATCAAGTGATTGGGATCCATTCATCACTCTGGTGCTTTGCAGGGCTCATTAGACCTTGGGGACTTGTATCATCAAATTGTTTTTTACTTATTTATTTGAGGATATGCTTCCATCTATATAGTGAGTATACATGTGTGTGTGTGTGTGTGTGAGCATATATATGTGTGTGTGAGTATATATGTGTGTGTGTGAGTATATTTGCGTGTGTGTATGTGTTTGAGTGTGTGTGTGTGTGTAAGTGTGTACAGAGCCGGCTTTAAGTGTTCCGGCGCCCTGTGCGGGCTTCCCCCATGGCGCCCCCCCCCCGTCTTTCACCCCACTATGTATGTGTCCCTTTCCTCTTCCTTGCCATGTCTGTCTCTCCCCCCCCCCTCCACGTGTTCTGTCTCTCTCCCACCTCCTGTCTCTCTCTCTTCCCCCTCGCTTGTTCTGTTTCTCTATCCCCCCTCCACCTGTTCTGTCTCTCTCTCTCTCCCTCTGTTCTGTCTCTCTCTCTCCCCCCCCTTCCCCCTGTTCTGTCTCTCTCTCTCTCTCTCCCCTCCCCCTGTTCTGTCTCTCTCTCTCCCCTCCCCCTGTTCTGTCTCTCTCACTCCCTTCCCCCTGTTCTGTCTCTCTCTCCCCTCCCCCTGTTCTGTCTCTCTCTCCCCCTGTTCTGTCCTTCTCTCACCCCCTGTTCAGCCTCTCTCTCTCCCCTCCCCCTGTTCTGTCTCTCTCTGCCCCTGTTCTGTCCTTCTCTCACCCCCTGTTCTGCCTCTCTCTCCACCCTCCCCCTGTTCTGCCTCTCACCCCCTGTTCTGTCCTTCTCTCACCCCCTGTTCTGCCTCTCTCTCCCCCTCCCCCTGTTCTGTCTCTCTCTCTCCCTGTTCTGTCCTTCTCTCACCCCCAGTTCTGCCTCTCTCTCCCCCCTCCCCCTGTTCTGCCTCTCACACCCTGTTCTGTCCTTCTCTCACCCCCTGTTCTGCCTCTCTCCCCCCTACCCCTGTTCTGCCTCTCACCCCCTGTTCTGCCTCTCTCTCCCCCCTCCCCCTGTTCTGCCTCTCACCCCCTGTTCTGTCCTTCTCTCACCCCCTGTTCTGCCTCTCTCTCCCCCTCCCTCTGTTCTGTCTCTCTCTCCCCCTGTTCTGTCCTTCTCTCACCCCTCCCCCTGTTCTGCCTCTCACCCCCTGTTCTGTCGTTCTCTCACCCCCTGTTCTGCCTCTCTCTCCCCCTCCCCCTGTTCTGTCTCTCTCTCCCCCTGTTCTGTCCTTCTCTCACCCCCTGTTCTGCCTCTCTCTCCCCCTCCCCCTGTTCTGTCTCTCTCTCCCCCTGTTCTGTCCTTCTCTCACCCCCTGTTCTGCCTCTCTCTCCCCCCTCCCCCTGTTCTGCCTCTCACCCCCTGTTCTGTCCTTCTCTCACCCCGTTCTGCCTCTCTCCCCCCCTACCCCTGTTCTGCCTCTCACCCCGTTCTGCCTCTCTCCCCCCCTACCCCTGATCTGCCTCTCACCCCCTGTTCTGTCCTTCTCTCACCCCCTGTTGTCTCCCCCCCCCCCCCCTTGCCTGCAAATGTGGTTCAAGGGAGGGGGCGGAGCTAACTGGCTCAGCGGTGTAGCTCTGCCCCCACCCTGTGAAACAGAGCAGCGTCTGCTTCACAGGGAGCCACAGACAGCAATAGAAAGTGTTGCTCGGCTCTCCATGCCTGCATTAAGCCCCCTCCCAGACCCAGCACAGCATGCCGAGCAGAGGGCTGGTGAGGGGGGATCTTTTGATCACCCCCATCCAGTGCCACTACCGGCTTTTTTTTTTACTTTTTTTTTTTTCAATGGCTGGGCAGGCGCCCCCTGGAGTGTTGCGCCCTGTGCGATCGCACAGGTCGCACACCCCTAAGGCCGGCCCTGAGTGTGTATAAATGTGTGTATACAAGCTGGATATAAAGCTAAGATAAGTAATTACAAACTTCTATTTTATTTATTTGAGGTTTGTTCCTTCTATTAATATTAAGTTGTATGTCTGATACCATTCTAATAATTCTGATAAATTTTATATGTTAAACAATTTTATAAATGACACATTGACACAATGTAATATTTAGACGATAAGTTATAACCTAATATATCCAAATAAAGATATATAGTATAAAAAAGTGTGTGTGAGTATAAATGTGTGTGTAAGTATATATGTGTGTGTGAGTGATATAGATATATATATATATATATTTATATATGTGTGTGTAAGTATATATGTGTGTGTGAGTGATATATATATATATATATATTTATATATGTGTGTGTGTGAGCAGTGCTGTATTTACCGCGAGGCATCCTAGGCGGATGCCTAGGGCGGCAAATTTTTGGGGGCCCCCAGCACTGGAAAAATAAAAAAAAATAAAAAAAAGACCGCGCTTGCAGGCAGAGACGGAGGTGAGAGGGGATCGGAAGATCCCCCCTCACCATCGCTCTACCTGCCAGGCTGCACGGGGAGCTGAACAGGCAGCACAGAGAAACCTCCGTGCTGCCTGTTCGGCTCCCCGTCCAGTGTGAGTCTGAATGTTATGTGTGATGTGGGGTCATGAAATGGAGGTGATGGGGCATGTCTTGTGTGTAACGTGGGTGTGCAGCTTGGGTAGGGGGGTGCCCGGATTTTGTCTGCCTAGGGCAGCACAAAATCAAGATACACCACTGTGTGTGAGTATATATATGCGTGTGTGTGTGCATGCAGTGTTGGCACTTTGAGCTCTGCTAACTGGTTTCATGGGCACTCTGGCCCAAAAATGTTCACCATCACTGGTATGGATTAAACACTAACTGATGCAAAAATTGAGTTCGATGCCCATTAAATGTAATTATGTCACATGAATGATGTTCACCTTTTCGGTAGAAGAACCCCTTTTTCATCTGGTGACAAACTATATAAGTATGTTTTTTGTTGCCATAATATTTATTACATGCCCTTAAAAGGCAGTTTTAGTAGGTCTGCTCAGGTGCATGATGTCATAAAGGGAATTAAGTGACATCACAATGCTTGTCATGTTTAAAGCAGGACTGCTGCTGCTTGAATAGTTATAGACCAATCGACAGCAGTCATGGTCAGAGCACAGAGTAATGAAATCACTATAAGTGTTTCATTTCAAAATGTTGAAACCGGGAGGAGAAAGAAGTGAGTGCATTTTATTAATTGTATCAAGTGTGATTTAAATGGAGTAGAGGAATGTGTTGATTTAAATTTCCATCATGTTTATTGCATGTTAATACCATGTGCTTATTCCTTCATGTCATGCTCCTATATGGTACTGTGTCACGTAGAGATAAAGTGCAAAGATATCATTGCACACTGTGTAGATGACCATAAAGTGATTCCCTATAGTAACTAGAGAAACCTGGTTGTGAATGTCATGCATAGAATATAATCCTTAATGTATTTTAGGAGGAAACAGAAAAGAAAGCGTGTTCGGAAGCAGAGAAGGAAGAGGGGGAAGGAATTGAAGATGACAATATGGCAGAACGAAAGTCGTCGTATAACGGTAAAACTAGACACTTTACCATTCTAGGTTTATGCTATATTTACAGTGATGCTGCAGGAACACATCTATAACATATACTGCTGTACAATACAAGTAGGTAACCCCTTGAGGACAAATGATGTGCCAGGCATATTACAGTTACAAAGTAGTTTAGGTTGAAAAAAGGACTCGTGTTCAACCCTTTTCCTATTCTTGTTTACTGCTGTTGATTAACTCTTTAAGGACCAGGGATTTTCCAAGGCCAAGGAACAGAGCGTTTTTCAATTTTTAATATGCGGTTTTTGAAACATAATTTTCCTCTCTCTCATTTAACGCACCCATACAAGTAATATGTTATTTTTAAAGGACAGTTAGAGCTTTCTTTTGATACCCTTTACATAAAAATTATTTACATTTTAGTATTAAAAAATACATATAAAAGAGGAAATTTTTGGTGAAAAAAAAGTTTTTCCCCATTATTTTCCCAATAATAAGCTACACAACTAGTGCAACACTAACCTACTTATTCCCCCTAATTCACTAACTAATAAAAAAGAAAAACATTGGTTCCCAAACATCCCTAAACAAAAAAGACATAAAAAAAACTCTGAAGAGTGCGATGTCAGATCCATAAAAATCAAGCAACAGGCATGCAGGGGTTACATTTTATAAAATAAATATATTCAAATTACCTTTATTTATTAAAAAAAACTTTATAAATTGCAAAAATAAAAAAATTTGTAAAAAAAAAACAACTAAATGAGGGCCATAAAGTGGAAGGAAACTGATCACAGTTACAAACTGTGATCAGCATTGAAAGTTTTTTTTTTCTCTCATACAAGTTCTTTATTTATTTTTACTTCTTTTCACATGAAAAAGCTAAAGGACTTCCCCTAACAACTTAAATTCATTATTTGCAGTGTTAACTCACTCATTGATGCTCTGTTTGCAATACTGAAATATACTTTTAGATTTTTTGTGATTGTTGCAGAACTTTTCAATTTAGAGCACACTGAAGCCATCAGCAGCTTTTGGTCAGTGACCAATATCTGAGTTCTTGCTGTATAAATAATACCTTTCCACAATGTGACAATTTAATGTATAATAGCTTTTATCTTAAGCATTTACTGTCTTTAGAAATTATCATCAGAATGTAAGTAAGGTCAGGTTATAGAGCATGATCATTTGACCTCAATCTGATATTCTTAATTCTGTTTTTCAGACTTTTGGATAATGGAGAAGACAACATGGAGAATAATATCCGAAACTGATTTAATTTAATAAAATATTTTTCATCTATTGACGTGATGAGATGTTATTGGGTTAAATAAAAGTGAGGTAAAAATAATAAGAGATTATGGCATTGAAGCTAGACATGTGCATTCGTTTTCAGACGAATGCATTTTCGTCCGAAAATAGCATTTTCGTCCATTCGTCCAAAAAACGAATAACGAAAATGCTAAACTAACGAAAGACTAACGAAAGACAAATGAACGAATGGTTAATAAACGAAAATCATTCGTCCATTCATGCTATTGGCATTCTATAAACCGAAATAGAGTCGGTTTATAGAATACAAATAGCATTACATACACATTCCATAAACCGACATAATGAACGACTTTCAGTTTATGGAATGCATGTAATACTATTGGCTTTCTTATGAATGGGGCTCTCGTTCGGTTTATAGAAAGACAATACTACTACAAGTTTTCTATAAACCGAAGGTCTATAAACCGAAGGTCGTTCGGTTTATAGACTTTGGGTTTATAGAATACATAGAAATACATGTAATTCTATGTATTCTATAAACCGAAAGTCTATAAACCGAACGTCTTTCGGCTTATAGAATCCTTATAGTACTATTGCCTTTCTATGAACTGAACGAGAGCCTCATTCATAAGAATTTGCTAATGCATACACTCCATGGTCCACTTCCCTAGACATGCTTATATATATTCAGAATGTGATCTGTCTGAGACATATAACCACTGCAGGTTAAAGGGAACAATCTTGGAGCTAATGTCACAATCTAATGCCATGTGTGCTTAGCATGCACTTTATTAGGCTCAAAGGGAGCATTAGTAGACATTAATGCCTTGAACACTATGAATATAACACTGTACTACAAACACTGAAGAAAATAAAGTGAAGGTAATTTACACTGACAGCTGGAGTGCCTATTAATCCTGGTGAGTGGGACTTTTATATTCTTTGTAGACAATAGCGTTGAGCGGACATCTGGACGTTCGAGTTTGGCGGGTTCGGCCGAACTTCGAAAAAATGTCCGGGTCCGTGCTCGAACTTGACCCCGAACTTGACCCCGAACTCCATTGAAGTCAATGGGGACATGAACTTTTGGCCACTAAAATGCCTCTAAAAAAGTCCTGGAAAGGGCTAGAGGGCTGCAAAATGAAGTAAAATGTGGGTAAGAGTAGGACAAGTGCCCTGCAAGCAAATGTGGATAGGGAAATAACTTAAAATAACCAAAAATACATACAAATTAAAAATACAGCTGAGCCATAAAATAGCACTAGATGGAATCTTTGATTTTAGCTGTGGAAGAACATAAATCTAAAGCTAAAGCATGGCTGCCAGGAGGATCAACAGAATTATCCATTTGAGAGAGGGTTGGAGTGCAGGCTATTCTCTGTTCCCCTCCCCCTGTTCTGCCTCTCACCCCCTGTTCTGTCGTTCTCTCACCCCCTGTTCTGCCTCTCTCTCCCCCTCCCCCTGTTCTGTCTCTCTCTCCCCCTGTTCTGTCCTTCTCTCACCCCCTGTTCTGCCTCTCTCTCCCCCTCCCCCTGTTCTGTCTCTCTCCCCCTGTTCTGTCCTTCTCTCACCCCGTGTTCTGCCTCTCTCTCCCCCCTCCCCCTGTTCTGCCTCTCACCCCCTGTTCTGTCCTTCTCTCACCCCGTTCTGCCTCTCTCCCCCCCTACCCCTGATCTGCCTCTCACCCCCTGTTCTGTCCTTCTCTCACCCCCTGTTGTCTCCCCCCCCCCCTTTGCCTGCAAATGTGGTTCAAGGGAGGGGGCGGAGCTAACTGGCTCAGCGGTGTAGCTCTGCCCCCACCCTGTGAAACAGAGCAGCGTCTGCTTCACAGGGAGCCACAGACAGCAATAGAAAGTGTTGCTCGGCTCTCCATGCCTGCATTAAGCCCCCTCCCAGACCCAGCACAGCATGCCGAGCAGAGGGCTGGTGAGGGGGGATCTTTTGATCACCCCCATCCAGTGCCACTACCGGCTTTTTTTTTTACTTTTTTTTTTTTCAATGGCTGGGCAGGCGCCCCCTGGAGTGTTGCGCCCTGTGCGATCGCACAGGTCGCACACCCCTAAGGCCGGCCCTGAGTGTGTATAAATGTGTGTATACAAGCTGGATATAAAGCTAAGATAAGTAATTACAAACTTCTATTTTATTTATTTGAGGTTTGTTCCTTCTATTAATATTAAGTTGTATGTCTGATACCATTCTAATAATTCTGATAAATTTTATATGTTAAACAATTTTATAAATGACACATTGACACAATGTAATATTTAGACGATAAGTTATAACCTAATATATCCAAATAAAGATATATAGTATAAAAAAGTGTGTGTGAGTATAAATGTGTGTGTAAGTATATATGTGTGTGTGAGTGATATAGATATATATATATTTATATATGTGTGTGTAAGTATATATGTGTGTGTGAGTGATATATATATATATATATATATTTATATATGTGTGTGTGTGAGCAGTGCTGTATTTACCGCGAGGCATCCTAGGCGGATGCCTAGGGCGGCAAATTTTTGGGGGCCCCCAGCACTGGAAAAATAAAAAAAAATAAAAAAAAGACCGCGCTTGCAGGCAGAGACGGAGGTGAGAGGGGATCGGAAGATCCCCCCTCACCATCGCTCTGCCTGCCAGGCTGCACGGGGAGCTGAACAGGCAGCACAGAGAAACCTCCGTGCTGCCTGTTCGGCTCCCCGTGCAGTGTGAGTCTGAATGTTATGTGTGATGTGGGGTCATGAAATGGAGGTGATGGGGCATGTCTTGTGTGTAACGTGGGTGTGCAGCTTGGGTAGGGGGGTGCCCGGATTTTGTCTGCCTAGGGCAGCACAAAATCAAGATACACCACTGTGTGTGAGTATATATATGCGTGTGTGTGTGCATGCAGTGTTGGCACTTTGAGCTCTGCTAACTGGTTTCATGGGCACTCTGGCCCAAAAATGTGCACCATCACTGGTATGGATTAAACACTAACTGATGCAAAAATTGAGTTCGATGCCCATTAAATGTAATTATGTCACATGAATGATGTTCACCTTTTCGGTAGAAGAACCCCTTTTTCATCTGGTGACAAACTATATAAGTATGTTTTTTGTTGCCATAATATTTATTACATGCCCTTAAAAGGCAGTTTTAGTAGGTCTGCTCAGGTGCATGATGTCATAAAGGGAATTAAGTGACATCACAATGCTTGTCATGTTTAAAGCAGGACTGCTGCTGCTTGAATAGTTATAGACCAATCGACAGCAGTCATGGTCAGAGCACAGAGTAATGAAATCACTATAAGTGTTTCATTTCAAAATGTTGAAACCGGGAGGAGAAAGAAGTGAGTGCATTTTATTAATTGTATCAAGTGTGATTTAAATGGAGTAGAGGAATGTGTTGATTTAAATTTCCATCATGTTTATTGCATGTTAATACCATGTGCTTATTCCTTCATGTCATGCTCCTATATGGTACTGTGTCACGTAGAGATAAAGTGCAAAGATATCATTGCACACTGTGTAGATGACCATAAAGTGATTCCCTATAGTAACTAGAGAAACCTGGTTGTGAATGTCATGCATAGAATATAATCCTTAATGTATTTTAGGAGGAAACAGAAAAGAAAGCGTGTTCGGAAGCAGAGAAGGAAGAGGGGGAAGGAATTGAAGATGACAATATGGCAGAACGAAAGTCGTCGTATAACGGTAAAACTAGACACTTTACCATTCTAGGTTTATGCTATATTTACAGTGATGCTGCAGGAACACATCTATAACATATACTGCTGTACAATACAAGTAGGTAACCCCTTGAGGACAAATGATGTGCCAGGCATATTACAGTTACAAAGTAGTTTAGGTTGAAAAAAGGACTCGTGTTCAACCCTTTTCCTATTCTTGTTTACTGCTGTTGATTAACTCTTTAAGGACCAGGGATTTTCCAAGGCCAAGGAACAGAGCGTTTTTCAATTTTTAATATGCGGTTTTTGAAACATAATTTTCCTCTCTCTCATTTAACGCACCCATACAAGTAATATGTTATTTTTAAAGGACAGTTAGAGCTTTCTTTTGATACCCTTTACATAAAAATTATTTACATTTTAGTATTAAAAAATACATATAAAAGAGGAAATTTTTGGTGAAAAAAAAGTTTTTCCCCATTATTTTCCCAATAATAAGCTACACAACTAGTGCAACACTAACCTACTTATTCCCCCTAATTCACTAACTAATAAAAAAGAAAAACATTGGTTCCCAAACATCCCTAAACAAAAAAGACATAAAAAAAACTCTGAAGAGTGCGATGTCAGATCCATAAAAATCAAGCAACAGGCATGCAGGGGTTACATTTTATAAAATAAATATATTCAAATTACCTTTATTTATTAAAAAAAACTTTATAAATTGCAAAAATAAAAAAATTTGTAAAAAAAAACAACTAAATGAGGGCCATAAAGTGGAAGGAAACTGATCACAGTTACAAATTGTGATCAGCATTGAAAGTTTTTTTTTTCTCTCATACAAGTTCTTTATTTCTTTTTACTTCTTTTCACATGAAAAAGCTAAAGGACTTCCCCTAACAACTTAAATTCATTATTTGCAGTGTTAACTCACTCATTGATGCTCTGTTTGCAATACTGAAATATACTTTTAGATTTTTTGTGATTGTTGCAGAACTTTTCAATTTAGAGCACACTGAAGCCATCAGCAGCTTTTGGTCAGTGACCAATATCTGAGTTCTTGCTGTATAAATAATACCTTTCCACAATGTGACAATTTAATGTATAATAGCTTTTATCTTAAGCATTTACTGTCTTTAGAAATTATCATCAGAATGTAAGTAAGGTCAGGTTATAGAGCATGATCATTTGACCTCAATCTGATATTCTTAATTCTGTTTTTCAGACTTTTGGATAATGGAGAAGACAACATGGAGAATAATATCCGAAACTGATTTAATTTAATAAAATATTTTTCATCTATTGACGTGATGAGATGTTATTGGGTTAAATAAAAGTGAGGTAAAAATAATAAGAGATTATGGCATTGAAGCTAGACATGTGCATTCGTTTTCAGACGAATGCATTTTCGTCCGAAAATAGCATTTTCGTCCATTCGTCCGAAAAACGAATAACGAAAATGCTAAACTAACGAAAGACTAACGAAAGACAAATGAACGAATGGTTAATAAACGAAAATCATTCGTCCATTCATGCTATTGGCATTCTATAAACCGAAATAGAGTCGGTTTATAGAATACAAATAGCATTACATATACATTCCATAAACCGACATAATGAACGACTTTCAGTTTATGGAATGCATGTAATACTATTGGCTTTCTTATGAATGGGGCTCTCGTTCGGTTTATAGAAAGACAATACTACTACAAGTTTTCTATAAACCGAAGGTCTATAAACCGAAGGTCGTTCGGTTTATAGACTTTGGGTTTATAGAATACATAGAAATACATGTAATTCTATGTATTCTATAAACCGAAAGTCTATAAACCGAACGTCTTTCGGCTTATAGAATCCTTATAGTACTATTGCCTTTCTATGAACTGAACGAGAGCCTCATTCATAAGAATTTGCTAATGCATACACTCCATGGTCCACTTCCCTAGACATGCTTATATATATTCAGAATGTGATCTGTCTGAGACATATAACCACTGCAGGTTAAAGGGAACAATCTTGGAGCTAATGTCACAATCTAATGCCATGTGTGCTTAGCATGCACTTTATTAGGCTCAAAGGGAGCATTAGTAGACATTAATGCCTTGAACACTATGAATATAACACTGTACTACAAACACTGAAGAAAATAAAGTGAAGGTAATTTACACTGACAGCTGGAGTGCCTATTAATCCTGGTGAGTGGGACTTTTATATTCTTTGCAGACAATAGCGTTGAGCGGACATCTGGACGTTCGAGTTTGGCGGGTTCGGCCGAACTTCGAAAAAATGTCCGGGTCCGTGCTCGAACTTGACCCCGAACTTGACCCCGAACTCCATTGAAGTCAATGGGGACATGAACTTTTGGCCACTAAAATGCCTCTAAAAAAGTCCTGGAAAGGGCTAGAGGGCTGCAAAATGAAGTAAAATGTGGGTAAGAGTAGGACAAGTGCCCTGCAAGCAAATGTGGATAGGGAAATAACTTAAAATAACCAAAAATACATACAAATTAAAAATACAGCTGAGCCATAAAATAGCACTAGATGGAATCTTTGATTTTAGCTGTGGAAGAACATAAATCTAAAGCTAAAGCATGGCTGCCAGGAGGATCAACAGAATTATCCATTTGAGAGAGGGTTGGAGTGCAGGCTATTCTCTTTCAGTTTATACTAAGTGACTTATAGGTTGAGGAGGCGGTGACCGTGGCGGTGTAGGTGGAAGCTGCGCTGGAGGAGGTAGCCAACACTGTTTTTTATTTGTTTTTGTTTTTTTAAATTGGGGTAGCCCCCAAAATATTGGGACATATAACAACAGAAAACAAAGAATAAGTGCACTTGAGTATAACAATGACTGGGTGAGTCCAAAGCTATACATTCCTTTTATATCAATAAACACGACTTATTTATTTACCATGCAGTGATCAAGTGATTGGGATCCATTCATCACTCTGGTGCTTTGCAGGGCTCATTAGACCTTGGGGACTTGTATCATCAAATTGTTTTTTACTTATTTATTTGAGGATATGCTTCCATCTATATAGTGAGTATACATGTGTGTGTGTGTGAGCATATATATGTGTGTGTGAGTATATATGTGTGTGTGTGAGTATATTTGCGTGTGTGTATGTGTTTGAGTGTGTGTGTGTGTGTAAGTGTGTACAGAGCCGGCTTTAAGTGTTCCGGCGCCCTGTGCGGGCTTCCCCCATGGCGCCCCCCCCCCCGTCTTTCACCCCACTATGTATGTGTCCCTTTCCTCTTCCTTGCCATGTCTGTCTCTCCCCCCCCCTCCACGTGTTCTGTCTCTCTCCCACCTCCTGTCTCTCTCACTTCCCACTCGCTTGTTCTGTTTCTCTATCCCCCCTCCACCTGTTCTGTCTCTCTCTCTCTCCCTCTGTTCTGTCTCTCTCTCTCCCCCCCCTTCCCCCTGTTCTGTCTCTCTCTCTCTCCCCTCCCCCTGTTCTGTCTCTCTCTCTCCCCTCCCCCTGTTCTGTCTCTCTCACTCCCTTCCCCCTGTTCTGTCTCTCTCTCCCCTCCCCCTGTTCTGTCTCTCTCTCCCCCTGTTCTGTCCTTCTCTCACCCCCTGTTCTGCCTCTCTCTCTCCCCTCCCCCTGTTCTGTCTCTCTCTGCCCCTGTTCTGTCCTTCTCTCACCCCCTGTTCTGCCTCTCTCTCCACCCTCCCCCTGTTCTGCCTCTCACCCCCTGTTCTGTCCTTCTCTCACCCCCTGTTCTGCCTCTCTCTCCCCCTCCCCCTGTTCTGTCTCTCTCTCCCCCTGTTCTGTCCTTCTCTCACCCCCTGTTCTGCCTCTCTCTCCCCCCTCCCCCTGTTCTGCCTCTCACACCCTGTTCTGTCCTTCTCTCACCCCCTGTTCTGCCTCTCTCCCCCCTACCCCTGTTCTGCCTCTCACCCCCTGTTCTGCCTCTCTCTCCCCCCTCCCCCTGTTCTGCCTCTCACCCCCTGTTCTGTCCTTCTCTCACCCCCTGTTCTGCCTCTCTCTCCCCCTCCCTCTGTTCTGTCTCTCTCTCCCCCTGTTCTGTCCTTCTCTCACCCCTCCCCCTGTTCTGCCTCTCACCCCCTGTTCTGTCGTTCTCTCACCCGCCTGTTCTGCCTCTCTCTCCCCCTCCCCCTGTTCTGTCTCTCTCTCCCCCTGTTCTGTCCTTCTCTCACCCCCTGTTCTGCCTCTCTCTCCCCCTCCCCCTGTTCTGTCTCTCTCTCCCCCTGTTCTGTCCTTCTCTCACCCCCTGTTCTGCCTCTCTCTCCCCCCTCCCCCTGTTCTGCCTCTCACCCCCTGTTCTGTCCTTCTCTCACCCCGTTCTGCCTCTCTCCCCCCCTACCCCTGTTCTGCCTCTCACCCCGTTCTGCCTCTCTCCCCCCCTACCCCTGATCTGCCTCTCACCCCCTGTTCTGTCCTTCTCTCACCCCCTGTTGTCTCCCCCCCCCCTTGCCTGCAAATGTGGTTCAAGGGAGGGGGCGGAGCTAACTGGCTCAGCGGTGTAGCTCTGCCCCCACCCTGTGAAACAGAGCAGCGTCTGCTTCACAGGGAGCCACAGACAGCAATAGAAAGTGTTGCTCGGCTCTCCATGCCTGCATTAAGCCCCCTCCCAGACCCAGCACAGCATGCCGAGCAGAGGGCTGGTGAGGGGGTATCTTTTGATCACCCCCATCCAGTGCCACTACCGGCTTTTTTTTTTACTTTTTTTTTTTTCAATGGCTGGGCAGGCGCCCCCTGGAGTGTTGCGCCCTGTGCGATCGCACAGGTCGCACACCCCTAAGGCCGGCCCTGAGTGTGTATAAATGTGTGTATACAAGCTGGATATAAAGCTAAGATAAGTAATTACAAACTTCTATTTTATTTATTTGAGGTTTGTTCCTTCTATTAATATTAAGTTGTATGTCTGATACCATTCTAATAATTCTGATAAATTTTATATGTTAAACAATTTTATAAATGACACATTGACACAATGTAATATTTAGACGATAAGTTATAACCTAATATATCCAAATAAAGATATATAGTATAAAAAAGTGTGTGTGAGTATAAATGTGTGTGTAAGTATATATGTGTGTGTGAGTGATATAGATATATATATATATATATTTATATATGTGTGTGTAAGTATATATGTGTGTGTGAGTGATATATATATATATATATTTATATATGTGTGTGTGTGAGCAGTGCTGTATTTACCGCGAGGCATCCTAGGCGGATGCCTAGGGCGGCAAATTTTTGGGGGCCCCCAGCACTGGAAAAATAAAAAAAAATAAAAAAAAGACCGCGCTTGCAGGCAGAGACGGAGGTGAGAGGGGATCGGAAGATCCCCCCTCACCATCGCTCTGCCTGCCAGGCTGCACGGGGAGCTGAACAGGCAGCACAGAGAAACCTCCGTGCTGCCTGTTCGGCTCCCCGTGCAGTGTGAGTCTGAATGTTATGTGTGATGTGGGGTCATGAAATGGAGGTGATGGGGCATGTCTTGTGTGTAACGTGGGTGTGCAGCTTGGGTAGGGGGGTGCCCGGATTTTGTCTGCCTAGGGCAGCACAAAATCAAGATACACCACTGTGTGTGAGTATATATATGCGTGTGTGTGTGCATGCAGTGTTGGCACTTTGAGCTCTGCTAACTGGTTTCATGGGCACTCTGGCCCAAAAATGTTCACCATCACTGGTATGGATTAAACACTAACTGATGCAAAAATTGAGTTCGATGCCCATTAAATGTAATTATGTCACATGAATGATGTTCACCTTTTCGGTAGAAGAACCCCTTTTTCATCTGGTGACAAACTATATAAGTATGTTTTTTGTTGCCATAATATTTATTACATGCCCTTAAAAGGCAGTTTTAGTAGGTCTGCTCAGGTGCATGATGTCATAAAGGGAATTAAGTGACATCACAATGCTTGTCATGTTTAAAGCAGGACTGCTGCTGCTTGAATAGTTATAGACCAATCGACAGCAGTCATGGTCAGAGCACAGAGTAATGAAATCACTATAAGTGTTTCATTTCAAAATGTTGAAACCGGGAGGAGAAAGAAGTGAGTGCATTTTATTAATTGTATCAAGTGTGATTTAAATGGGGTAGAGGAATGTGTTGATTTAAATTCCCATCATGTTTATTGCATGTTAATACCATGTGCTTATTCCTTCATGTCATGCTCCTATATGGTACTGTGTCACGTAGAGATAAAGTGCAAAGATATCATTGCACACTGTGTAGATGACCATAAAGTGATTCCCTATAGTAACTAGAGAAACCTGGTTGTGAATGTCATGCATAGAATATAATCCTTAATGTATTTTAGGAGGAAACAGAAAAGAAAGCGTGTTCGGAAGCAGAGAAGGAAGAGGGGGAAGGAATTGAAGATGACAATATGGCAGAACGAAAGTCGTCGTATAACGGTAAAACTAGACACTTTACCATTCTAGGTTTATGCTATATTTACAGTGATGCTGCAGGAACACATCTATAACATATACTGCTGTACAATACAAGTAGGTAACCCCTTGAGGACAAATGATGTGCCAGGCATATTACAGTTACAAAGTAGTTTAGGTTGAAAAAAGGACTCGTGTTCAACCCTTTTCCTATTCTTGTTTACTGCTGTTGATTAACTCTTTAAGGACCAGGGATTTTCCAAGGCCAAGGAACAGAGCGTTTTTCAATTTTTAATATGCGGTTTTTGAAACATAATTTTCCTCTCTCTCATTTAACGCACCCATACAAGTAATATGTTATTTTTAAAGGACAGTTAGAGCTTTCTTTTGATACCCTTTACATAAAAATTATTTACATTTTAGTATTAAAAAATACATATAAAAGAGGAAATTTTTGGTGAAAAAAAAGTTTTTCCCCATTATTTTCCCAATAATAAGCTACACAACTAGTGCAACACTAACCTACTTATTCCCCCTAATTCACTAACTAATAAAAAAGAAAAACATTGGTTCCCAAACATCCCTAAACAAAAAAGACATAAAAAAAACTCTGAAGAGTGCGATGTAAGATCCATAAAAATCAAGCAACAGGCATGCAGGGGTTACATTTTATAAAAGAAATATATTCAAATTACCTTTATTTATTAAAAAAAACTTTATAAATTGCAAAAATAAAAAAATTTGTAAAAAAAAAACAACTAAATGAGGGCCATAAAGTGGAAGGAAACTGATCACAGTTACAAACTGTGATCAGCATTGAAAGTTTTTTTTTTTCTCTCATACAAGTTCTTTATTTATTTTTACTTCTTTTCACATGAAAAAGCTAAAGGACTTCCCCTAACAACTTAAATTCATTATTTGCAGTGTTAACTCACTCATTGATGCTCTGTTTGCAATACTGAAATATACTTTTAGATTTTTTGTGATTGTTGCAGAACTTTTCAATTTAGAGCACACTGAAGCCATCAGCAGCTTTTGGTCAGTGACCAACATCTGAGTTCTTGCTGTATAAATAATACCTTTCCACAATGTGACAATTTAATGTATAATAGCTTTTATCTTAAGCATTTACTGTCTTTAGAAATTATCATCAGAATGTAAGTAAGGTCAGGTTATAGAGCATGATCATTTGACCTCAATCTGATATTCTTAATTCTGTTTTTCAGACTTTTGGATAATGGAGAAGACAACATGGAGAATAATATCCGAAACTGATTTAATTTAATAAAATATTTTTCATCTATTGATGTGATGAGATGTTATTGGGTTAAATAAAAGTGAGGTAAAAATAATAAGAGATTATGGCATTGAATCTAGACATGTGCATTCGTTTTCAGACGAATGCATTTTCGTCCGAAAATAGCATTTTCGTCCATTCGTCCGAAAAACGAATAACGAAAATGCTAAACTAACGAAAGACTAACGAAAGACAAATGAACGAATGGTTAATAAACGAAAATCATTCGTCCATTCATGCTATTGGCATTCTATAAACCGAAATAGAGTCGGTTTATAGAATACAAATAGCATTACATATACATTCCATAAACCGACATAATGAACGACTTTCAGTTTATGGAATGCATGTAATACTATTGGCTTTCTTATGAATGGGGCTCTCGTTCGGTTTATAGAAAGACAATACTACTACAAGTTTTCTATAAACCGAAGGTCTATAAACCGAAGGTCGTTCGGTTTATAGACTTTCGGTTTATAGAATACATAGAAATACATGTAATTCTATGTATTCTATAAACCGAAAGTCTATAAACCGAACGTCTTTCGGCTTATAGAATCCTTATAGTACTATTGCCTTTCTATGAACTGAACGAGAGCCCCATTCATAAGAATTTGCTAATGCATACACTCCATGGTCCACTTCCCTAGACATGCTTATATATATTCAGAATGTGATCTGTCTGAGACATATAACCACTGCAGGTTAAAGGGAACAATCTTGGAGCTAATGTCACAATCTAATGCCATGTGTGCTTAGCATGCACTTTATTAGGCTCAAAGGGAGCATTAGTAGACATTAATGCCTTGAACACTATGAATATAACACTGTACTACAAACACTGAAGAAAATAAAGTGAAGGTAATTTACACTGACAGCTGGAGTGCCTATTAATCCTGGTGAGTGGGACTTTTATATTCTTTGTAGACAATAGCGTTGAGCGGACATCTGGACGTTCGAGTTTGGCGGGTTCGGCCGAACTTCGAAAAAATGTCCGGGTCCGTGCTCGAACTTGACCCCGAACTTGACCCCGAACTCCATTGAAGTCAATGGGGACATGAACTTTTGGCCACTAAAATGCCTCTAAAAAAGTCCTGGAAAGGGCTAGAGGGCTGCAAAATGAAGTAAAATGTGGGTAAGAGTAGGACAAGTGCCCTGCAAGCAAATGTGGATAGGGAAATAACTTAAAATAACCAAAAATACATACAAATTAAAAATACAGCTGAGCCATAAAATAGCACTAGATGGAATCTTTGATTTTAGCTGTGGAAGAACATAAATCTAAAGCTAAAGCATGGCTGCCAGGAGGATCAACAGAATTATCCATTTGAGAGAGGGTTGGAGTGCAGGCTATTCTCTTTCAGTTTATACTAAGTGACTTATAGGTTGAGGAGGCGGTGACCGTGGCGGTGTAGGTGGAAGCTGCGCTGGAGGAGGTAGCCAACACTGTTTTTTATTTGTTTTTGTTTTTTTAAATTGGGGTAGCCCCCAAAATATTGGGACATATAACAACAGAAAACAAAGAATAAGTGCACTTGAGTATAACAATGACTGGGTGAGTCCAAAGCTATACATTCCTTTTATATCAATAAACACGACTTATTTATTTACCATGCAGTGATCAAGTGATTGGGATCCATTCATCACTCTGGTGCTTTGCAGGGCTCATTAGACCTTGGGGACTTGTATCATCAAATTGTTTTTTACTTATTTATTTGAGGATATGCTTCCATCTATATAGTGAGTATACATGTGTGTGTGTGTGAGCATATATATGTGTGTGTGAGTATATATGTGTGTGTGTGAGTATATTTGCGTGTGTGTATGTGTTTGAGTGTGTGTGTGTGTAAGTGTGTACAGAGCCGGCTTTAAGTGTTCCGGCGCCCTGTGCGGGCTTCCCCCATGGCGCCCCCCCCCCGTCTTTCACCCCACTATGTATGTGACCCTTTCCTCTTCCTTGCCATGTCTGTCTCTCCCCCCCCCCTCCACGTGTTCTGTCTCTCTCCCACCTCCTGTCTCTCTCACTTCCCACTCGCTTGTTCTGTTTCTCTATCCCCCCTCCACCTGTTCTGTCTCTCTCTCTCTCCCTCTGTTCTGTCTCTCTCTCTCCCCCCCCCTTCCCCCTGTTCTGTCTCTCTCTCTCTCTCTCCCCTCCCCCTGTTCTGTCTCTCTCTCTCCCCTCCCCCTGTTCTGTCTCTCTCACTCCCTTCCCCCTGTTCTGTCTCTCTCTCCCCTCCCCCTGTTCTGTCTCTCTCTCCCCCTGTTCTGTCCTTCTCTCACCCCCTGTTCTGCCTCTCTCTCTCCCCTCCCCCTGTTCTGTCTCTCTCTGCCCCTGTTCTGTCCTTCTCTCACCCCCTGTTCTGCCTCTCTCTCCACCCTCCCCCTGTTCTGCCTCTCACCCCCTGTTCTGTCCTTCTCTCACCCCCTGTTCTGCCTCTCTCTCCCCCTCCCCCTGTTCTGTCTCTCTCTCCCCCTGTTCTGTCCTTCTCTCACCCCCTGTTCTGCCTCTCTCTCCCCCCTCCCCCTGTTCTGCCTCTCACACCCTGTTCTGTCCTTCTCTCACCCCCTGTTCTGCCTCTCTCCCCCCTACCCCTGTTCTGCCTCTCACCCCCTGTTCTGCCTCTCTCTCCCCCCTCCCCCTGTTCTGCCTCTCACCCCCTGTTCTGTCCTTCTCTCACCCCCTGTTCTGCCTCTCTCTCCCCCTCCCTCTGTTCTCTCTCTCTCTCCCCCTGTTCTGTCCTTCTCTCACCCCTCCCCCTGTTCTGCCTCTCACCCCCTGTTCTGTCGTTCTCTCACCCCCTGTTCTGCCTCTCTCTCCCCCTCCCCCTGTTCTGTCTCTCTCTCCCCCTGTTCTGTCCTTCTCTCACCCCCTGTTCTGCCTCTCTATCCCCCTCCCCCTTTTCTGTCTCTCTCTCCCCCTGTTCTGTCCTTCTCTCACCCCCTGTTCTGCCTCTCTCTCCCCCCTCCCCCTGTTCTGCCTCTCACCCCCTGTTCTGTCCTTCTCTCACCCCGTTCTGCCTCTCTCCCCCCCTACCCCTGTTCTGCCTCTCACCCTGTTCTGCCTCTCTCCCCCCCTACCCCTGATCTGCCTCTCACCCCCTGTTCTGTCCTTCTCTCACCCCCTGTTGTCTCCCCCCCCCCTTGCCTGCAAATGTGGTTCAAGGGAGGGGGCGGAGCTAACTGGCTCAGCGGTGTAGCTCTGCCCCCACCCTGTGAAACAGAGCAGCGTCTGCTTCACAGGGAGCCACAGACAGCAATAGAAAGTGTTGCTCGGCTCTCCATGCCTGCATTAAGCCCCCTCCCAGACCCAGCACAGCATGCCGAGCAGAGGGCTGGTGAGGGGGTATCTTTTGATCACCCCCATCCAGTGCCACTACCGGCTTTTTTTTTTACTTTTTTTTTTTTCAATGGCTGGGCAGGCGCCCCCTGGAGTGTTGCGCCCTGTGCGATCGCACAGGTCGCACACCCCTAAGGCCGGCCCTGAGTGTGTATAAATGTGTGTATACAAGCTGGATATAAAGCTAAGATAAGTAATTACAAACTTCTATTTTATTTATTTGAGGTTTGTTCCTTCTATTAATATTAAGTTGTATGTCTGATACCATTCTAATAATTCTGATAAATTTTATATGTTAAACAATTTTATAAATGACACATTGACACAATGTAATATTTAGACGATAAGTTATAACCTAATATATCCAAATAAAGATATATAGTATAAAAAAGTGTGTGTGAGTATAAATGTGTGTGTAAGTATATATGTGTGTGTGAGTGATATAGATATATATATATTTATATATGTGTGTGTAAGTATATATGTGTGTGTGAGTGATATATATATATATATATATTTATATATGTGTGTGTGTGAGCAGTGCTGTATTTACCGCGAGGCATCCTAGGCGGATGCCTAGGGCGGCAAATTTTTGGGGGCCCCCAGCACTGGAAAAATAAAAAAAAATAAAAAAAAGACCGCGCTTGCAGGCAGAGACGGAGGTGAGAGGGGATCGGAAGATCCCCCCTCACCATCGCTCTGCCTGCCAGGCTGCACGGGGAGCTGAACAGGCAGCACAGAGAAACCTCCGTGCTGCCTGTTCGGCTCCCCGTGCAGTGTGAGTCTGAATGTTATGTGTGATGTGGGGTCATGAAATGGAGGTGATGGGGCATGTCTTGTGTGTAACGTGGGTGTGCAGCTTGGGTAGGGGGGTGCCCGGATTTTGTCTGCCTAGGGCAGCACAAAATCAAGATACACCACTGTGTGTGAGTATATATATGCGTGTGTGTGTGCATGCAGTGTTGGCACTTTGAGCTCTGCTAACTGGTTTCATGGGCACTCTGGCCCAAAAATGTTCACCATCACTGGTATGGATTAAACACTAACTGATGCAAAAATTGAGTTCGATGCCCATTAAATGTAATTATGTCACATGAATGATGTTCACCTTTTCGGTAGAAGAACCCCTTTTTCATCTGGTGACAAACTATATAAGTATGTTTTTTGTTGCCATAATATTTATTACATGCCCTTAAAAGGCAGTTTTAGTAGGTCTGCTCAGGTGCATGATGTCATAAAGGGAATTAAGTGACATCACAATGCTTGTCATGTTTAAAGCAGGACTGCTGCTGCTTGAATAGTTATAGACCAATCGACAGCAGTCATGGTCAGAGCACAGAGTAATGAAATCACTATAAGTGTTTCATTTCAAAATGTTGAAACCGGGAGGAGAAAGAAGTGAGTGCATTTTATTAATTGTATCAAGTGTGATTTAAATGGAGTAGAGGAATGTGTTGATTTAAATTTCCATCATGTTTATTGCATGTTAATTCCATGTGCTTATTCCTTCATGTCATGCTCCTATATGGTACTGTGTCACGTAGAGATAAAGTGCAAAGATATCATTGCACACTGTGTAGATGACCATAAAGTGATTCCCTATAGTAACTAGAGAAACCTGGTTGTGAATGTCATGCATAGAATATAATCCTTAATGTATTTTAGGAGGAAACAGAAAAGAAAGCGTGTTCGGAAGCAGAGAAGGAAGAGGGGGAAGGAATTGAAGATGACAATATGGCAGAACGAAAGTCGTCGTATAACGGTAAAACTAGACACTTTACCATTCTAGGTTTATGCTATATTTACAGTGATGCTGCAGGAACACATCTATAACATATACTGCTGTACAATACAAGTAGGTAACCCCTTGAGGACAAATGATGTGCCAGGCATATTACAGTTACAAAGTAGTTTAGGTTGAAAAAAGGACTCGTGTTCAACCCTTTTCCTATTCTTGTTTACTGCTGTTGATTAACTCTTTAAGGACCAGGGATTTTCCAAGGCCAAGGAACAGAGCGTTTTTCAATTTTTAATATGCGGTTTTTGAAACATAATTTTCCTCTCTCTCATTTAACGCACCCATACAAGTAATATGTTATTTTTAAAGGACAGTTAGAGCTTTCTTTTGATACCCTTTACATAAAAATTATTTACATTTTAGTATTAAAAAATACATATAAAAGAGGAAATTTTTGGTGAAAAAAAAGTTTTTCCCCATTATTTTCCCAATAATAAGCTACACAACTAGTGCAACACTAACCTACTTATTCCCCCTAATTCACTAACTAATAAAAAAGAAAAACATTGGTTCCCAAACATCCCTAAACAAAAAAGACATAAAAAAAACTCTGAAGAGTGCGATGTCAGATCCATAAAAATCAAGCAACAGGCATGCAGGGGTTACATTTTATAAAATAAATATATTCAAATTACCTTTATTTATTAAAAAAAACTTTATAAATTGCAAAAATAAAAAAATTTGTAAAAAAAAACAACTAAATGAGGGCCATAAAGTGGAAGGAAACTGATCACAGTTACAAACTGTGATCAGCATTGAAAGTTTTTTTTTTCTCTCATACAAGTTCTTTATTTATTTTTACTTCTTTTCACATGAAAAAGCTAAAGGACTTCCCCTAACAACTTAAATTCATTATTTGCAGTGTTAACTCACTCATTGATGCTCTGTTTGCAATACTGAAATATACTTTTAGATTTTTTGTGATTGTTGCAGAACTTTTCAATTTAGAGCACACTGAAGCCATCAGCAGCTTTTGGTCAGTGACCAATATCTGAGTTCTTGCTGTATAAATAATACCTTTCCACAATGTGACAATTTAATGTATAATAGCTTTTATCTTAAGCATTTACTGTCTTTAGAAATTATCATCAGAATGTAAGTAAGGTCAGGTTATAGAGCATGATCATTTGACCTCAATCTGATATTCTTAATTCTGTTTTTCAGACTTTTGGATAATGGAGAAGACAACATGGAGAATAATATCCGAAACTGATTTAATTTAATAAAATATTTTTCATCTATTGACGTGATGAGATGTTATTGGGTTAAATAAAAGTGAGGTAAAAATAATAAGAGATTATGGCATTGAAGCTAGACATGTGCATTCGTTTTCAGACGAATGCATTTTCGTCCGAAAATAGCATTTTCGTCCATTCGTCCGAAAAACGAATAACGAAAATGCTAAACTAACGAAAGACTAACGAAAGACAAATGAACGAATGGTTAATAAACGAAAATCATTCGTCCATTCATGCTATTGGCATTCTATAAACCGAAATAGAGTCGGTTTATAGAATACAAATAGCATTACATATACATTCCATAAACCGACATAATGAACGACTTTCAGTTTATGGAATGCATGTAATACTATTGGCTTTCTTATGAATGGGGCTCTCGTTCGGTTTATAGAAAGACAATACTACTACAAGTTTTCTATAAACCGAAGGTCTATAAACCGAAGGTCGTTCGGTTTATAGACTTTCGGTTTATAGAATACATAGAAATACATGTAATTCTATGTATTCTATAAACCGAAAGTCTATAAACCGAACGTCTTTCGGCTTATAGAATCCTTATAGTACTATTGCCTTTCTATGAACTGAACGAGAGCCCCATTCATAAGAATTTGCTAATGCATACACTCCATGGTCCACTTCCCTAGACATGCTTATATATATTCAGAATGTGATCTGTCTGAGACATATAACCACTGCAGGTTAAAGGGAACAATCTTGGAGCTAATGTCACAATCTAATGCCATGTGTGCTTAGCATGCACTTTATTAGGCTCAAAGGGAGCATTAGTAGACATTAATGCCTTGAACACTATGAATATAACACTGTACTACAAACACTGAAGAAAATAAAGTGAAGGTAATTTACACTGACAGCTGGAGTGCCTATTAATCCTGGTGAGTGGGACTTTTATATTCTTTGTAGACAATAGCGTTGAGCGGACATCTGGACGTTCGAGTTTGGCGGGTTCGGCCGAACTTCGAAAAAATGTCCGGGTCCGTGCTCGAACTTGACCCCGAACTTGACCCCGAACTCCATTGAAGTCAATGGGGACATGAACTTTTGGCCACTAAAATGCCTCTAAAAAAGTCCTGGAAAGGGCTAGAGGGCTGCAAAATGAAGTAAAATGTGGGTAAGAGTAGGACAAGTGCCCTGCAAGCAAATGTGGATAGGGAAATAACTTAAAATAACCAAAAATACATACAAATTAAAAATACAGCTGAGCCATAAAATAGCACTAGATGGAATCTTTGATTTTAGCTGTGGAAGAACATAAATCTAAAGCTAAAGCATGGCTGCCAGGAGGATCAACAGAATTATCCATTTGAGAGAGGGTTGGAGTGCAGGCTATTCTCTTTCAGTTTATACTAAGTGACTTATAGGTTGAGGAGGCGGTGACCGTGGCGGTGTAGGTGGAAGCTGCGCTGGAGGAGGTAGCCAACACTGTTTTTTATTTGTTTTTGTTTTTTTAAATTGGGGTAGCCCCCAAAATATTGGGACATATAACAACAGAAAACAAAGAATAAGTGCACTTGAGTATAACAATGACTGGGTGAGTCCAAAGCTATACATTCCTTTTATATCAATAAACACGACTTATTTATTTACCATGCAGTGATCAAGTGATTGGGATCCATTCATCACTCTGGTGCTTTGCAGGGCTCATTAGACCTTGGGGACTTGTATCATCAAATTGTTTTTTACTTATTTATTTGAGGATATGCTTCCATCTATATAGTGAGTATACATGTGTGTGTGTGTGAGCATATATATGTGTGTGTGAGTATATATGTGTGTGTGTGAGTATATTTGCGTGTGTGTATGTGTTTGAGTGTGTGTGTGTGTAAGTGTGTACAGAGCCGGCTTTAAGTGTTCCGGCGCCCTGTGCGGGCTTCCCCCATGGCGCCCCCCCCCCCGTCTTTCACCCCACTATGTATGTGTCCCTTTCCTCTTCCTTGCCATGTCTGTCTCTCCCCCCCCCTCCACGTGTTCTGTCTCTCTCCCACCTCCTGTCTCTCTCTCTTCCCCCTCGCTTGTTCTGTTTCTCTATCCCCCCTCCACCTGTTCTGTCTCTCTCTCTCTCCCTCTGTTCTGTCTCTCTCTCTCCCCCCCCTTCCCCCTGTTCTGTCTCTCTCTCTCTCCCCTCCCCCTGTTCTGTCTCTCTCTCTCCCCTCCCCCTGTTCTGTCTCTCTCACTCCCTTCCCCCTGTTCTGTCTCTCTCTCCCCTCCCCCTGTTCTGTCTCTCTCTCCCCCTGTTCTGTCCTTCTCTCACCCCCTGTTCTGCCTCTCTCTCTCCCCTCCCCCTGTTCTGTCTCTCTCTGCCCCTGTTCTGTCCTTCTCTCACCCCCTGTTCTGCCTCTCTCTCCACCCTCCCCCTGTTCTGCCTCTCACCCCCTGTTCTGTCCTTCTCTCACCCCCTGTTCTGCCTCTCTCTCCCCCTCCCCCTGTTCTGTCTCTCTCTCCCCCTGTTCTGTCCTTCTCTCACCCCCTGTTCTGCCTCTCTCTCCCCCCTCCCCCTGTTCTGCCTCTCACACCCTGTTCTGTCCTTCTCTCACCCCCTGTTCTGCCTCTCTCCCCCCTACCCCTGTTCTGCCTCTCACCCCCTGTTCTGCCTCTCTCTCCCCCCTCCCCCTGTTCTGCCTCTCACCCCCTGTTCTGTCCTTCTCTCACCCCCTGTTCTGCCTCTCTCTCCCCCTCCCTCTGTTCTGTCTCTCTCTCCCCCTGTTCTGTCCTTCTCTCACCCCTCCCCCTGTTCTGCCTCTCACCCCCTGTTCTGTCGTTCTCTCACCCCCTGTTCTGCCTCTCTCTCCCCCTCCCCCTGTTCTGTCTCTCTCTCCCCCTGTTCTGTCCTTCTCTCACCCCCTGTTCTGCCTCTCTCTCCCCCTCCCCCTGTTCTGTCTCTCTCTCCCCCTGTTCTGTCCTTCTCTCACCCCCTGTTCTGCCTCTCTCTCCCCCCTCCCCCTGTTCTGCCTCTCACCCCCTGTTCTGTCCTTCTCTCACCCCGTTCTGCCTCTCTCCCCCCCTACCCCTGTTCTGCCTCTCACCCCGTTCTGCCTCTCTCCCCCCCTACCCCTGATCTGCCTCTCACCCCCTGTTCTGTCCTTCTCTCACCCCCTGTTGTCTCCCCCCCCCCCCCCCCTTGCCTGCAAATGTGGTTCAAGGGAGGGGGCGGAGCTAACTGGCTCAGCGGTGTAGCTCTGCCCCCACCCTGTGAAACAGAGCAGCGTCTGCTTCACAGGGAGCCACAGACAGCAATAGAAAGTGTTGCTCGGCTCTCCATGCCTGCATTAAGCCCCCTCCCAGACCCAGCACAGCATGCCGAGCAGAGGGCTGGTGAGGGGGGATCTTTTGATCACCCCCATCCAGTGCCACTACCGGCTTTTTTTTTTACTTTTTTTTTTTTCAATGGCTGGGCAGGCGCCCCCTGGAGTGTTGCGCCCTGTGCGATCGCACAGGTCGCACACCCCTAAGGCCGGCCCTGAGTGTGTATAAATGTGTGTATACAAGCTGGATATAAAGCTAAGATAAGTAATTACAAACTTCTATTTTATTTATTTGAGGTTTGTTCCTTCTATTAATATTAAGTTGTATGTCTGATACCATTCTAATAATTCTGATAAATTTTATATGTTAAACAATTTTATAAATGACACATTGACACAATGTAATATTTAGACGATAAGTTATAACCTAATATATCCAAATAAAGATATATAGTATAAAAAAGTGTGTGTGAGTATAAATGTGTGTGTAAGTATATATGTGTGTGTGAGTGATATAGATATATATATATTTATATATGTGTGTGTAAGTATATATGTGTGTGTGAGTGATATATATATATATATATTTATATATGTGTGTGTGTGAGCAGTGCTGTATTTACCGCGAGGCATCCTAGGCGGATGCCTAGGGCGGCAAATTTTTGGGGGCCCCCAGCACTGGAAAAATAAAAAAAAATAAAAAAAAGACCGCGCTTGCAGGCAGAGACGGAGGTGAGAGGGGATCGGAAGATCCCCCCTCACCATCGCTCTGCCTGCCAGGCTGCACGGGGAGCTGAACAGGCAGCACAGAGAAACCTCCGTGCTGCCTGTTCGGCTCCCCGTGCAGTGTGAGTCTGAATGTTATGTGTGATGTGGGGTCATGAAATGGAGGTGATGGGGCATGTCTTGTGTGTAACGTGGGTGTGCAGCTTGGGTAGGGGGGTGCCCGGATTTTGTCTGCCTAGGGCAGCACAAAATCAAGATACACCACTGTGTGTGAGTATATATATGCGTGTGTGTGTGCATGCAGTGTTGGCACTTTGAGCTCTGCTAACTGGTTTCATGGGCACTCTGGCCCAAAAATGTTCACCATCACTGGTATGGATTAAACACTAACTGATGCAAAAATTGAGTTCGATGCCCATTAAATGTAATTATGTCACATGAATGATGTTCACCTTTTCGGTAGAAGAACCCCTTTTTCATCTGGTGACAAACTATATAAGTATGTTTTTTGTTGCCATAATATTTATTACATGCCCTTAAAAGGCAGTTTTAGTAGGTCTGCTCAGGTGCATGATGTCATAAAGGGAATTAAGTGACATCACAATGCTTGTCATGTTTAAAGCAGGACTGCTGCTGCTTGAATAGTTATAGACCAATCGACAGCAGTCATGGTCAGAGCACAGAGTAATGAAATCACTATAAGTGTTTCATTTCAAAATGTTGAAACCGGGAGGAGAAAGAAGTGAGTGCATTTTATTAATTGTATCAAGTGTGATTTAAATGGGGTAGAGGAATGTGTTGATTTAAATTCCCATCATGTTTATTGCATGTTAATACCATGTGCTTATTCCTTCATGTCATGCTCCTATATGGTACTGTGTCACGTAGAGATAAAGTGCAAAGATATCATTGCACACTGTGTAGATGACCATAAAGTGATTCCCTATAGTAACTAGAGAAACCTGGTTGTGAATGTCATGCATAGAATATAATCCTTAATGTATTTTAGGAGGAAACAGAAAAGAAAGCGTGTTCGGAAGCAGAGAAGGAAGAGGGGGAAGGAATTGAAGATGACAATATGGCAGAACGAAAGTCGTCGTATAACGGTAAAACTAGACACTTTACCATTCTAGGTTTATGCTATATTTACAGTGATGCTGCAGGAACACATCTATAACATATACTGCTGTACAATACAAGTAGGTAACCCCTTGAGGACAAATGATGTGCCAGGCATATTACAGTTACAAAGTAGTTTAGGTTGAAAAAAGGACTCGTGTTCAACCCTTTTCCTATTCTTGTTTACTGCTGTTGATTAACTCTTTAAGGACCAGGGATTTTCCAAGGCCAAGGAACAGAGCGTTTTTCAATTTTTAATATGCGGTTTTTGAAACATAATTTTCCTCTCTCTCATTTAACGCACCCATACAAGTAATATGTTATTTTTAAAGGACAGTTAGAGCTTTCTTTTGATACCCTTTACATAAAAATTATTTACATTTTAGTATTAAAAAATACATATAAAAGAGGAAATTTTTGGTGAAAAAAAAGTTTTTCCCCATTATTTTCCCAATAATAAGCTACACAACTAGTGCAACACTAACCTACTTATTCCCCCTAATTCACTAACTAATAAAAAAGAAAAACATTGGTTCCCAAACATCCCTAAACAAAAAAGACATAAAAAAAACTCTGAAGAGTGCGATGTAAGATCCATAAAAATCAAGCAACAGGCATGCAGGGGTTACATTTTATAAAAGAAATATATTCAAATTACCTTTATTTATTAAAAAAAACTTTATAAATTGCAAAAATAAAAAAATTTGTAAAAAAAAAACAACTAAATGAGGGCCATAAAGTGGAAGGAAACTGATCACAGTTACAAACTGTGATTAGCATTGAAAGTTTTTTTTTTTCTCTCATACAAGTTCTTTATTTATTTTTACTTCTTTTCACATGAAAAAGCTAAAGGACTTCCCCTAACAACTTAAATTCATTATTTGCAGTGTTAACTCACTCATTGATGCTCTGTTTGCAATACTGAAATATACTTTTAGATTTTTTGTGATTGTTGCAGAACTTTTCAATTTAGAGCACACTGAAGCCATCAGCAGCTTTTGGTCAGTGACCAACATCTGAGTTCTTGCTGTATAAATAATACCTTTCCACAATGTGACAATTTAATGTATAATAGCTTTTATCTTAAGCATTTACTGTCTTTAGAAATTATCATCAGAATGTAAGTAAGGTCAGGTTATAGAGCATGATCATTTGACCTCAATCTGATATTCTTAATTCTGTTTTTCAGACTTTTGGATAATGGAGAAGACAACATGGAGAATAATATCCGAAACTGATTTAATTTAATAAAATATTTTTCATCTATTGACGTGATGAGATGTTATTGGGTTAAATAAAAGTGAGGTAAAAATAATAAGAGATTATGGCATTGAAGCTAGACATGTGCATTCGTTTTCAGACGAATGCATTTTCGTCCGAAAATAGCATTTTCGTCCATTCGTCCGAAAAACGAATAACGAAAATGCTAAACTAACGAAAGACTAACGAAAGACAAATGAACGAATGGTTAATAAACGAAAATCATTCGTCCATTCATGCTATTGGCATTCTATAAACCGAAATAGAGTCGGTTTATAGAATACAAATAGCATTACATATACATTCCATAAACCGACATAATGAACGACTTTCAGTTTATGGAATGCATGTAATACTATTGGCTTTCTTATGAATGGGGCTCTCGTTCGGTTTATAGAAAGACAATACTACTACAAGTTTTCTATAAACCGAAGGTCTATAAACCGAAGGTCGTTCGGTTTATAGACTTTCGGTTTATAGAATACATAGAAATACATGTAATTCTATGTATTCTATAAACCGAAAGTCTATAAACCGAACGTCTTTCGGCTTATAGAATCCTTATAGTACTATTGCCTTTCTATGAACTGAACGAGAGCCCCATTCATAAGAATTTGCTAATGCATACACTCCATGGTCCACTTCCCTAGACATGCTTATATATATTCAGAATGTGATCTGTCTGAGACATATAACCACTGCAGGTTAAAGGGAACAATCTTGGAGCTAATGTCACAATCTAATGCCATGTGTGCTTAGCATGCACTTTATTAGGCTCAAAGGGAGCATTAGTAGACATTAATGCCTTGAACACTATGAATATAACACTGTACTACAAACACTGAAGAAAATAAAGTGAAGGTAATTTACACTGACAGCTGGAGTGCCTATTAATCCTGGTGAGTGGGACTTTTATATTCTTTGTAGACAATAGCGTTGAGCGGACATCTGGACGTTCGAGTTTGGCGGGTTCGGCCGAACTTCGAAAAAATGTCCGGGTCCGTGCTCGAACTTGACCCCGAACTTGACCCCGAACTCCATTGAAGTCAATGGGGACATGAACTTTTGGCCACTAAAATGCCTCTAAAAAAGTCCTGGAAAGGGCTAGAGGGCTGCAAAATGAAGTAAAATGTGGGTAAGAGTAGGACAAGTGCCCTGCAAGCAAATGTGGATAGGGAAATAACTTAAAATAACCAAAAATACATACAAATTAAAAATACAGCTGAGCCATAAAATAGCACTAGATGGAATCTTTGATTTTAGCTGTGGAAGAACATAAATCTAAAGCTAAAGCATGGCTGCCAGGAGGATCAACAGAATTATCCATTTGAGAGAGGGTTGGAGTGCAGGCTATTCTCTTTCAGTTTATACTAAGTGACTTATAGGTTGAGGAGGCGGTGACCGTGGCGGTGTAGGTGGAAGCTGCGCTGGAGGAGGTAGCCAACACTGTTTTTTATTTGTTTTTGTTTTTTTAAATTGGGGTAGCCCCCAAAATATTGGGACATATAACAACAGAAAACAAAGAATAAGTGCACTTGAGTATAACAATGACTGGGTGAGTCCAAAGCTATACATTCCTTTTATATCAATAAACACGACTTATTTATTTACCATGCAGTGATCAAGTGATTGGGATCCATTCATCACTCTGGTGCTTTGCAGGGCTCATTAGACCTTGGGGACTTGTATCATCAAATTGTTTTTTACTTATTTATTTGAGGATATGCTTCCATCTATATAGTGAGTATACATGTGTGTGTGTGTGTGAGCATATATATGTGTGTGTGAGTATATATGTGTGTGTGTGAGTATATTTGCGTGTGTGTATGTGTTTGAGTGTGTGTGTGTGTAAGTGTGTACAGAGCCGGCTTTAAGTGTTCCGGCGCCCTGTGCGGGCTTCCCCCATGGCGCCCCCCCCCCCGTCTTTCACCCCACTATGTATGTGTCCCTTTCCTCTTCCTTGCCATGTCTGTCTCTCCCCCCCCCTCCACGTGTTCTGTCTCTCTCCCACCTCCTGTCTCTCTCTCTTCCCCCTCGCTTGTTCTGTTTCTCTATCCCCCCTCCACCTGTTCTGTCTCTCTCTCTCTCCCTCTGTTCTGTCTCTCTCTCTCCCCCCCCTTCCCCCTGTTCTGTCTCTCTCTCTCTCTCTCCCCTCCCCCTGTTCTGTCTCTCTCTCTCCCCTCCCCCTGTTCTGTCTCTCTCACTCCCTTCCCCCTGTTCTGTCTCTCTCTCCCCTCCCCCTGTTCTGTCTCTCTCTCCCCCTGTTCTGTCCTTCTCTCACCCCCTGTTCTGCCTCTCTCTCTCCCCTCCCCCTGTTCTGTCTCTCTCTGCCCCTGTTCTGTCCTTCTCTCACCCCCTGTTCTGCCTCTCTCTCCACCCTCCCCCTGTTCTGCCTCTCACCCCCTGTTCTGTCCTTCTCTCACCCCCTGTTCTGCCTCTCTCTCCCCCTCCCCCTGTTCTGTCTCTCTCTCCCCCTGTTCTGTCCTTCTCTCACCCCCTGTTCTGCCTCTCTCTCCCCCCTCCCCCTGTTCTGCCTCTCACACCCTGTTCTGTCCTTCTCTCACCCCCTGTTCTGCCTCTCTCCCCCCTACCCCTGTTCTGCCTCTCACCCCCTGTTCTGCCTCTCTCTCCCCCCTCCCCCTGTTCTGCCTCTCACCCCCTGTTCTGTCCTTCTCTCACCCCCTGTTCTGCCTCTCTCTCCCCCTCCCTCTGTTCTGTCTCTCTCTCCCCCTGTTCTGTCCTTCTCTCACCCCTCCCCCTGTTCTGCCTCTCACCCCCTGTTCTGTCGTTCTCTCACCCCCTGTTCTGCCTCTCTCTCCCCCTCCCCCTGTTCTGTCTCTCTCTCCCCCTGTTCTGTCCTTCTCTCACCCCCTGTTCTGCCTCTCTCTCCCCCTCCCCCTGTTCTGTCTCTCTCTCCCCCTGTTCTGTCCTTCTCTCACCCCCTGTTCTGCCTCTCTCTCCCCCCTCCCCCTGTTCTGCCTCTCACCCCCTGTTCTGTCCTTCTCTCACCCCGTTCTGCCTCTCTCCCCCCCTACCCCTGTTCTGCCTCTCACCCCGTTCTGCCTCTCTCCCCCCCTACCCCTGATCTGCCTCTCACCCCCTGTTCTGTCCTTCTCTCACCCCCTGTTGTCTCCCCCCCCCCCCTTGCCTGCAAATGTGGTTCAAGGGAGGGGGCGGAGCTAACTGGCTCAGCGGTGTAGCTCTGCCCCCACCCTGTGAAACAGAGCAGCGTCTGCTTCACAGGGAGCCACAGACAGCAATAGAAAGTGTTGCTCGGCTCTCCATGCCTGCATTAAGCCCCCTCCCAGACCCAGCACAGCATGCCGAGCAGAGGGCTGGTGAGGGGGGATCTTTTGATCACCCCCATCCAGTGCCACTACCGGCTTTTTTTTTTACTTTTTTTTTTTTCAATGGCTGGGCAGGCGCCCCCTGGAGTGTTGCGCCCTGTGCGATCGCACAGGTCGCACACCCCTAAGGCCGGCCCTGAGTGTGTATAAATGTGTGTATACAAGCTGGATATAAAGCTAAGATAAGTAATTACAAACTTCTATTTTATTTATTTGAGGTTTGTTCCTTCTATTAATATTAAGTTGTATGTCTGATACCATTCTAATAATTCTGATAAATTTTATATGTTAAACAATTTTATAAATGACACATTGACACAATGTAATATTTAGACGATAAGTTATAACCTAATATATCCAAATAAAGATATATAGTATAAAAAAGTGTGTGTGAGTATAAATGTGTGTGTAAGTATATATGTGTGTGTGAGTGATATAGATATATATATATATATATTTATATATGTGTGTGTAAGTATATATGTGTGTGTGAGTGATATATATATATATATATTTATATATGTGTGTGTGTGAGCAGTGCTGTATTTACCGCGAGGCATCCTAGGCGGATGCCTAGGGCGGCAAATTTTTGGGGGCCCCCAGCACTGGAAAAATAAAAAAAAATAAAAAAAAGACCGCGCTTGCAGGCAGAGACGGAGGTGAGAGGGGATCGGAAGATCCCCCCTCACCATCGCTCTGCCTGCCAGGCTGCACGGGGAGCTGAACAGGCAGCACAGAGAAACCTCCGTGCTGCCTGTTCGGCTCCCCGTGCAGTGTGAGTCTGAATGTTATGTGTGATGTGGGGTCATGAAATGGAGGTGATGGGGCATGTCTTGTGTGTAACGTGGGTGTGCAGCTTGGGTAGGGGGGTGCCCGGATTTTGTCTGCCTAGGGCAGCACAAAATCAAGATACACCACTGTGTGTGAGTATATATATGCGTGTGTGTGTGCATGCAGTGTTGGCACTTTGAGCTCTGCTAACTGGTTTCATGGGCACTCTGGCCCAAAAATGTTCACCATCACTGGTATGGATTAAACACTAACTGATGCAAAAATTGAGTTCGATGCCCATTAAATGTAATTATGTCACATGAATGATGTTCACCTTTTCGGTAGAAGAACCCCTTTTTCATCTGGTGACAAACTATATAAGTATGTTTTTTGTTGCCATAATATTTATTACATGCCCTTAAAAGGCAGTTTTAGTAGGTCTGCTCAGGTGCATGATGTCATAAAGGGAATTAAGTGACATCACAATGCTTGTCATGTTTAAAGCAGGACTGCTGCTGCTTGAATAGTTATAGACCAATCGACAGCAGTCATGGTCAGAGCACAGAGTAATGAAATCACTATAAGTGTTTCATTTCAAAATGTTGAAACCGGGAGGAGAAAGAAGTGAGTGCATTTTATTAATTGTATCAAGTGTGATTTAAATGGAGTAGAGGAATGTGTTGATTTAAATTTCCATCATGTTTATTGCATGTTAATACCATGTGCTTATTCCTTCATGTCATGCTCCTATATGGTACTGTGTCACGTAGAGATAAAGTGCAAAGATATCATTGCACACTGTGTAGATGACCATAAAGTGATTCCCTATAGTAACTAGAGAAACCTGGTTGTGAATGTCATGCATAGAATATAATCCTTAATGTATTTTAGGAGGAAACAGAAAAGAAAGCGTGTTCGGAAGCAGAGAAGGAAGAGGGGGAAGGAATTGAAGATGACAATATGGCAGAACGAAAGTCGTCGTATAACGGTAAAACTAGACACTTTACCATTCTAGGTTTATGCTATATTTACAGTGATGCTGCAGGAACACATCTATAACATATACTGCTGTACAATACAAGTAGGTAACCCCTTGAGGACAAATGATGTGCCAGGCATATTACAGTTACAAAGTAGTTTAGGTTGAAAAAAGGACTCGTGTTCAACCCTTTTCCTATTCTTGTTTACTGCTGTTGATTAACTCTTTAAGGACCAGGGATTTTCCAAGGCCAAGGAACAGAGCGTTTTTCAATTTTTAATATGCGGTTTTTGAAACATAATTTTCCTCTCTCTCATTTAACGCACCCATACAAGTAATATGTTATTTTTAAAGGACAGTTAGAGCTTTCTTTTGATACCCTTTACATAAAAATTATTTACATTTTAGTATTAAAAAATACATATAAAAGAGGAAATTTTTGGTGAAAAAAAAGTTTTTCCCCATTATTTTCCCAATAATAAGCTACACAACTAGTGCAACACTAACCTACTTATTCCCCCTAATTCACTAACTAATAAAAAAGAAAAACATTGGTTCCCAAACATCCCTAAACAAAAAAGACATAAAAAAAACTCTGAAGAGTGCGATGTCAGATCCATAAAAATCAAGCAACAGGCATGCAGGGGTTACATTTTATAAAATAAATATATTCAAATTACCTTTATTTATTAAAAAAAACTTTATAAATTGCAAAAATAAAAAAATTTGTAAAAAAAAACAACTAAATGAGGGCCATAAAGTGGAAGGAAACTGATCACAGTTACAAACTGTGATCAGCATTGAAAGTTTTTTTTTTCTCTCATACAAGTTCTTTATTTATTTTTACTTCTTTTCACATGAAAAAGCTAAAGGACTTCCCCTAACAACTTAAATTCATTATTTGCAGTGTTAACTCACTCATTGATGCTCTGTTTGCAATACTGAAATATACTTTTAGATTTTTTGTGATTGTTGCAGAACTTTTCAATTTAGAGCACACTGAAGCCATCAGCAGCTTTTGGTCAGTGACCAATATCTGAGTTCTTGCTGTATAAATAATACCTTTCCACAATGTGACAATTTAATGTATAATAGCTTTTATCTTAAGCATTTACTGTCTTTAGAAATTATCATCAGAATGTAAGTAAGGTCAGGTTATAGAGCATGATCATTTGACCTCAATCTGATATTCTTAATTCTGTTTTTCAGACTTTTGGATAATGGAGAAGACAACATGGAGAATAATATCCGAAACTGATTTAATTTAATAAAATATTTTTCATCTATTGACGTGATGAGATGTTATTGGGTTAAATAAAAGTGAGGTAAAAATAATAAGAGATTATGGCATTGAAGCTAGACATGTGCATTCGTTTTCAGACGAATGCATTTTCGTCCGAAAATAGCATTTTCGTCCATTCGTCCGAAAAACGAATAACGAAAATGCTAAACTAACGAAAGACTAACGAAAGACAAATGAACGAATGGTTAATAAACGAAAATCATTCGTCCATTCATGCTATTGGCATTCTATAAACCGAAATAGAGTCGGTTTATAGAATACAAATAGCATTACATATACATTCCATAAACCGACATAATGAACGACTTTCAGTTTATGGAATGCATGTAATACTATTGGCTTTCTTATGAATGGGGCTCTCGTTCGGTTTATAGAAAGACAATACTACTACAAGTTTTCTATAAACCGAAGGTCTATAAACCGAAGGTCGTTCGGTTTATAGACTTTCGGTTTATAGAATACATAGAAATACATGTAATTCTATGTATTCTATAAACCGAAAGTCTATAAACCGAACGTCTTTCGGCTTATAGAATCCTTATAGTACTATTGCCTTTCTATGAACTGAACGAGAGCCCCATTCATAAGAATTTGCTAATGCATACACTCCATGGTCCACTTCCCTAGACATGCTTATATATATTCAGAATGTGATCTGTCTGAGACATATAACCACTGCAGGTTAAAGGGAACAATCTTGGAGCTAATGTCACAATCTAATGCCATGTGTGCTTAGCATGCACTTTATTAGGCTCAAAGGGAGCATTAGTAGACATTAATGCCTTGAACACTATGAATATAACACTGTACTACAAACACTGAAGAAAATAAAGTGAAGGTAATTTACACTGACAGCTGGAGTGCCTATTAATCCTGGTGAGTGGGACTTTTATATTCTTTGTAGACAATAGCGTTGAGCGGACATCTGGACGTTCGAGTTTGGCGGGTTCGGCCGAACTTCGAAAAAATGTCCGGGTCCGTGCTCGAACTTGACCCCGAACTTGACCCCGAACTCCATTGAAGTCAATGGGGACATGAACTTTTGGCCACTAAAATGCCTCTAAAAAAGTCCTGGAAAGGGCTAGAGGGCTGCAAAATGAAGTAAAATGTGGGTAAGAGTAGGACAAGTGCCCTGCAAGCAAATGTGGATAGGGAAATAACTTAAAATAACCAAAAATACATACAAATTAAAAATACAGCTGAGCCATAAAATAGCACTAGATGGAATCTTTGATTTTAGCTGTGGAAGAACATAAATCTAAAGCTAAAGCATGGCTGCCAGGAGGATCAACAGAATTATCCATTTGAGAGAGGGTTGGAGTGCAGGCTATTCTCTTTCAGTTTATACTAAGTGACTTATAGGTTGAGGAGGCGGTGACCGTGGCGGTGTAGGTGGAAGCTGCGGTGGAGGAGGTAGCCAACACTGTTTTTTATTTGTTTTTGTTTTTTTAAATTGGGGTAGCCCCCAAAATATTGGGACATATAACAACAGAAAACAACGAATAAGTGCACTTGAGTATAACAATGACTGGGTGAGTCCAAAGCTATACATTCCTTTTATATCAATAAACACGACTTATTTATTTACCATGCAGTGATCAAGTGATTGGGATCCATTCATCACTCTGGTGCTTTGCAGGGCTCATTAGACCTTGGGGACTTGTATCATCAAATTGTTTTTTACTTATTTATTTGAGGATATGCTTCCATCTATATAGTGAGTATACATGTGTGTGTGTGTGAGCATATATATGTGTGTGTGAGTATATATGTGTGTGTGTGAGTATATTTGCGTGTGTGTATGTGTTTGAGTGTGTGTGTGTGTAAGTGTGTACAGAGCCGGCTTTAAGTGTTCCGGCGCCCTGTGCGGGCTTCCCCCATGGCGCCCCCCCCCCCGTCTTTCACCCCACTATGTATGTGTCCCTTTCCTCTTCCTTGCCATGTCTGTCTCTCCCCCCCCCTCCACGTGTTCTGTCTCTCTCCCACCTCCTGTCTCTCTCTCTTCCCCCTCGCTTGTTCTGTTTCTCTATCCCCCCTCCACCTGTTCTGTCTCTCTCTCTCTCCCTCTGTTCTGTCTCTCTCTCTCCCCCCCCTTCCCCCTGTTCTGTCTCTCTCTCTCTCCCCTCCCCCTGTTCTGTCTCTCTCTCTCCCCTCCCCCTGTTCTGTCTCTCTCACTCCCTTCCCCCTGTTCTGTCTCTCTCTCCCCTCCCCCTGTTCTGTCTCTCTCTCCCCCTGTTCTGTCCTTCTCTCACCCCCTGTTCTGCCTCTCTCTCTCCCCTCCCCCTGTTCTGTCTCTCTCTGCCCCTGTTCTGTCCTTCTCTCACCCCCTGTTCTGCCTCTCTCTCCACCCTCCCCCTGTTCTGCCTCTCACCCCCTGTTCTGTCCTTCTCTCACCCCCTGTTCTGCCTCTCTCTCCCCCTCCCCCTGTTCTGTCTCTCTCTCCCCCTGTTCTGTCCTTCTCTCACCCCCTGTTCTGCCTCTCTCTCCCCCCTCCCCCTGTTCTGCCTCTCACACCCTGTTCTGTCCTTCTCTCACCCCCTGTTCTGCCTCTCTCCCCCCTACCCCTGTTCTGCCTCTCACCCCCTGTTCTGCCTCTCTCTCCCCCCTCCCCCTGTTCTGCCTCTCACCCCCTGTTCTGTCCTTCTCTCACCCCCTGTTCTGCCTCTCTCTCCCCCTCCCTCTGTTCTGTCTCTCTCTCCCCCTGTTCTGTCCTTCTCTCACCCCTCCCCCTGTTCTGCCTCTCACCCCCTGTTCTGTCGTTCTCTCACCCCCTGTTCTGCCTCTCTCTCCCCCTCCCCCTGTTCTGTCTCTCTCTCCCCCTGTTCTGTCCTTCTCTCACCCCCTGTTCTGCCTCTCTCTCCCCCTCCCCCTGTTCTGTCTCTCTCTCCCCCTGTTCTGTCCTTCTCTCACCCCCTGTTCTGCCTCTCTCTCCCCCTCCCCCTGTTCTGCCTCTCACCCCCTGTTCTGTCCTTCTCTCACCCCGTTCTGCCTCTCTCCCCCCCTACCCCTGTTCTGCCTCTCACCCCGTTCTGCCTCTCTCCCCCCCTACCCCTGATCTGCCTCTCACCCCCTGTTCTGTCCTTCTCTCACCCCCTGTTGTCTCCCCCCCCCCCCCTTGCCTGCAAATGTGGTTCAAGGGAGGGGGCGGAGCTAACTGGCTCAGCGGTGTAGCTCTGCCCCCACCCTGTGAAACAGAGCAGCGTCTGCTTCACAGGGAGCCACAGACAGCAATAGAAAGTGTTGCTCGGCTCTCCATGCCTGCATTAAGCCCCCTCCCAGACCCAGCACAGCATGCCGAGCAGAGGGCTGGTGAGGGGGGATCTTTTGATCACCCCCATCCAGTGCCACTACCGGCTTTTTTTTTTCTTTTTTTTTTTTCAATGGCTGGGCAGGCGCCCCCTGGAGTGTTGCGCCCTGTGCGATCGCACAGGTCGCACACCCCTAAGGCCGGCCCTGAGTGTGTATAAATGTGTGTATACAAGCTGGATATAAAGCTAAGATAAGTAATTACAAACTTCTATTTTATTTATTTGAGGTTTGTTCCTTCTATTAATATTAAGTTGTATGTCTGATACCATTCTAATAATTCTGATAAATTTTATATGTTAAACAATTTTATAAATGACACATTGACACAATGTAATATTTAGACGATAAGTTATAACCTAATATATCCAAATAAAGATATATAGTATAAAAAAGTGTGTGTGAGTATAAATGTGTGTGTAAGTATATATGTGTGTGTGAGTGATATAGATATATATATATTTATATATGTGTGTGTAAGTATATATGTGTGTGTGAGTGATATATATATATATATATATTATATATATGTGTGTGTGTGAGCAGTGCTGTATTTACCGCGAGGCATCCTAGGCGGATGCCTAGGGCGGCAAATTTTTGGGGGCCCCCAGCACTGGAAAAATAAAAAAAAATTAAAAAAAGACCGCGCTTGCAGGCAGAGACGGAGGTGAGAGGGGATCGGAAGATCCCCCTTCACCATCGCTCTGCCTGCCAGGCTGCACGGGGAGCTGAACAGGCAGCACAGAGAAACCTCCGTGCTGCCTGTTCGGCTCCCCGTGCAGTGTGAGTCTGAATGTTATGTGTGATGTGGGGTCATGAAATGGAGGTGATGGGGCATGTCTTGTGTGTAACGTGGGTGTGCAGCTTGGGTAGGGGGGTGCCCGGATTTTGTCTGCCTAGGGCAGCACAAAATCAAGATACACCACTGTGTGTGAGTATATATATGCGTGTGTGTGTGCATGCAGTGTTGGCACTTTGAGCTCTGCTAACTGGTTTCATGGGCACTCTGGCCCAAAAATGTTCACCATCACTGGTATGGATTAAACACTAACTGATGCAAAAATTGAGTTCGATGCCCATTAAATGTAATTATGTCACATGAATGATGTTCACCTTTTCGGTAGAAGAACCCCTTTTTCATCTGGTGACAAACTATATAAGTATGTTTTTTGTTGCCATAATATTTATTACATGCCCTTAAAAGGCAGTTTTAGTAGGTCTGCTCAGGTGCATGATGTCATAAAGGGAATTAAGTGACATCACAATGCTTGTCATGTTTAAAGCAGGACTGCTGCTGCTTGAATAGTTATAGACCAATCGACAGCAGTCATGGTCAGAGCACAGAGTAATGAAATCACTATAAGTGTTTCATTTCAAAATGTTGAAACCGGGAGGAGAAAGAAGTGAGTGCATTTTATTAATTGTATCAAGTGTGATTTAAATGGAGTAGAGGAATGTGTTGATTTAAATTTCCATCATGTTTATTGCATGTTAATACCATGTGCTTATTCCTTCATGTCATGCTCCTATATGGTACTGTGTCACGTAGAGATAAAGTGCAAAGATATCATTGCACACTGTGTAGATGACCATAAAGTGATTCCCTATAGTAACTAGAGAAACCTGGTTGTGAATGTCATGCATAGAATATAATCCTTAATGTATTTTAGGAGGAAACAGAAAAGAAAGCGTGTTCGGAAGCAGAGAAGGAAGAGGGGGAAGGAATTGAAGATGACAATATGGCAGAACGAAAGTCGTCGTATAACGGTAAAACTAGACACTTTACCATTCTAGGTTTATGCTATATTTACAGTGATGCTGCAGGAACACATCTATAACATATACTGCTGTACAATACAAGTAGGTAACCCCTTGAGGACAAATGATGTGCCAGGCATATTACAGTTACAAAGTAGTTTAGGTTGAAAAAAGGACTCGTGTTCAACCCTTTTCCTATTCTTGTTTACTGCTGTTGATTAACTCTTTAAGGACCAGGGATTTTCCAAGGCCAAGGAACAGAGCGTTTTTCAATTTTTAATATGCGGTTTTTGAAACATAATTTTCCTCTCTCTCATTTAACGCACCCATACAAGTAATATGTTATTTTTAAAGGACAGTTAGAGCTTTCTTTTGATACCCTTTACATAAAAATTATTTACATTTTAGTATTAAAAAATACATATAAAAGAGGAAATTTTTGGTGAAAAAAAAGTTTTTCCCCATTATTTTCCCAATAATAAGCTACACAACTAGTGCAACACTAACCTACTTATTCCCCCTAATTCACTAACTAATAAAAAAGAAAAACATTGGTTCCCAAACATCCCTAAACAAAAAAGACATCAAAAAAACTCTGAAGAGTGCGATGTCAGATCCATAAAAATCAAGCAACAGGCATGCAGGGGTTACATTTTATAAAATAAATATATTCAAATTACCTTTATTTATTAAAAAAAACTTTATAAATTGCAAAAATAAAAAAATTTGTAAAAAAAAACAACTAAATGAGGGCCATAAAGTGGAAGGAAACTGATCACAGTTACAAACTGTGATCAGCATTGAAAGTTTTTTTTTTCTCTCATACAAGTTCTTTATTTATTTTTACTTCTTTTCACATGAAAAAGCTAAAGGACTTCCCCTAACAACTTAAATTCATTATTTGCAGTGTTAACTCACTCATTGATGCTCTGTTTGCAATACTGAAATATACTTTTAGATTTTTTGTGATTGTTGCAGAACTTTTCAATTTAGAGCACACTGAAGCCATCAGCAGCTTTTGGTCAGTGACCAATATCTGAGTTCTTGCTGTATAAATAATACCTTTCCACAATGTGACAATTTAATGTATAATAGCTTTTATCTTAAGCATTTACTGTCTTTAGAAATTATCATCAGAATGTAAGTAAGGTCAGGTTATAGAGCATGATCATTTGACCTCAATCTGATATTCTTAATTCTGTTTTTCAGACTTTTGGATAATGGAGAAGACAACATGGAGAATAATATCCGAAACTGATTTAATTTAATAAAATATTTTTCATCTATTGACGTGATGAGATGTTATTGGGTTAAATAAAAGTGAGGTAAAAATAATAAGAGATTATGGCATTGAAGCTAGACATGTGCATTCGTTTTCAGACGAATGCATTTTCGTCCGAAAATAGCATTTTCGTCCATTCGTCCGAAAAACGAATAACGAAAATGCTAAACTAACGAAAGACTAACGAAAGACAAATGAACGAATGGTTAATAAACGAAAATCATTCGTCCATTCATGCTATTGGCATTCTATAAACCGAAATAGAGTCGGTTTATAGAATACAAATAGCATTACATATACATTCCATAAACCGACATAATGAACGACTTTCAGTTTATGGAATGCATGTAATACTATTGGCTTTCTTATGAATGGGGCTCTCGTTCGGTTTATAGAAAGACAATACTACTACAAGTTTTCTATAAACCGAAGGTCTATAAACCGAAGGTCGTTCGGTTTATAGACTTTCGGTTTATAGAATACATAGAAATACATGTAATTCTATGTATTCTATAAACCGAAAGTCTATAAACCGAACGTCTTTCGGCTTATAGAATCCTTATAGTACTATTGCCTTTCTATGAACTGAACGAGAGCCCCATTCATAAGAATTTGCTAATGCATACACTCCATGGTCCACTTCCCTAGACATGCTTATATATATTCAGAATGTGATCTGTCTGAGACATATAACCACTGCAGGTTAACCCTTTAAGGACCAGGGATTTTCCTGGGCCAAGGACCAGAGCGTTTTTCAATTTTTAATACGCGGTTTTTGAAACATAATTTTCCTCTCTCTCATTTAACGTACCCATACAAGTTATATGTTGTTTTTTAGAGGACAGTTAGAGCTTTCTTTTGATACCCTATACATAAAAATGATTTACATTTTAGTATTAAAAAATACATATACAAGAGGAAATTTTTGAGGAAAAAAAAGTTTTTCCCCATTATTTTCCCAATAATAAGCTACATAACTAGTGCAACACTAACCCACTTATCCCCCCTAATTAACTAACTAATAAAAAAGAAAAATATTGGTTCCCAAACCCCCCATAACAAAAAAGACAGAAAAAAACTCTGAAGAGTGCGATGTCAGATCAGTAAAAATCATGCAACAGGCATGCAGGGGTTAAATTTTATTAAATAAATATATTAAAATTACCTTTATTTATTCAAAAAAACTTTATAAATTGTAAAAATAAAAAAATCTGTTAAAAAAAAAACTAAATGAGGGCCATAAAGTGGAAGGAAACTGATCACAGTTAAAAACTGTGATCAGCAATGAAAGGGTTAATTTTTTTTTTTTTTTTTTAACCTATGTGTGTATAATTAATTTATTTTTACTTACAGGTCACTCTCTGTGCTTCACTATAAGAATGTGAAGCACAGAGAGTGAATTAGAGGCAAAGTCAGTGTGTGAACACACTGACTTTGCCATCTAATTTGCATGTTATCGCGGTGATCACGTTATCACCGCGATCACATGCCCGGAAACTGACCGATCGGGTCCAGGAGCTTTGCCTCGGGTGCGAGGCTTAGTCCTGGACCCGTTGCAGACTAGCTGGCGGTGCCCACGGAGCGCACCGCCGGCTAGACTGCATGACAAGTTAACTCGTAATAAGGTCGCTAACGCTGCGGCTCTTATGACGAGTTAACTCGTCATAAGGTCGGGAAGGGGTTAAAGGGAACAATCTTGGAGCTAATGTCACAATCTAATGCCATGTGTGCTTAGCATGCACTTTATTAGGCTCAAAGGGAGCATTAGTAGACATTAATGCCTTGAACACTATGAATATAACACTGTACTACAAACACTGAAGAAAATAAAGTGAAGGTAATTTACACTGACAGCTGGAGTGCCTATTAATCCTGGTGAGTGGGACTTTTATATTCTTTGTAGACAATAGCGTTGAGCGGACATCTGGACGTTCGAGTTTGGCGGGTTCGGCCGAACTTCGAAAAAATGTCCGGGTCCGTGCTCGAACTTGACCCCGAACTTGACCCCGAACTCCATTGAAGTCAATGGGGACATGAACTTTTGGCCACTAAAATGACTCTAAAAAAGTCCTGGAAAGGGCTAGAGGGCTGCAAAATGAAGTAAAATGTGGGTAAGAGTAGGACAAGTGCCCTGCAAGCAAATGTGGATAGGGAAATAACTTAAAATAAACAAAAATACATACAAATTAAAAATACAGCTGAGCCATAAAATAGCACTAGATGGAATCTTTGATTTTAGCTGTGGAAGAACATAAATCTAAAGCTAAAGCATGGCTGCCAGGAGGATCAACAGAATTATCCATTTGAGAGAGGGTTGGAGTGCAGGCTATTCTCTTTCAGTTTATACTAAGTGACTTATAGGTTGAGGAGGCGGTGACCGTGGCGGTGTAGGTGGAAGCTGCGCTGGAGGAGGTAGCCAACACTGTTTTTTATTTGTTTTTGTTTTTTTAAATTGGGGTAGCCCCCAAAATATTGGGACATATAACAACAGAAAACAAAGAATAAGTGCACTTGAGTATAACAATGACTGGGTGAGTCCAAAGCTATACATTCCTTTTATATCAATAAACACGACTTATTTATTTACCATGCAGTGATCAAGTGATTGGGATCCATTCATCACTCTGGTGCTTTGCAGGGCTCATTAGACCTTGGGGACTTGTATCATCAAATTGTTTTTTACTTATTTATTTGAGGATATGCTTCCATCTCTATAGTGAGTATACATGTGTGTGTGTGTGAGCATATATATGTGTGTGTGAGTATATATGTGTGTGTGTGAGTATATTTGCGTGTGTGTATGTGTTTGAGTGTGTGTGTGTATAAGTGTGTACAGAGCCGGCCTTAAGTGTTCCGGCGCCCTGTGCGGGCTTCCTCCATGGCGCCCCCCCCCCCCCCGTCTTTCACCCCACTATGTATGTGTCCCTTTCCTCTTCCTTGCCATGTCTGTCTCTCTCCCACCTCCTGTCTCTCTCTCTTCCCCCTCGCTTGTTCTGTTTCTCTATCCCCCCTCCACCTGTTCTGTCTCTCTCTCTCTCCCTCTGTTCTGTCTCTCTCTCTCCCCCCCCTTCCCCCTGTTCTGTCTCTCTCTCTCTCTCTCCCCTCCCCCTGTTCTGTCTCTCTCTCTCCCCTCCCCCTGTTCTGTCTCTCTCACTCCCTTCCCCCTGTTCTGTCTCTCTCTCCCATCCCCCTGTTCTGTCTCTCTCTCCCCCTGTTCTGTCCTTCTCTCACCCCCTGTTCTGCCTCTCTCTCTCCCCTCCCCCTGTTCTGTCTCTCTCTCCCCCTGTTCTGTCCTTCTCTCACCCCCTGTTCTGCCTCTCTCTCCCCCCTCCCCCTGTTCTGCCTCTCACACCCTGTTCTGTCCTTCTCTCACCCCCTGTTCTGCCTCTCTCCCCCCTACCCCTGTTCTGCCTCTCACCCCCTGTTCTGCCTCTCTCTCCCCCCCTCCCCCTGTTCTGCCTCTCACCCCCTGTTCTGTCCTTCTCTCACCCCCTGTCCTGCCTCTCTCTCCCCCTCCCTCTGTTCTGTCTCTCTCTCCCCCTGTTCTGTCCTTCTCTCACCCCTCCCCCTGTTCTGCCTCTCACCCCCTGTTCTGTCGTTCTCTCACCCCCTGTTCTGCCTCTCTCTCCCCCTCCCCCTGTTCTGTCTCTCTCTCCCCCTGTTCTGTCCTTCTCTCACCCCCTGTTCTGCCTCTCTCTCCCCCTCCCCCTGTTCTGTCTCTCTCTCCCCCTGTTCTGTCCTTCTCTCACCCCCTGTTCTGCCTCTCTCTCCCCCCTCCCCCTGTTCTGCCTCTCACCCCCTGTTCTGTCCTTCTCTCACCCCGTTCTGCCTCTCTCCCCCCCTACCCCTGTTCTGCCTCTCACCCCGTTCTGCCTCTCTCCCCCCCTACCCCTGATCTGCCTCTCACCCCCTGTTCTGTCCTTCTCTCACCCCCTGTTGTCTCCCCCCCCCCTTGCCTGCAAATGTGGTTCAAGGGAGGGGGCGGAGCTAACTGGCTCAGCGGTGTAGCTCTGCCCCCACCCTGTGAAACAGAGCAGCGTCTGCTTCACAGGGAGCCACAGACAGCAATAGAAAGTGTTGCTCGGCTCTCCATGCCTGCATTAAGCCCCCTCCCAGACCCAGCACAGCATGCCGAGCAGAGGGCTGGTGAGGGGGGATCTTTTGATCACCCCCATCCAGTGCCACTACCGGCTTTTTTTTTTTTACTTTTTTTTTTTTCAATGGCTGGGCAGGCGCCCCCTGGAGTGTTGCGCCCTGTGCGATCGCACAGGTCGCACACCCCTAAGGCCGGCCCTGAGTGTGTATAAATGTGTGTATACAAGCTGGATATAAAGCTAAGATAAGTAATTACAAACTTCTATTTTATTTATTTGAGGTTTGTTCCTTCTATTAATATTAAGTTGTATGTCTGATACCATTCTAATAATTCTGATAAATTTTATATGTTAAACAATTTTATAAATGACACATTGACACAATGTAATATTTAGACGATAAGTTATAACCTAATATATCCAAATAAAGATATATAGTATAAAAAAGTGTGTGTGAGTATAAATGTGTGTGTAAGTATATATGTGTGTGTGAGTGATATAGATATATATATATTTATATATGTGTGTGTAAGTATATATGTGTGTGTGAGTGATATATATATATATATATATTTATATATGTGTGTGTGTGAGCAGTGCTGTATTTACCGCGAGGCATCCTAGGCGGATGCCTAGGGCGGCAAATTTTTGGGGGCCCCCAGCACTGGAAAAATAAAAAAAAATAAAAAAAAGACCGCGCTTGCAGGCAGAGACGGAGGTGAGAGGGGATCGGAAGATCCCCCCTCACCATCGCTCTGCCTGCCAGGCTGCACGGGGAGCTGAACAGGCAGCACAGAGAAACCTCCGTGCTGCCTGTTCGGCTCCCCGTGCAGTGTGAGTCTGAATGTTATGTGTGATGTGGGGTCATGAAATGGAGGTGATGGGGCATGTCTTGTGTGTAACGTGGGTGTGCAGCTTGGGTAGGGGGGTGCCCGGATTTTGTCTGCCTAGGGCAGCACAAAATCAAGATACACCACTGTGTGTGAGTATATATATGCGTGTGTGTGTGCATGCAGTGTTGGCACTTTGAGCTCTGCTAACTGGTTTCATGGGCACTCTGGCCCAAAAATGTTCACCATCACTGGTATGGATTAAACACTAACTGATGCAAAAATTGAGTTCGATGCCCATTAAATGTAATTATGTCACATGAATGATGTTCACCTTTTCGGTAGAAGAACCCCTTTTTCATCTGGTGACAAACTATATAAGTATGTTTTTTGTTGCCATAATATTTATTACATGCCCTTAAAAGGCAGTTTTAGTAGGTCTGCTCAGGTGCATGATGTCATAAAGGGAATTAAGTGACATCACAATGCTTGTCATGTTTAAAGCAGGACTGCTGCTGCTTGAATAGTTATAGACCAATCGACAGCAGTCATGGTCAGAGCACAGAGTAATGAAATCACTATAAGTGTTTCATTTCAAAATGTTGAAACCGGGAGGAGAAAGAAGTGAGTGCATTTTATTAATTGTATCAAGTGTGATTTAAATGGAGTAGAGGAATGTGTTGATTTAAATTTCCATCATGTTTATTGCATGTTAATACCATGTGCTTATTCCTTCATGTCATGCTCCTATATGGTACTGTGTCACGTAGAGATAAAGTGCAAAGATATCATTGCACACTGTGTAGATGACCATAAAGTGATTCCCTATAGTAACTAGAGAAACCTGGTTGTGAATGTCATGCATAGAATATAATCCTTAATGTATTTTAGGAGGAAACAGAAAAGAAAGCGTGTTCGGAAGCAGAGAAGGAAGAGGGGGAAGGAATTGAAGATGACAATATGGCAGAACGAAAGTCGTCGTATAACGGTAAAACTAGACACTTTACCATTCTAGGTTTATGCTATATTTACAGTGATGCTGCAGGAACACATCTATAACATATACTGCTGTACAATACAAGTAGGTAACCCCTTGAGGACAAATGATGTGCCAGGCATATTACAGTTACAAAGTAGTTTAGGTTGAAAAAAGGACTCGTGTTCAACCCTTTTCCTATTCTTGTTTACTGCTGTTGATTAACTCTTTAAGGACCAGGGATTTTCCAAGGCCAAGGAACAGAGCGTTTTTCAATTTTTAATATGCGGTTTTTGAAACATAATTTTCCTCTCTCTCATTTAACGCACCCATACAAGTAATATGTTATTTTTAAAGGACAGTTAGAGCTTTCTTTTGATACCCTTTACATAAAAATTATTTACATTTTAGTATTAAAAAATACATATAAAAGAGGAAATTTTTGGTGAAAAAAAAGTTTTTCCCCATTATTTTCCCAATAATAAGCTACACAACTAGTGCAACACTAACCTACTTATTCCCTCTAATTCACTAACTAATAAAAAAGAAAAACATTGGTTCCCAAACATCCCTAAACAAAAAAGACATAAAAAAAACTCTGAAGAGTGCGATGTCAGATCCATAAAAATCAAGCAACAGGCATGCAGGGGTTACATTTTATAAAATAAATATATTCAAATTACCTTTATTTATTAAAAAAAACTTTATAAATTGCAAAAATAAAAAAATTTGTAAAAAAAAACAACTAAATGAGGGCCATAAAGTGGAAGGAAACTGATCACAGTTACAAACTGTGATCAGCATTGAAAGTTTTTTTTTTCTCTCATACAAGTTCTTTATTTATTTTTACTTCTTTTCACATGAAAAAGCTAAAGGACTTCCCCTAACAACTTAAATTCATTATTTGCAGTGTTAACTCACTCATTGATGCTCTGTTTGCAATACTGAAATATACTTTTAGATTTTTTGTGATTGTTGCAGAACTTTTCAATTTAGAGCACACTGAAGCCATCAGCAGCTTTTGGTCAGTGACCAATATCTGAGTTCTTGCTGTATAAATAATACCTTTCCACAATGTGACAATTTAATGTATAATAGCTTTTATCTTAAGCATTTACTGTCTTTAGAAATTATCATCAGAATGTAAGTAAGGTCAGGTTATAGAGCATGATCATTTGACCTCAATCTGATATTCTTAATTCTGTTTTTCAGACTTTTGGATAATGGAGAAGACAACATGGAGAATAATATCCGAAACTGATTTAATTTAATAAAATATTTTTCATCTATTGACGTGATGAGATGTTATTGGGTTAAATAAAAGTGAGGTAAAAATAATAAGAGATTATGGCATTGAAGCTAGACATGTGCATTCGTTTTCAGACGAATGCATTTTCGTCCGAAAATAGCATTTTCGTCCATTCGTCCGAAAAACGAATAACGAAAATGCTAAACTAACGAAAGACTAACGAAAGACAAATGAACGAATGGTTAATAAACGAAAATCATTCGTCCATTCATGCTATTGGCATTCTATAAACCGAAATAGAGTCGGTTTATAGAATACAAATAGCATTACATATACATTCCATAAACCGACATAATGAACGACTTTCAGTTTATGGAATGCATGTAATACTATTGGCTTTCTTATGAATGGGGCTCTCGTTCGGTTTATAGAAAGACAATACTACTACAAGTTTTCTATAAACCGAAGGTCTATAAACCGAAGGTCGTTCGGTTTATAGACTTTGGGTTTATAGAATACATAGAAATACATGTAATTCTATGTATTCTATAAACCGAAAGTCTATAAACCGAACGTCTTTCGGCTTATAGAATCCTTATAGTACTATTGCCTTTCTATGAACTGAACGAGAGCCCCATTCATAAGAATTTGCTAATGCATACACTCCATGGTCCACTTCCCTAGACATGCTTATATATATTCAGAATGTGATCTGTCTGAGACATATAACCACTGCAGGTTAAAGGGAACAATCTTGGAGCTAATGTCACAATCTAATGCCATGTGTGCTTAGCATGCACTTTATTAGGCTCAAAGGGAGCATTAGTAGACATTAATGCCTTGAACACTATGAATATAACACTGTACTACAAACACTGAAGAAAATAAAGTGAAGGTAATTTACACTGACAGCTGGAGTGCCTATTAATCCTGGTGAGTGGGACTTTTATATTCTTTGTAGACAATAGCGTTGAGCGGACATCTGGACGTTCGAGTTTGGCGGGTTCGGCCGAACTTCGAAAAAATGTCCGGGTCCGTGCTCGAACTTGACCCCGAACTTGACCCCGAACTCCATTGAAGTCAATGGGGACATGAACTTTTGGCCACTAAAATGCCTCTAAAAAAGTCCTGGAAAGGGCTAGAGGGCTGCAAAATGAAGTAAAATGTGGGTAAGAGTAGGACAAGTGCCCTGCAAGCAAATGTGGATAGGGAAATAACTTAAAATAACCAAAAATACATACAAATTAAAAATACAGCTGAGCCATAAAATAGCACTAGATGGAATCTTTGATTTTAGCTGTGGAAGAACATAAATCTAAAGCTAAAGCATGGCTGCCAGGAGGATCAACAGAATTATCCATTTGAGAGAGGGTTGGAGTGCAGGCTATTCTCTTTCAGTTTATACTAAATGACTTATAGGTTGAGGAGGCGGTGACCGTGGCGGTGTAGGTGGAAGCTGCGCTGGAGGAGGTAGCCAACACTGTTTTTTATTTGTTTTTGTTTTTTTAAATTGGGGTAGCCCCCAAAATATTGGGACATATAACAACAGAAAACAAAGAATAAGTGCACTTGAGTATAACAATGACTGGGTGAGTCCAAAGCTATACATTCCTTTTATATCAATAAACACGACTTATTTATTTACCATGCAGTGATCAAGTGATTGGGATCCATTCATCACTCTGGTGCTTTGCAGGGCTCATTAGACCTTGGGGACTTGTATCATCAAATTGTTTTTTACTTATTTATTTGAGGATATGCTTCCATCTATATAGTGAGTATACATGTGTGTGTGTGTGAGCATATATATGTGTGTGTGAGTATATATGTGTGTGTGTGAGTATATTTGCGTGTGTGTATGTGTTTGAGTGTGTGTGTGTGTAAGTGTGTACAGAGCCGGCTTTAAGTGTTCCGGCGCCCTGTGCGGGCTTCCCCCATGGCGCCCCCCCCCCCGTCTTTCACCCCACTATGTATGTGTCCCTTTCCTCTTCCTTGCCATGTCTGTCTCTCCCCCCCACTCCACGTGTTCTGTCTCTCTCCCACCTCCTGTCTCTCTCTCTTCCCCCTCGCTTGTTCTGTTTCTCTATCCCCCCTCCACCTGTTCTGTCTCTCTCTCTCTCCCTCTGTTCTGTCTCTCTCTCTCCCCCCCCTTCCCCCTGTTCTGTCTCTCTCTCTCTCCCCTCCCCCTGTTCTGTCTCTCTCTCTCCCCTCCCCCTGTTCTGTCTCTCTCACTCCCTTCCCCCTGTTCTGTCTCTCTCTCCCCTCCCCCTGTTCTGTCTCTCTCTCCCCCTGTTCTGTCCTTCTCTCACCCCCTGTTCTGCCTCTCTCTCTCCCCTCCCCCTGTTCTGTCTCTCTCTGCCCCTGTTCTGTCCTTCTCTCACCCCCTGTTCTGCCTCTCTCTCCACCCTCCCCCTGTTCTGCCTCTCACCCCCTGTTCTGTCCTTCTCTCACCCCCTGTTCTGCCTCTCACCCCCTGTTCTGTCCTTCTCTCACCCCCTGTTCTGCCTCTCTCTCCCCCTCCCCCTGTTCTGTCTCTCTCTCCCCCTGTTCTGTCCTTCTCTCACCCCCTGTTCTGCCTCTCTCTCCCCCCTCCCCCTGTTCTGCCTCTCACACCCTGTTCTGTCCTTCTCTCACCCCCTGTTCTGCCTCTCTCCCCCCTACCCCTGTTCTGCCTCTCACCCCCTGTTCTGCCTCTCTCTCCCCCCTCCCCCTGTTCTGCCTCTCACCCCCTGTTCTGTCCTTCTCTCACCCCTCCCCCTGTTCTGCCTCTCACCCCCTGTTCTGTCATTCTCTCACCCCCTGTTCTGCCTCTCTCTCCCCCTCCCCCTGTTCTGTCTCTCTCTCCCCCTGTTCTGTCCTTCTCTCACCCCCTGTTCTGCCTCTCTCTCCCCCTCCCCCTGTTCTGTCTCTCTCTCCCCTTGTTCTGTCCTTCTCTCACCCCCTGTTCTGCCTCTCTCTCCCCCCTCCCCCTGTTCTGCCTCTCACACCCTGTTCTGTCCTTCTCTCACCCCCTGTTCTGCCTCTCTCCCCCCTACCCCTGTTCTGCCTCTCACCCCCTGTTCTGCCTCTCTCTCCCCCCTCCCCCTGTTCTGCCTCTCACCCCCTGTTCTGTCCTTCTCTCACCCCCTGTTCTGCCTCTCTCTCCTCCTCCCTCTGTTCTGTCTCTCTCTCCCCCTGTTCTGTCCTTCTCTCACCCCTCCCCCTGTTCTGCCTCTCACCCCCTGTTCTGTCGTTCTCTCACCCCCTGTTCTGCCTCTCTCTCCCCCTCCCCCTGTTCTGTCTCTCTCTCCCCCTGTTCTGTCCTTCTCTCACCCCCTGTTCTGCCTCTCTCTCCCCCTCCCCCTGTTCTGTCTCTCTCTCCCCCTGTTCTGTCCTTCTCTCACCCCCTGTTCTGCCTCTCTCTCCCCCCTCCCCCTGTTCTGCCTCTCACCCCCTGTTCTGTCCTTCTCTCACTCCGTTCTGCCTCTCTCCCCCCCTACCCCTGTTCTGCCTCTCACCCCGTTCTGCCTCTCTCCCCCCCTACCCCTGATCTGCCTCTCACCCCCTGTTCTGTCCTTCTCTCACCCCCTGTTGTCTCCCCCCCCCCCCATGCCTGCAAATGTGGTTCAAGGGATTGGGCGGAGCTAACTGGCTCAGCGGTGTAGCTCTGCCCCCACCCTGTGAAACAGAGCAGCGTCTGCTTCACAGGGAGCCACAGACAGCAATAGAAAGTGTTGCTCGGCTCTCCATGCCTGCATTAAGCCCCCTCCCAGACCCAGCACAGCATGCCGAGCAGAGGGCTGGTGAGGGGGGATCTTTTGATCACCCCCATCCAGTGCCACTACCGGCTTTTTTTTTTACTTTTTTTTTTTTCAATGGCTGGGCAGGCGCCCCCTGGAGTGTTGCGCCCTGTGCGATCGCACAGGTCGCACACCCCTAAGGCCGGCCCTGAGTGTGTATAAATGTGTGTATACAAGCTGGATATAAAGCTAAGATAAGTAATTACAAACTTCTATTTTATTTATTTGAGGTTTGTTCCTTCTATTAATATTAAGTTGTATGTCTGATACCATTCTAATAATTCTGATAAATTTTATATGTTAAACAATTTTATAAATGACACATTGACACAATGTAATATTTAGACGATAAGTTATAACCTAATATATCCAAATAAAGATATATAGTATAAAAAAGTGTGTGTGAGTATAAATGTGTGTGTAAGTATATATGTGTGTGTGAGTGATATAGATATATATATATATATATATATATTTATATATGTGTGTGTAAGTATATATGTGTGTGTGAGTGATATATATATATATATATATATTTATATATGTGTGTGTGTGAGCAGTGCTGTATTTACCGCGAGGCATCCTAGGCGGATGCCTAGGGCGGCAAATTTTTGGGGGCCCCCAGCACTGGAAAAATAAAAAAAAATAAAAAAAAGACCGCGCTTGCAGGCAGAGACGGAGGTGAGAGGGGATCGGAAGATCCCCCCTCACCATCGCTCTGCCTGCCAGGCTGCACGGGGAGCTGAACAGGCAGCACAGAGAAACCTCCGTGCTGCCTGTTCGGCTCCCCGTGCAGTGTGAGTCTGAATGTTATGTGTGATGTGGGGTCATGAAATGGAGGTGATGGGGCATGTCTTGTGTGTAACGTGGGTGTGCAGCTTGGGTAGGGGGGTGCCCGGATTTTGTCTGCCTAGGGCAGCACAAAATCAAGATACACCACTGTGTGTGAGTATATATATGCGTGTGTGTGTGCATGCAGTGTTGGCACTTTGAGCTCTGCTAACTGGTTTCATGGGCACTCTGGCCCAAAAATGTTCACCATCACTGGTATGGATTAAACACTAACTGATGCAAAAATTGAGTTCGATGCCCATTAAATGTAATTATGTCACATGAATGATGTTCACCTTTTCGGTAGAAGAACCCCTTTTTCATCTGGTGACAAACTATATAAGTATGTTTTTTGTTGCCATAATATTTATTACATGCCCTTAAAAGGCAGTTTTAGTAGGTCTGCTCAGGTGCATGATGTCATAAAGGGAATTAAGTGACATCACAATGCTTGTCATGTTTAAAGCAGGACTGCTGCTGCTTGAATAGTTATAGACCAATCGACAGCAGTCATGGTCAGAGCACAGAGTAATGAAATCACTATAAGTGTTTCATTTCAAAATGTTGAAACCGGGAGGAGAAAGAAGTGAGTGCATTTTATTAATTGTATCAAGTGTGATTTAAATGGAGTAGAGGAATGTGTTGATTTAAATTTCCATCATGTTTATTGCATGTTAATACCATGTGCTTATTCCTTCATGTCATGCTCCTATATGGTACTGTGTCACGTAGAGATAAAGTGCAAAGATATCATTGCACACTGTGTAGATGACCATAAAGTGATTCCCTATAGTAACTAGAGAAACCTGGTTGTGAATGTCATGCATAGAATATAATCCTTAATGTATTTTAGGAGGAAACAGAAAAGAAAGCGTGTTCGGAAGCAGAGAAGGAAGAGGGGGAAGGAATTGAAGATGACAATATGGCAGAACGAAAGTCGTCGTATAACGGTAAAACTAGACACTTTACCATTCTAGGTTTATGCTATATTTACAGTGATGCTGCAGGAACACATCTATAACATATACTGCTGTACAATACAAGTAGGTAACCCCTTGAGGACAAATGATGTGCCAGGCATATTACAGTTACAAAGTAGTTTAGGTTGAAAAAAGGACTCGTGTTCAACCCTTTTCCTATTCTTGTTTACTGCTGTTGATTAACTCTTTAAGGACCAGGGATTTTCCAAGGCCAAGGAACAGAGCGTTTTTCAATTTTTAATATGCGGTTTTTGAAACATAATTTTCCTCTCTCTCATTTAACGCACCCATACAAGTAATATGTTATTTTTAAAGGACAGTTAGAGCTTTCTTTTGATACCCTTTACATAAAAATTATTTACATTTTAGTATTAAAAAATACATATAAAAGAGGAAATTTTTGGTGAAAAAAAAGTTTTTCCCCATTATTTTCCCAATAATAAGCTACACAACTAGTGCAACACTAACCTACTTATTCCCCCTAATTCACTAACTAATAAAAAAGAAAAACATTGGTTCCCAAACATCCCTAAACAAAAAAGACATAAAAAAAACTCTGAAGAGTGCGATGTAAGATCCATAAAAATCAAGCAACAGGCATGCAGGGGTTACATTTTATAAAAGAAATATATTCAAATTACCTTTATTTATTAAAAAAAACTTTATAAATTGCAAAAATAAAAAAATTTGTAAAAAAAAAACAACTAAATGAGGGCCATAAAGTGGAAGGAAACTGATCACAGTTACAAACTGTGATCAGCATTGAAAGTTTTTTTTTTTCTCTCATACAAGTTCTTTATTTATTTTTACTTCTTTTCACATGAAAAAGCTAAAGGACTTCCCCTAACAACTTAAATTCATTATTTGCAGTGTTAACTCACTCATTGATGCTCTGTTTGCAATACTGAAATATACTTTTAGATTTTTTGTGATTGTTGCAGAACTTTTCAATTTAGAGCACACTGAAGCCATCAGCAGCTTTTGGTCAGTGACCAACATCTGAGTTCTTGCTGTATAAATAATACCTTTCCACAATGTGACAATTTAATGTATAATAGCTTTTATCTTAAGCATTTACTGTCTTTAGAAATTATCATCAGAATGTAAGTAAGGTCAGGTTATAGAGCATGATCATTTGACCTCAATCTGATATTCTTAATTCTGTTTTTCAGACTTTTGGATAATGGAGAAGACAACATGGAGAATAATATCCGAAACTGATTTAATTTAATAAAATATTTTTCATCTATTGATGTGATGAGATGTTATTGGGTTAAATAAAAGTGAGGTAAAAATAATAAGAGATTATGGCATTGAATCTAGACATGTGCATTCGTTTTCAGACGAATGCATTTTCGTCCGAAAATAGCATTTTCGTCCATTCGTCCGAAAAACGAATAACGAAAATGCTAAACTAACGAAAGACTAACGAAAGACAAATGAACGAATGGTTAATAAACGAAAATCATTCGTCCATTCATGCTATTGGCATTCTATAAACCGAAATAGAGTCGGTTTATAGAATACAAATAGCATTACATATACATTCCATAAACCGACATAATGAACGACTTTCAGTTTATGGAATGCATGTAATACTATTGGCTTTCTTATGAATGGGGCTCTCGTTCGGTTTATAGAAAGACAATACTACTACAAGTTTTCTATAAACCGAAGGTCTATAAACCGAAGGTCGTTCGGTTTATAGACTTTCGGTTTATAGAATACATAGAAATACATGTAATTCTATGTATTCTATAAACCGAAAGTCTATAAACCGAACGTCTTTCGGCTTATAGAATCCTTATAGTACTATTGCCTTTCTATGAACTGAACGAGAGCCCCATTCATAAGAATTTGCTAATGCATACACTCCATGGTCCACTTCCCTAGACATGCTTATATATATTCAGAATGTGATCTGTCTGAGACATATAACCACTGCAGGTTAAAGGGAACAATCTTGGAGCTAATGTCACAATCTAATGCCATGTGTGCTTAGCATGCACTTTATTAGGCTCAAAGGGAGCATTAGTAGACATTAATGCCTTGAACACTATGAATATAACACTGTACTACAAACACTGAAGAAAATAAAGTGAAGGTAATTTACACTGACAGCTGGAGTGCCTATTAATCCTGGTGAGTGGGACTTTTATATTCTTTGTAGACAATAGCGTTGAGCGGACATCTGGACGTTCGAGTTTGGCGGGTTCGGCCGAACTTCGAAAAAATGTCCGGGTCCGTGCTCGAACTTGACCCCGAACTTGACCCCGAACTCCATTGAAGTCAATGGGGACATGAACTTTTGGCCACTAAAATGCCTCTAAAAAAGTCCTGGAAAGGGCTAGAGGGCTGCAAAATGAAGTAAAATGTGGGTAAGAGTAGGACAAGTGCCCTGCAAGCAAATGTGGATAGGGAAATAACTTAAAATAACCAAAAATACATACAAATTAAAAATACAGCTGAGCCATAAAATAGCACTAGATGGAATCTTTGATTTTAGCTGTGGAAGAACATAAATCTAAAGCTAAAGCATGGCTGCCAGGAGGATCAACAGAATTATCCATTTGAGAGAGGGTTGGAGTGCAGGCTATTCTCTTTCAGTTTATACTAAGTGACTTATAGGTTGAGGAGGCGGTGACCGTGGCGGTGTAGGTGGAAGCTGCGCTGGAGGAGGTAGCCAACACTGTTTTTTATTTGTTTTTGTTTTTTTAAATTGGGGTAGCCCCCAAAATATTGGGACATATAACAACAGAAAACAAAGAATAAGTGCACTTGAGTATAACAATGACTGGGTGAGTCCAAAGCTATACATTCCTTTTATATCAATAAACACGACTTATTTATTTACCATGCAGTGATCAAGTGATTGGGATCCATTCATCACTCTGGTGCTTTGCAGGGCTCATTAGACCTTGGGGACTTGTATCATCAAATTGTTTTTTACTTATTTATTTGAGGATATGCTTCCATCTATATAGTGAGTATACATGTGTGTGTGTGTGAGCATATATATGTGTGTGTGAGTATATATGTGTGTGTGTGAGTATATTTGCGTGTGTGTATGTGTTTGAGTGTGTGTGTGTGTAAGTGTGTACAGAGCCGGCTTTAAGTGTTCCGGCGCCCTGTGCGGGCTTCCCCCATGGCGCCCCCCCCCCGTCTTTCACCCCACTATGTATGTGACCCTTTCCTCTTCCTTGCCATGTCTGTCTCTCCCCCCCCCCTCCACGTGTTCTGTCTCTCTCCCACCTCCTGTCTCTCTCACTTCCCACTCGCTTGTTCTGTTTCTCTATCCCCCCTCCACCTGTTCTGTCTCTCTCTCTCTCCCTCTGTTCTGTCTCTCTCTCTCCCCCCCCCTTCCCCCTGTTCTGTCTCTCTCTCTCTCTCTCCCCTCCCCCTGTTCTGTCTCTCTCTCTCCCCTCCCCCTGTTCTGTCTCTCTCACTCCCTTCCCCCTGTTCTGTCTCTCTCTCCCCTCCCCCTGTTCTGTCTCTCTCTCCCCCTGTTCTGTCCTTCTCTCACCCCCTGTTCTGCCTCTCTCTCTCCCCTCCCCCTGTTCTGTCTCTCTCTGCCCCTGTTCTGTCCTTCTCTCACCCCCTGTTCTGCCTCTCTCTCCACCCTCCCCCTGTTCTGCCTCTCACCCCCTGTTCTGTCCTTCTCTCACCCCCTGTTCTGCCTCTCTCTCCCCCTCCCCCTGTTCTGTCTCTCTCTCCCCCTGTTCTGTCCTTCTCTCACCCCCTGTTCTGCCTCTCTCTCCCCCCTCCCCCTGTTCTGCCTCTCACACCCTGTTCTGTCCTTCTCTCACCCCCTGTTCTGCCTCTCTCCCCCCTACCCCTGTTCTGCCTCTCACCCCCTGTTCTGCCTCTCTCTCCCCCCTCCCCCTGTTCTGCCTCTCACCCCCTGTTCTGTCCTTCTCTCACCCCCTGTTCTGCCTCTCTCTCCCCCTCCCTCTGTTCTCTCTCTCTCTCCCCCTGTTCTGTCCTTCTCTCACCCCTCCCCCTGTTCTGCCTCTCACCCCCTGTTCTGTCGTTCTCTCACCCCCTGTTCTGCCTCTCTCTCCCCCTCCCCCTGTTCTGTCTCTCTCTCCCCCTGTTCTGTCCTTCTCTCACCCCCTGTTCTGCCTCTCTATCCCCCTCCCCCTTTTCTGTCTCTCTCTCCCCCTGTTCTGTCCTTCTCTCACCCCCTGTTCTGCCTCTCTCTCCCCCCTCCCCCTGTTCTGCCTCTCACCCCCTGTTCTGTCCTTCTCTCACCCCGTTCTGCCTCTCTCCCCCCCTACCCCTGTTCTGCCTCTCACCCTGTTCTGCCTCTCTCCCCCCCTACCCCTGATCTGCCTCTCACCCCCTGTTCTGTCCTTCTCTCACCCCCTGTTGTCTCCCCCCCCCCTTGCCTGCAAATGTGGTTCAAGGGAGGGGGCGGAGCTAACTGGCTCAGCGGTGTAGCTCTGCCCCCACCCTGTGAAACAGAGCAGCGTCTGCTTCACAGGGAGCCACAGACAGCAATAGAAAGTGTTGCTCGGCTCTCCATGCCTGCATTAAGCCCCCTCCCAGACCCAGCACAGCATGCCGAGCAGAGGGCTGGTGAGGGGGTATCTTTTGATCACCCCCATCCAGTGCCACTACCGGCTTTTTTTTTTACTTTTTTTTTTTTCAATGGCTGGGCAGGCGCCCCCTGGAGTGTTGCGCCCTGTGCGATCGCACAGGTCGCACACCCCTAAGGCCGGCCCTGAGTGTGTATAAATGTGTGTATACAAGCTGGATATAAAGCTAAGATAAGTAATTACAAACTTCTATTTTATTTATTTGAGGTTTGTTCCTTCTATTAATATTAAGTTGTATGTCTGATACCATTCTAATAATTCTGATAAATTTTATATGTTAAACAATTTTATAAATGACACATTGACACAATGTAATATTTAGACGATAAGTTATAACCTAATATATCCAAATAAAGATATATAGTATAAAAAAGTGTGTGTGAGTATAAATGTGTGTGTAAGTATATATGTGTGTGTGAGTGATATAGATATATATATATTTATATATGTGTGTGTAAGTATATATGTGTGTGTGAGTGATATATATATATATATATATTTATATATGTGTGTGTGTGAGCAGTGCTGTATTTACCGCGAGGCATCCTAGGCGGATGCCTAGGGCGGCAAATTTTTGGGGGCCCCCAGCACTGGAAAAATAAAAAAAAATAAAAAAAAGACCGCGCTTGCAGGCAGAGACGGAGGTGAGAGGGGATCGGAAGATCCCCCCTCACCATCGCTCTGCCTGCCAGGCTGCACGGGGAGCTGAACAGGCAGCACAGAGAAACCTCCGTGCTGCCTGTTCGGCTCCCCGTGCAGTGTGAGTCTGAATGTTATGTGTGATGTGGGGTCATGAAATGGAGGTGATGGGGCATGTCTTGTGTGTAACGTGGGTGTGCAGCTTGGGTAGGGGGGTGCCCGGATTTTGTCTGCCTAGGGCAGCACAAAATCAAGATACACCACTGTGTGTGAGTATATATATGCGTGTGTGTGTGCATGCAGTGTTGGCACTTTGAGCTCTGCTAACTGGTTTCATGGGCACTCTGGCCCAAAAATGTTCACCATCACTGGTATGGATTAAACACTAACTGATGCAAAAATTGAGTTCGATGCCCATTAAATGTAATTATGTCACATGAATGATGTTCACCTTTTCGGTAGAAGAACCCCTTTTTCATCTGGTGACAAACTATATAAGTATGTTTTTTGTTGCCATAATATTTATTACATGCCCTTAAAAGGCAGTTTTAGTAGGTCTGCTCAGGTGCATGATGTCATAAAGGGAATTAAGTGACATCACAATGCTTGTCATGTTTAAAGCAGGACTGCTGCTGCTTGAATAGTTATAGACCAATCGACAGCAGTCATGGTCAGAGCACAGAGTAATGAAATCACTATAAGTGTTTCATTTCAAAATGTTGAAACCGGGAGGAGAAAGAAGTGAGTGCATTTTATTAATTGTATCAAGTGTGATTTAAATGGAGTAGAGGAATGTGTTGATTTAAATTTCCATCATGTTTATTGCATGTTAATTCCATGTGCTTATTCCTTCATGTCATGCTCCTATATGGTACTGTGTCACGTAGAGATAAAGTGCAAAGATATCATTGCACACTGTGTAGATGACCATAAAGTGATTCCCTATAGTAACTAGAGAAACCTGGTTGTGAATGTCATGCATAGAATATAATCCTTAATGTATTTTAGGAGGAAACAGAAAAGAAAGCGTGTTCGGAAGCAGAGAAGGAAGAGGGGGAAGGAATTGAAGATGACAATATGGCAGAACGAAAGTCGTCGTATAACGGTAAAACTAGACACTTTACCATTCTAGGTTTATGCTATATTTACAGTGATGCTGCAGGAACACATCTATAACATATACTGCTGTACAATACAAGTAGGTAACCCCTTGAGGACAAATGATGTGCCAGGCATATTACAGTTACAAAGTAGTTTAGGTTGAAAAAAGGACTCGTGTTCAACCCTTTTCCTATTCTTGTTTACTGCTGTTGATTAACTCTTTAAGGACCAGGGATTTTCCAAGGCCAAGGAACAGAGCGTTTTTCAATTTTTAATATGCGGTTTTTGAAACATAATTTTCCTCTCTCTCATTTAACGCACCCATACAAGTAATATGTTATTTTTAAAGGACAGTTAGAGCTTTCTTTTGATACCCTTTACATAAAAATTATTTACATTTTAGTATTAAAAAATACATATAAAAGAGGAAATTTTTGGTGAAAAAAAAGTTTTTCCCCATTATTTTCCCAATAATAAGCTACACAACTAGTGCAACACTAACCTACTTATTCCCCCTAATTCACTAACTAATAAAAAAGAAAAACATTGGTTCCCAAACATCCCTAAACAAAAAAGACATAAAAAAAACTCTGAAGAGTGCGATGTCAGATCCATAAAAATCAAGCAACAGGCATGCAGGGGTTACATTTTATAAAATAAATATATTCAAATTACCTTTATTTATTAAAAAAAACTTTATAAATTGCAAAAATAAAAAAATTTGTAAAAAAAAACAACTAAATGAGGGCCATAAAGTGGAAGGAAACTGATCACAGTTACAAACTGTGATCAGCATTGAAAGTTTTTTTTTTCTCTCATACAAGTTCTTTATTTATTTTTACTTCTTTTCACATGAAAAAGCTAAAGGACTTCCCCTAACAACTTAAATTCATTATTTGCAGTGTTAACTCACTCATTGATGCTCTGTTTGCAATACTGAAATATACTTTTAGATTTTTTGTGATTGTTGCAGAACTTTTCAATTTAGAGCACACTGAAGCCATCAGCAGCTTTTGGTCAGTGACCAATATCTGAGTTCTTGCTGTATAAATAATACCTTTCCACAATGTGACAATTTAATGTATAATAGCTTTTATCTTAAGCATTTACTGTCTTTAGAAATTATCATCAGAATGTAAGTAAGGTCAGGTTATAGAGCATGATCATTTGACCTCAATCTGATATTCTTAATTCTGTTTTTCAGACTTTTGGATAATGGAGAAGACAACATGGAGAATAATATCCGAAACTGATTTAATTTAATAAAATATTTTTCATCTATTGACGTGATGAGATGTTATTGGGTTAAATAAAAGTGAGGTAAAAATAATAAGAGATTATGGCATTGAAGCTAGACATGTGCATTCGTTTTCAGACGAATGCATTTTCGTCCGAAAATAGCATTTTCGTCCATTCGTCCGAAAAACGAATAACGAAAATGCTAAACTAACGAAAGACTAACGAAAGACAAATGAACGAATGGTTAATAAACGAAAATCATTCGTCCATTCATGCTATTGGCATTCTATAAACCGAAATAGAGTCGGTTTATAGAATACAAATAGCATTACATATACATTCCATAAACCGACATAATGAACGACTTTCAGTTTATGGAATGCATGTAATACTATTGGCTTTCTTATGAATGGGGCTCTCGTTCGGTTTATAGAAAGACAATACTACTACAAGTTTTCTATAAACCGAAGGTCTATAAACCGAAGGTCGTTCGGTTTATAGACTTTCGGTTTATAGAATACATAGAAATACATGTAATTCTATGTATTCTATAAACCGAAAGTCTATAAACCGAACGTCTTTCGGCTTATAGAATCCTTATAGTACTATTGCCTTTCTATGAACTGAACGAGAGCCCCATTCATAAGAATTTGCTAATGCATACACTCCATGGTCCACTTCCCTAGACATGCTTATATATATTCAGAATGTGATCTGTCTGAGACATATAACCACTGCAGGTTAAAGGGAACAATCTTGGAGCTAATGTCACAATCTAATGCCATGTGTGCTTAGCATGCACTTTATTAGGCTCAAAGGGAGCATTAGTAGACATTAATGCCTTGAACACTATGAATATAACACTGTACTACAAACACTGAAGAAAATAAAGTGAAGGTAATTTACACTGACAGCTGGAGTGCCTATTAATCCTGGTGAGTGGGACTTTTATATTCTTTGTAGACAATAGCGTTGAGCGGACATCTGGACGTTCGAGTTTGGCGGGTTCGGCCGAACTTCGAAAAAATGTCCGGGTCCGTGCTCGAACTTGACCCCGAACTTGACCCCGAACTCCATTGAAGTCAATGGGGACATGAACTTTTGGCCACTAAAATGCCTCTAAAAAAGTCCTGGAAAGGGCTAGAGGGCTGCAAAATGAAGTAAAATGTGGGTAAGAGTAGGACAAGTGCCCTGCAAGCAAATGTGGATAGGGAAATAACTTAAAATAACCAAAAATACATACAAATTAAAAATACAGCTGAGCCATAAAATAGCACTAGATGGAATCTTTGATTTTAGCTGTGGAAGAACATAAATCTAAAGCTAAAGCATGGCTGCCAGGAGGATCAACAGAATTATCCATTTGAGAGAGGGTTGGAGTGCAGGCTATTCTCTTTCAGTTTATACTAAGTGACTTATAGGTTGAGGAGGCGGTGACCGTGGCGGTGTAGGTGGAAGCTGCGCTGGAGGAGGTAGCCAACACTGTTTTTTATTTGTTTTTGTTTTTTTAAATTGGGGTAGCCCCCAAAATATTGGGACATATAACAACAGAAAACAAAGAATAAGTGCACTTGAGTATAACAATGACTGGGTGAGTCCAAAGCTATACATTCCTTTTATATCAATAAACACGACTTATTTATTTACCATGCAGTGATCAAGTGATTGGGATCCATTCATCACTCTGGTGCTTTGCAGGGCTCATTAGACCTTGGGGACTTGTATCATCAAATTGTTTTTTACTTATTTATTTGAGGATATGCTTCCATCTATATAGTGAGTATACATGTGTGTGTGTGTGAGCATATATATGTGTGTGTGAGTATATATGTGTGTGTGTGAGTATATTTGCGTGTGTGTATGTGTTTGAGTGTGTGTGTGTGTAAGTGTGTACAGAGCCGGCTTTAAGTGTTCCGGCGCCCTGTGCGGGCTTCCCCCATGGCGCCCCCCCCCCCGTCTTTCACCCCACTATGTATGTGTCCCTTTCCTCTTCCTTGCCATGTCTGTCTCTCCCCCCCCCTCCACGTGTTCTGTCTCTCTCCCACCTCCTGTCTCTCTCTCTTCCCCCTCGCTTGTTCTGTTTCTCTATCCCCCCTCCACCTGTTCTGTCTCTCTCTCTCTCCCTCTGTTCTGTCTCTCTCTCTCCCCCCCCTTCCCCCTGTTCTGTCTCTCTCTCTCTCCCCTCCCCCTGTTCTGTCTCTCTCTCTCCCCTCCCCCTGTTCTGTCTCTCTCACTCCCTTCCCCCTGTTCTGTCTCTCTCTCCCCTCCCCCTGTTCTGTCTCTCTCTCCCCCTGTTCTGTCCTTCTCTCACCCCCTGTTCTGCCTCTCTCTCTCCCCTCCCCCTGTTCTGTCTCTCTCTGCCCCTGTTCTGTCCTTCTCTCACCCCCTGTTCTGCCTCTCTCTCCACCCTCCCCCTGTTCTGCCTCTCACCCCCTGTTCTGTCCTTCTCTCACCCCCTGTTCTGCCTCTCTCTCCCCCTCCCCCTGTTCTGTCTCTCTCTCCCCCTGTTCTGTCCTTCTCTCACCCCCTGTTCTGCCTCTCTCTCCCCCCTCCCCCTGTTCTGCCTCTCACACCCTGTTCTGTCCTTCTCTCACCCCCTGTTCTGCCTCTCTCCCCCCTACCCCTGTTCTGCCTCTCACCCCCTGTTCTGCCTCTCTCTCCCCCCTCCCCCTGTTCTGCCTCTCACCCCCTGTTCTGTCCTTCTCTCACCCCCTGTTCTGCCTCTCTCTCCCCCTCCCTCTGTTCTGTCTCTCTCTCCCCCTGTTCTGTCCTTCTCTCACCCCTCCCCCTGTTCTGCCTCTCACCCCCTGTTCTGTCGTTCTCTCACCCCCTGTTCTGCCTCTCTCTCCCCCTCCCCCTGTTCTGTCTCTCTCTCCCCCTGTTCTGTCCTTCTCTCACCCCCTGTTCTGCCTCTCTCTCCCCCTCCCCCTGTTCTGTCTCTCTCTCCCCCTGTTCTGTCCTTCTCTCACCCCCTGTTCTGCCTCTCTCTCCCCCCTCCCCCTGTTCTGCCTCTCACCCCCTGTTCTGTCCTTCTCTCACCCCGTTCTGCCTCTCTCCCCCCCTACCCCTGTTCTGCCTCTCACCCCGTTCTGCCTCTCTCCCCCCCTACCCCTGATCTGCCTCTCACCCCCTGTTCTGTCCTTCTCTCACCCCCTGTTGTCTCCCCCCCCCCCCCCCCTTGCCTGCAAATGTGGTTCAAGGGAGGGGGCGGAGCTAACTGGCTCAGCGGTGTAGCTCTGCCCCCACCCTGTGAAACAGAGCAGCGTCTGCTTCACAGGGAGCCACAGACAGCAATAGAAAGTGTTGCTCGGCTCTCCATGCCTGCATTAAGCCCCCTCCCAGACCCAGCACAGCATGCCGAGCAGAGGGCTGGTGAGGGGGGATCTTTTGATCACCCCCATCCAGTGCCACTACCGGCTTTTTTTTTTACTTTTTTTTTTTTCAATGGCTGGGCAGGCGCCCCCTGGAGTGTTGCGCCCTGTGCGATCGCACAGGTCGCACACCCCTAAGGCCGGCCCTGAGTGTGTATAAATGTGTGTATACAAGCTGGATATAAAGCTAAGATAAGTAATTACAAACTTCTATTTTATTTATTTGAGGTTTGTTCCTTCTATTAATATTAAGTTGTATGTCTGATACCATTCTAATAATTCTGATAAATTTTATATGTTAAACAATTTTATAAATGACACATTGACACAATGTAATATTTAGACGATAAGTTATAACCTAATATATCCAAATAAAGATATATAGTATAAAAAAGTGTGTGTGAGTATAAATGTGTGTGTAAGTATATATGTGTGTGTGAGTGATATAGATATATATATATTTATATATGTGTGTGTAAGTATATATGTGTGTGTGAGTGATATATATATATATATATTTATATATGTGTGTGTGTGAGCAGTGCTGTATTTACCGCGAGGCATCCTAGGCGGATGCCTAGGGCGGCAAATTTTTGGGGGCCCCCAGCACTGGAAAAATAAAAAAAAATAAAAAAAAGACCGCGCTTGCAGGCAGAGACGGAGGTGAGAGGGGATCGGAAGATCCCCCCTCACCATCGCTCTGCCTGCCAGGCTGCACGGGGAGCTGAACAGGCAGCACAGAGAAACCTCCGTGCTGCCTGTTCGGCTCCCCGTGCAGTGTGAGTCTGAATGTTATGTGTGATGTGGGGTCATGAAATGGAGGTGATGGGGCATGTCTTGTGTGTAACGTGGGTGTGCAGCTTGGGTAGGGGGGTGCCCGGATTTTGTCTGCCTAGGGCAGCACAAAATCAAGATACACCACTGTGTGTGAGTATATATATGCGTGTGTGTGTGCATGCAGTGTTGGCACTTTGAGCTCTGCTAACTGGTTTCATGGGCACTCTGGCCCAAAAATGTTCACCATCACTGGTATGGATTAAACACTAACTGATGCAAAAATTGAGTTCGATGCCCATTAAATGTAATTATGTCACATGAATGATGTTCACCTTTTCGGTAGAAGAACCCCTTTTTCATCTGGTGACAAACTATATAAGTATGTTTTTTGTTGCCATAATATTTATTACATGCCCTTAAAAGGCAGTTTTAGTAGGTCTGCTCAGGTGCATGATGTCATAAAGGGAATTAAGTGACATCACAATGCTTGTCATGTTTAAAGCAGGACTGCTGCTGCTTGAATAGTTATAGACCAATCGACAGCAGTCATGGTCAGAGCACAGAGTAATGAAATCACTATAAGTGTTTCATTTCAAAATGTTGAAACCGGGAGGAGAAAGAAGTGAGTGCATTTTATTAATTGTATCAAGTGTGATTTAAATGGGGTAGAGGAATGTGTTGATTTAAATTCCCATCATGTTTATTGCATGTTAATACCATGTGCTTATTCCTTCATGTCATGCTCCTATATGGTACTGTGTCACGTAGAGATAAAGTGCAAAGATATCATTGCACACTGTGTAGATGACCATAAAGTGATTCCCTATAGTAACTAGAGAAACCTGGTTGTGAATGTCATGCATAGAATATAATCCTTAATGTATTTTAGGAGGAAACAGAAAAGAAAGCGTGTTCGGAAGCAGAGAAGGAAGAGGGGGAAGGAATTGAAGATGACAATATGGCAGAACGAAAGTCGTCGTATAACGGTAAAACTAGACACTTTACCATTCTAGGTTTATGCTATATTTACAGTGATGCTGCAGGAACACATCTATAACATATACTGCTGTACAATACAAGTAGGTAACCCCTTGAGGACAAATGATGTGCCAGGCATATTACAGTTACAAAGTAGTTTAGGTTGAAAAAAGGACTCGTGTTCAACCCTTTTCCTATTCTTGTTTACTGCTGTTGATTAACTCTTTAAGGACCAGGGATTTTCCAAGGCCAAGGAACAGAGCGTTTTTCAATTTTTAATATGCGGTTTTTGAAACATAATTTTCCTCTCTCTCATTTAACGCACCCATACAAGTAATATGTTATTTTTAAAGGACAGTTAGAGCTTTCTTTTGATACCCTTTACATAAAAATTATTTACATTTTAGTATTAAAAAATACATATAAAAGAGGAAATTTTTGGTGAAAAAAAAGTTTTTCCCCATTATTTTCCCAATAATAAGCTACACAACTAGTGCAACACTAACCTACTTATTCCCCCTAATTCACTAACTAATAAAAAAGAAAAACATTGGTTCCCAAACATCCCTAAACAAAAAAGACATAAAAAAAACTCTGAAGAGTGCGATGTCAGATCCATAAAAATCAAGCAACAGGCATGCAGGGGTTACATTTTATAAAATAAATATATTCAAATTACCTTTATTTATTAAAAAAAACTTTATAAATTGCAAAAATAAAAAAATTTGTAAAAAAAAAACAACTAAATGAGGGCCATAAAGTGGAAGGAAACTGATCACAGTTACAAACTGTGATCAGCATTGAAAGTTTTTTTTTTCTCTCATACAAGTTCTTTATTTATTTTTACTTCTTTTCACATGAAAAAGCTAAAGGACTTCCCCTAACAACTTAAATTCATTATTTGCAGTGTTAACTCACTCATTGATGCTCTGTTTGCAATACTGAAATATACTTTTAGATTTTTTGTGATTGTTGCAGAACTTTTCAATTTAGAGCACACTGAAGCCATCAGCAGCTTTTGGTCAGTGACCAATATCTGAGTTCTTGCTGTATAAATAATACCTTTCCACAATGTGACAATTTAATGTATAATAGCTTTTATCTTAAGCATTTACTGTCTTTAGAAATTATCATCAGAATGTAAGTAAGGTCAGGTTATAGAGCATGATCATTTGACCTCAATCTGATATTCTTAATTCTGTTTTTCAGACTTTTGGATAATGGAGAAGACAACATGGAGAATAATATCCGAAACTGATTTAATTTAATAAAATATTTTTCATCTATTGACGTGATGAGATGTTATTGGGTTAAATAAAAGTGAGGTAAAAATAATAAGAGATTATGGCATTGAAGCTAGACATGTGCATTCGTTTTCAGACGAATGCATTTTCGTCCGAAAATAGCATTTTCGTCCATTCGTCCGAAAAACGAATAACGAAAATGCTAAACTAACGAAAGACTAACGAAAGACAAATGAACGAATGGTTAATAAACGAAAATCATTCGTCCATTCATGCTATTGGCATTCTATAAACCGAAATAGAGTCGGTTTATAGAATACAAATAGCATTACATATACATTCCATAAACCGACATAATGAACGACTTTCAGTTTATGGAATGCATGTAATACTATTGGCTTTCTTATGAATGGGGCTCTCGTTCGGTTTATAGAAAGACAATACTACTACAAGTTTTCTATAAACCGAAGGTCTATAAACCGAAGGTCGTTCGGTTTATAGACTTTCGGTTTATAGAATACATAGAAATACATGTAATTCTATGTATTCTATAAACCGAAAGTCTATAAACCGAACGTCTTTCGGCTTATAGAATCCTTATAGTACTATTGCCTTTCTATGAACTGAACGAGAGCCCCATTCATAAGAATTTGCTAATGCATACACTCCATGGTCCACTTCCCTAGACATGCTTATATATATTCAGAATGTGATCTGTCTGAGACATATAACCACTGCAGGTTAAAGGGAACAATCTTGGAGCTAATGTCACAATCTAATGCCATGTGTGCTTAGCATGCACTTTATTAGGCTCAAAGGGAGCATTAGTAGACATTAATGCCTTGAACACTATGAATATAACACTGTACTACAAACACTGAAGAAAATAAAGTGAAGGTAATTTACACTGACAGCTGGAGTGCCTATTAATCCTGGTGAGTGGGACTTTTATATTCTTTGTAGACAATAGCGTTGAGCGGACATCTGGACGTTCGAGTTTGGCGGGTTCGGCCGAACTTCGAAAAAATGTCCGGGTCCGTGCTCGAACTTGACCCCGAACTTGACCCCGAACTCCATTGAAGTCAATGGGGACATGAACTTTTGGCCACTAAAATGCCTCTAAAAAAGTCCTGGAAAGGGCTAGAGGGCTGCAAAATGAAGTAAAATGTGGGTAAGAGTAGGACAAGTGCCCTGCAAGCAAATGTGGATAGGGAAATAACTTAAAATAACCAAAAATACATACAAATTAAAAATACAGCTGAGCCATAAAATAGCACTAGATGGAATCTTTGATTTTAGCTGTGGAAGAACATAAATCTAAAGCTAAAGCATGGCTGCCAGGAGGATCAACAGAATTATCCATTTGAGAGAGGGTTGGAGTGCAGGCTATTCTCTTTCAGTTTATACTAAGTGACTTATAGGTTGAGGAGGCGGTGACCGTGGCGGTGTAGGTGGAAGCTGCGCTGGAGGAGGTAGCCAACACTGTTTTTTATTTGTTTTTGTTTTTTTAAATTGGGGTAGCCCCCAAAATATTGGGACATATAACAACAGAAAACAAAGAATAAGTGCACTTGAGTATAACAATGACTGGGTGAGTCCAAAGCTATACATTCCTTTTATATCAATAAACACGACTTATTTATTTACCATGCAGTGATCAAGTGATTGGGATCCATTCATCACTCTGGTGCTTTGCAGGGCTCATTAGACCTTGGGGACTTGTATCATCAAATTGTTTTTTACTTATTTATTTGAGGATATGCTTCCATCTATATAGTGAGTATACATGTGTGTGTGTGTGAGCATATATATGTGTGTGTGAGTATATATGTGTGTGTGTGAGTATATTTGCGTGTGTGTATGTGTTTGAGTGTGTGTGTGTGTAAGTGTGTACAGAGCCGGCTTTAAGTGTTCCGGCGCCCTGTGCGGGCTTCCCCCATGGCGCCCCCCCCCCCGTCTTTCACCCCACTATGTATGTGTCCCTTTCCTCTTCCTTGCCATGTCTGTCTCTCCCCCCCCCTCCACGTGTTCTGTCTCTCTCCCACCTCCTGTCTCTCTCTCTTCCCCCTCGCTTGTTCTGTTTCTCTATCCCCCCTCCACCTGTTCTGTCTCTCTCTCTCTCCCTCTGTTCTGTCTCTCTCTCTCCCCCCCCTTCCCCCTGTTCTGTCTCTCTCTCTCTCTCTCCCCTCCCCCTGTTCTGTCTCTCTCTCTCCCCTCCCCCTGTTCTGTCTCTCTCACTCCCTTCCCCCTGTTCTGTCTCTCTCTCCCCTCCCCCTGTTCTGTCTCTCTCTCCCCCTGTTCTGTCCTTCTCTCACCCCCTGTTCTGCCTCTCTCTCTCCCCTCCCCCTGTTCTGTCTCTCTCTGCCCCTGTTCTGTCCTTCTCTCACCCCCTGTTCTGCCTCTCTCTCCACCCTCCCCCTGTTCTGCCTCTCACCCCCTGTTCTGTCCTTCTCTCACCCCCTGTTCTGCCTCTCTCTCCCCCTCCCCCTGTTCTGTCTCTCTCTCCCCCTGTTCTGTCCTTCTCTCACCCCCTGTTCTGCCTCTCTCTCCCCCCTCCCCCTGTTCTGCCTCTCACACCCTGTTCTGTCCTTCTCTCACCCCCTGTTCTGCCTCTCTCCCCCCTACCCCTGTTCTGCCTCTCACCCCCTGTTCTGCCTCTCTCTCCCCCCTCCCCCTGTTCTGCCTCTCACCCCCTGTTCTGTCCTTCTCTCACCCCCTGTTCTGCCTCTCTCTCCCCCTCCCTCTGTTCTGTCTCTCTCTCCCCCTGTTCTGTCCTTCTCTCACCCCTCCCCCTGTTCTGCCTCTCACCCCCTGTTCTGTCGTTCTCTCACCCCCTGTTCTGCCTCTCTCTCCCCCTCCCCCTGTTCTGTCTCTCTCTCCCCCTGTTCTGTCCTTCTCTCACCCCCTGTTCTGCCTCTCTCTCCCCCTCCCCCTGTTCTGTCTCTCTCTCCCCCTGTTCTGTCCTTCTCTCACCCCCTGTTCTGCCTCTCTCTCCCCCCTCCCCCTGTTCTGCCTCTCACCCCCTGTTCTGTCCTTCTCTCACCCCGTTCTGCCTCTCTCCCCCCCTACCCCTGTTCTGCCTCTCACCCCGTTCTGCCTCTCTCCCCCCCTACCCCTGATCTGCCTCTCACCCCCTGTTCTGTCCTTCTCTCACCCCCTGTTGTCTCCCCCCCCCCCCTTGCCTGCAAATGTGGTTCAAGGGAGGGGGCGGAGCTAACTGGCTCAGCGGTGTAGCTCTGCCCCCACCCTGTGAAACAGAGCAGCGTCTGCTTCACAGGGAGCCACAGACAGCAATAGAAAGTGTTGCTCGGCTCTCCATGCCTGCATTAAGCCCCCTCCCAGACCCAGCACAGCATGCCGAGCAGAGGGCTGGTGAGGGGGGATCTTTTGATCACCCCCATCCAGTGCCACTACCGGCTTTTTTTTTTACTTTTTTTTTTTTCAATGGCTGGGCAGGCGCCCCCTGGAGTGTTGCGCCCTGTGCGATCGCACAGGTCGCACACCCCTAAGGCCGGCCCTGAGTGTGTATAAATGTGTGTATACAAGCTGGATATAAAGCTAAGATAAGTAATTACAAACTTCTATTTTATTTATTTGAGGTTTGTTCCTTCTATTAATATTAAGTTGTATGTCTGATACCATTCTAATAATTCTGATAAATTTTATATGTTAAACAATTTTATAAATGACACATTGACACAATGTAATATTTAGACGATAAGTTATAACCTAATATATCCAAATAAAGATATATAGTATAAAAAAGTGTGTGTGAGTATAAATGTGTGTGTAAGTATATATGTGTGTGTGAGTGATATAGATATATATATATATATATTTATATATGTGTGTGTAAGTATATATGTGTGTGTGAGTGATATATATATATATATATTTATATATGTGTGTGTGTGAGCAGTGCTGTATTTACCGCGAGGCATCCTAGGCGGATGCCTAGGGCGGCAAATTTTTGGGGGCCCCCAGCACTGGAAAAATAAAAAAAAATAAAAAAAAGACCGCGCTTGCAGGCAGAGACGGAGGTGAGAGGGGATCGGAAGATCCCCCCTCACCATCGCTCTGCCTGCCAGGCTGCACGGGGAGCTGAACAGGCAGCACAGAGAAACCTCCGTGCTGCCTGTTCGGCTCCCCGTGCAGTGTGAGTCTGAATGTTATGTGTGATGTGGGGTCATGAAATGGAGGTGATGGGGCATGTCTTGTGTGTAACGTGGGTGTGCAGCTTGGGTAGGGGGGTGCCCGGATTTTGTCTGCCTAGGGCAGCACAAAATCAAGATACACCACTGTGTGTGAGTATATATATGCGTGTGTGTGTGCATGCAGTGTTGGCACTTTGAGCTCTGCTAACTGGTTTCATGGGCACTCTGGCCCAAAAATGTTCACCATCACTGGTATGGATTAAACACTAACTGATGCAAAAATTGAGTTCGATGCCCATTAAATGTAATTATGTCACATGAATGATGTTCACCTTTTCGGTAGAAGAACCCCTTTTTCATCTGGTGACAAACTATATAAGTATGTTTTTTGTTGCCATAATATTTATTACATGCCCTTAAAAGGCAGTTTTAGTAGGTCTGCTCAGGTGCATGATGTCATAAAGGGAATTAAGTGACATCACAATGCTTGTCATGTTTAAAGCAGGACTGCTGCTGCTTGAATAGTTATAGACCAATCGACAGCAGTCATGGTCAGAGCACAGAGTAATGAAATCACTATAAGTGTTTCATTTCAAAATGTTGAAACCGGGAGGAGAAAGAAGTGAGTGCATTTTATTAATTGTATCAAGTGTGATTTAAATGGAGTAGAGGAATGTGTTGATTTAAATTTCCATCATGTTTATTGCATGTTAATACCATGTGCTTATTCCTTCATGTCATGCTCCTATATGGTACTGTGTCACGTAGAGATAAAGTGCAAAGATATCATTGCACACTGTGTAGATGACCATAAAGTGATTCCCTATAGTAACTAGAGAAACCTGGTTGTGAATGTCATGCATAGAATATAATCCTTAATGTATTTTAGGAGGAAACAGAAAAGAAAGCGTGTTCGGAAGCAGAGAAGGAAGAGGGGGAAGGAATTGAAGATGACAATATGGCAGAACGAAAGTCGTCGTATAACGGTAAAACTAGACACTTTACCATTCTAGGTTTATGCTATATTTACAGTGATGCTGCAGGAACACATCTATAACATATACTGCTGTACAATACAAGTAGGTAACCCCTTGAGGACAAATGATGTGCCAGGCATATTACAGTTACAAAGTAGTTTAGGTTGAAAAAAGGACTCGTGTTCAACCCTTTTCCTATTCTTGTTTACTGCTGTTGATTAACTCTTTAAGGACCAGGGATTTTCCAAGGCCAAGGAACAGAGCGTTTTTCAATTTTTAATATGCGGTTTTTGAAACATAATTTTCCTCTCTCTCATTTAACGCACCCATACAAGTAATATGTTATTTTTAAAGGACAGTTAGAGCTTTCTTTTGATACCCTTTACATAAAAATTATTTACATTTTAGTATTAAAAAATACATATAAAAGAGGAAATTTTTGGTGAAAAAAAAGTTTTTCCCCATTATTTTCCCAATAATAAGCTACACAACTAGTGCAACACTAACCTACTTATTCCCCCTAATTCACTAACTAATAAAAAAGAAAAACATTGGTTCCCAAACATCCCTAAACAAAAAAGACATAAAAAAAACTCTGAAGAGTGCGATGTCAGATCCATAAAAATCAAGCAACAGGCATGCAGGGGTTACATTTTATAAAATAAATATATTCAAATTACCTTTATTTATTAAAAAAAACTTTATAAATTGCAAAAATAAAAAAATTTGTAAAAAAAAACAACTAAATGAGGGCCATAAAGTGGAAGGAAACTGATCACAGTTACAAACTGTGATCAGCATTGAAAGTTTTTTTTTTCTCTCATACAAGTTCTTTATTTATTTTTACTTCTTTTCACATGAAAAAGCTAAAGGACTTCCCCTAACAACTTAAATTCATTATTTGCAGTGTTAACTCACTCATTGATGCTCTGTTTGCAATACTGAAATATACTTTTAGATTTTTTGTGATTGTTGCAGAACTTTTCAATTTAGAGCACACTGAAGCCATCAGCAGCTTTTGGTCAGTGACCAATATCTGAGTTCTTGCTGTATAAATAATACCTTTCCACAATGTGACAATTTAATGTATAATAGCTTTTATCTTAAGCATTTACTGTCTTTAGAAATTATCATCAGAATGTAAGTAAGGTCAGGTTATAGAGCATGATCATTTGACCTCAATCTGATATTCTTAATTCTGTTTTTCAGACTTTTGGATAATGGAGAAGACAACATGGAGAATAATATCCGAAACTGATTTAATTTAATAAAATATTTTTCATCTATTGACGTGATGAGATGTTATTGGGTTAAATAAAAGTGAGGTAAAAATAATAAGAGATTATGGCATTGAAGCTAGACATGTGCATTCGTTTTCAGACGAATGCATTTTCGTCCGAAAATAGCATTTTCGTCCATTCGTCCGAAAAACGAATAACGAAAATGCTAAACTAACGAAAGACTAACGAAAGACAAATGAACGAATGGTTAATAAACGAAAATCATTCGTCCATTCATGCTATTGGCATTCTATAAACCGAAATAGAGTCGGTTTATAGAATACAAATAGCATTACATATACATTCCATAAACCGACATAATGAACGACTTTCAGTTTATGGAATGCATGTAATACTATTGGCTTTCTTATGAATGGGGCTCTCGTTCGGTTTATAGAAAGACAATACTACTACAAGTTTTCTATAAACCGAAGGTCTATAAACCGAAGGTCGTTCGGTTTATAGACTTTCGGTTTATAGAATACATAGAAATACATGTAATTCTATGTATTCTATAAACCGAAAGTCTATAAACCGAACGTCTTTCGGCTTATAGAATCCTTATAGTACTATTGCCTTTCTATGAACTGAACGAGAGCCCCATTCATAAGAATTTGCTAATGCATACACTCCATGGTCCACTTCCCTAGACATGCTTATATATATTCAGAATGTGATCTGTCTGAGACATATAACCACTGCAGGTTAAAGGGAACAATCTTGGAGCTAATGTCACAATCTAATGCCATGTGTGCTTAGCATGCACTTTATTAGGCTCAAAGGGAGCATTAGTAGACATTAATGCCTTGAACACTATGAATATAACACTGTACTACAAACACTGAAGAAAATAAAGTGAAGGTAATTTACACTGACAGCTGGAGTGCCTATTAATCCTGGTGAGTGGGACTTTTATATTCTTTGTAGACAATAGCGTTGAGCGGACATCTGGACGTTCGAGTTTGGCGGGTTCGGCCGAACTTCGAAAAAATGTCCGGGTCCGTGCTCGAACTTGACCCCGAACTTGACCCCGAACTCCATTGAAGTCAATGGGGACATGAACTTTTGGCCACTAAAATGCCTCTAAAAAAGTCCTGGAAAGGGCTAGAGGGCTGCAAAATGAAGTAAAATGTGGGTAAGAGTAGGACAAGTGCCCTGCAAGCAAATGTGGATAGGGAAATAACTTAAAATAACCAAAAATACATACAAATTAAAAATACAGCTGAGCCATAAAATAGCACTAGATGGAATCTTTGATTTTAGCTGTGGAAGAACATAAATCTAAAGCTAAAGCATGGCTGCCAGGAGGATCAACAGAATTATCCATTTGAGAGAGGGTTGGAGTGCAGGCTATTCTCTTTCAGTTTATACTAAGTGACTTATAGGTTGAGGAGGCGGTGACCGTGGCGGTGTAGGTGGAAGCTGCGGTGGAGGAGGTAGCCAACACTGTTTTTTATTTGTTTTTGTTTTTTTAAATTGGGGTAGCCCCCAAAATATTGGGACATATAACAACAGAAAACAACGAATAAGTGCACTTGAGTATAACAATGACTGGGTGAGTCCAAAGCTATACATTCCTTTTATATCAATAAACACGACTTATTTATTTACCATGCAGTGATCAAGTGATTGGGATCCATTCATCACTCTGGTGCTTTGCAGGGCTCATTAGACCTTGGGGACTTGTATCATCAAATTGTTTTTTACTTATTTATTTGAGGATATGCTTCCATCTATATAGTGAGTATACATGTGTGTGTGTGTGAGCATATATATGTGTGTGTGAGTATATATGTGTGTGTGTGAGTATATTTGCGTGTGTGTATGTGTTTGAGTGTGTGTGTGTGTAAGTGTGTACAGAGCCGGCTTTAAGTGTTCCGGCGCCCTGTGCGGGCTTCCCCCATGGCGCCCCCCCCCCCGTCTTTCACCCCACTATGTATGTGTCCCTTTCCTCTTCCTTGCCATGTCTGTCTCTCCCCCCCCCTCCACGTGTTCTGTCTCTCTCCCACCTCCTGTCTCTCTCTCTTCCCCCTCGCTTGTTCTGTTTCTCTATCCCCCCTCCACCTGTTCTGTCTCTCTCTCTCTCCCTCTGTTCTGTCTCTCTCTCTCCCCCCCCTTCCCCCTGTTCTGTCTCTCTCTCTCTCCCCTCCCCCTGTTCTGTCTCTCTCTCTCCCCTCCCCCTGTTCTGTCTCTCTCACTCCCTTCCCCCTGTTCTGTCTCTCTCTCCCCTCCCCCTGTTCTGTCTCTCTCTCCCCCTGTTCTGTCCTTCTCTCACCCCCTGTTCTGCCTCTCTCTCTCCCCTCCCCCTGTTCTGTCTCTCTCTGCCCCTGTTCTGTCCTTCTCTCACCCCCTGTTCTGCCTCTCTCTCCACCCTCCCCCTGTTCTGCCTCTCACCCCCTGTTCTGTCCTTCTCTCACCCCCTGTTCTGCCTCTCTCTCCCCCTCCCCCTGTTCTGTCTCTCTCTCCCCCTGTTCTGTCCTTCTCTCACCCCCTGTTCTGCCTCTCTCTCCCCCCTCCCCCTGTTCTGCCTCTCACACCCTGTTCTGTCCTTCTCTCACCCCCTGTTCTGCCTCTCTCCCCCCTACCCCTGTTCTGCCTCTCACCCCCTGTTCTGCCTCTCTCTCCCCCCTCCCCCTGTTCTGCCTCTCACCCCCTGTTCTGTCCTTCTCTCACCCCCTGTTCTGCCTCTCTCTCCCCCTCCCTCTGTTCTGTCTCTCTCTCCCCCTGTTCTGTCCTTCTCTCACCCCTCCCCCTGTTCTGCCTCTCACCCCCTGTTCTGTCGTTCTCTCACCCCCTGTTCTGCCTCTCTCTCCCCCTCCCCCTGTTCTGTCTCTCTCTCCCCCTGTTCTGTCCTTCTCTCACCCCCTGTTCTGCCTCTCTCTCCCCCTCCCCCTGTTCTGTCTCTCTCTCCCCCTGTTCTGTCCTTCTCTCACCCCCTGTTCTGCCTCTCTCTCCCCCTCCCCCTGTTCTGCCTCTCACCCCCTGTTCTGTCCTTCTCTCACCCCGTTCTGCCTCTCTCCCCCCCTACCCCTGTTCTGCCTCTCACCCCGTTCTGCCTCTCTCCCCCCCTACCCCTGATCTGCCTCTCACCCCCTGTTCTGTCCTTCTCTCACCCCCTGTTGTCTCCCCCCCCCCCCCTTGCCTGCAAATGTGGTTCAAGGGAGGGGGCGGAGCTAACTGGCTCAGCGGTGTAGCTCTGCCCCCACCCTGTGAAACAGAGCAGCGTCTGCTTCACAGGGAGCCACAGACAGCAATAGAAAGTGTTGCTCGGCTCTCCATGCCTGCATTAAGCCCCCTCCCAGACCCAGCACAGCATGCCGAGCAGAGGGCTGGTGAGGGGGGATCTTTTGATCACCCCCATCCAGTGCCACTACCGGCTTTTTTTTTTCTTTTTTTTTTTTCAATGGCTGGGCAGGCGCCCCCTGGAGTGTTGCGCCCTGTGCGATCGCACAGGTCGCACACCCCTAAGGCCGGCCCTGAGTGTGTATAAATGTGTGTATACAAGCTGGATATAAAGCTAAGATAAGTAATTACAAACTTCTATTTTATTTATTTGAGGTTTGTTCCTTCTATTAATATTAAGTTGTATGTCTGATACCATTCTAATAATTCTGATAAATTTTATATGTTAAACAATTTTATAAATGACACATTGACACAATGTAATATTTAGACGATAAGTTATAACCTAATATATCCAAATAAAGATATATAGTATAAAAAAGTGTGTGTGAGTATAAATGTGTGTGTAAGTATATATGTGTGTGTGAGTGATATAGATATATATATATTTATATATGTGTGTGTAAGTATATATGTGTGTGTGAGTGATATATATATATATATATATTATATATATGTGTGTGTGTGAGCAGTGCTGTATTTACCGCGAGGCATCCTAGGCGGATGCCTAGGGCGGCAAATTTTTGGGGGCCCCCAGCACTGGAAAAATAAAAAAAAATTAAAAAAAGACCGCGCTTGCAGGCAGAGACGGAGGTGAGAGGGGATCGGAAGATCCCCCTTCACCATCGCTCTGCCTGCCAGGCTGCACGGGGAGCTGAACAGGCAGCACAGAGAAACCTCCGTGCTGCCTGTTCGGCTCCCCGTGCAGTGTGAGTCTGAATGTTATGTGTGATGTGGGGTCATGAAATGGAGGTGATGGGGCATGTCTTGTGTGTAACGTGGGTGTGCAGCTTGGGTAGGGGGGTGCCCGGATTTTGTCTGCCTAGGGCAGCACAAAATCAAGATACACCACTGTGTGTGAGTATATATATGCGTGTGTGTGTGCATGCAGTGTTGGCACTTTGAGCTCTGCTAACTGGTTTCATGGGCACTCTGGCCCAAAAATGTTCACCATCACTGGTATGGATTAAACACTAACTGATGCAAAAATTGAGTTCGATGCCCATTAAATGTAATTATGTCACATGAATGATGTTCACCTTTTCGGTAGAAGAACCCCTTTTTCATCTGGTGACAAACTATATAAGTATGTTTTTTGTTGCCATAATATTTATTACATGCCCTTAAAAGGCAGTTTTAGTAGGTCTGCTCAGGTGCATGATGTCATAAAGGGAATTAAGTGACATCACAATGCTTGTCATGTTTAAAGCAGGACTGCTGCTGCTTGAATAGTTATAGACCAATCGACAGCAGTCATGGTCAGAGCACAGAGTAATGAAATCACTATAAGTGTTTCATTTCAAAATGTTGAAACCGGGAGGAGAAAGAAGTGAGTGCATTTTATTAATTGTATCAAGTGTGATTTAAATGGAGTAGAGGAATGTGTTGATTTAAATTTCCATCATGTTTATTGCATGTTAATACCATGTGCTTATTCCTTCATGTCATGCTCCTATATGGTACTGTGTCACGTAGAGATAAAGTGCAAAGATATCATTGCACACTGTGTAGATGACCATAAAGTGATTCCCTATAGTAACTAGAGAAACCTGGTTGTGAATGTCATGCATAGAATATAATCCTTAATGTATTTTAGGAGGAAACAGAAAAGAAAGCGTGTTCGGAAGCAGAGAAGGAAGAGGGGGAAGGAATTGAAGATGACAATATGGCAGAACGAAAGTCGTCGTATAACGGTAAAACTAGACACTTTACCATTCTAGGTTTATGCTATATTTACAGTGATGCTGCAGGAACACATCTATAACATATACTGCTGTACAATACAAGTAGGTAACCCCTTGAGGACAAATGATGTGCCAGGCATATTACAGTTACAAAGTAGTTTAGGTTGAAAAAAGGACTCGTGTTCAACCCTTTTCCTATTCTTGTTTACTGCTGTTGATTAACTCTTTAAGGACCAGGGATTTTCCAAGGCCAAGGAACAGAGCGTTTTTCAATTTTTAATATGCGGTTTTTGAAACATAATTTTCCTCTCTCTCATTTAACGCACCCATACAAGTAATATGTTATTTTTAAAGGACAGTTAGAGCTTTCTTTTGATACCCTTTACATAAAAATTATTTACATTTTAGTATTAAAAAATACATATAAAAGAGGAAATTTTTGGTGAAAAAAAAGTTTTTCCCCATTATTTTCCCAATAATAAGCTACACAACTAGTGCAACACTAACCTACTTATTCCCCCTAATTCACTAACTAATAAAAAAGAAAAACATTGGTTCCCAAACATCCCTAAACAAAAAAGACATCAAAAAAACTCTGAAGAGTGCGATGTCAGATCCATAAAAATCAAGCAACAGGCATGCAGGGGTTACATTTTATAAAATAAATATATTCAAATTACCTTTATTTATTAAAAAAAACTTTATAAATTGCAAAAATAAAAAAATTTGTAAAAAAAAACAACTAAATGAGGGCCATAAAGTGGAAGGAAACTGATCACAGTTACAAACTGTGATCAGCATTGAAAGTTTTTTTTTTCTCTCATACAAGTTCTTTATTTATTTTTACTTCTTTTCACATGAAAAAGCTAAAGGACTTCCCCTAACAACTTAAATTCATTATTTGCAGTGTTAACTCACTCATTGATGCTCTGTTTGCAATACTGAAATATACTTTTAGATTTTTTGTGATTGTTGCAGAACTTTTCAATTTAGAGCACACTGAAGCCATCAGCAGCTTTTGGTCAGTGACCAATATCTGAGTTCTTGCTGTATAAATAATACCTTTCCACAATGTGACAATTTAATGTATAATAGCTTTTATCTTAAGCATTTACTGTCTTTAGAAATTATCATCAGAATGTAAGTAAGGTCAGGTTATAGAGCATGATCATTTGACCTCAATCTGATATTCTTAATTCTGTTTTTCAGACTTTTGGATAATGGAGAAGACAACATGGAGAATAATATCCGAAACTGATTTAATTTAATAAAATATTTTTCATCTATTGACGTGATGAGATGTTATTGGGTTAAATAAAAGTGAGGTAAAAATAATAAGAGATTATGGCATTGAAGCTAGACATGTGCATTCGTTTTCAGACGAATGCATTTTCGTCCGAAAATAGCATTTTCGTCCATTCGTCCGAAAAACGAATAACGAAAATGCTAAACTAACGAAAGACTAACGAAAGACAAATGAACGAATGGTTAATAAACGAAAATCATTCGTCCATTCATGCTATTGGCATTCTATAAACCGAAATAGAGTCGGTTTATAGAATACAAATAGCATTACATATACATTCCATAAACCGACATAATGAACGACTTTCAGTTTATGGAATGCATGTAATACTATTGGCTTTCTTATGAATGGGGCTCTCGTTCGGTTTATAGAAAGACAATACTACTACAAGTTTTCTATAAACCGAAGGTCTATAAACCGAAGGTCGTTCGGTTTATAGACTTTCGGTTTATAGAATACATAGAAATACATGTAATTCTATGTATTCTATAAACCGAAAGTCTATAAACCGAACGTCTTTCGGCTTATAGAATCCTTATAGTACTATTGCCTTTCTATGAACTGAACGAGAGCCCCATTCATAAGAATTTGCTAATGCATACACTCCATGGTCCACTTCCCTAGACATGCTTATATATATTCAGAATGTGATCTGTCTGAGACATATAACCACTGCAGGTTAACCCTTTAAGGACCAGGGATTTTCCTGGGCCAAGGACCAGAGCGTTTTTCAATTTTTAATACGCGGTTTTTGAAACATAATTTTCCTCTCTCTCATTTAACGTACCCATACAAGTTATATGTTGTTTTTTAGAGGACAGTTAGAGCTTTCTTTTGATACCCTATACATAAAAATGATTTACATTTTAGTATTAAAAAATACATATACAAGAGGAAATTTTTGAGGAAAAAAAAGTTTTTCCCCATTATTTTCCCAATAATAAGCTACATAACTAGTGCAACACTAACCCACTTATCCCCCCTAATTAACTAACTAATAAAAAAGAAAAATATTGGTTCCCAAACCCCCCATAACAAAAAAGACAGAAAAAAACTCTGAAGAGTGCGATGTCAGATCAGTAAAAATCATGCAACAGGCATGCAGGGGTTAAATTTTATTAAATAAATATATTAAAATTACCTTTATTTATTCAAAAAAACTTTATAAATTGTAAAAATAAAAAAATCTGTTAAAAAAAAAACTAAATGAGGGCCATAAAGTGGAAGGAAACTGATCACAGTTAAAAACTGTGATCAGCAATGAAAGGGTTAATTTTTTTTTTTTTTTTTTAACCTATGTGTGTATAATTAATTTATTTTTACTTACAGGTCACTCTCTGTGCTTCACTATAAGAATGTGAAGCACAGAGAGTGAATTAGAGGCAAAGTCAGTGTGTGAACACACTGACTTTGCCATCTAATTTGCATGTTATCGCGGTGATCACGTTATCACCGCGATCACATGCCCGGAAACTGACCGATCGGGTCCAGGAGCTTTGCCTCGGGTGCGAGGCTTAGTCCTGGACCCGTTGCAGACTAGCTGGCGGTGCCCACGGAGCGCACCGCCGGCTAGACTGCATGACAAGTTAACTCGTAATAAGGTCGCTAACGCTGCGGCTCTTATGACGAGTTAACTCGTCATAAGGTCGGGAAGGGGTTAAAGGGAACAATCTTGGAGCTAATGTCACAATCTAATGCCATGTGTGCTTAGCATGCACTTTATTAGGCTCAAAGGGAGCATTAGTAGACATTAATGCCTTGAACACTATGAATATAACACTGTACTACAAACACTGAAGAAAATAAAGTGAAGGTAATTTACACTGACAGCTGGAGTGCCTATTAATCCTGGTGAGTGGGACTTTTATATTCTTTGTAGACAATAGCGTTGAGCGGACATCTGGACGTTCGAGTTTGGCGGGTTCGGCCGAACTTCGAAAAAATGTCCGGGTCCGTGCTCGAACTTGACCCCGAACTTGACCCCGAACTCCATTGAAGTCAATGGGGACATGAACTTTTGGCCACTAAAATGACTCTAAAAAAGTCCTGGAAAGGGCTAGAGGGCTGCAAAATGAAGTAAAATGTGGGTAAGAGTAGGACAAGTGCCCTGCAAGCAAATGTGGATAGGGAAATAACTTAAAATAAACAAAAATACATACAAATTAAAAATACAGCTGAGCCATAAAATAGCACTAGATGGAATCTTTGATTTTAGCTGTGGAAGAACATAAATCTAAAGCTAAAGCATGGCTGCCAGGAGGATCAACAGAATTATCCATTTGAGAGAGGGTTGGAGTGCAGGCTATTCTCTTTCAGTTTATACTAAGTGACTTATAGGTTGAGGAGGCGGTGACCGTGGCGGTGTAGGTGGAAGCTGCGCTGGAGGAGGTAGCCAACACTGTTTTTTATTTGTTTTTGTTTTTTTAAATTGGGGTAGCCCCCAAAATATTGGGACATATAACAACAGAAAACAAAGAATAAGTGCACTTGAGTATAACAATGACTGGGTGAGTCCAAAGCTATACATTCCTTTTATATCAATAAACACGACTTATTTATTTACCATGCAGTGATCAAGTGATTGGGATCCATTCATCACTCTGGTGCTTTGCAGGGCTCATTAGACCTTGGGGACTTGTATCATCAAATTGTTTTTTACTTATTTATTTGAGGATATGCTTCCATCTCTATAGTGAGTATACATGTGTGTGTGTGTGAGCATATATATGTGTGTGTGAGTATATATGTGTGTGTGTGAGTATATTTGCGTGTGTGTATGTGTTTGAGTGTGTGTGTGTATAAGTGTGTACAGAGCCGGCCTTAAGTGTTCCGGCGCCCTGTGCGGGCTTCCTCCATGGCGCCCCCCCCCCCCCCGTCTTTCACCCCACTATGTATGTGTCCCTTTCCTCTTCCTTGCCATGTCTGTCTCTCTCCCACCTCCTGTCTCTCTCTCTTCCCCCTCGCTTGTTCTGTTTCTCTATCCCCCCTCCACCTGTTCTGTCTCTCTCTCTCTCCCTCTGTTCTGTCTCTCTCTCTCCCCCCCCTTCCCCCTGTTCTGTCTCTCTCTCTCTCTCTCCCCTCCCCCTGTTCTGTCTCTCTCTCTCCCCTCCCCCTGTTCTGTCTCTCTCACTCCCTTCCCCCTGTTCTGTCTCTCTCTCCCATCCCCCTGTTCTGTCTCTCTCTCCCCCTGTTCTGTCCTTCTCTCACCCCCTGTTCTGCCTCTCTCTCTCCCCTCCCCCTGTTCTGTCTCTCTCTCCCCCTGTTCTGTCCTTCTCTCACCCCCTGTTCTGCCTCTCTCTCCCCCCTCCCCCTGTTCTGCCTCTCACACCCTGTTCTGTCCTTCTCTCACCCCCTGTTCTGCCTCTCTCCCCCCTACCCCTGTTCTGCCTCTCACCCCCTGTTCTGCCTCTCTCTCCCCCCCTCCCCCTGTTCTGCCTCTCACCCCCTGTTCTGTCCTTCTCTCACCCCCTGTCCTGCCTCTCTCTCCCCCTCCCTCTGTTCTGTCTCTCTCTCCCCCTGTTCTGTCCTTCTCTCACCCCTCCCCCTGTTCTGCCTCTCACCCCCTGTTCTGTCGTTCTCTCACCCCCTGTTCTGCCTCTCTCTCCCCCTCCCCCTGTTCTGTCTCTCTCTCCCCCTGTTCTGTCCTTCTCTCACCCCCTGTTCTGCCTCTCTCTCCCCCTCCCCCTGTTCTGTCTCTCTCTCCCCCTGTTCTGTCCTTCTCTCACCCCCTGTTCTGCCTCTCTCTCCCCCCTCCCCCTGTTCTGCCTCTCACCCCCTGTTCTGTCCTTCTCTCACCCCGTTCTGCCTCTCTCCCCCCCTACCCCTGTTCTGCCTCTCACCCCGTTCTGCCTCTCTCCCCCCCTACCCCTGATCTGCCTCTCACCCCCTGTTCTGTCCTTCTCTCACCCCCTGTTGTCTCCCCCCCCCCTTGCCTGCAAATGTGGTTCAAGGGAGGGGGCGGAGCTAACTGGCTCAGCGGTGTAGCTCTGCCCCCACCCTGTGAAACAGAGCAGCGTCTGCTTCACAGGGAGCCACAGACAGCAATAGAAAGTGTTGCTCGGCTCTCCATGCCTGCATTAAGCCCCCTCCCAGACCCAGCACAGCATGCCGAGCAGAGGGCTGGTGAGGGGGGATCTTTTGATCACCCCCATCCAGTGCCACTACCGGCTTTTTTTTTTTTACTTTTTTTTTTTTCAATGGCTGGGCAGGCGCCCCCTGGAGTGTTGCGCCCTGTGCGATCGCACAGGTCGCACACCCCTAAGGCCGGCCCTGAGTGTGTATAAATGTGTGTATACAAGCTGGATATAAAGCTAAGATAAGTAATTACAAACTTCTATTTTATTTATTTGAGGTTTGTTCCTTCTATTAATATTAAGTTGTATGTCTGATACCATTCTAATAATTCTGATAAATTTTATATGTTAAACAATTTTATAAATGACACATTGACACAATGTAATATTTAGACGATAAGTTATAACCTAATATATCCAAATAAAGATATATAGTATAAAAAAGTGTGTGTGAGTATAAATGTGTGTGTAAGTATATATGTGTGTGTGAGTGATATAGATATATATATATTTATATATGTGTGTGTAAGTATATATGTGTGTGTGAGTGATATATATATATATATATATTTATATATGTGTGTGTGTGAGCAGTGCTGTATTTACCGCGAGGCATCCTAGGCGGATGCCTAGGGCGGCAAATTTTTGGGGGCCCCCAGCACTGGAAAAATAAAAAAAAATAAAAAAAAGACCGCGCTTGCAGGCAGAGACGGAGGTGAGAGGGGATCGGAAGATCCCCCCTCACCATCGCTCTGCCTGCCAGGCTGCACGGGGAGCTGAACAGGCAGCACAGAGAAACCTCCGTGCTGCCTGTTCGGCTCCCCGTGCAGTGTGAGTCTGAATGTTATGTGTGATGTGGGGTCATGAAATGGAGGTGATGGGGCATGTCTTGTGTGTAACGTGGGTGTGCAGCTTGGGTAGGGGGGTGCCCGGATTTTGTCTGCCTAGGGCAGCACAAAATCAAGATACACCACTGTGTGTGAGTATATATATGCGTGTGTGTGTGCATGCAGTGTTGGCACTTTGAGCTCTGCTAACTGGTTTCATGGGCACTCTGGCCCAAAAATGTTCACCATCACTGGTATGGATTAAACACTAACTGATGCAAAAATTGAGTTCGATGCCCATTAAATGTAATTATGTCACATGAATGATGTTCACCTTTTCGGTAGAAGAACCCCTTTTTCATCTGGTGACAAACTATATAAGTATGTTTTTTGTTGCCATAATATTTATTACATGCCCTTAAAAGGCAGTTTTAGTAGGTCTGCTCAGGTGCATGATGTCATAAAGGGAATTAAGTGACATCACAATGCTTGTCATGTTTAAAGCAGGACTGCTGCTGCTTGAATAGTTATAGACCAATCGACAGCAGTCATGGTCAGAGCACAGAGTAATGAAATCACTATAAGTGTTTCATTTCAAAATGTTGAAACCGGGAGGAGAAAGAAGTGAGTGCATTTTATTAATTGTATCAAGTGTGATTTAAATGGAGTAGAGGAATGTGTTGATTTAAATTTCCATCATGTTTATTGCATGTTAATACCATGTGCTTATTCCTTCATGTCATGCTCCTATATGGTACTGTGTCACGTAGAGATAAAGTGCAAAGATATCATTGCACACTGTGTAGATGACCATAAAGTGATTCCCTATAGTAACTAGAGAAACCTGGTTGTGAATGTCATGCATAGAATATAATCCTTAATGTATTTTAGGAGGAAACAGAAAAGAAAGCGTGTTCGGAAGCAGAGAAGGAAGAGGGGGAAGGAATTGAAGATGACAATATGGCAGAACGAAAGTCGTCGTATAACGGTAAAACTAGACACTTTACCATTCTAGGTTTATGCTATATTTACAGTGATGCTGCAGGAACACATCTATAACATATACTGCTGTACAATACAAGTAGGTAACCCCTTGAGGACAAATGATGTGCCAGGCATATTACAGTTACAAAGTAGTTTAGGTTGAAAAAAGGACTCGTGTTCAACCCTTTTCCTATTCTTGTTTACTGCTGTTGATTAACTCTTTAAGGACCAGGGATTTTCCAAGGCCAAGGAACAGAGCGTTTTTCAATTTTTAATATGCGGTTTTTGAAACATAATTTTCCTCTCTCTCATTTAACGCACCCATACAAGTAATATGTTATTTTTAAAGGACAGTTAGAGCTTTCTTTTGATACCCTTTACATAAAAATTATTTACATTTTAGTATTAAAAAATACATATAAAAGAGGAAATTTTTGGTGAAAAAAAAGTTTTTCCCCATTATTTTCCCAATAATAAGCTACACAACTAGTGCAACACTAACCTACTTATTCCCTCTAATTCACTAACTAATAAAAAAGAAAAACATTGGTTCCCAAACATCCCTAAACAAAAAAGACATAAAAAAAACTCTGAAGAGTGCGATGTCAGATCCATAAAAATCAAGCAACAGGCATGCAGGGGTTACATTTTATAAAATAAATATATTCAAATTACCTTTATTTATTAAAAAAAACTTTATAAATTGCAAAAATAAAAAAATTTGTAAAAAAAAACAACTAAATGAGGGCCATAAAGTGGAAGGAAACTGATCACAGTTACAAACTGTGATCAGCATTGAAAGTTTTTTTTTTCTCTCATACAAGTTCTTTATTTATTTTTACTTCTTTTCACATGAAAAAGCTAAAGGACTTCCCCTAACAACTTAAATTCATTATTTGCAGTGTTAACTCACTCATTGATGCTCTGTTTGCAATACTGAAATATACTTTTAGATTTTTTGTGATTGTTGCAGAACTTTTCAATTTAGAGCACACTGAAGCCATCAGCAGCTTTTGGTCAGTGACCAATATCTGAGTTCTTGCTGTATAAATAATACCTTTCCACAATGTGACAATTTAATGTATAATAGCTTTTATCTTAAGCATTTACTGTCTTTAGAAATTATCATCAGAATGTAAGTAAGGTCAGGTTATAGAGCATGATCATTTGACCTCAATCTGATATTCTTAATTCTGTTTTTCAGACTTTTGGATAATGGAGAAGACAACATGGAGAATAATATCCGAAACTGATTTAATTTAATAAAATATTTTTCATCTATTGACGTGATGAGATGTTATTGGGTTAAATAAAAGTGAGGTAAAAATAATAAGAGATTATGGCATTGAAGCTAGACATGTGCATTCGTTTTCAGACGAATGCATTTTCGTCCGAAAATAGCATTTTCGTCCATTCGTCCGAAAAACGAATAACGAAAATGCTAAACTAACGAAAGACTAACGAAAGACAAATGAACGAATGGTTAATAAACGAAAATCATTCGTCCATTCATGCTATTGGCATTCTATAAACCGAAATAGAGTCGGTTTATAGAATACAAATAGCATTACATATACATTCCATAAACCGACATAATGAACGACTTTCAGTTTATGGAATGCATGTAATACTATTGGCTTTCTTATGAATGGGGCTCTCGTTCGGTTTATAGAAAGACAATACTACTACAAGTTTTCTATAAACCGAAGGTCTATAAACCGAAGGTCGTTCGGTTTATAGACTTTGGGTTTATAGAATACATAGAAATACATGTAATTCTATGTATTCTATAAACCGAAAGTCTATAAACCGAACGTCTTTCGGCTTATAGAATCCTTATAGTACTATTGCCTTTCTATGAACTGAACGAGAGCCCCATTCATAAGAATTTGCTAATGCATACACTCCATGGTCCACTTCCCTAGACATGCTTATATATATTCAGAATGTGATCTGTCTGAGACATATAACCACTGCAGGTTAAAGGGAACAATCTTGGAGCTAATGTCACAATCTAATGCCATGTGTGCTTAGCATGCACTTTATTAGGCTCAAAGGGAGCATTAGTAGACATTAATGCCTTGAACACTATGAATATAACACTGTACTACAAACACTGAAGAAAATAAAGTGAAGGTAATTTACACTGACAGCTGGAGTGCCTATTAATCCTGGTGAGTGGGACTTTTATATTCTTTGTAGACAATAGCGTTGAGCGGACATCTGGACGTTCGAGTTTGGCGGGTTCGGCCGAACTTCGAAAAAATGTCCGGGTCCGTGCTCGAACTTGACCCCGAACTTGACCCCGAACTCCATTGAAGTCAATGGGGACATGAACTTTTGGCCACTAAAATGCCTCTAAAAAAGTCCTGGAAAGGGCTAGAGGGCTGCAAAATGAAGTAAAATGTGGGTAAGAGTAGGACAAGTGCCCTGCAAGCAAATGTGGATAGGGAAATAACTTAAAATAACCAAAAATACATACAAATTAAAAATACAGCTGAGCCATAAAATAGCACTAGATGGAATCTTTGATTTTAGCTGTGGAAGAACATAAATCTAAAGCTAAAGCATGGCTGCCAGGAGGATCAACAGAATTATCCATTTGAGAGAGGGTTGGAGTGCAGGCTATTCTCTTTCAGTTTATACTAAATGACTTATAGGTTGAGGAGGCGGTGACCGTGGCGGTGTAGGTGGAAGCTGCGCTGGAGGAGGTAGCCAACACTGTTTTTTATTTGTTTTTGTTTTTTTAAATTGGGGTAGCCCCCAAAATATTGGGACATATAACAACAGAAAACAAAGAATAAGTGCACTTGAGTATAACAATGACTGGGTGAGTCCAAAGCTATACATTCCTTTTATATCAATAAACACGACTTATTTATTTACCATGCAGTGATCAAGTGATTGGGATCCATTCATCACTCTGGTGCTTTGCAGGGCTCATTAGACCTTGGGGACTTGTATCATCAAATTGTTTTTTACTTATTTATTTGAGGATATGCTTCCATCTATATAGTGAGTATACATGTGTGTGTGTGTGAGCATATATATGTGTGTGTGAGTATATATGTGTGTGTGTGAGTATATTTGCGTGTGTGTATGTGTTTGAGTGTGTGTGTGTGTAAGTGTGTACAGAGCCGGCTTTAAGTGTTCCGGCGCCCTGTGCGGGCTTCCCCCATGGCGCCCCCCCCCCCGTCTTTCACCCCACTATGTATGTGTCCCTTTCCTCTTCCTTGCCATGTCTGTCTCTCCCCCCCACTCCACGTGTTCTGTCTCTCTCCCACCTCCTGTCTCTCTCTCTTCCCCCTCGCTTGTTCTGTTTCTCTATCCCCCCTCCACCTGTTCTGTCTCTCTCTCTCTCCCTCTGTTCTGTCTCTCTCTCTCCCCCCCCTTCCCCCTGTTCTGTCTCTCTCTCTCTCCCCTCCCCCTGTTCTGTCTCTCTCTCTCCCCTCCCCCTGTTCTGTCTCTCTCACTCCCTTCCCCCTGTTCTGTCTCTCTCTCCCCTCCCCCTGTTCTGTCTCTCTCTCCCCCTGTTCTGTCCTTCTCTCACCCCCTGTTCTGCCTCTCTCTCTCCCCTCCCCCTGTTCTGTCTCTCTCTGCCCCTGTTCTGTCCTTCTCTCACCCCCTGTTCTGCCTCTCTCTCCACCCTCCCCCTGTTCTGCCTCTCACCCCCTGTTCTGTCCTTCTCTCACCCCCTGTTCTGCCTCTCACCCCCTGTTCTGTCCTTCTCTCACCCCCTGTTCTGCCTCTCTCTCCCCCTCCCCCTGTTCTGTCTCTCTCTCCCCCTGTTCTGTCCTTCTCTCACCCCCTGTTCTGCCTCTCTCTCCCCCCTCCCCCTGTTCTGCCTCTCACACCCTGTTCTGTCCTTCTCTCACCCCCTGTTCTGCCTCTCTCCCCCCTACCCCTGTTCTGCCTCTCACCCCCTGTTCTGCCTCTCTCTCCCCCCTCCCCCTGTTCTGCCTCTCACCCCCTGTTCTGTCCTTCTCTCACCCCTCCCCCTGTTCTGCCTCTCACCCCCTGTTCTGTCATTCTCTCACCCCCTGTTCTGCCTCTCTCTCCCCCTCCCCCTGTTCTGTCTCTCTCTCCCCCTGTTCTGTCCTTCTCTCACCCCCTGTTCTGCCTCTCTCTCCCCCTCCCCCTGTTCTGTCTCTCTCTCCCCTTGTTCTGTCCTTCTCTCACCCCCTGTTCTGCCTCTCTCTCCCCCCTCCCCCTGTTCTGCCTCTCACACCCTGTTCTGTCCTTCTCTCACCCCCTGTTCTGCCTCTCTCCCCCCTACCCCTGTTCTGCCTCTCACCCCCTGTTCTGCCTCTCTCTCCCCCCTCCCCCTGTTCTGCCTCTCACCCCCTGTTCTGTCCTTCTCTCACCCCCTGTTCTGCCTCTCTCTCCTCCTCCCTCTGTTCTGTCTCTCTCTCCCCCTGTTCTGTCCTTCTCTCACCCCTCCCCCTGTTCTGCCTCTCACCCCCTGTTCTGTCGTTCTCTCACCCCCTGTTCTGCCTCTCTCTCCCCCTCCCCCTGTTCTGTCTCTCTCTCCCCCTGTTCTGTCCTTCTCTCACCCCCTGTTCTGCCTCTCTCTCCCCCTCCCCCTGTTCTGTCTCTCTCTCCCCCTGTTCTGTCCTTCTCTCACCCCCTGTTCTGCCTCTCTCTCCCCCCTCCCCCTGTTCTGCCTCTCACCCCCTGTTCTGTCCTTCTCTCACTCCGTTCTGCCTCTCTCCCCCCCTACCCCTGTTCTGCCTCTCACCCCGTTCTGCCTCTCTCCCCCCCTACCCCTGATCTGCCTCTCACCCCCTGTTCTGTCCTTCTCTCACCCCCTGTTGTCTCCCCCCCCCCCCATGCCTGCAAATGTGGTTCAAGGGATTGGGCGGAGCTAACTGGCTCAGCGGTGTAGCTCTGCCCCCACCCTGTGAAACAGAGCAGCGTCTGCTTCACAGGGAGCCACAGACAGCAATAGAAAGTGTTGCTCGGCTCTCCATGCCTGCATTAAGCCCCCTCCCAGACCCAGCACAGCATGCCGAGCAGAGGGCTGGTGAGGGGGGATCTTTTGATCACCCCCATCCAGTGCCACTACCGGCTTTTTTTTTTACTTTTTTTTTTTTCAATGGCTGGGCAGGCGCCCCCTGGAGTGTTGCGCCCTGTGCGATCGCACAGGTCGCACACCCCTAAGGCCGGCCCTGAGTGTGTATAAATGTGTGTATACAAGCTGGATATAAAGCTAAGATAAGTAATTACAAACTTCTATTTTATTTATTTGAGGTTTGTTCCTTCTATTAATATTAAGTTGTATGTCTGATACCATTCTAATAATTCTGATAAATTTTATATGTTAAACAATTTTATAAATGACACATTGACACAATGTAATATTTAGACGATAAGTTATAACCTAATATATCCAAATAAAGATATATAGTATAAAAAAGTGTGTGTGAGTATAAATGTGTGTGTAAGTATATATGTGTGTGTGAGTGATATAGATATATATATATATATATATATATTTATATATGTGTGTGTAAGTATATATGTGTGTGTGAGTGATATATATATATATATATATATTTATATATGTGTGTGTGTGAGCAGTGCTGTATTTACCGCGAGGCATCCTAGGCGGATGCCTAGGGCGGCAAATTTTTGGGGGCCCCCAGCACTGGAAAAATAAAAAAAAATAAAAAAAAGACCGCGCTTGCAGGCAGAGACGGAGGTGAGAGGGGATCGGAAGATCCCCCCTCACCATCGCTCTGCCTGCCAGGCTGCACGGGGAGCTGAACAGGCAGCACAGAGAAACCTCCGTGCTGCCTGTTCGGCTCCCCGTGCAGTGTGAGTCTGAATGTTATGTGTGATGTGGGGTCATGAAATGGAGGTGATGGGGCATGTCTTGTGTGTAACGTGGGTGTGCAGCTTGGGTAGGGGGGTGCCCGGATTTTGTCTGCCTAGGGCAGCACAAAATCAAGATACACCACTGTGTGTGAGTATATATATGCGTGTGTGTGTGCATGCAGTGTTGGCACTTTGAGCTCTGCTAACTGGTTTCATGGGCACTCTGGCCCAAAAATGTTCACCATCACTGGTATGGATTAAACACTAACTGATGCAAAAATTGAGTTCGATGCCCATTAAATGTAATTATGTCACATGAATGATGTTCACCTTTTCGGTAGAAGAACCCCTTTTTCATCTGGTGACAAACTATATAAGTATGTTTTTTGTTGCCATAATATTTATTACATGCCCTTAAAAGGCAGTTTTAGTAGGTCTGCTCAGGTGCATGATGTCATAAAGGGAATTAAGTGACATCACAATGCTTGTCATGTTTAAAGCAGGACTGCTGCTGCTTGAATAGTTATAGACCAATCGACAGCAGTCATGGTCAGAGCACAGAGTAATGAAATCACTATAAGTGTTTCATTTCAAAATGTTGAAACCGGGAGGAGAAAGAAGTGAGTGCATTTTATTAATTGTATCAAGTGTGATTTAAATGGAGTAGAGGAATGTGTTGATTTAAATTTCCATCATGTTTATTGCATGTTAATACCATGTGCTTATTCCTTCATGTCATGCTCCTATATGGTACTGTGTCACGTAGAGATAAAGTGCAAAGATATCATTGCACACTGTGTAGATGACCATAAAGTGATTCCCTATAGTAACTAGAGAAACCTGGTTGTGAATGTCATGCATAGAATATAATCCTTAATGTATTTTAGGAGGAAACAGAAAAGAAAGCGTGTTCGGAAGCAGAGAAGGAAGAGGGGGAAGGAATTGAAGATGACAATATGGCAGAACGAAAGTCGTCGTATAACGGTAAAACTAGACACTTTACCATTCTAGGTTTATGCTATATTTACAGTGATGCTGCAGGAACACATCTATAACATATACTGCTGTACAATACAAGTAGGTAACCCCTTGAGGACAAATGATGTGCCAGGCATATTACAGTTACAAAGTAGTTTAGGTTGAAAAAAGGACTCGTGTTCAACCCTTTTCCTATTCTTGTTTACTGCTGTTGATTAACTCTTTAAGGACCAGGGATTTTCCAAGGCCAAGGAACAGAGCGTTTTTCAATTTTTAATATGCGGTTTTTGAAACATAATTTTCCTCTCTCTCATTTAACGCACCCATACAAGTAATATGTTATTTTTAAAGGACAGTTAGAGCTTTCTTTTGATACCCTTTACATAAAAATTATTTACATTTTAGTATTAAAAAATACATATAAAAGAGGAAATTTTTGGTGAAAAAAAAGTTTTTCCCCATTATTTTCCCAATAATAAGCTACACAACTAGTGCAACACTAACCTACTTATTCCCCCTAATTCACTAACTAATAAAAAAGAAAAACATTGGTTCCCAAACATCCCTAAACAAAAAAGACATAAAAAAAACTCTGAAGAGTGCGATGTCAGATCCATAAAAATCAAGCAACAGGCATGCAGGGGTTACATTTTATAAAATAAATATATTCAAATTACCTTTATTTATTAAAAAAAACTTTATAAATTGCAAAAATAAAAAAATTTGTAAAAAAAAAACAACTAAATGAGGGCCATAAAGTGGAAGGAAACTGATCACAGTTACAAACTGTGATCAGCATTGAAAGTTTTTTTTTTCTCTCATACAAGTTCTTTATTTATTTTTACTTCTTTTCACATGAAAAAGCTAAAGGACTTCCCCTAACAACTTAAATTCATTATTTGCAGTGTTAACTCACTCATTGATGCTCTGTTTGCAATACTGAAATATACTTTTAGATTTTTTGTGATTGTTGCAGAACTTTTCAATTTAGAGCACACTGAAGCCATCAGCAGCTTTTGGTCAGTGACCAATATCTGAGTTCTTGCTGTATAAATAATACCTTTCCACAATGTGACAATTTAATGTATAATAGCTTTTATCTTAAGCATTTACTGTCTTTAGAAATTATCATCAGAATGTAAGTAAGGTCAGGTTATAGAGCATGATCATTTGACCTCAATCTGATATTCTTAATTCTGTTTTTCAGACTTTTGGATAATGGAGAAGACAACATGGAGAATAATATCTGAAACTGATTTAATTTAATAAAATATTTTTCATCTATTGACGTGATGAGATGTTATTGGGTTAAATAAAAGTGAGGTAAAAATAATAAGAGATTATGGCATTGAAGCTAGACATGTGCATTCGTTTTCAGACGAATGCATTTTCGTCCGAAAATAGCATTTTCGTCCATTCGTCCGAAAAACGAATAACGAAAATGCTAAACTAACGAAAGACTAACGAAAGACAAATGAACGAATGGTTAATAAACGAAAATCATTTGTCCATTCATGCTATTGGCATTCTATAAACCGAAATAGAGTCGGTTTATAGAATACAAATAGCATTACATATACATTCCATAAACCGACATAATGAACGACTTTCAGTTTATGGAATGCATGTAATACTATTGGCTTTCTTATGAATGGGGCTCTCGTTCGGTTTATAGAAAGACAATACTACTACAAGTTTTCTATAAACCGAAGGTCTATAAACCGAAGGTCGTTCGGTTTATAGACTTTCGGTTTATAGAATACATAGAAATACATGTAATTCTATGTATTCTATAAACCGAAAGTCTATAAACCGAACGTCTTTCGGCTTATAGAATCCTTATAGTACTATTGCCTTTCTATGAACTGAACGAGAGCCCCATTCATAAGAATTTGCTAATGCATACACTCCATGGTCCACTTCCCTAGACATGCTTATATATATTCAGAATGTGATCTGTCTGAGACATATAACCACTGCAGGTTAAAGGGAACAATCTTGGAGCTAATGTCACAATCTAATGCCATGTGTGCTTAGCATGCACTTTATTAGGCTCAAAGGGAGCATTAGTAGACATTAATGCCTTGAACACTATGAATATAACACTGTACTACAAACACTGAAGAAAATAAAGTGAAGGTAATTTACACTGACAGCTGGAGTGCCTATTAATCCTGGTGAGTGGGACTTTTATATTCTTTGTAGACAATAGCGTTGAGCGGACATCTGGACGTTCGAGTTTGGCGGGTTCGGCCGAACTTCGAAAAAATGTCCGGGTCCGTGCTCGAACTTGACCCCGAACTCCATTGAAGTCAATGGGGACATGAACTTTTGGCCACTAAAATGCCTCTAAAAAAGTCCTGGAAAGGGCTAGAGGGCTGCAAAATGAAGTAAAATGTGGGTAAGAGTAGGACAAGTGCCCTGCAAGCAAATGTGGATAGGGAAATAACTTAAAATAACCAAAAATACATACAAATTAAAAATACAGCTGAGCCATAAAATAGCACTAGATGGAATCTTTGATTTTAGCTGTGGAAGAACATAAATCTAAAGCTAAAGCATGGCTGCCAGGAGGATCAACAGAATTATCCATTTGAGAGAGGGTTGGAGTGCAGGCTATTCTCTTTCAGTTTATACTAAGTGACTTATAGGTTGAGGAGGCGGTGACCGTGGCGGTGTAGGTGGAAGCTGCGCTGGAGGAGGTAGCCAACACTGTTTTTTATTTGTTTTTGTTTTTTTAAATTGGGGTAGCCCCCAAAATATTGGGACATATAACAACAGAAAACAAAGAATAAGTGCACTTGAGTATAACAATGACTGGGTGAGTCCAAAGCTATACATTCCTTTTATATCAATAAACACGACTTATTTATTTACCATGCAGTGATCAAGTGATTGGGATCCATTCATCACTCTGGTGCTTTGCAGGGCTCATTAGACCTTGGGGACTTGTATCATCAAATTGTTTTTTACTTATTTATTTGAGGATATGCTTCCATCTATATAGTGAGTATACATGTGTGTGTGTGTGAGCATATATATGTGTGTGTGAGTATATATGTGTGTGTGTGAGTATATTTGCGTGTGTGTATGTGTTTGAGTGTGTGTGTGTGTAAGTGTGTACAGAGCCGGCTTTAAGTGTTCCGGCGCCCTGTGCGGGCTTCCCCCATGGCGCCCCCCCCCCCGTCTTTCACCCCACTATGTATGTGTCCCTTTCCTCTTCCTTGCCATGTCTGTCTCTCCCCCCCTCCACGTGTTCTGTCTCTCTCCCACCTCCTGTCTCTCTCTCTTCCCCCTCGCTTGTTCTGTTTCTCTATCCCCCCTCCACCTGTTCTGTCTCTCTCTCCCTCTGTTCTGTCTCTCTCTCTCCCCCCCTTCCCCCTGTTCTGTCTCTCTCTCTCTCCCCTCCCCCTGTTCTGTCTCTCTCTCTCCCCTCCCCCTGTTCTGTCTCTCTCACTCCCTTCCCCCTGTTCTGTCTCTCTCTCCCCTCCCCCTGTTCTGTCTCTCTCTCCCCCTGTTCTGTCCTTCTCTCACCCCCTGTTCTGCCTCTCTCTCTCCCCTCCCCCTGTTCTGTCTCTCTCTGCCCCTATTCTGTCCTTCTCTCACCCCCTGTTCTGCCTCTCTCTCCACCCTCCCCCTGTTCTGCCTCTCACCCCCTGTTCTGTCCTTCTCTCACCCCCTTTTCTGCCTCTCTCTCCCCCTCCCCCTGTTCTGTCTCTCTCTCCCCCTGTTCTGTCCTTCTCTCACCCCCTGTTCTGCCTCTCTCTCCCCCCTCCCCCTGTTCTGCCTCTCACACCCTGTTCTGTCCTTCTCTCACCCCCTGTTCTGCCTCTCTCCCCCCTACCCCTGTTCTGCCTCTCACCCCCTGTTCTGCCTCTCTCTCCCCCCTCCCCCTGTTCTGCCTCTCACCCCCTGTTCTGTCCTTCTCTCACCCCCTGTTCTGCCTCTCTCTCCCCCTCCCTCTGTTCTGTCTCTCTCTCCCCCTGTTCTGTCCTTCTCTCACCCCTCCCCCTGTTCTGCCTCTCACCCCCTGTTCTGTCGTTCTCTCACCCCCTGTTCTGCCTCTCTCTCCCCCTCCCCCTGTTCTGTCTCTCTCTCCCCCTGTTCTGTCCTTCTCTCACCCCCTGTTCTGCCTCTCTCTCCCCCTCCCCCTGTTCTGTCTCTCTCTCCCCCTGTTCTGTCCTTCTCTCACCCCCTGTTCTGCCTCTCTCTCCCCCCTCCCCCTGTTCTGCCTCTCACCCCCTGTTCTGTCCTTCTCTCACCCCGTTCTGCCTCTCTCCCCCCCTACCCCTGTTCTGCCTCTCACCCCGTTCTGCCTCTCTCCCCCCCTACCCCTGATCTGCCTCTCACCCCCTGTTCTGTCCTTCTCTCACCCCCTGTTGTCTCCCCCCCCCCCCTTGCCTGCAAATGTGGTTCAAGGGAGGGGGCGGAGCTAACTGGCTCAGCGGTGTAGCTCTGCCCCCACCCTGTGAAACAGAGCAGCGTCTGCTTCACAGGGAGCCACAGACAGCAATAGAAAGTGTTGCTCGGCTCTCCATGCCTGCATTAAGCCCCCTCCCAGACCCAGCACAGCATGCCGAGCAGAGGGCTGGTGAGGGGGGATCTTTTGATCACCCCCATCCAGTGCCACTACCGGCTTTTTTTTTTACTTTTTTTTTTTTCAATGGCTGGGCAGGCGCCCCCTGGAGTGTTGCGCCCTGTGCGATCGCACAGGTCGCACACCCCTAAGGCCGGCCCTGAGTGTGTATAAATGTGTGTATACAAGCTGGATATAAAGCTAAGATAAGTAATTACAAACTTCTATTTTATTTATTTGAGGTTTGTTCCTTCTATTAATATTAAGTTGTATGTCTGATACCATTCTAATAATTCTGATAAATTTTATATGTTAAACAATTTTATAAATGACACATTGACACAATGTAATATTTAGACGATAAGTTATAACCTAATATATCCAAATAAAGATATATAGTATACAAAAGTGTGTGTGAGTATAAATGTGTGTGTAAGTATATATGTGTGTGTGAGTGATATAGATATATATATATATATTTATATATGTGTGTGTAAGTATATATGTGTGTGTGAGTGATATATATATATATTTATATACGTGTGTGTAAGTATATATGTGTGTGTGAGTGATATAGATATATATATATATTTATATATGTGTGTGTAAGTATATATGTGTGTGTGAGTGATATATATATATATATATATTTATATATGTGTGTGTGTGAGCAGTGCTGTATTTACCGCGAGGCATCCTAGGCGGATGCCTAGGGCGGCAAATTTTTGGGGGCCCCCAGCACTGGAAAAATAAAAAAAAATAAAAAAAAGACCGCGCTTGCAGGCAGAGACGGAGGTGAGAGGGGATCGGAAAATCCCCCCTCACCATCGCTCTGCCTGCCAGGCTGCACGGGGAGCTGAACAGGCAGCACAGAGAAACCTCCGTGCTGCCTGTTCGGCTCCCCGTGCAGTGTGAGTCTGAATGTTATGTGTGATGTGGGGTCATGAAATGGAGGTGATGGGGCATGTCTTGTGTGTAACGTGGGTGTGCAGCTTGGGTAGGGGGGTGCCCGGATTTTGTCTGCCTAGGGCAGCACAAAATCAAGATACACCACTGTGTGTGAGTATATATATGCGTGTGTGTGTGCATGCAGTGTTGGCACTTTGAGCTCTGCTAACTGGTTTCATGGGCACTCTGGCCCAAAAATGTTCACCATCACTGGTATGGATTAAACACTAACTGATGCAAAAATTGAGTTCGATGCCCATTAAATGTAATTATGTCACATGAATGATGTTCACCTTTTCGGTAGAAGAACCCCTTTTTCATCTGGTGACAAACTATATAAGTATGTTTTTTGTTGCCATAATATTTATTACATGCCCTTAAAAGGCAGTTTTAGTAGGTCTGCTCAGGTGCATGATGTCATAAAGGGAATTAAGTGACATCACAATGCTTGTCATGTTTAAAGCAGGACTGCTGCTGCTTGAATAGTTATAGACCAATCGACAGCAGTCATGGTCAGAGCACAGAGTAATGAAATCACTATAAGTGTTTCATTTCAAAATGTTGAAACCGGGAGGAGAAAGAAGTGAGTGCATTTTATTAATTGTATCAAGTGTGATTTAAATGGAGTAGAGGAATGTGTTGATTTAAATTTCCATCATGTTTATTGCATGTTAATACCATGTGCTTATTCCTTCATGTCATGCTCCTATATGGTACTGTGTCATGTAGAGATAAAGTGCAAAGATATCATTGCACACTGTGTAGATGACCATAAAGTGATTCCCTATAGTAACTAGAGAAACCTGGTTGTGAATGTCATGCATAGAATATAATCCTTAATGTATTTTAGGAGGAAACAGAAAAGAAAGCGTGTTCGGAAGCAGAGAAGGAAGAGGGGGAAGGAATTGAAGATGACAATATGGCAGAACGAAAGTCGTCGTATAACGGTAAAACTAGACACTTTACCATTCTAGGTTTATGCTATATTTACAGTGATGCTGCAGGAACACATCTATAACATATACTGCTGTACAATACAAGTAGGTAACCCCTTGAGGACAAATGATGTGCCAGGCATATTACAGTTACAAAGTAGTTTAGGTTGAAAAAAGGACTCGTGTTCAACCCTTTTCCTATTCTTGTTTACTGCTGTTGATTAACTCTTTAAGGACCAGGGATTTTCCAAGGCCAAGGAACAGAGCGTTTTTCAATTTTTAATATGCGGTTTTTGAAACATAATTTTCCTCTCTCTCATTTAACGCACCCATACAAGTAATATGTTATTTTTAAAGGACAGTTAGAGCTTTCTTTTGATACCCTTTACATAAAAATTATTTACATTTTAGTATTAAAAAATACATATAAAAGAGGAAATTTTTGGTGAAAAAAAAGTTTTTCCCCATTATTTTCCCAATAATAAGCTACACAACTAGTGCAACACTAACCTACTTATTCCCCCTAATTCACTAACTAATAAAAAAGAAAAACATTGGTTCCCAAACATCCCTAAACAAAAAAGACATAAAAAAAACTCTGAAGAGTGCGATGTCAGATCCATAAAAATCAAGCAACAGGCATGCAGGGGTTACATTTTATAAAATAAATATATTCAAATTACCTTTATTTATTAAAAAAAACTTTATAAATTGCATAAATAAAAAAATTTGTAAAAAAAAACAACTAAATGAGGGCCATAAAGTGGAAGGAAACTGATCACAGTTACAAACTGGGATCAGCATTGAAAGTTTTTTTTTTCTCTCATACAAGTTCTTTATTTATTTTTACTTCTTTTCACATGAAAAAGCTAAAGGACTTCCCCTAACAACTTAAATTCATTATTTGCAGTGTTAACTCACTCATTGATGCTCTGTTTGCAATACTGAAATATACTTTTAGATTTTTTGTGATTGTTGCAGAACTTTTCAATTTAGAGCACACTGAAGCCATCAGCAGCTTTTGGTCAGTGACCAATATCTGAGTTCTTGCTGTATAAATAATACCTTTCCACAATGTGACAATTTAATGTATAATAGCTTTTATCTTAAGCATTTACTGTCTTTAGAAATTATCATCAGAATGTAAGTAAGGTCAGGTTATAGAGCATGATCATTTGACCTCAATCTGATATTCTTAATTCTGTTTTTCAGACTTTTGGATAATGGAGAAGACAACATGGAGAATAATATCCGAAACTGATTTAATTTAATAAAATATTTTTCATCTATTGACGTGATGAGATGTTATTGGGTTAAATAAAAGTGAGGTAAAAATAATAAGAGATTATGGCATTGAAGCTAGACATGTGCATTCGTTTTCAGACGAATGCATTTTCGTCCGAAAATAGCATTTTCGTCCATTCGTCCGAAAAACGAATAACGAAAATGCTAAACTAACGAAAGACTAACGAAAGACAAATGAACGAATGGTTAATAAACGAAAATCATTCGTCCATTCATGCTATTGGCATTCTATAAACCGAAATAGAGTCGGTTTATAGAATACAAATAGCATTACATATACATTCCATAAACCGACATAATGAACGACTTTCAGTTTATGGAATGCATGTAATACTATTGGCTTTCTTATGAATGGGGCTCTCGTTCGGTTTATAGAAAGACAATACTACTACAAGTTTTCTATAAACCGAAGGTCTATAAACCGAAGGTCGTTCGGTTTATAGACTTTGGGTTTATAGAATACATAGAAATACATGTAATTCTATGTATTCTATAAACCGAAAGTCTATAAACCGAACGTCTTTCGGCTTATAGAATCCTTATAGCCTTTCTATGAACTGAACGAGAGCCCCATTCATAAGAATTTGCTAATGCATACACTCCATGGTCCACTTCCCTAGACATGCTTATATATATTCAGAATGTGATCTGTCTGAGACATATAACCACTGCAGGTTAAAGGGAACAATCTTGGAGCTAATGTCACAATCTAATGCCATGTGTGCTTAGCATGCACTTTATTAGGCTCAAAGGGAGCATTAGTAGACATTAATGCCTTGAACACTATGAATATAACACTGTACTACAAACACTGAAGAAAATAAAGTGAAGGTAATTTACACTGACAGCTGGAGTGCCTATTAATCCTGGTGAGTGGGACTTTTATATTCTTTGTAGACAATAGCGTTGAGCGGACATCTGGACGTTCGAGTTTGGCGGGTTCGGCCGAACTTCGAAAAAATGTCCGGGTCCGTGCTCGAACTTGACCCCGAACTTGACCCCGAACTCCATTGAAGTCAATGGGGACATGAACTTTTGGCCACTAAAATGCCTCTAAAAAAGTCCTGGAAAGGGCTAGAGGGCTGCAAAATGAAGTAAAATGTGGGTAAGAGTAGGACAAGTGCCCTGCAAGCAAATGTGGATAGGGAAATAACTTAAAATAACCAAAAATACATACAAATTAAAAATACAGCTGAGCCATAAAATAGCACTAGATGGAATCTTTGATTTTAGCTGTGGAAGAACATAAATCTAAAGCTAAAGCATGGCTGCCAGGAGGATCAACAGAATTATCCATTTGAGAGAGGGTTGGAGTGCAGGCTATTCTCTTTCAGTTTATACTAAGTGACTTATAGGTTGAGGAGGCGGTGACCGTGGCGGTGTAGGTGGAAGCTGCGCTGGAGGAGGTAGCCAACACTGTTTTTTATTTGTTTTTGTTTTTTTAAATTGGGGTAGCCCCCAAAATATTGGACATATAACAACAGAAAACAAAGAATAAGTGCACTTGAGTATAACAATGACTGGGTGAGTCCAAAGCTATACATTCCTTTTATATCAATAAACACGACTTATTTATTTACCATGCAGTGATCAAGTGATTGGGATCCATTCATCACTCTGGTGCTTTTCAGGGCTCATTAGACCTTGGGGACTTGTATCATCAAATTGTTTTTTACTTATTTATTTGAGGATATGCTTCCATCTATATAGTGAGTATACATGTGTGTGTGTGTGAGCATATATATGTGTGTGTGAGTATATATGTGTGTGTGTGAGTATATTTGCGTGTGTGTATGTGTTTGAGTGTGTGTGTGTGTGTAAGTGTGTACAGAGCCGGCTTTAAGTGTTCCGGCGCCCTGTGCGGGCTTCCCCCATGGCGCCCCCCCCCCCGTCTTTCACCCCACTATGTATGTGTCCCTTTCCTCTTCCTTGCCATGTCTGTCTCTCCCCCCCCCTCCACGTGTTCTGTCTCTCTCCCACCTCCTGTCTCTCTCACTTCCCACTCGCTTGTTCTGTTTCTCTATCCCCCCTCCACCTGTTCTGTCTCTCTCTCTCTCCCTCTGTTCTGTCTCTCTCTCTCCCCCCCCTTCCCCCTGATCTGTCTCTCTTTCTCTCCCCTCCCCCTGTTCTGTCTCTCTCTCTCCCCTCCCCCTGTTCTGTCTCTCTCACTCCCTTTCCCCTGTTCTGTCTCTCTCTCCCCCTGTTCTGTCCTTCTCTCACCCCCTGTTCTGCCTCTCTCTCCACCCTCCCCCTGTTCTGCCTCTCACCCCCTGTTCTGTCCTTCTCTCACCCCCTGTTCTGTCTCTCTCTCCCCCTGTTCTGTCCTTCTCTCACCCCCTGTTCTGCCTCTCTCTCCCCCCTCCCCCTGTTCTGCCTCTCACACCCTGTTCTGTCCTTCTCTCACCCCCTGTTCTGCCTCTCTCCCCCCTACCCCTGTTCTGCCTCTCACCCCCTGTTCTGCCTCTCTCTCCCCCCTCCCCCTGTTCTGCCTCTCACCCCCTGTTCTGTCCTTCTCTCACCCCCTGTTCTGCCTCTCTCTCCCCCTCCCTCTGTTCTGTCTCTCTCTCCCCCTGTTCTGTCCTTCTCTCACCCCTCCCCCTGTTCTGCCTCTCACCCCCTGTTCTGTCGTTCTCTCACCCCCTGTTCTGCCTCTCTCTCCCCCTCCCCCTGTTCTGTCTCTCTCTCCCCCTGTTCTGTCCTTCTCTCACCCCCTGTTCTGCCTCTCTCTCCCCCTCCCCCTGTTCTGTCTCTCTCTCCCCCTGTTCTGTCCTTCTCTCACCCCCTGTTCTGCCTCTCTCTCCCCCCTCCCCCTGTTCTGCCTCTCACCCCCTGTTCTGTCCTTCTCTCACCCCGTTCTGCCTCTCTCCCCCCCTACCCCTGTTCTGCCTCTCACCCCGTTCTGCCTCTCTCCCCCCCTACCCCTGATCTGCCTCTCACCCCCTGTTCTGTCCTTCTCTCACCCCCTGTTGTCTCCCCCCCCCCCTTGCCTGCAAATGTGGTTCAAGGGAGGGGGCGGAGCTAACTGGCTCAGCGGAGTAGCTCTGCCCCCACCCTGTGAAACAGAGCAGCGTCTGCTTCACAGGGAGCCACAGACAGCAATAGAAAGTGTTGCTCGGCTCTCCATGCCTGCATTAAGCCCCCTCCCAGACCCAGCACAGCATGCCGAGCAGAGGGCTGGTGAGGGGGGATCTTTTGATCAATGGCTGGGCAGGCGCCCCCTGGAGTGTTGCGCCCTGTGCGATCGCACAGGTCGCACACCCCTAAGGCCGGCCCTGAGTGTGTATAAATGTGTGTATACAAGCTGGATATAAAGCTAAGATAAGTAATTACAAACTTCTATTTTATTTATTTGAGGTTTGTTCCTTCTATTAATATTAAGTTGTATGTCTGATACCATTCTAATAATTCTGATAAATTTTATATGTTAAACAATTTTATAAATGACACATTGACACAATGTAATATTTAGACGATAAGTTATAACCTAATATATCCAAATAAAGATATATAGTATAAAAAAGTGTGTGTGAGTATAAATGTGTGTGTAAGTATATATGTGTGTGTGAGTGATATAGATATATATATATATATATTTATATATGTGTGTGTAAGTATATATGTGTGTGTGAGTGATATATATATATATATATTTATATATGTGTGTGTGAGCAGTGCTGTATTTACCGCGAGGCATCCTAGGCGGATGCCTAGGGCGGCAAATTTTTGGGGGCCCCCAGCACTGGAAAAATAAAAAAAAATAAAAAAAAGACCGCGCTTGCAGGCAGAGACGGAGGTGAGAGGGGATCGGAAGATCCCCCCTCACCATCGCTCTGCCTGCCAGGCTGCACGGGGAGCTGAACAGGCAGCACAGAGAAACCTCCGTGCTGCCTGTTCGGCTCCCCGTGCAGTGTGAGTCTGAATGTTATGTGTGATGTGGGGTCATGAAATGGAGGTGATGGGGCATGTCTTGTGTGTAACGTGGGTGTGCAGCTTGGGTAGGGGGGTGCCCGGATTTTGTCTGCCTAGGGCAGCACAAAATCAAGATACACCACTGTGTGTGAGTATATATATGCGTGTGTGTGTGCATGCAGTGTTGGCACTTTGAGCTCTGCTAACTGGTTTCATGGGCACTCTGGCCCAAAAATGTTCACCATCACTGGTATGGATTAAACACTAACTGATGCAAAAATTGAGTTCGATGCCCATTAAATGTAATTATGTCACATGAATGATGTTCACCTTTTCGGTAGAAGAACCCCTTTTTCATCTGGTGACAAACTATATAAGTATGTTTTTTGTTGCCATAATATTTATTACATGCCCTTAAAAGGCAGTTTTAGTAGGTCTGCTCAGGTGCATGATGTCATAAAGGGAATTAAGTGACATCACAATGCTTGTCATGTTTAAAGCAGGACTGCTGCTGCTTGAATAGTTATAGACCAATCGACAGCAGTCATGGTCAGAGCACAGAGTAATGAAATCACTATAAGTGTTTCATTTCAAAATGTTGAAACCGGGAGGAGAAAGAAGTGAGTGCATTTTATTAATTGTATCAAGTGTGATTTAAATGGAGTAGAGGAATGTGTTGATTTAAATTTCCATCATGTTTATTGCATGTTAATACCATGTGCTTATTCCTTCATGTCATGCTCCTATATGGTACTGTGTCACGTAGAGATAAAGTGCAAAGATATCATTGCACACTGTGTAGATGACCATAAAGTGATTCCCTATAGTAACTAGAGAAACCTGGTTGTGAATGTCATGCATAGAATATAATCCTTAATGTATTTTAGGAGGAAACAGAAAAGAAAGCGTGTTCGGAAGCAGAGAAGGAAGAGGGGGAAGGAATTGAAGATGACAATATGGCAGAACGAAAGTCGTCGTATAACGGTAAAACTAGACACTTTACCATTCTAGGTTTATGCTATATTTACAGTGATGCTGCAGGAACACATCTATAACATATACTGCTGTACAATACAAGTAGGTAACCCCTTGAGGACAAATGATGTGCCAGGCATATTACAGTTACAAAGTAGTTTAGGTTGAAAAAAGGACTCGTGTTCAACCCTTTTCCTATTCTTGTTTACTGCTGTTGATTAACTCTTTAAGGACCAGGGATTTTCCAAGGCCAAGGAACAGAGCGTTTTTCAATTTTTAATATGAGGTTTTTGAAACATAATTTTCCTCTCTCTCATTTAACGCACCCATACAAGTAATATGTTATTTTTAAAGGACAGTTAGAGCTTTCTTTTGATACCCTTTACATAAAAATTATTTACATTTTAGTATTAAAAAATACATATAAAAGAGGAAATTTTTGGTGAAAAAAAAGTTTTTCCCCATTATTTTCCCAATAATAAGCTACACAACTAGTGCAACACTAACCTACTTATTCCCCCTAATTCACTAACTAATAAAAAAGAAAAACATTGGTTCCCAAACATCCCTAAACAAAAAAGACATAAAAAAAACTCTGAAGAGTGCGATGTCAGATCCATAAAAATCAAGCAACAGGCATGCAGGGGTTACATTTTATAAAATAAATATATTCAAATTACCTTTATTTATTAAAAAAAACTTTATAAATTGCAAAAATAAAAAAATTTGTAAAAAAAAACAACTAAATGAGGGCCATAAAGTGGAAGGAAACTGATCACAGTTACAAACTGGGATCAGCATTGAAAGTTTTTTTTTTCTCTCATACAAGTTCTTTATTTATTTTTACTTCTTTTCACATGAAAAAGCTAAAGGACTTCCCCTAACAACTTAAATTCATTATTTGCAGTGTTAACTCACTCATTGATGCTCTGTTTGCAATACTGAAATATACTTTTAGATTTTTTGTGATTGTTGCAGAACTTTTCAATTTAGAGCACACTGAAGCCATCAGCAGCTTTTGGTCAGTGACCAATATCTGAGTTCTTGCTGTATAAATAATACCTTTCCACAATGTGACAATTTAATGTATAATAGCTTTTATCTTAAGCATTTACTGTCTTTAGAAATTATCATCAGAATGTAAGTAAGGTCAGGTTATAGAGCATGATCATTTGACCTCAATCTGATATTCTTAATTCTGTTTTTCAGACTTTTGGATAATGGAGAAGACAACATGGAGAATAATATCCGAAACTGATTTAATTTAATAAAATATTTTTCATCTATTGACGTGATGAGATGTTATTGGGTTAAATAAAAGTGAGGTAAAAATAATAAGAGATTATGGCATTGAAGCTAGACATGTGCATTCGTTTTCAGACGAATGCATTTTCGTCCGAAAATAGCATTTTCGTCCATTCGTCCGAAAAACGAATAACGAAAATGCTAAACTAACGAAAGACTAACGAAAGACAAATGAACGAATGGTTAATAAACGAAAATCATTCGTCCATTCATGCTATTGGCATTCTATAAACCGAAATAGAGTCGGTTTATAGAATACAAATAGCATTACATATACATTCCATAAACCGACATAATGAACGACTTTCAGTTTATGGAATGCATGTAATACTATTGGCTTTCTTATGAATGGGGCTCTCGTTCGGTTTAGAGAAAGACAATACTACTACAAGTTTTCTATAAACCGAAGGTCTATAAACCGAAGGTCGTTCGGTTTATAGACTTTCGGTTTATAGAATACATAGAAATACATGTAATTCTATGTATTCTATAAACCGAAAGTCTATAAACCGAACGTCTTTCGGCTTATAGAATCCTTATAGTACTATTGCTTTTCTATGAACTGAACGAGAGCCCCATTCATAAGAATTTGCTAATGCATACACTCCATGGTCCACTTCCCTAGACATGCTTATATATATTCAGAATGTGATCTGTCTGAGACATATAACCACTGCAGGTTAAAGGGAACAATCTTGGAGCTAATGTCACAATCTAATGCCATGTGTGCTTAGCATGCACTTTATTAGGCTCAAAGGGAGCATTAGTAGACATTAATGCCTTGAACACTATGAATATAACACTGTACTACAAACACTGAAGAAAATAAAGTGAAGGTAATTTACACTGACAGCTGGAGTGCCTATTAATCCTGGTGAGTGGGACTTTTATATTCTTTGTAGACAATAGCGTTGAGCGGACATCTGGACGTTCGAGTTTGGCGGGTTCGGCCGAACTTCGAAAAAATGTCCGGGTCCGTGCTCGAACTTGACCCCGAACTTGACCCCGAACTCCATTGAAGTCAATGGGGACATGAACTTTTGGCCACTAAAATGCCTCTAAAAAAGTCCTGGAAAGGGCTAGAGGGCTGCAAAATGAAGTAAAATGTGGGTAAGAGTAGGACAAGTGCCCTGCAAGCAAATGTGGATAGGGAAATAACTTAAAATAACCAAAAATACATACAAATTAAAAATACAGCTGAGCCATAAAATAGCACTAGATGGAATCTTTGATTTTAGCTGTGGAAGAACATAAATCTAAAGCTAAAGCATGGCTGCCAGGAGGATCAACAGAATTATCCATTTGAGAGAGGGTTGGAGTGCAGGCTATTCTCTTTCAGTTTATACTAAGTGACTTATAGGTTGAGGAGGCGGTGACCGTGGCGGTGTAGGTGGAAGCTGCGCTGGAGGAGGTAGCCAACACTGTTTTTTATTTGTTTTTGTTTTTTTAAATTGGGGTAGCCCCCAAAATATTGGGACATATAACAACAGAAAACAAAGAATAAGTGCACTTGAGTATAACAATGACTGGGTGAGTCCAAAGCTATACATTCCTTTTATATCAATAAACACGACTTATTTATTTACCATGCAGTGATCAAGTGATTGGGATCCATTCATCACTCTGGTGCTTTGCAGGGCTCATTAGACCTTGGGGACTTGTATCATCAAATTGTTTTTTACTTATTTATTTGAGGATATGCTTCCATCTATATAGTGAGTATACATGTGTGTGTGTGTGTGAGCATATATATGTGTGTGTGAGTATATATGTGTGTGTGTGAGTATATTTGCGTGTGTGTATGTGTTTGAGTGTGTGTGTGTGTAAGTGTGTACAGAGCCGGCTTTAAGTGTTCCGGCGCCCTGTGCAGGCTTCCCCCATGGCGCCCCCCCCCCCGTCTTTCACCCCACTATGTATGTGTCCCTTTCCTCTTCCTTGCCATGTCTGTCTCTCCCCCCCCCCTCCACGTGTTCTGTCTCTCTCCCACCTCCTGTCTCTCTCTCTTCCCCCTCGCTTGTTCTGTTTCTCTATCCCCCCTCCACCTGTTCTGTCTCTCTCTCTCTCCCTCTGTTCTGTCTCTCTCTCTCCCCCCCCTTCCCCCTGTTCTGTCTCTCTCTCTCTCTCTCCCCTCCCCCTGTTCTGTCTCTCTCTCTCCCCTCCCCCTGTTCTGTCTCTCTCACTCCCTTCCCCCTGTTCTGTCTCTCTCTCCCCTCCCCCTGTTCTGTCTCTCTCTCCCCCTGTTCTGTCCTTCTCTCACCCCCTGTTCTGCCTCTCTCTCTCCCCTCCCCCTGTTCTGTCTCTCTCTGCCCCTGTTCTGTCCTTCTCTCACCCCCTGTTCTGCCTCTCTCTCCACCCTCCCCCTGTTCTGCCTCTCACCCCCTGTTCTGTCCTTCTCTCACCACCTGTTCTGCCTCTCTCTCCCCCTCCCCCTGTTCTGTCTCTCTCTCTCCCTGTTCTGTCCTTCTCTCACCCCCTGTTCTGCCTCTCTCTCCCCCCTCCCCCTGTTCTGCCTCTCACACCCTGTTCTGTCCTTCTCTCACCCCCTGTTCTGCCTCTCTCCCCCCTACCCCTGTTCTGCCTCTCACCCCCTGTTCTGCCTCTCTCTCCCCCCTCCCCCTGTTCTGCCTCTCACCCCCTGTTCTGTCCTTCTCTCACCCCCTGTTCTGCCTCTCTCTCCCCCTCCCTCTGTTCTGTCTCTCTCTCCCCCTGTTCTGTCCTTCTCTCACCCCTCCCCCTGTTCTGCCTCTCACCCCCTGTTCTGTCGTTCTCTCACCCCCTGTTCTGCCTCTCTCTCCCCCTCCCCCTGTTCTGTCTCTCTCTCCCCCTGTTCTGTCCTTCTCTCACCCCCTGTTCTGCCTCTCTCTCCCCCTCCCCCTGTTCTGTCTCTCTCTCCCCCTGTTCTGTCCTTCTCTCACCCCCTGTTCTGCCTCTCTCTCACCCCTCCCCCTGTTCTGCCTCTCACCCCCTGTTCTGTCGTTCTCTCACCCCCTGTTCTGCCTCTCTCTCCCCCTCCCCCTGTTCTGTCTCTCTCTCCCCCTGTTCTGTCCTTCTCTCACCCCCTGTTCTGCCTCTCTCTCCCCCTCCCCCTGTTCTGTCTCTCTCTCCCCCTGTTCTGTCCTTCTCTCACCCCTCCCCCTGTTCTGCCTCTCACCCCCTGTTCTGTCGTTCTCTCACCCCCTGTTCTGCCTCTCTCTCCCCCTCCCCCTGTTCTGTCTCTCTCTCCCCCTGTTCTGTCCTTCTCTCACCCCCTGTTCTGCCTCTCTCTCCCCCTCCCCCTGTTCTGTCTCTCTCTCCCCCTGTTCTGTCCTTCTCTCACCCCCTGTTCTGCCTCTCTCTCCCCCCTCCCCCTGTTCTGCCTCTCACCCACTGTTCTGTCCTTCTCTCACCCCGTTCTGCCTCTCTCCCCCCCTACCCCTGTTGTGCCTCTCACCCCGTTCTGCCTCTCTCCCCCCCTACCCCTGATCTGCCTCTCACCCCCTGTTCTGTCCTTCTCTCACCCCCTGTTGTCTCCCCCCCCCCCCTTGCCTGCAAATGTGGTTCAAGGGAGGGGGCGGAGCTAACTGGCTCAGCGGTGTAGCTCTGCCCCCACCCTGTGAAACAGAGCAGCGTCTGCTTCACAGGGAGCCACAGACAGCAATAGAAAGTGTTGCTCGGCTCTCCATGCCTGCATTAAGCCCCCTCCCAGACCCAGCACAGCATGCCGAGCAGAGGGCTGGTGAGGGGGGATCTTTTGATCACCCCCATCCAGTGCCACTACCGGCTTTTTTTTTTACTTTTTTTTTTTTCAATGGCTGGGCAGGCGCCCCTGGAGTGTTGCGCCCTGTGCGATCGCACAGGTCGCACACCCCTAAGGCCGGCCCTGAGTGTGTATAAATGTGTGTATACAAGCTGGATATAAAGCTAAGATAAGTAATTACAAACTTCTATTTTATTTATTTGAGGTTTGTTCCTTCTATTAATATTAAGTTGTATGTCTGATACCATTCTAATAATTCTGATAAATTTTATATGTTAAACAATTTTATAAATGACACATTGACACAATGTAATATTTAGACGATAAGTTATAACCTAATATATCCAAATAAAGATATATAGTATAAAAAAGTGTGTGTGAGTATAAATGTGTGTGTAAGTATATATGTGTGTGTGAGTGATATAGATATATATATATATATATATTTATATATGTGTGTGTAAGTATATATGTGTGTGTGAGTGATATATATATATATATATATTTATATATGTGTGTGTGTGAGCAGTGCTGTATTTACCGCGAGGCATCCTAGGCGGATGCCTAGGGCGGCAAATTTTTGGGGGCCCCCAGCACTGGAAAAATAAAAAAAAATAAAAAAAAGACCGCGCTTGCAGGCAGAGACGGAGGTGAGAGGGGATCGGAAGATCCCCCCTCACCATCGCTCTACCTGCCAGGCTGCACGGGGAGCTGAACAGGCAGCACAGAGAAACCTCCGTGCTGCCTGTTCGGCTCCCCGTGCAGTGTGAGTCTGAATGTTATGTGTGATGTGGGGTCATGAAATGGAGGTGATGGGGCATGTCTTGTGTGTAACGTGGGTGTGCAGCTTGGGTAGGGGGGTGCCCGGATTTTGTCTGCCTAGGGCAGCACAAAATCAAGATACACCACTGTGTGTGAGTATATATATGCGTGTGTGTGTGCATGCAGTGTTGGCACTTTGAGCTCTGCTAACTGGTTTCATGGGCACTCTGGCCCAAAAATGTTCACCATCACTGGTATGGATTAAACACTAACTGATGCAAAAATTGAGTTCGATGCCCATTAAATGTAATTATGTCACATGAATGATGTTCACCTTTTCGGTAGAAGAACCCCTTTTTCATCTGGTGACAAACTATATAAGTATGTTTTTTGTTGCCATAATATTTATTACATGCCCTTAAAAGGCAGTTTTAGTAGGTCTGCTCAGGTGCATGATGTCATAAAGGGAATTAAGTGACATCACAATGCTTGTCATGTTTAAAGCAGGACTGCTGCTGCTTGAATAGTTATAGACCAATCGACAGCAGTCATGGTCAGAGCACAGAGTAATGAAATCACTATAAGTGTTTCATTTCAAAATGTTGAAACCGGGAGGAGAAAGAAGTGAGTGCATTTTATTAATTGTATCAAGTGTGATTTAAATGGAGTAGAGGAATGTGTTGATTTAAATTTCCATCATGTTTATTGCATGTTAATACCATGTGCTTATTCCTTCATGTCATGCTCCTATATGGTACTGTGTCACGTAGAGATAAAGTGCAAAGATATCATTGCACACTGTGTAGATGACCATAAAGTGATTCCCTATAGTAACTAGAGAAACCTGGTTGTGAATGTCATGCATAGAATATAATCCTTAATGTATTTTAGGAGGAAACAGAAAAGAAAGCGTGTTCGGAAGCAGAGAAGGAAGAGGGGGAAGGAATTGAAGATGACAATATGGCAGAACGAAAGTCGTCGTATAACGGTAAAACTAGACACTTTACCATTCTAGGTTTATGCTATATTTACAGTGATGCTGCAGGAACACATCTATAACATATACTGCTGTACAATACAAGTAGGTAACCCCTTGAGGACAAATGATGTGCCAGGCATATTACAGTTACAAAGTAGTTTAGGTTGAAAAAAGGACTCGTGTTCAACCCTTTTCCTATTCTTGTTTACTGCTGTTGATTAACTCTTTAAGGACCAGGGATTTTCCAAGGCCAAGGAACAGAGCGTTTTTCAATTTTTAATATGCGGTTTTTGAAACATAATTTTCCTCTCTCTCATTTAACGCACCCATACAAGTAATATGTTATTTTTAAAGGACAGTTAGAGCTTTCTTTTGATACCCTTTACATAAAAATTATTTACATTTTAGTATTAAAAAATACATATAAAAGAGGAAATTTTTGGTGAAAAAAAAGTTTTTCCCCATTATTTTCCCAATAATAAGCTACACAACTAGTGCAACACTAACCTACTTATTCCCCCTAATTCACTAACTAATAAAAAAGAAAAACATTGGTTCCCAAACATCCCTAAACAAAAAAGACATAAAAAAAACTCTGAAGAGTGCGATGTCAGATCCATAAAAATCAAGCAACAGGCATGCAGGGGTTACATTTTATAAAATAAATATATTCAAATTACCTTTATTTATTAAAAAAAACTTTATAAATTGCAAAAATAAAAAAATTTGTAAAAAAAAACAACTAAATGAGGGCCATAAAGTGGAAGGAAACTGATCACAGTTACAAACTGTGATCAGCATTGAAAGTTTTTTTTTTCTCTCATACAAGTTCTTTATTTATTTTTACTTCTTTTCACATGAAAAAGCTAAAGGACTTCCCCTAACAACTTAAATTCATTATTTGCAGTGTTAACTCACTCATTGATGCTCTGTTTGCAATACTGAAATATACTTTTAGATTTTTTGTGATTGTTGCAGAACTTTTCAATTTAGAGCACACTGAAGCCATCAGCAGCTTTTGGTCAGTGACCAATATCTGAGTTCTTGCTGTATAAATAATACCTTTCCACAATGTGACAATTTAATGTATAATAGCTTTTATCTTAAGCATTTACTGTCTTTAGAAATTATCATCAGAATGTAAGTAAGGTCAGGTTATAGAGCATGATCATTTGACCTCAATCTGATATTCTTAATTCTGTTTTTCAGACTTTTGGATAATGGAGAAGACAACATGGAGAATAATATCCGAAACTGATTTAAATTAATAAAATATTTTTCATCTATTGACGTGATGAGATGTTATTGGGTTAAATAAAAGTGAGGTAAAAATAATAAGAGATTATGGCATTGAAGCTAGACATGTGCATTCGTTTTCAGACGAATGCATTTTCGTCCGAAAATAGCATTTTCGTCCATTCGTCCAAAAAACGAATAACGAAAATGCTAAACTAACGAAAGACTAACGAAAGACAAATGAACGAATGGTTAATAAACGAAAATCATTCGTCCATTCATGCTATTGGCATTCTATAAACCGAAATAGAGTCGGTTTATAGAATACAAATAGCATTACATATACATTCCATAAACCGACATAATGAACGACTTTCAGTTTATGGAATGCATGTAATACTATTGGCTTTCTTATGAATGGGGCTCTCGTTCGGTTTATAGAAAGACAATACTACTACAAGTTTTCTATAAACCGAAGGTCTATAAACCGAAGGTCGTTCGGTTTATAGACTTTGGGTTTATAGAATACATAGAAATACATGTAATTCTATGTATTCTATAAACCGAAAGTCTATAAACCGAACGTCTTTCGGCTTATAGAATCCTTATAGTACTATTGCCTTTCTATGAACTGAACGAGAGCCTCATTCATAAGAATTTGCTAATGCATACACTCCATGGTCCACTTCCCTAGACATGCTTATATATATTCAGAATGTGATCTGTCTGAGACATATAACCACTGCAGGTTAAAGGGAACAATCTTGGAGCTAATGTCACAATCTAATGCCATGTGTGCTTAGCATGCACTTTATTAGGCTCAAAGGGAGCATTAGTAGACATTAATGCCTTGAACACTATGAATATAACACTGTACTACAAACACTGAAGAAAATAAAGTGAAGGTAATTTACACTGACAGCTGGAGTGCCTATTAATCCTGGTGAGTGGGACTTTTATATTCTTTGTAGACAATAGCGTTGAGCGGACATCTGGACGTTCGAGTTTGGCGGGTTCGGCCGAACTTCGAAAAAATGTCCGGGTCCGTGCTCGAACTTGACCCCGAACTTGACCCCGAACTCCATTGAAGTCAATGGGGACATGAACTTTTGGCCACTAAAATGCCTCTAAAAAAGTCCTGGAAAGGGCTAGAGGGCTGCAAAATGAAGTAAAATGTGGGTAAGAGTAGGACAAGTGCCCTGCAAGCAAATGTGGATAGGGAAATAACTTAAAATAACCAAAAATACATACAAATTAAAAATACAGCTGAGCCATAAAATAGCACTAGATGGAATCTTTGATTTTAGCTGTGGAAGAACATAAATCTAAAGCTAAAGCATGGCTGCCAGGAGGATCAACAGAATTATCCATTTGAGAGAGGGTTGGAGTGCAGGCTATTCTCTTTCAGTTTATACTAAGTGACTTATAGGTTGAGGAGGCGGTGACCGTGGCGGTGTAGGTGGAAGCTGCGCTGGAGGAGGTAGCCAACACTGTTTTTTATTTGTTTTTGTTTTTTTAAATTGGGGTAGCCCCCAAAATATTGGGACATATAACAACAGAAAACAAAGAATAAGTGCACTTGAGTATAACAATGACTGGGTGAGTCCAAAGCTATACATTCCTTTTATATCAATAAACACGACTTATTTATTTACCATGCAGTGATCAAGTGATTGGGATCCATTCATCACTCTGGTGCTTTGCAGGGCTCATTAGACCTTGGGGACTTGTATCATCAAATTGTTTTTTACTTATTTATTTGAGGATATGCTTCCATCTATATAGTGAGTATACATGTGTGTGTGTGTGTGAGCATATATATGTGTGTGTGAGTATATATGTGTGTGTGTGAGTATATTTGCGTGTGTGTATGTGTTTGAGTGTGTGTGTGTGTAAGTGTGTACAGAGCCGGCTTTAAGTGTTCCGGCGCCCTGTGCGGGCTTCCCCCATGGCGCCCCCCCCCCCCGTCTTTCACCCCACTATGTATGTGTCCCTTTCCTCTTCCTTGCCATGTCTGTCTCTCCCCCCCCCTCCACGTGTTCTGTCTCTCTCCCACCTCCTGTCTCTCTCTCTTCCCCCTCGCTTGTTCTGTTTCTCTATCCCCCCTCCACCTGTTCTGTCTCTCTCTCTCTCCCTCTGTTCTGTCTCTCTCTCTCCCCCCCCCTTCCCCCTGTTCTGTCTCTCTCTCTCTCCCCTCCCCCTGTTCTGTCTCTCTCTCTCCCCTCCCCCTGTTCTGTCTCTCTCACTCCCTTTCCCCTGTTCTGTCTCTCTCTCCCCCTGTTCTGTCCTTCTCTCACCCCCTGTTCTGCCTCTCTCTCTCCCCTCCCCCTGTTCTGTCTCTCTCTGCCCCTGTTCTGTCCTTCTCTCACCCCCTGTTCTGCCTCTCTCTCCACCCTCCCCCTGTTCTGCCTCTCACCCCCTGTTCTGTCCTTCTCTCACCCCCTGTTCTGCCTCTCTCTCCCCCTCCCCCTGTTCTGTCTCTCTCTCCCCCTGTTCTGTCCTTCTCTCACCCCCTGTTCTGCCTCTCTCTCCCCCCTCCCCCTGTTCTGCCTCTCACACCCTGTTCTGTCCTTCTCTCACCCCCTGTTCTGCCTCTCTCCCCCCTACCCCTGTTCTGCCTCTCACCCCCTGTTCTGCCTCTCTCTCCCCCCTCCCCCTGTTCTGCCTCTCACCCCCTGTTCTGTCCTTCTCTCACCCCCTGTTCTGCCTCTCTCTCCCCCTCCCTCTGTTCTGTCTCTCTCTCCCCCTGTTCTGTCCTTCTCTCACCCCTCCCCCTGTTCTGCCTCTCACCCCCTGTTCTGTCGTTCTCTCACCCCCTGTTCTGCCTCTCTCTCCCCCTCCCCCTGTTCTGTCTCTCTCTCCCCCTGTTCTGTCCTTCTCTCACCCCCTGTTCTGCCTCTCTCTCCCCCTCCCCCTGTTCTGTCTCTCTCTCCCCCTGTTCTGTCCTTCTCTCACCCCCTGTTCTGCCTCTCTCTCCCCCCTCCCCCTGTTCTGCCTCTCACCCCCTGTTCTGTCCTTCTCTCACCCCGTTCTGCCTCTCTCCCCCCCTACCCCTGTTCTGCCTCTCACCCCGTTCTGCCTCTCTCCCCCCCTACCCCTGATCTGCCTCTCACCCCCTGTTCTGTCCTTCTCTCACCCCCTGTTGTCTCCCCCCCCCCCCCTTGCCTGCAAATGTGGTTCAAGGGAGGGGGCGGAGCTAACTGGCTCAGCGGTGTAGCTCTGCCCCCACCCTGTGAAACAGAGCAGCGTCTGCTTCACAGGGAGCCACAGACAGCAATAGAAAGTGTTGCTCGGCTCTCCATGCCTGCATTAAGCCCCCTCCCAGACCCAGCACAGCATGCCGAGCAGAGGGCTGGTGAGGGGGGATCTTTTGATCACCCCCATCCAGTGCCACTACCGGCTTTTTTTTTTACTTTTTTTTTTTTCAATGGCTGGGCAGGCGCCCCCTGGAGTGTTGCGCCCTGTGCGATCGCACAGGTCGCACACCCCTAAGGCCGTCCCTGAGTGTGTATAAATGTGTGTATACAAGCTGGATATAAAGCTAAGATAAGTAATTACAAACTTCTATTTTATTTATTTGAGGTTTGTTCCTTCTATTAATATTAAGTTGTATGTCTGATACCATTCTAATCATTCTGATAAATTTTATATGTTAAACAATTTTATAAATGACACATTGACACAATGTAATATTTAGACGATAAGTTATAACCTAATATATCCAAATAAAGATATATAGTATAAAAAAGTGTGTGTGAGTATAAATGTGTGTGTAAGTATATATGTGTGTGTGAGTGATATAGATATATATATATATATATTTATATATGTGTGTGTAAGTATATATGTGTGTGTGAGTGATATATATATATATATATATTTATATATGTGTGTGTGTGAGCAGTGCTGTATTTACCGCGAGGCATCCTAGGCGGATGCCTAGGGCGGCAAATTTTTGGGGGCCCCCAGCACTGGAAAAATAAAAAAAAATAAAAAAAAGACCGCGCTTGCAGGCAGAGACGGAGGTGAGAGGGGATCGGAAGATCCCCCCTCACCATCGCTCTGCCTGCCAGGCTGCACGGGGAGCTGAACAGGCAGCACAGAGAAACCTCCGTGCTGCCTGTTCGGCTCCCCGTGCAGTGTGAGTCTGAATGTTATGTGTGATGTGGGGTCATGAAATGGAGGTGATGGGGCATGTCTTGTGTGTAACGTGGGTGTGCAGCTTGGGTAGGGGGGTGCCCGGATTTTGTCTGCCTAGGGCAGCACAAAATCAAGATACACCACTGTGTGTGAGTATATATATGCGTGTGTGTGTGCATGCAGTGTTGGCACTTTGAGCTCTGCTAACTGGTTTCATGGGCACTCTGGCCCAAAAATGTTCACCATCACTGGTATGGATTAAACACTAACTGATGCAAAAATTGAGTTCGATGCCCATTAAATGTAATTATGTCACATGAATGATGTTCACCTTTTCGGTAGAAGAACCCCTTTTTCATCTGGTGACAAACTATATAAGTATGTTTTTTGTTGCCATAATATTTATTACATGCCCTTAAAAGGCAGTTTTAGTAGGTCTGCTCAGGTGCATGATGTCATAAAGGGAATTAAGTGACATCACAATGCTTGTCATGTTTAAAGCAGGACTGCTGCTGCTTGAATAGTTATAGACCAATCGACAGCAGTCATGGTCAGAGCACAGAGTAATGAAATCACTATAAGTGTTTCATTTCAAAATGTTGAAACCGGGAGGAGAAAGAAGTGAGTGCATTTTATTAATTGTATCAAGTGTGATTTAAATGGAGTAGAGGAATGTGTTGATTTAAATTTCCATCATGTTTATTGCATGTTAATACCATGTGCTTATTCCTTCATGTCATGCTCCTATATGGTACTGTGTCACGTAGAGATAAAGTGCAAAGATATCATTGCACACTGTGTAGATGACCATAAAGTGATTCCCTATAGTAACTAGAGAAACCTGGTTGTGAATGTCATGCATAGAATATAATCCTTAATGTATTTTAGGAGGAAACAGAAAAGAAAGCGTGTTCGGAAGCAGAGAAGGAAGAGGGGGAAGGAATTGAAGATGACAATATGGCAGAACGAAAGTCGTCGTATAACGGTAAAACTAGACACTTTACCATTCTAGGTTTATGCTATATTTACAGTGATGCTGCAGGAACACATCTATAACATATACTGCTGTACAATACAAGTAGGTAACCCCTTGAGGACAAATGATGTGCCAGGCATATTACAGTTACAAAGTAGTTTAGGTTGAAAAAAGGACTCGTGTTCAACCCTTTTCCTATTCTTGTTTACTGATGTTGATTAACTCTTTAAGGACCAGGGATTTTCCAAGGCCAAGGAAACAGAGCGTTTTTCAATTTTTAATATGCGGTTTTTGAAACATAATTTTCCTCTCTCTCATTTAACGCACCCATACAAGTAATATGTTATTTTTAAAGGACAGTTAGAGCTTTCTTTTGATACCCTTTACATAAAAATTATTTACATTTTAGTATTAAAAAATACATATAAAAGAGGAAATTTTTGGTGAAAAAAAAGTTTTTCCCCATTATTTTCCCAATAATAAGCTACACAACTAGTGCAACACTAACCTACTTATTCCCCCTAATTCACTAACTAATAAAAAAGAAAAACATTGGTTCCCAAACATCCCTAAACAAAAAAGACATAAAAAAAACTCTGAAGAGTGCGATGTCAGATCCATAAAAATCAAGCAACAGGCATGCAGGGGTTACATTTTATAAAATAAATATATTCAAATTACCTTTATTTATTAAAAAAAACTTTATAAATTTCAAAAATAAAAAAATTTGTAAAAAAAAACAACTAAATGAGGGCCATAAAGTGGAAGGAAACTGATCACAGTTACAAACTGGGATCAGCATTGAAAGTTTTTTTTTTTCTCTCATACAAGTTCTTTATTTATTTTTACTTCTTTTCACATGAAAAAGCTAAAGGACTTCCCCTAACAACTTAAATTCATTATTTGCAGTGTTAACTCACTCATTGATGCTCTGTTTGCAATACTGAAATATACTTTTAGATTTTTTGTGATTGTTGCAGAACTTTTCAATTTAGAGCACACTGAAGCCATCAGCAGCTTTTGGTCAGTGACCAATATCTGAGTTCTTGCTGTATAAATAATACCTTTCCACAATGTGACAATTTAATGTATAATAGCTTTTATCTTAAGCATTTACTGTCTTTAGAAATTATCATCAGAATGTAAGTAAGGTCAGGTTATAGAGCATGATCATTTGACCTCAATCTGATATTCTTAATTCTGTTTTTCAGACTTTTGGATAATGGAGAAGACAACATGGAGAATAATATCCGAAACTGATTTAATTTAATAAAATATTTTTCATCTATTGACGTGATGAGATGTTATTGGGTTAAATAAAAGTGAGGTAAAAATAATAAGAGATTATGGCATTGAAGCTAGACATGTGCATTCGTTTTCAGACGAATGCATTTTCGTCCGAAAATAGCATTTTCGTCCATTCGTCCGAAAAACGAATAACGAAAATGCTAAACTAACGAAAGACTAACGAAAGACAAATGAACGAATGGTTAATAAACGAAAATCATTCGTCCATTCATGCTATTGGCATTCTATAAACCGAAATAGAGTCGGTTTATAGAATACAAATAGCATTACATATACATTCCATAAACCGACATAATGAACGACTTTCAGTTTATGGAATGCATGTAATACTATTGGCTTTCTTATGAATGGGGCTCTCGTTCGGTTTATAGAAAGACAATACTACTACAAGTTTTCTATAAACCGAAGGTCTATAAACCGAAGGTCGTTCGGTTTATAGACTTTCGGTTTATAGAATACATAGAAATACATGTAATTCTATGTATTCTATAAACCGAAAGTCTATAAACCGAACGTCTTTCGGCTTATAGAATCCTTATAGTACTATTGCCTTTCTATGAACTGAACGAGAGCCCCATTCATAAGAATTTGCTAATGCATACACTCCATGGTCCACTTCCCTAGACATGCTTATATATATTCAGAATGTGATCTGTCTGAGACATATAACCACTGCAGGTTAAAGGGAACAATCTTGGAGCTAATGTCACAATCTAATGCCATGTGTGCTTAGCATGCACTTTATTAGGCTCAAAGGGAGCATTAGTAGACATTAATGCCTTGAACACTATGAATATAACACTGTACTACAAACACTGAAGAAAATAAAGTGAAGGTAATTTACACTGACAGCTGGAGTGCCTATTAATCCTGGTGAGTGGGACTTTTATATTCTTTGTAGACAATAGCGTTGAGCGGACATCTGGACGTTCGAGTTTGGCGGGTTCGGCCGAACTTCGAAAAAATGTCCGGGTCCGTGCTCGAACTTGACCCCGAACTTGACCCCGAACTCCATTGAAGTCAATGGGGACATGAACTTTTGGCCACTAAAATGCCTCTAAAAAAGTCCTGGAAAGGGCTAGAGGGCTGCAAAATGAAGTAAAATGTGGGTAAGAGTAGGACAAGTGCCCTGCAAGCAAATGTGGATAGGGAAATAACTTAAAATAACCAAAAATACATACAAATTAAAAATACAGCTGAGCCATAAAATAGCACTAGATGGAATCTTTGATTTTAGCTGTGGAAGAACATAAATCTAAAGCTAAAGCATGGCTGCCAGGAGGATCAACAGAATTATCCATTTGAGAGAGGGTTGGAGTGCAGGCTATTCTCTTTCAGTTTATACTAAGTGACTTATAGGTTGAGGAGGCGGTGACCGTGGCGGTGTAGGTGGAAGCTGCGCTGGAGGAGGTAGCCAACACTGTTTTTTATTTGTTTTTGTTTTTTTAAATTGGGGTAGCCCCCAAAATATTGGGACATATAACAACAGAAAACAAAGAATAAGTGCACTTGAGTATAACAATGACTGGGTGAGTCCAAAGCTATACATTCCTTTTATATCAATAAACACGACTTATTTATTTACCATGCAGTGATCAAGTGATTGGGATCCATTCATCACTCTGGTGCTTTGCAGGGCTCATTAGACCTTGGGGACTTGTATCATCAAATTGTTTTTTACTTATTTATTTGAGGATATGCTTCCATCTATATAGTGAGTATACATGTGTGTGTGTGTGTGAGCATATATATGTGTGTGTGAGTATATATGTGTGTGTGTGAGTATATTTGCGTGTGTGTATGTGTTTGAGTGTGTGTGTGTGTAAGTGTGTACAGAGCCGGCTTTAAGTGTTCCGGCGCCCTGTGCGGGCTTCCCCCATGGCGCCCCCCCCCCCGTCTTTCACCCCACTATGTATGTGACCCTTTCCTCTTCCTTGCCATGTCTGTCTCTCCCCCCCCCTCCACGTGTTCTGTCTCTCTCCCACCTCCTGTCTCTCTCACTTCCCACTCGCTTGTTCTGTTTCTCTATCCCCCCTCCACCTGTTCTGTCTCTCTCTCTCTCCCTCTGTTCTGTCTCTCTCTCTCCCCCCCCTTCCCCCTGTTCTGTCTCTCTCTCTCTCTCTCCCCTCCCCCTGTTCTGTCTCTCTCTCTCCCCTCCCCCTGTTCTGTCTCTCTCACTCCCTTCCCCCTGTTCTGTCTCTCTCTCCCCTCCCCCTGTTCTGTCTCTCTCTCCCCCTGTTCTGTCCTTCTCTCACCCCCTGTTCTGCCTCTCTCTCTCCCCTCCCCCTGTTCTGTCTCTCTCTGCCCCTGTTCTGTCCTTCTCTCACCCCCTGTTCTGCCTCTCTCTCCACCCTCCCCCTGTTCTGCCTCTCACCCCCTGTTCTGTCCTTCTCTCACCCCCTGTTCTGCCTCTCTCTCCCCCTCCCCCTGTTCTGTCTCTCTCTCCCCCTGTTCTGTCCTTCTCTCACCCCCTGTTCTGCCTCTCTCTCCCCCCTCCCCCTGTTCTGCCTCTCACACCCTGTTCTGTCCTTCTCTCACCCCCTGTTCTGCCTCTCTCCCCCCTACCCCTGTTCTGCCTCTCACCCCCTGTTCTGCCTCTCTCTCCCCCCTCCCCCTGTTCTGCCTCTCACCCCCTGTTCTGTCCTTCTCTCACCCCCTGTTCTGCCTCTCTCTCCCCCTCCCTCTGTTCTGTCTCTCTCTCCCCCTGTTCTGTCCTTCTCTCACCCCTCCCCCTGTTCTGCCTCTCACCCCCTGTTCTGTCGTTCTCTCACCCCCTGTTCTGCCTCTCTCTCCCCCTCCCCCTGTTCTGTCTCTCTCTCCCCCTGTTCTGTCCTTCTCTCACCCCCTGTTCTGCCTCTCTCTCCCCCTCCCCCTTTTCTGTCTCTCTCTCCCCCTGTTCTGTCCTTCTCTCACCCCCTGTTCTGCCTCTCTCTCCCCCCTCCCCCTGTTCTGCCTCTCACCCCCTGTTCTGTCCTTCTCTCACCCCGTTCTGCCTCTCTCCCCCCCTACCCCTGTTCTGCCTCTCACCCCGTTCTGCCTCTCTCCCCCCCTACCCCTGATCTGCCTCTCACCCCCTGTTCTGTCCTTCTCTTACCCCCTGTTGTCTCCCCCCCCCCCCTTGCCTGCAAATGTGGTTCAAGGGAGGGGGCGGAGCTAACTGGCTCAGCGGTGTAGCTCTGCCCCCACCCTGTGAAACAGAGCAGCGTCTGCTTCACAGGGAGCCACAGACAGCAATAGAAAGTGTTGCTCGGCTCTCCATGCCTGCATTAAGCCCCCTCCCAGACCCAGCACAGCATGCCGAGCAGAGGGCTGGTGAGGGGGGATCTTTTGATCACCCCCATCCAGTGCCACTACCGGCTTTTTTTTTTACTTTTTTTTTTTTCAATGGCTGGGCAGGCGCCCCCTGGAGTGTTGCGCCCTGTGCGATCGCACAGGTCGCACACCCCTAAGGCCGGCCCTGAGTGTGTATAAATGTGTGTATACAAGCTGGATATAAAGCTAAGATAAGTAATTACAAACTTCTATTTTATTTATTTGAGGTTTGTTCCTTCTATTAATATTAAGTTGTATGTCTGATACCATTCTAATAATTCTGATAAATTTTATATGTTAAACAATTTTATAAATGACACATTGACACAATGTAATATTTAGACGATAAGTTATAACCTAATATATCCAAATAAAGATATATAGTATAAAAAAGTGTGTGTGAGTATAAATGTGTGTGTAAGTATATATGTGTGTGTGAGTGATATAGATATATATATATATATATTTATATATGTGTGTGTAAGTATATATGTGTGTGTGAGTGATATATATATATATATATATTTATATATATGTGTGTGTGTGAGCAGTGCTGTATTTACCGCGAGGCATCCTAGGCGGATGCCTAGGGCGGCAAATTTTTGGGGGCCCCCAGCACTGGAAAAATAAAAAAAAATAAAAAAAAGACCGCGCTTGCAGGCAGAGACGGCCCTCACCATCGCTCTGCCTGCCAGGCTGCACGGGGAGCTGAACAGGCAGCACAGAGAAACCTCCGTGCTGCCTGTTCGGCTCCCCGTGCAGTGTGAGTCTGAATGTTATGTGTGATGTGGGGTCATGAAATGGAGGTGATGGGGCATGTCTTGTGTGTAACGTGGGTGTGCAGCTTGGGTAGGGGGGTGCCCGGATTTTGTCTGCCTAGGGCAGCACAAAATCAAGATACACCACTGTGTGTGAGTATATATATGCGTGTGTGTGTGCATGCAGTGTTGGCACTTTGAGCTCTGCTAACTGGTTTCATGGGCACTCTGGCCCAAAAATGTTCACCATCACTGGTATGGATTAAACACTAACTGATGCAAAAATTGAGTTCGATGCCCATTAAATGTAATTATGTCACATGAATGATGTTCACCTTTTCGGTAGAAGAACCCCTTTTTCATCTGGTGACAAACTATATAAGTATGTTTTTTGTTGCCATAATATTTATTACATGCCCTTAAAAGGCAGTTTTAGTAGGTCTGCTCAGGTGCATGATGTCATAAAGGGAATTAAGTGACATCACAATGCTTGTCATGTTTAAAGCAGGACTGCTGCTGCTTGAATAGTTATAGACCAATCGACAGCAGTCATGGTCAGAGCACAGAGTAATGAAATCACTATAAGTGTTTCATTTCAAAATGTTGAAACCGGGAGGAGAAAGAAGTGAGTGCATTTTATTAATTGTATCAAGTGTGATTTAAATGGAGTAGAGGAATGTGTTGATTTAAATTTCCATCATGTTTATTGCATGTTAATACCATGTGCTTATTCCTTCATGTCATGCTCCTATATGGTACTGTGTCATGTAGAGATAAAGTGCAAAGATATCATTGCACACTGTGTAGATGACCATAAAGTGATTCCCTATAGTAACTAGAGAAACCTGGTTGTGAATGTCATGCATAGAATATAATCCTTAATGTATTTTAGGAGGAAACAGAAAAGAAAGCGTGTTCGGAAGCAGAGAAGGAAGAGGGGGAAGGAATTGAAGATGACAATATGGCAGAACGAAAGTCGTCGTATAACGGTAAAACTAGACACTTTACCATTCTAGGTTTATGCTATATTTACAGTGATGCTGCAGGAACACATCTATAACATATACTGCTGTACAATACAAGTAGGTAACCCCTTGAGGACAAATGATGTGCCAGGCATATTACAGTTACAAAGTAGTTTAGGTTGAAAAAAGGACTCGTGTTCAACCCTTTTCCTATTCTTGTTTACTGCTGTTGATTAACTCTTTAAGGACCAGGGATTTTCCAAGGCCAAGGAACAGAGCGTTTTTCAATTTTTAATATGCGGTTTTTGAAACATAATTTTCCTCTCTCTCATTTAACGCACCCATACAAGTAATATGTTATTTTTAAAGGACAGTTAGAGCTTTCTTTTGATACCCTTTACATAAAAATTATTTACATTTTAGTATTAAAAAATACATATAAAAGAGGAAATTTTTGGTGAAAAAAAAGTTTTTCCCCATTATTTTCCCAATAATAAGCTACACAACTAGTGCAACACTAACCTACTTATTCCCCCTAATTCACTAACTAATAAAAAAGAAAAACATTGGTTCCCAAACATCCCTAAACAAAAAAGACATAAAAAAAACTCTGAAGAGTGCGATGTCAGATCCATAAAAATCAAGCAACAGGCATGCAGGGGTTACATTTTATAAAATAAATATATTCAAATTACCTTTATTTATTAAAAAAAACTTTATAAATTGCAAAAATAAAAAAATTTGTAAAAAAAAACAACTAAATGAGGGCCATAAAGTGGAAGGAAACTGATCACAGTTACAAACTGTGATCAGCATTGAAAGTTTTTTTTTTCTCTCATACAAGTTCTTTATTTATTTTTACTTCTTTTCACATGAAAAAGCTAAAGGACTTCCCCTAACAACTTAAATTCATTATTTGCAGTGTTAACTCACTCATTGATGCTCTGTTTGCAATACTGAAATATACTTTTAGATTTTTTGTGATTGTTGCAGAACTTTTCAATTTAGAGCACACTGAAGCCATCAGCAGCTTTTGGTCAGTGACCAATATCTGAGTTCTTGCTGTATAAATAATACCTTTCCACAATGTGACAATTTAATGTATAATAGCTTTTATCTTAAGCATTTACTGTCTTTAGAAATTATCATCAGAATGTAAGTAAGGTCAGGTTATAGAGCATGATCATTTGACCTCAATCTGATATTCTTAATTCTGTTTTTCAGACTTTTGGATAATGGAGAAGACAACATGGAGAATAATATCCGAAACTGATTTAATTTAATAAAATATTTTTCATCTATTGACGTGATGAGATGTTATTGGGTTAAATAAAAGTGAGGTAAAAATAATAAGAGATTATGGCATTGAAGCTAGACATGTGCATTCGTTTTCAGACGAATGCATTTTCGTCCGAAAATAGCATTTTCGTCCATTCGTCCGAAAAACGAATAACGAAAATGCTAAACTAACGAAAGACTAACGAAAGACAAATGAACGAATGGTTAATAAACGAAAATCATTCGTCCATTCATGCTATTGGCATTCTATAAACCGAAATAGAGTCGGTTTATAGAATACAAATAGCATTACATATACATTCCATAAACCGACATAATGAACGACTTTCAGTTTATGGAATGCATGTAATACTATTGGCTTTCTTATGAATGGGGCTCTCGTTCGGTTTATAGAAAGACAATACTACTACAAGTTTTCTATAAACCGAAGGTCTATAAACCGAAGGTCGTTCGGTTTATAGACTTTCGGTTTATAGAATACATAGAAATACATGTAATTCTATGTATTCTATAAACCGAAAGTCTATAAACCGAACGTCTTTCGGCTTATAGAATCCTTATAGTACTATTGCCTTTCTATGAACTGAACGAGAGCCCCATTCATAAGAATTTGCTAATGCATACACTCCATGGTCCACTTCCCTAGACATGCTTATATATATTCAGAATGTGATCTGTCTGAGACATATAACCACTGCAGGTTAAAGGGAACAATCTTGGAGCTAATGTCACAATCTAATGCCATGTGTGCTTAGCATGCACTTTATTAGGCTCAAAGGGAGCATTAGTAGACAATAATGCCTTGAACACTATGAATATAACACTGTACTACAAACACTGAAGAAAATAAAGTGAAGGTAATTTACACTGACAGCTGGAGTGCCTATTAATCCTGGTGAGTGGGACTTTTATATTCTTTGTAGACAATAGCGTTGAGCGGACATCTGGACGTTCGAGTTTGGCGGGTTCGGCCGAACTTCGAAAAAATGTCCGGGTCCGTGCTCGAACTTGACCCCGAACTTGACCCCGAACTCCATTGAAGTCAATGGGGACATGAACTTTTGGCCACTAAAATGCCTCTAAAAAAGTCCTGGAAAGGGCTAGAGGGCTGCAAAATGAAGTAAAATGTGGGTAAGAGTAGGACAAGTGCCCTGCAAGCAAATGTGGATAGGGAAATAACTTAAAATAACCAAAAATACATACAAATTAAAAATACAGCTGAGCCATAAAATAGCACTAGATGGAATCTTTGATTTTAGCTGTGGAAGAACATAAATCTAAAGCTAAAGCATGGCTGCCAGGAGGATCAACAGAATTATCCATTTGAGAGAGGGTTGGAGTGCAGGCTATTCTCTTTCAGTTTATACTAAGTGACTTATAGGTTGAGGAGGCGGTGACCGTGGCGGTGTAGGTGGAAGCTGCGCTGGAGGAGGTAGCCAACACTGTTTTTTATTTGTTTTTGTTTTTTTAAATTGGGGTAGCCCCCAAAATATTGGGATATATAACAACAGAAAACAAAGAATAAGTGCACTTGAGTATAACAATGACTTGGTGAGTCCAAAGCTATACATTCCTTTTATATCAATAAACACGACTTATTTATTTACCATGCAGTGATCAAGTGATTGGGATCCATTCATCACTCTGGTGCTTTGCAGGGCTCATTAGACCTTGGGGACTTGTATCATCAAATTGTTTTTTACTTATTTATTTGAGGATATGCTTCCATCTATATAGTGAGTATACATGTGTGTGTGTGTGTGTGTGAGCATATATATGTGTGTGTGTGAGTATATTTGCGTGTGTGTATGTGTTTGAGTGTGTGTGTGTGTAAGTGTGTACAGAGCCGGCTTTAAGTGTTCCGGCGCCCTGTGCGGGCTTCCCCCATGGCGCCCCCCCCCCCCCCGTCTTTCACCCCACTATGTATGTGTCCCTTTCCTCTTCCTTGCCATGTCTGTCTCTCCCCCCCCCCTCCACGTGTTCTGTCTCTCTCCCACCTCCTGTCTCTATCTCTTCCCCCTCGCTTGTTCTGTTTCTCTATCCCCCCTCCACCTGTTCTGTCTCTCTCTCTCTCCCTCTGTTCTGTCTCTCTCTCTCCCCCCCCTTCCCCCTGTTCTGTCTCTCTCTCTCTCTCTCCCCTCCCCCTGTTCTGTCTCTCTCTCTCCCTTCCCCCTGTTCTGTCTCTCTCACTCCCTTCCCCCTGTTCTGTCTCTCTCTCCCCTCCCCCTGTTCTCTCTCTCTCTCCCCCTGTTCTGTCCTTCTCTCACCCCCTGTTCTGCCTCTCTCTCTCCCCTCCCCCTGTTCTGTCTCTCTCTGCCCCTGTTCTGTCCTTCTCTCACCCCCTGTTCTGCCTCTCTCTCCACCCTCCCCCTGTTCTGCCTCTCACCCCCTGTTCTGTCCTTCTCTCACCCCCTGTTCTGCCTCTCTCTCCCCCTCCCCCTGTTCTGTCTCTCTCTCCCCCTGTTCTGTCCTTCTCTCACCCCCTGTTCTGCCTCTCTCTCCCCCCTCCCCCTGTTCTGCCTCTCACACCCTGTTCTGTCCTTCTCTCACCCCCTGTTCTGCCTCTCTCCCCCCTACCCCTGTTCTGCCTCTCACCCCCTTTTCTGCCTCTCTCTCCCCCCTCCCCCTGTTCTGCCTCTCACCCCCTGTTCTGTCCTTCTCTCACCCCCTGTTCTGCCTCTCTCTCCCCCTCCCTCTGTTCTGTCTCTCTCTCCCCCTGTTCTGTCCTTCTCTCACCCCTCCCCCTGTTCTGCCTCTCACCCCCTGTTCTGTCGTTCTCTCACCCCCTGTTCTGCCTCTCTCTCCCCCTCCCCCTGTTCTGTCTCTCTCTCCCCCTGTTCTGTCCTTCTCTCACCCCCTGTTCTGCCTCTCTCTCCCCCTCCACCTGTTCTGTCTCTCTCTCCCCCTGTTCTGTCCTTCTCTCACCCCCTGTTCTGCCTCTCTCTCCCCCCTCCCCCTGTTCTGCCTCTCACCCCCTGTTCTGTCCTTCTCTCACCCCGTTCTGCCTCTCTCCCCCCCTACCCCTGTTCTGCCTCTCACCCCGTTCTGCCTCTCTCCCCCCCTACCCCTGATCTGCCTCTCACCCCCTGTTCTGTCCTTCTCTCACCCCCTGTTGTCTCCCCCCCCCCCTTGCCTACAAATGTGGTTCAAGGGAGGGGGCGGAGCTAACTGGCTCAGCGGTGTAGCTCTGCCCCCACCCTGTGAAACAGAGCAGCGTCTGCTTCACAGGGAGCCACAGACAGCAATAGAAAGTGTTGCTCGGCTCTCCATGCCTGCATTAAGCCCCCTCCCAGACCCAGCACAGCATGCCGAGCAGAGGGCTGGTGAGGGGGGATCTTTTGATCACCCCCATCCAGTGCCACTACCGGCTTTTTTTTTTACTTTTTTTTTTTTCAATGGCTGGGCAGGCGCCCCCTGGAGTGTTGCGCCCTGTGCGATCGCATAGGTCGCACACCCCTAAGGCCGGCCCTGAGTGTGTATAAATGTGTGTATACAAGCTGGATATAAAGCTAAGATAAGTAATTACAAACTTCTATTTTATTTATTTGAGGTTTGTTCCTTCTATTAATATTAAGTTGTATGTCTGATACCATTCTAATAATTCTGATAAATTTTATATGTTAAACAATTTTATAAATGACACATTGACACAATGTAATATTTAGACGATAAGTTATAACCTAATATATCCAAATAAAGATATATAGTATAAAAAAGTGTGTGTGAGTATAAATGTGTGTGTAAGTATATATGTGTGTGTGAGTGATATAGATATATATATATATATATTTATATATGTGTGTGTAAGTATATATGTGTGTGTGAGTGATATATATATATATATATATTTATATATGTGTGTGTGTGAGCAGTGCTGTATTTACCGCGAGGCATCCTAGGCGGATGCCTAGGGCGGCAAATTTTTGGGGGCCCCCAGCACTGGAAAAATAAAAAAAAATAAAAAAAAGACCGCGCTTGCAGGCAGAGACGGAGGTGAGAGGGGATCGGAAGATCCCCCCTCACCATCGCTCTGCCTGCCAGGCTGCACGGGGAGCTGAACAGGCAGCACAGAGAAACCTCCGTGCTGCCTGTTCGGCTCCCCGTGCAGTGTGAGTCTGAATGTTATGTGTGATGTGGGGTCATGAAATGGAGGTGATGGGGCATGTCTTGTGTGTAACGTGGGTGTGCAGCTTGGGTAGGGGGGTGCCCGGATTTTGTCTGCCTAGGGCAGCACAAAATCAAGATACACCACTGTGTGTGAGTATATATATGCGTGTGTGTGTGCATGCAGTGTTGGCACTTTGAGCTCTGCTAACTGGTTTCATGGGCACTCTGGCCCAAAAATGTTCACCATCACTGGTATGGATTAAACACTAACTGATGCAAAAATTGAGTTCGATGCCCATTAAATGTAATTATGTCACATGAATGATGTTCACCTTTTCGGTAGAAGAACCCCTTTTTCATCTGGTGACAAACTATATAAGTATGTTTTTTGTTGCCATAATATTTATTACATGCCCTTAAAAGGCAGTTTTAGTAGGTCTGCTCAGGTGCATGATGTCATAAAGGGAATTAAGTGACATCACAATGCTTGTCATGTTTAAAGCAGGACTGCTGCTGCTTGAATAGTTATAAACCAATCGACAGCAGTCATGGTCAGAGCACAGAGTAATGAAATCACTATAAGTGTTTCATTTCAAAATGTTGAAACCGGGAGGAGAAAGAAGTGAGTGCATTTTATTAATTGTATCAAGTGTGATTTAAATGGAGTAGAGGAATGTGTTGATTTAAATTTCCATCATGTTTATTGCATGTTAATACCATGTTCTTATTCCTTCATGTCATGCTCCTATATGGTACTGTGTCACGTAGAGATAAAGTGCAAAGATATCATTGCACACTGTGTAGATGACCATAAAGTGATTCCCTATAGTAACTAGAGAAACCTGGTTGTGAATGTCATGCATAGAATATAATCCTTAATGTATTTTAGGAGGAAACAGAAAAGAAAGCGTGTTCGGAAGCAGAGAAGGAAGAGGGGGAAGGAATTGAAGATGACAATATGGCAGAACGAAAGTCGTCGTATAACGGTAAAACTAGACACTTTACCATTCTAGGTTTATGCTATATTTACAGTGATGCTGCAGGAACACATCTATAACATATACTGCTGTACAATACAAGTAGGTAACCCCTTGAGGACAAATGATGTGCCAGGCATATTACAGTTACAAAGTAGTTTAGGTTGAAAAAAGGACTCGTGTTCAACCCTTTTCCTATTCTTGTTTACTGCTGTTGATTAACTCTTTAAGGACCAGGGATTTTCCAAGGCCAAGGAACAGAGCGTTTTTCAATTTTTAATATGCGGTTTTTGAAACATAATTTTCCTCTCTCTCATTTAACGCACCCATACAAGTAATATGTTATTTTTAAAGGACAGTTAGAGCTTTCTTTTGATACCCTTTACATAAAAATTATTTACATTTTAGTATTAAAAAATACATATAAAAGAGGAAATTTTTGGTGAAAAAAAAGTTTTTCCCCATTATTTTCCCAATAATAAGCTACACAACTAGTGCAACACTAACCTACTTATTCCCCCTAATTCACTAACTAATAAAAAAGAAAAACATTGGTTCCCAAACATCCCTAAACAAAAAAGACATAAAAAAAACTCTGAAGAGTGCGATGTCAGATCCATAAAAATCAAGCAACAGGCATGCAGGGGTTACATTTTATAAAATAAATATATTCAAATTACCTTTATTTATTAAAAAAAACTTTATAAATTGCAAAAAGAAAAAAATTTGTAAAAAAAAACAACTAAATGAGGGCCATAAAGTGGAAGGAAACTGATCACAGTTACAAACTGTGATCAGCATTGAAAGTTTTTTTTTTCTCTCATACAAGTTCTTTATTTATTTTTACTTCTTTTCACATGAAAAAGCTAAAGGACTTCCCCTAACAACTTACATTCATTATTTGCAGTGTTAACTCACTCATTGATGCTCTGTTTGCAATACTGAAATATACTTTTAGATTTTTTGTGATTGTTGCAGAACTTTTCAATTTAGAGCACACTGAAGCCATCAGCAGCTTTTGGTCAGTGACCAATATCTGAGTTCTTGCTGTATAAATAATACCTTTCCACAATGTGACAATTTAATGTATAATAGCTTTTATCTTAAGCATTTACTGTCTTTAGAAATTATCATCAGAATGTAAGTAAGGTCAGGTTATAGAGCATGATCATTTGACCTCAATCTGATATTCTTAATTCTGTTTTTCAGACTTTTGGATAATGGAGAAGACAACATGGAGAATAATATCCGAAACTGATTTAATTTAATAAAATATTTTTCATCTATTGACGTGATGAGATGTTATTGGGTTAAATAAAAGTGAGGTAAAAATAATAAGAGATTATGGCATTGAAGCTAGACATGTGCATTCGTTTTCAGACGAATGCATTTTCGTCCGAAAATAGCATTTTCGTCCATTCGTCCGAAAAACGAATAACGAAAATGCTAAACTAACGAAAGACTAACGAAAGACAAATGAACGAATGGTTAATAAACGAAAATCATTCGTCCATTCATGCTATTGGCATTCTATAAACCGAAATAGAGTCGGTTTATAGAATACAAATAGCATTACATATACATTCCATAAACCGACATAATGAACGACTTTCAGTTTATGAAATGCATGTAATACTATTGGCTTTCTTATGAATGGGGCTCTCGTTCGGTTTATAGAAAGACAATACTACTACAAGTTTTCTATAAACCGAAGGTCTATAAACCGAAGGTCGTTCGGTTTATAGACTTTCGGTTTATAGAATACATAGAAATACATGTAATTCTATGTATTCTATAAACCGAAAGTCTATAAACCGAACGTCTTTCGGCTTATAGAATCCTTATAGTACTATTGCCTTTCTATGAACTGAACGAGAGCCCCATTCATAAGAATTTGCTAATGCATACACTCCATGGTCCACTTCCCTAGACATGCTTATATATATTCAGAATGTGATCTGTCTGAGACATATAACCACTGCAGGTTAAAGGGAACAATCTTGGAGCTAATGTCACAATCTAATGCCATGTGTGCTTAGCATGCACTTTATTAGGCTCAAAGGGAGCATTAGTAGACATTAATGCCTTGAACACTATGAATATAACACTGTACTACAAACACTGAAGAAAATAAAGTGAAGGTAATTTACACTGACAGCTGGAGTGCCTATTAATCCTGGTGAGTGGGACTTTTATATTCTTTGTAGACAATAGCGTTGAGCGGACATCTGGACGTTCGAGTTTGGCGGGTTCGGCCGAACTTCGAAAAAATGTCCGGGTCCGTGCTCGAACTTGACCCCGAACTTGACCCCGAACTCCATTGAAGTCAATGGGGACATGAACTTTTGGCCACTAAAATGCCTCTAAAAAAGTCCTGGAAAGGGCTAGAGGGCTGCAAAATGAAGTAAAATGTGGGTAAGAGTAGGACAAGTGCCCTGCAAGCAAATGTGGATAGGGAAATAACTTAAAATAACCAAAAATACATACAAATTAAAAATACAGCTGAGCCATAAAATAGCACTAGATGGAATCTTTGATTTTAGCTGTGGAAGAACATAAATCTAAAGCTAAAGCATGGCTGCCAGGAGGATCAACAGAATTATCCATTTGAGAGAGGGTTGGAGTGCAGGCTATTCTCTTTCAGTTTATACTAAGTGACTTATAGGTTGAGGAGGCGGTGACCGTGGCGGTGTAGGTGGAAGCTGCGCTGGAGGAGGTAGCCAACACTGTTTTTTATTTGTTTTTGTTTTTTTAAATTGGGGTAGCCCCCAAAATATTGGGACATATAACAACAGAAAACAAAGAATAAGTGCACTTGAGTATAACAATGACTGGGTGAGTCCAAAGCTATACATTCCTTTTATATCAATAAACACGACTTATTTATTTACCATGCAGTGATCAAGTGATTGGGATCCATTCATCACTCTGGTGCTTTGCAGGGCTCATTAGACCTTGGGGACTTGTATCATCAAATTGTTTTTTACTTATTTATTTGAGGATATGCTTCCATCTATATAGTGAGTATACATGTGTGTGTGTGTGTGTGTGAGCATATATATGTGTGTGTGAGTATATATGTGTGTGTGTGAGTATATTTGCGTGTGTGTATGTGTTTGAGTGTGTGTGTGTGTAAGTGTGTACAGAGCCGGCTTTAAGTGTTCCGGCGCCCTGTGCGGGCTTCCCCCATGGCGCCCCCCCCCGTCTTTCACCCCACTATGTATGTGTCCCTTTCCTCTTCCTTGCCATGTCTGTCTCTCCCCCCCCCCCTCCACGTGTTCTGTCTCTCTCCCACCTCCTGTCTCTCTCTCTTCCCCCTCGCTTGTTCTGTTTCTCTATCCCCCCTCCACCTGTTCTGTCTCTCTCTCTCTCCCTCTGTTCTGTCTCTCTCTCTCCCCCCCCCTTCCCCCTGTTCTGTCTCTCTCTCTCTCCCCTCCCCCTGTTCTGTCTCTCTCTCTCCCCTCCCCCTGTTCTGTCTCTCTCACTCCCTTTCCCCTGTTCTGTCTCTCTCTCCCCCTGTTCTGTCCTTCTCTCACCCCCTGTTCTGCCTCTCTCTCTCCCCTCCCCCTGTTCTGTCTCTCTCTGCCCCTGTTCTGTCCTTCTCTCACCCCCTGTTCTGCCTCTCTCTCCACCCTCCCCCTGTTCTGCCTCTCACCCCCTGTTCTGTCCTTCTCTCACCCCCTGTTCTGCCTCTCACCCCCTGTTCTGTCCTTCTCTCACCCCCTGTTCTGCCTCTCTCTCCCCCTCCCCCTGTTCTGTCTCTCTCTCCCCCTGTTCTGTCCTTCTCTCACCCCCTGTTCTGCCTCTCTGACCCCTACCCCTGTTCTGCCTCTCACCCCCTGTTCTGCCTCTCTCTCCCCCCTCCCCCTGTTCTGCCTCTCACCCCCTGTTCTGTCCTTCTCTCACCCCCTGTTCTGCCTCTCTCTCCCACTCCCTCTGTTCTGTCTCTCTCTCCCCCTGTTCTGTCCTTCTCTCACCCCTCCCCCTGTTCTGCCTCTCACCCCCTGTTCTGTCGTTCTCTCACCCCCTGTTCTGCCTCTCTCTCCCCCTCCCCCTGTTCTGTCTCTCTCTCCCCCTGTTCTGTCCTTCTCTCACCCCCTGTTCTGCCTCTCTCTCCCCCTCCCCCTGTTCTGTCTCTCTCTCCCCCTGTTCTGTCCTTCTCTCACCCCCTGTTCTGCCTCTCTCTCCCCCCTCCCCCTGTTCTGCCTCTCACCCCCTGTTCTGTCCTTCTCTCACCTCGTTCTGCCTCTCTCCCCCCCTACCCCTGTTCTGCCTCTCACCCCGTTCTGCCTCTCTCCCCCCCTACCCCTGATCTGCCTCTCACCCCCTGTTCTGTCCTTCTCTCACCCCCTGTTGTCTCCCCCCCCCCCTTGCCTGCAAATGTGGTTCAAGGGAGGGGGCGGAGCTAACTGGCTCAGCGGTGTAGCTCTGCCCCCACCCTGTGAAACAGAGCAGCGTCTGCTTCACAGGGAGCCACAGACAGCTATAGAAAGTGTTGCTCGGCTCTCCATGCCTGCATTAAGCCCCCTCCCAGACCCAGCACAGCATGCCGAGCAGAGGGCTGGTGAGGGGGGATCTTTTGATCACCCCCATCCAGTGCCACTACCGGCTTTTTTTTTTACTTTTTTTTTTTTCAATGGCTGGGCAGGCGCCCCCTGGAGTGTTGCGCCCTGTGCGATCGCACAGGGCGCACACCCCTAAGGCCGGCCCTGAGTGTGTATAAATGTGTGTATACAAGCTGGATATAAAGCTAAGATAAGTAATTACAAACTTCTATTTTATTTATTTGAGGTTTGTTCCTTCTATTAATATTAAGTTGTATGTCTGATACCATTCTAATAATTCTGATAAATTTTATATGTTAAACAATTTTATAAATGACACATTGACACAATGTAATATTTAGACGATGAGTTATAACCTAATATATCCAAATAAAGATATATAGTATAAAAAAGTGTGTGTGAGTATAAATGTGTGTGTAAGTATATATGTGTGTGTGAGTGATATAGATATATATATATTTATATATGTGTGTGTAAGTATATATGTGTGTGTGAGTGATATATATATATATATATATTTATATATGTGTGTGTGTGAGCAGTGCTGTATTTACCGCGAGGCATCCTAGGCGGATGCCTAGGGCGGCAAATTTTTGGGGGCCCCCAGCACTGGAAAAATAAAAAAAAATAAAAAAAAGACCGCGCTTGCAGGCAGAGACGGAGGTGAGAGGGGATCGGAAGATCCCCCCTCACCATCGCTCTGCCTGCCAGGCTGCACGGGGAGCTGAACAGGCAGCACAGAGAAACCTCCGTGCTGCCTGTTCGGCTCCCCGTGCAGTGTGAGTCTGAATGTTATGTGTGATGTGGGGTCATGAAATGGAGGTGATGGGGCATGTCTTGTGTGTAACGTGGGTGTGCAGCTTGGGTAGGGGGGTGCCCGGATTTTGTCTGCCTAGGGCAGCACAAAATCAAGATACACCACTGTGTGTGAGTATATAAATGCGTGTGTGTGTGCATGCAGTGTTGACACTTTGAGCTCTGCTAACTGGTTTCATGGGCAATCTGGCCCAAAAATGTTCACCATCACTGGTATGGATTAAACACTAACTGATGCAAAAATTGAGTTCGATGCCCATTAAATGTAATTATGTCACATGAATGATGTTCACCTTTTCGGTAGAAGAACCCCTTTTTCATCTGGTGACAAACTATATAAGTATGTTTTTTGTTGCCATAATATTTATTACATGCCCTTAAAAGGCAGTTTTAGTAGGTCTGCTCAGGTGCATGATGTCATAAAGGGAATTAAGTGACATCACAATGCTTGTCATGTTTAAAGCAGGACTGCTGCTGCTTGAATAGTTATAGACCAATCGACAGCAGTCATGGTCAGAGCACAGAGTAATGAAATCACTATAAGTGTTTCATTTCAAAATGTTGAAACCGGGAGGAGAAAGAAGTGAGTGCATTTTATTAATTGTATCAAGTGTGATTTAAATGGAGTAGAGGAATGTGTTGATTTAAATTTCCATCATGTTTATTGCATGTTAATACCATGTGCTTATTCCTTCATGTCATGCTCCTATATGGTACTGTGTCATGTAGAGATAAAGTGCAAAGATATCATTGCACACTGTGTAGATGACCATAAAGTGATTCCCTATAGTAACTAGAGAAACCTGGTTGTGAATGTCATGCATAGAATATAATCCTTAATGTATTTTAGGAGGAAACAGAAAAGAAAGCGTGTTCGGAAGCAGAGAAGGAAGAGGGGGAAGGAATTGAAGATGACAATATGGCAGAACGAAAGTCGTCGTATAACGGTAAAACTAGACACTTTACCATTCTAGGTTTATGCTATATTTACAGTGATGCTGCAGGAACACATCTATAACATATACTGCTGTACAATACAAGTAGGTAACCCCTTGAGGACAAATGATGTGCCAGGCATATTACAGTTACAAAGTAGTTTAGGTTGAAAAAAGGACTCGTGTTCAACCCTTTTCCTATTCTTGTTTACTGCTGTTGATTAACTCTTTAAGGACCAGGGATTTTCCAAGGCCAAGGAACAGAGCGTTTTTCAATTTTTAATATGCGGTTTTTGAAACATAATTTTCCTCTCTCTCATTTAACGCACCCATACAAGTAATATGTTATTTTTAAAGGACAGTTAGAGCTTTCTTTTGATACCCTTTACATAAAAATTATTTACATTTTAGTATTAAAAAATACATATAAAAGAGGAAATTTTTGGTGAAAAAAAAGTTTTTCCCCATTATTTTCCCAATAATAAGCTACACAACTAGTGCAACACTAACCTACTTATTCCCCCTAATTCACTAACTAATAAAAAAGAAAAACATTGGTTCCCAAACATCCCTAAACAAAAAAGACATAAAAAAAACTCTGAAGAGTGCGATGTCAGATCCATAAAAATCAAGCAACAGGCATGCAGGGGTTACATTTTATAAAATAAATATATTCAAATTACCTTTATTTATTAAAAAAAACTTTATAAATTGCAAAAATAAAAAAATTTGTAAAAAAAAACAACTAAATGAGGGCCATAAAGTGGAAGGAAACTGATCACAGTTACAAACTGTGATCAGCATTGAAAGTTTTTTTTTTCTCTCATACAAGTTCTTTATTTATTTTTACTTCTTTTCACATGAAAAAGCTAAAGGACTTCCCCTAACAACTTAAATTCATTATTTGCAGTGTTAACTCACTCATTGATGCTCTGTTTGCAATACTGAAATATACTTTTAGATTTTTTGTGATTGTTGCAGAACTTTTCAATTTAGAGCACACTGAAGCCATCAGCAGCTTTTGGTCAGTGACCAATATCTGAGTTCTTGCTGTATAAATAATACCTTTCCACAATGTGACAATTTAATGTATAATAGCTTTTATCTTAAGCATTTACTGTCTTTAGAAATTATCATCAGAATGTAAGTAAAGTCAGGTTATAGAGCATGATCATTTGACCTCAATCTGATATTCTTAATTCTGTTTTTCAGACTTTTGGATAATGGAGAAGACAACATGGAGAATAATATCCGAAACTGATTTAATTTAATAAAATATTTTTCATCTATTGACGTGATGAGATGTTATTGGGTTAAATAAAAGTGAGGTAAAAATAATAAGAGATTATGGCATTGAAGCTAGACATGTGCATTCGTTTTCAGACGAATGCATTTTCGTCCGAAAATAGCATTTTCGTCCATTCGTCCGAAAAACGAATAACGAAAATGCTAAACTAACGAAAGACTAACGAAAGACAAATGAACGAATGGTTAATAAACGAAAATCATTCGTCCATTCATGCTATTGGCATTCTATAAACCGAAATAGAGTCGGTTTATAGAATACAAATAGCATTACATATACATTCCATAAACCGACATAATGAACGACTTTCAGTTTATGGAATGCATGTAATACTATTGGCTTTCTTATGAATGGGGCTCTCGTTCGGTTTATAGAAAGACAATACTACTACAAGTTTTCTATAAACCGAAGGTCTATAAACCGAAGGTCGTTCGGTTTATAGACTTTCGGTTTATAGAATACATAGAAATACATGTAATTCTATGTATTCTATACACCGAAAGTCTATAAACCGAACGTCTTTCGGCTTATAGAATCCTTATAGTACTATTGCCTTTCTATGAACTGAACGAGAGCCCCATTCATAAGAATTTGCTAATGCATACACTCCATGGTCCACTTCCCTAGACATGCTTATATATATTCAGAATGTGATCTGTCTGAGACATATAACCACTGCAGGTTAAAGGGAACAATCTTGGAGCTAATGTCACAATCTAATGCCATGTGTGCTTAGCATGCACTTTATTAGGCTCAAAGGGAGCATTAGTAGACATTAATGCCTTGAACACTATGAATATAACACTGTACTACAAACACTGAAGAAAATAAAGTGAAGGTAATTTACACTGACAGCTGGAGTGCCTATTAATCCTGGTGAGTGGGACTTTTATATTCTTTGTAGACAATAGCGTTGAGCGGACATCTGGACGTTCGAGTTTGGCGGGTTCGGCCGAACTTCGAAAAAATGTCCGGGTCCGTGCTCGAACTTGACCCCGAACTTGACCCCGAACTCCATTGAAGTCAATGGGGACATGAACTTTTGGCCACTAAAATGCCTCTAAAAAAGTCCTGGAAAGGGCTAGAGGGCTGCAAAATGAAGTAAAATGTGGGTAAGAGTAGGACAAGTGCCCTGCAAGCAAATGTGGATAGGGAAATAACTTAAAATAACCAAAAATACATACAAATTAAAAATACAGCTGAGCCATAAAATAGCACTAGATGGAATCTTTGATTTTAGCTGTGGAAGAACATAAATCTAAAGCTAAAGCATGGCTGCCAGGAGGATCAACAGAATTATCCATTTGAGAGAGGGTTGGAGTGCAGGCTATTCTCTTTCAGTTTATACTAAGTGACTTATAGGTTGAGGAGGCGGTGACCGTGGCGGTGTAGGTGGAAGCTGCGCTGGAGGAGGTAGCCAACACTGTTTTTTATTTGTTTTTGTTTTTTTAAATTGGGGTAGCCCCCAAAATATTGGGACATATAACAACAGAAAACAAAGAATAAGTGCACTTGAGTATAACAATGACTGGGTGAGTCCAAAGCTATACATTCCTTTTATATCAATAAACACGACTTATTTATTTACCATGCAGTGATCAAGTGATTGGGATCCATTCATCACTCTGGTGCTTTGCAGGGCTCATTAGACCTTGGGGACTTGTATCATCAAATTGTTTTTTACTTATTTATTTGAGGATATGCTTCCATCTATATAGTGAGTATACATGTGTGTGTGTGTGAGCATATATATGTGTGTGTGAGTATATATGTGTGTGTGTGAGTATATTTGCGAATGGTTGTGAATGTCATGCATAGAATATAATCCTTAATGTATTTTAGGAGGAAACAGAAAAGAAAGCGTGTTCGGAAGCAGAGAAGGAAGAGGGGGAAGGAATTGAAGATGACAATATGGCAGAACGAAAGTCGTCGTATAACGGTAAAACTAGACTCTTTACCATTCTAGGTTTATGCTATATTTACAGTGATGCTGCAGGAACACATCTATAACATATACTGCTGTACAATACAAGTAGGTAACCCCTTGAGGACAAATGATGTGCCAGGCATATTACAGTTACAAAGTAGTTTAGTTTGAAAAAAGGACTCGTGTTCAACCCTTTTCCTATTCTTGTTTACTGCTGTTGATTAACTCTTTAAGGACCAGGGATTTTCCAAGGCCAAGGAACAGAGCGTTTTTCAATTTTTAATATGCGGTTTTTGATACATAATTTTCCTCTCTCTCATTTAACGCACCCATACAAGTAATATGTTATTTTTAAAGGACAGTTAGAGCTTTCTTTTGATACCCTTTACATAAAAATTATTTACATTTTAGTATTAAAAAATACATATAAAAGAGGAAATTTTTGGTGAAAAAAAAGTTTTTCCCCATTATTTTCCCAATAATAAGCTACACAACTAGTGCAACACTAACCTACTTATTCCCCCTAATTCACTAACTAATAAAAAAGAAAAACATTGGTTCCCAAACATCCCTAAACAAAAAAGACATAAAAAAAACTCTGAAGAGTGCGATGTCAGATCCATAAAAATCAAGCAACAGGCATGCAGGGGTTACATTTTATAAAATAAATATATTCAAATTACCTTTATTTATTAAAAAAAACTTTATAAATTGCAAAAATAAAAAAATTTGTAAAAAAAAAACAACTAAATGCGGGCCATAAAGTGGAAGGAAACTGATCACAGTTACAAACTGTGATCAGCATTGAAAGTTTTTTTTTTCTCTCATACAAGTTCTTTATTTATTTTTACTTCTTTTCACATGAAAAAGCTAAAGGACTTCCCCTAACAACTTAAATTCATTATTTGCAGTGTTAACTCACTCATTGATGCTCTGTTTGCAATACTGAAATATACTTTTAGATTTTTTGTGATTGTTGCAGAACTTTTCAATTTAGAGCACACTGAAGCCATCAGCAGCTTTTGGTCAGTGACCAATATCTGAGTTCTTGCTGTATAAATAATACCTTTCCACAATGTGACAATTTAATGTATAATAGCTTTTATCTTAAGCATTTACTGTCTTTAGAAATTATCATCAGAATGTAAGTAAGGTCAGGTTATAGAGCATGATCATTTGACCTCAATCTGATATTCTTAATTCTGTTTTTCAGACTTTTGGATAATGGAGAAGACAACATGGAGAATAATATCCGAAACTGATTTAATTTAATAAAATATTTTTCATCTATTGACGTGATGAGATGTTATTGGGTTAAATAAAAGTGAGGTAAAAATAATAAGAGATTATGGCATTGAAGCTAGACATGTGCATTCGTTTTCAGACGAATGCATTTTCGTCCGAAAATAGCATTTTCGTCCATTCGTCCGAAAAACGAATAACGAAAATGCTAAACTAACGAAAGACTAACGAAAGACAAATGAACGAATGGTTAATAAACGAAAATCATTCGTCCATTCATGCTATTGGCATTCTATAAACCGAAATAGAGTCGGTTTATAGAATACAAATAGCATTACATATACATTCCATAAACCGACATAATGAACGACTTTCAGTTTATGGAATGCATGTAATACTATTGGCTTTCTTATGAATGGGGCTCTCGTTCGGTTTATAGAAAGACAATACTACTACAAGTTTTCTATAAACCGAAGGTCTATAAACCGAAGGTCGTTCGGTTTATAGACTTTCGGTTTATAGAATACATAGAAATACATGTAATTCTATGTATTCTATAAACCGAAAGTCTATAAACCGAACGTCTTTCGGCTTATAGAATCCTTATAGTACTATTGCCTTTCTATGAACTGAACGAGAGCCCCATTCATAAGAATTTGCTAATGCATACACTCCATGGTCCACTTCCCTAGACATGCTTATATATATTCAGAATGTGATCTGTCTGAGACATATAACCACTGCAGGTTAAAGGGAACAATCTTGGAGCTAATGTCACAATCTAATGCCATGTGTGCTTAGCATGCACTTTATTAGGCTCAAAGGGAGCATTAGTAGACATTAATGCCTTGAACACTATGAATATAACACTGTACTACAAACACTGAAGAAAATAAAGTGAAGGTAATTTACACTGACAGCTGGAGTGCCTATTAATCCTGGTGAGTGGGACTTTTATATTCTTTGTAGACAATAGCGTTGAGCGGACATCTGGACGTTCGAGTTTGGCGGGTTCGGCCGAACTTCAAAAAAATATCCGGGTCCGTGCTCGAACTTGACCCCGAACTTGACCCCGAACTCCATTGAAGTCAATGGGGACATGAACTTTTGGCCACTAAAATGCCTCTAAAAAAGTCCTGGAAAGGGCTAGAGGGCTGCAAAATGAAGTAAAATGTGGGTAAGAGTAGGACAAGTGCCCTGCAAGCAAATGTGGATAGGGAAATAACTTAAAATAACCAAAAATACATACAAATTAAAAATACAGCTGAGCCATAAAATAGCACTAGATGGAATCTTTGATTTTAGCTGTGGAAGAACATAAATCTAAAGCTAAAGCATGGCTGCCAGGAGGATCAACAGAATTATCCATTTGAGAGAGGGTTGGAGTGCAGGCTATTCTCTTTCAGTTTATACTAAGTGACTTATAGGTTGAGGAGGCGGTGACCGTGGCGGTGTAGGTGGAAGCTGCGCTGGAGGAGGTAGCCAAAATCTGTTTTTTATTTGTTTTTGTTTTTTTAAATTGGGGTAGCCCCCAAAATATTGGGACATATAACAACAGAAAACAAAGAATAAGTGCACTTGAGTATAACAATGACTGGGTGAGTCCAAAGCTATACATTCCTTTTATATCAATAAACACGACTTATTTATTTACCATGCAGTGATCAAGTGATTGGGATCCATTCATCACTCTGGTGCTTTGCAGGGCTCATTAGACCTTGGGGACTTGTATCATCAAATTGTTTTTTACTTATTTATTTGAGGATATGCTTCCATCTATATAGTGAGTATACATGTGTGTGTGTGTGAGCATATATATGTGAGTATATATGTGTGTGTGTGAGTATATTTGCGTGTGTGTATGTGTTTGAGTGTGTGTGTGTGTAAGTGTGTACAGTACCGGCTTTAAGTGTTCCGGCGCCCTGTGCGGGCTTCCCCCATGGCGCCCCCCCCCCCGTCTTTCACCCCACTATGTATGTGTCCCTTTCCTCTTCCTTGCCATGTCTGTCTCTCCCCCCCCCTCCACGTGTTCTGTCTCTCTCCCACCTCCTGTCTCTCTCTCTTCCCCCTCGCTTGTTCTGTTTCTCTATCCCCCCTCCACCTGTTCTGTCTCTCTCTCTCTCCCTCTGTTCTGTCTCTCTCTCTCCCCCCCCTTCCCCCTGTTCTGTCTCTCTCTCTCTCTCTCTCTCTCCCCTCCCCCTGTTCTGTCTCTCTCTCTCCCCTCCCCCTGTTCTGTCTCTCTCACTCCCTTCCCCCTGTTCTGTATCTCTCACTCCCTTCCCCCTGTTCTGTCTCTCTCTCCCCTCCCCCTGTTCTGTCTCTCTCTCCCCCTGTTCTGTCCTTCTCTCACCCCCTGTTCTGCCTCTCTCTCTCCCCTCCCCCTGTTCTGTCTCTCTCTGCCCCTGTTCTGTCCTTCTCTCACCCCCTGTTCTGCCTCTCTCTCCACCCTCCCCCTGTTCTGCCTCTCACCCCCTGTTCTGTCCTTCTCTCACCCCCTGTTCTGCCTCTCTCTCCCCCTCCCCCTGTTCTGTCTCTCTCTCCCCCTGTTCTGTCCTTCTCTCACCCCCTGTTCTGCCTCTCTCTCCCCCCTCCCCCTGTTCTGCCTCTCACACCCTGTTCTGTCCTTCTCTCACCCCCTGTTCTGCCTCTCTCCCCCCTAACCCTGTTCTGCCTCTCACCCCCTGTTCTGCCTCTCTCTCCCCCCTCCCCCTGTTCTGCCTCTCACCCCCTGTTCTGTCCTTCTCTCACCCCCTGTTCTGCCTCTCTCTCCCCCTCCCTCTGTTCTGTCTCTCTCTCCCCCTGTTCTGTCCTTCTCTCACCCCTCCCCCTGTTCTGCCTCTCACCCCCTGTTCTGTCGTTCTCTCACCCCCTGTTCTGCCTCTCTCTCCCCCTCCCCCTGTTCTGTCTCTCTCTCCCCCTGTTCTGTCCTTCTCTCACCCCCTGTTCTGCCTCTCTCTCCCCCTCCCCCTGTTCTGTCTCTCTCTCCCCCTGTTCTGTCCTTCTCTCACCCCCTGTTCTGCCTCTCTCTCCCCCCTCCCCCTGTTCTGCCTCTCACCCCCTGTTCTGTCCTTCTCTCACCCCGTTCTGCCTCTCTCCCCCCCTACCCCTGTTCTGCCTCTCACCCCGTTCTGCCTCTCTCCCCCCCTACCCCTGATCTGCCTCTCACCCCCTGTTCTGTCCTTCTCTCACCCCCTGTTGTCTCCCCCCCCCCCTTGCCTGCAAATGTGGTTCAAGGGAGGGGGCGGAGCTAACTGGCTCAGCGGTGTAGCTCTGCCCCCACCCTGTGAAACAGAGCAGCGTCTGCTTCACAGGGAGCCACAGACAGCAATAGAAAGTGTTGCTCGGCTCTCCATGCCTGCATTAAGCCCCCTCCCAGACCCAGCACAGCATGCCGAGCAGAGGGCTGGTGAGGGGGGATCTTTTGATCACCCCCATCCAGTGCCACTACCGGCTTTTTTTTTTTTACTTTTTTTTTTTTCAATGGCTGGGCAGGCGCCCCCTGGAGTGTTGCGCCCTGTGCGATCGCACAGGTCGCACACCCCTAAGGCCGGCCCTGAGTGTGTATAAATGTGTGTATACAAGCTGGATATAAAGCTAAGATAAGTAATTACAAACTTCTATTTTATTTATTTGAGGTTTGTTCCTTCTATTAATATTAAGTTGTATGTCTGATACCATTCTTATAATTCTGATAAATTTTATATGTTAAACAATTTTATAAATGACACATTGACACAATGTAATATTTAGACGATAAGTTATAACCTAATATATCCAAATAAAGATATATAGTATAAAAAAGTGTGTGTGAGTATAAATGTGTGTGTAAGTATATATGTGTGTGTGAGTGATATAGATATATATATATATATATTTATATATGTGTGTGTAAGTATATATGTGTGTGTGAGTGATATATATATATATATATTTATATATGTGTGTGTGTGAGCAGTGCTGTATTTACCGCGAGGCATCCTAGGCGGATGCCTAGGGCGGCAAATTTTTGGGGGCCCCCAGCACTGGAAAAAAAAAAAAAAAAAAAAAAAAAGACCGCGCTTGCAGGCAGAGACGGAGGTGAGAGGGGATCGGAAGATCCCCCCTCACCATCGCTCTGCCTGCCAGGCTGCACGGGGAGCTGAACAGGCAGCACAGAGAAACCTCCGTGCTGCCTGTTCGGCTCCCCGTGCAGTGTGAGTCTGAATGTTATGTGTGATGTGGGGTCATGAAATGGAGGTGATGGGGCATGTCTTGTGTGTAACGTGGGTGTGCAGCTTGGGTAGGGGGGTGCCCGGATTTTGTCTGCCTAGGGCAGCACAAAATCAAGATACACCACTGTGTGTGAGTATATATATGCGTGTGTGTGTGCATGCAGTGTTGGCACTTTGAGCTCTGCTAACTGGTTTCATGGGCACTCTGGCCCAAAAATGTTCACCATCACTGGTATGGATTAAACACTAACTGATGCAAAAATTGAGTTCGATGCCCATTAAATGTAATTATGTCACATGAATGATGTTCACCTTTTCGGTAGAAGAACCCCTTTTTCATCTGGTGACAAACTATATAAGTATGTTTTTTGTTGCCATAATATTTATTACATGCCCTTAAAAGGCAGTTTTAGTAGGTCTGCTCAGGTGCATGATGTCATAAAGGGAATTAAGTGACATCACAATGCTTGTCATGTTTAAAGCAGGACTGCTGCTGCTTGAATAGTTATAGACCAATCGACAGCAGTCATGGTCAGAGCACAGAGTAATGAAATCACTATAAGTGTTTCATTTCAAAATGTTGAAACCGGGAGGAGAAAGAAGTGAGTGCATTTTATTAATTGTATCAAGTGTGATTTAAATGGAGTAGAGGAATGTGTTGATTTAAATTTCCATCATGTTTATTGCATGTTAATACCATGTGCTTATTCCTTCATGTCATGCTCCTATATGGTACTGTGTCACGTAGAGATAAAGTGCAAAGATATCATTGCACACTGTGTAGATGACCATAAAGTGATTCCCTATAGTAACTAGAGAAACCTGGTTGTGAATGTCATGCATAGAATATAATCCTTAATGTATTTTAGGAGGAAACAGAAAAGAAAGCGTGTTCGGAAGCAGAGAAGGAAGAGGGGGAAGGAATTGAAGATGACAATATGGCAGAACGAAAGTCGTCGTATAACGGTAAAACTAGACACTTTACCATTCTAGGTTTATGCTATATTTACAGTGATGCTGCAGGAACACATCTATAACATATACTGCTGTACAATACAAGTAGGTAACCCCTTGAGGACAAATGATGTGCCAGGCATATTACAGTTACAAAGTAGTTTAGGTTGAAAAAAGGACTCGTGTTCAACCCTTTTCCTATTCTTGTTTACTGCTGTTGATTAACTCTTTAAGGACCAGGGATTTTCCAAGGCCAAGGAACAGAGCGTTTTTCAATTTTTAATATGCGGTTTTTGAAACATAATTTTCCTCTCTCTCATTTAACGCACCCATACAAGTAATATGTTATTTTTAAAGGACAGTTAGAGCTTTCTTTTGATACCCTTTACATAAAAATTATTTACATTTTAGTATTAAAAAATACATATAAAAGAGGAAATTTTTGGTGAAAAAAAAGTTTTTCCCCATTATTTTCCCAATAATAAGCTACACAACTAGTGCAACACTAACCTACTTATTCCCCCTAATTCACTAACTAATAAAAAAGAAAAACATTGGTTCCCAAACATCCCTAAACAAAAAAGACATAAAAAAAACTCTGAAGAGTGCGATGTCAGATCCATAAAAATCAAGCAACAGGCATGCAGGGGTTACATTTTATAAAATAAATATATTCAAATGACCTTTATTTATTAAAAAAACTTTATAAATTGCAAAAATAAAAAAAATTGGTAAAAAAAAAAACAACTAAATGAGTTACAAACTGTGATCAGCATTGAAAGTTTTTTTTTTTCTCTCATACAAGTTCTTCATTTATTTTTACTTGCAGGTCACTGTCTGTGCTTCACTATAAGAACATAAAGCACAGAGTGTGAATTAGAGGCAAAGTCAGTGTGGTGTGTGAACACATTGACTTTGCATGTGATCGCGGTGATCACTCAAGCACCGCGATCACATGCCCGGAAATCCACCAATCGGGTCCAGGAGCTTTGCCTCGCATGCGAGGCTTAGTCCTGGACCCGTTGCAGACTGGCTGGCGGTGCGCACGGAGCGCACCGCTGGCTAGACTGCATGACGAGTTAACTCGTCATAAGGTCGCTAATGCTGCGGCTCTTATGACGAGTTAACTCGTCATAAGGTCGCAAAGGGGTTAAAAATAAGTCAAACAAAAAGTATCCAGGCCCCCTTCAAAGGCATTCACACAGGGGTGCGGACACGTTCTGTACTATAACATTTCCACGGTGAGAACACAGTGTTGATCTCAGGACCATTATTCCATTGTTCGATTTTCATTTTCCTAGCTTGGAACATCACATTGTGTCGCGCACTGTCAGAGGGAAAGGTTGGGAGGTATGAGAACTTAAACGATAGTACTGCTTCTTTTCACATGAAAAAGCTAAAGGACCTTCCCTAACAACTTAAATTCATTATTTGCAGTGTTAACTCATTGATGCTCTGTTTGCAATACTGAAATATACTTTTAGATTTTTTGTGATTGTTGCAGAACTTTTCAATTTACAGCAGACTGAAGCCATCAGCATTTTTTGGTCAGTGACCAATATCTGAGTTCTTGCTGTATAAATAATACCTTTCCACAATGTGACAATTTAATGTATAATATCTTTTATCTTAAGCATTTACTGTCTTTAGAAATTATCATCAGAATGTAAGTAAGGTCAGGTTATAGAGCATGATCATTTGACCTCAATCTGATATTCTTAATTCTGTTTTTCAGACTTTTGGATAATGGAGAAGACAACATGGAGGATAATATCCAAAACTGATTTAATTTAATAAAATATTTTTCATCTATTGACGTGATGAGATGTTATTGGGTTAAATAAGAGTGAGTGCAAAATAATAAGAGATTATGGCATTGAAGCTAGACATGTGCACTGAATGCATTTTCGTCCGAAAATAGCATTTTCGTCCATTCGTTCGAAAAACGAATAACGAAAATGCTAAACTAACGAAAGATAAATGAACGAATTATTAATAAACGAAAATCATTTGTCCATTCGTCCATTCATGTTATTGACATTCTATAAACCGAAATAGAGTCGGTTTATAGAATACCAATAGCATTACATATACTTTCCATAAACCGACATAATGAACGACTTTCGGTTTATGGAAAGCATGTAATACTATTGGCTTTCTATAAACCGAACTAGAGTCCCCATTCATAAGAATTTCTTATGAATGGGGCTCTCGTTCGGTTTATAGAAAGACAATACTACTACAAGTTTTCTATAAGCCGAAAGTCTATAAACCGAAGGTCGTTCGGTTAATAGACTTTCGGTTTATAGAATACATAGAATTACATGCAATTCTATGTATTCTATAAACCGAAAGTCTATAAACTGAACGACCTTCGGTTTATAGACTTTCGGCTTATAGAAAACATGTAGTAGTATTGTCTTTCTATAAACCGAACGAGAGCCCCATTCATAAGAATTTGCTAATGCATACAGTCCATGGTCCACTTCCCTAGACATGCTTATATATATTCAGAATGTGATCTGTCTGAGACATATAACCACTGCAGGTTAAAGGGAACAATCTTGGCGCTAACGTAACAATCTAATGTCATGTGTGCATAGCTTGCACTTTACTAGGCTCAAAGGGAGCATTAGTAGACATTAATGCCTTGAACACTATGAATATAACAGTGTACTACAAACACTGATTCACATGTAAAGAAAATAAAGTGAAGGTAATTTACACTGACAGCTGGAGTGCCTATTAATCCTGGTGAGTGGGACTTTTATATTCTTTGTAGACAATAGAGTTGAGCGGACATCTGGACGTTCGGGTTTGGCGGGTTCGGCCGAACTTCGAAAAAATTTCCAGGTCCGTGCTCGAACTTGACCCCGAACTTGACCCCGAACTCCATTGAAGTCAAAGGGGACACAAACTTTTGACCACTAAAATGCCTCTAAAAAAGTCCTGGAAAGAGCTAGAGGGCTGCAAAATGAAGTAAAATGTGGGTAAGAGTAAGACAAGTGCCCTGCAAGCAAATGTGGATAGGGAAATAACTTAAAATAACAAAAAATACATACAAATTAAAAATACAGCTGAGCCATAAAATAGCACTAGATGGAATCTTTGATTTTAGCTGTGGAAGAACATAAATCTAAATCTAAAGCATGGCTGCCAGGAGGATCAACAGAATTATCCATTTGAGAGAGGGTTGGAGTGCAGGGTATTCTCTTTTAGTTTATACTAAGTGACTTATAGGTTGAGGAGGCGGTGACTGTGGCGGTGTAGGTGGAAGCGGCGCTGGAGGAGGAGGAGGAGGTAGCCAACACTGTTTTTTATTTGTTTTTGGTTTTTTAAATTGGGGTAGCGCAACAAGACTGTATAACAATGACTGAGTGAGGCCGGTATAAATGTCTATTCTGCACAAGGTACAGAGAAGTCTAGTGGCATCCATGCCTGATTCATCTTAATAAACGTGAGCTTGTCCACGGTGGCTGTGGACAGGCGGCTGCGCTTGTCTGTGATAACGCCCCCTGCCGTGCTAAACACACATTCAGATAATACACTGGCTGCAGGGCAGGCCAGCATCTCCAAGGCATAAAGGGCAAGCTCAGGCCATGTGCCCAATTTGGAGACCCAGAAGTTGAATGGGGCGGACCCATCAGTCAGTACGTGTAGGCCTGTGCACACGTACTGTTCCACCATGTTGCTGAAATGCTGCCTCCTGCTAAGATGTTGCATATCAGATGGTGTTGCTACTTGTTGTGGCATGCTGACAAAGCTTTTCCACATTTCGGCCATGCTAACCCTGCCTTCTGAGGTGCTGGCGGTGCCCCAGCTGCGTTGGCGACCTCTTCCTGTGCCTTCTCCTTGTGCTTCCATTGAGCCCCCGGTGTCATTTTGGAATGCCCTCAGCAGCGCGTCTACCAGCGTGCGCTTGTAGTCGCGCATCTTACGATCTTACGCTCCAGTGATGGAATTAAGGACGGCACATTGTCCTTGTAACGGGGATCCAGCATGGTGGCCACCCAGTAATCAGCACAAGTTAGAATGTGGGTAACTCAGCAGTCGTTGCGCAGGCACTGCAGCATGTAGTCGCTCATGTGTGCCAAGCTGCCCAGAGGCAAGGACAAGCTGTTCTCTGTGGGAGGTGTATCATCAGTGTCCTCCGTATCCCCCAGCCACGCTCCAGTGATGCCCACGAGCTGCGTTGGGTGCCACCCTGCTGTGAACACGTTCCTCATCCTAATCCTCCTCCAAAACTGTGCCCTGGCTTGACAGCTGTGTACCTGGCCTATGCTGGTGCAGGAACCCACCCTCCAAGCCACTTGTGAATGACTGGCCTGATAACCGTGGAAATGACCCCTCTTCTTCCTCCTCCTCTTCTTCCTGTGCCGCATCCTCTTCCATCATCGCCCTAAGCGTTTTTTCAAGGAGACATACAAGCGGAATAGTAAGGCTGAGAACGGCGTCATTGGCACTGACCATGTTGGTGGAGTACTCGAAACAGTGCAAAATGGCATACAGGTCTCGCATGGAGGCCCACTCAGCAGCAGGGTGAGAACGCCTAAAGTGCGCACAGATGGCCCGCACTTTCTGCAGCAGCTCTGATATATCTGGGTAGTTTTTCAGGAATTTCTGCACCACCAAATTCAGCACATGCGCCAGGCAAGGGATGTGCGTCAAACCGGCTAGGCCCAGAGCTGCTACGAGATTTCGCTCATTATCGCACACCACCAGGCCGGGCTTGAAGCTCAGTAGCAACAACCACTCATTGATCTGTTGTTCCATGCCCGTCCACAGCTCCTGCGCACTGTGGGGTTTTTCCCCCAAACATATGAGTTTTAAAAGAGCCTGCTGTCGTTTCTCCCTGGCTGTGCTGAAGTTGGTGGTGAAGGTGTTACGCTGACCGGATGAGGAGGTGGTAGAGGAGAAGGAAGAAGCTGAGTAGGAGGAGGAGGCAATAGGAGGCAAAGAGAAATGCCCTGCAATCCTCGGTGGCAGAAGGACATGCGCCAAACTGCTATCTGTCTCAGGCCCAGCTGACACTACATTTGCTCAGTGTGCAGTTAGGGAGATATAGCGTCCCTGCCCGTGCTTACTGGTCCACGTATCTGTGGTTATGTGGACCTTGCCACAGATGGCGTTGCGCAGTGCACACCTGATTTTGTCCGCCAATTGATTGTGCAGGGAAGGGATGGCTCGCCGGGAAAAGTAGTGGCGGCTGGGAACCACGTACTGTGGGACAGCCACCACCATCAGGTTTTTAAAACTGTCCGTCTACAACAGACGGAATGACAGCATTTCAAAAGCCAGGAATTTGGAAATGCTGGCATTCAGGGCCAGTGTTCGCGGGTGGGTAGGGCCATACTTCCTCTTTCTCTCCAATGTTTGGGAGATGGACAGCTGAACGCTTCCATGGGACAGTGTGGAGATGCTTGGGGACGGTGGCGGACGTTGTGGCGTTTCTGCCACTTCCTCTATTTGCTCGGTGGCAGGGGCCACTGTGACTCCAGAGCTGGAGGAAGAGGCCAAGATGGAAGCAGGAGGAGCCTGAGACCTTTCTTGGGTTTTGAGATGCTTACTCCACTGCAGCTCGTGCTTTGCATGTAGATGCCTGGTCATGCAGGTTGTGCTCAGGTTTAGCACGTTTTTGCCTCGCTTCAGGTTCTGATTGCACAGCTTGCAAACCACCCGTGTCTTGTCGTCAGCACATTGTCTAAAGAACTGCCACGCCAGGGAACTCCTTGTAGCTGGCTTTGGTGTGCTCGGCCCCTGGGTGCGGTGGGCAGTAGCAGGCGTACTGTCTAGGGGACGGCCGCTACAGTTTTGCACCCTGCTCCCTCTTATGCTGCTCTGGTGCCTCTTTGCGACCACCGCCTCTTCCTCCACACTGGACACGTCACTCGCATGACCTTGATTCCATGTGGGGTCTAGGACCTCATCATCCTCCACATCATCTTCCACCCACTCCTCAACCCTGCCCTCCTTGCCGGTCTGCACACTGCCGAAAGCCACAGCAGTTGGCACCTGTGTTTCGTCATCATCAGAGACGTGCTGCGGTGGTCCTCGCATGTCCACATCCTGACACATAAGTGGTTGTGAATCAGTGCACTCAATCTCTTCCACTTCTGGGGCAAGACTAGGTTTGATGACCCCGCCAGCAGAGTCATCAAAAAGCAAAAGAGACTGCTGCATGACTTGTGGCTCAGACTGCTTGGCTGATTTGCGAGGGGGTGAGGTGAAAGACAGATGTGCATGGGCTGCAGGTGTCAACTCTGAGCTTTCAGCAGGGGACTGGGAGGGAGACAATGTGAAGAAACTGGAGGCACTGTCAGCCACCCAATCTACTATCGCCTGTACTTGTTCTGGCCTCACCATTCTAAGAGCGGCATTCGGGCCTACCAAATAACGCTGAAGGTTCTGTCGCGTACTAGCACCTGAGGAAGCTGTTTCACTTGTGCGTGTAGCTGGCACAGATCGACCATATCCCCTACTTGCAAACAGGAGCCCCACCGACACCAGCAGCACTACGACCAGGGCCACGTCCCTTATTTGACACTCTCCTCATTCTTTGCGGTCACCCACCAAAGTAACAGATGGTTTATGTCAGGCGACAATGTAACCGCCAATAGTCAACAATTTTTATTTGTGTTTTTTTGTTCATTGGACTGCAAGAAATGCACCGCAAGACGTAAATGTACTATTTAGCACCCAAAACAATTATAATTTTTCAAAGTGCGCTGTAACCACAGTATTGGACTGTTCTATTTGACTCTTAGATAAGAAGTGCAACGCAAGACGCAAATGTACTATTTAGCACCCAAAACAATTAGAATTTTTCAAAGTGCACTGTAACCACAGTATTTCACTGTTCTATTTGACTCTCAGATATGAAGTGCACCGCAAGACGCAAATGTACTATTTAGCACCCAAAACAATTAGACTTTTTCAAAGTGCGCTGTAAGCACAGTATTTGACGGTTCTATTTGACTCTCAGATATGAAATGCACTGCAAGACGCAAATGTACTATTTACCACCCAAAACTATAAGAATTTTTTCAAAGTGCGCTGTAAGCACAGTATTTGACGGTTCTATTTGACTCCCAGATATGAAGTGCAGGACGCAAATGTAATATATAACACTAACAAATTGCAGTATTTCAAAATGCCTAGATGTTGCCCACTGAGCTAACAGAACAGGATTAAAGTTGCAAGTGCACTGCACTCTGTGGCACTGGGCTCAGGGCAGGGTACAAATATGTAGTATAGCACCCACTAAAATAATCACTGTAATTTGAATAATCGCTGTAGTTTGATTAATCGCTGTAGTTTGCTGATTCAACACCAGAATTTTTTTTAATCTGTCCCTCACAGCTGCAGCATCCTCTCCCTACACTAAGAAGAGCTCATGTGATGTGCGTGTACGTGAATCCAGCTTATATATAGAGGCTGGTTCACATGCTGCACTGGCCAATCACAGCCATACCATTAGTAGGCATGGCTGTGATGGCTTCTAAGGGCAAACGAGTCAAACGCTTGTTGATTGGCTGCCCTGCAGCCTTTCAAAATGCGCCATTAAATCGCCGAACTCCAACCCGAACATACAGTGAAAAGTTCGGGTCCGGGGTCCAAAAACTGTAATGTTCGGTACGAACACGAACAGTGAGCTTCGGGTTTGCTCAACACTAGTAGACAAGAAATTCAGCCCCCGAACAACCAGTTTAGAAAGTACTTTGAAGTCACCCCTTATTCTGGTGGTGAAACCTGGAAAGCTGTAAACCACAAAATCTGGAATAGCCCAAGCTAGGGCAAATGTCATTGTCTGACTGGCTTTGTTTATATTCTAGTTAGGCCCAGATAACAACTACCTATGCACCTAAGAAAAAATAAATCAAAGAAATATTTTTTTTACAGTGTTCCTGACTATCCTGCTATCTCCAGTCCATTGAATTCGGCTTGTACCTGACCTTCCTTCTTCTCTCCAGTCCATTGAATTCGGCTTGTTCCTGACCTTCCTTCTTCTCTCCAGTCCATTGAATTTGGCTTGTTCCTGACCTTCCTTCTTCTCTCCAGTCCATTGAATTCGGCTTGTTCCTGACCTTCCTGCTTCTCTCCAGTCCTTTGACCTCGGCGTGTTTTGTGTTTATTCCGCATCATAAACCCTTCTTACTCCCTGCCTGACTATGACTTGTGGGAAACCTAACAAGGCCTCTGCTTGTGGGCGCTCAAAGCCAGGGGCTCCAACCCAGGTGGAGAGTGCTCACCCTGGTCAGGGCTTTGAATTGCCCACTCCAGCCCATCTCAGCACAGCCATCCTTTACAGTAGATTATATCACCAAGTTCCCACCAACATTACCATGCATCCTTGGTATACAACAGATACATTCGCAGCACAACATCTACATCAGCATTTTATCACTTTTACATGAAATATAGTAAGACCGTGTGCTTCAGTCAGAGAGCTGTGTGTACACCATAAAACATACATTAGTATGAACCTACCACTTCTGCTGGAAGACCATTCCATGTATCCGCTACCCTATCGGTAAAGTAATAATACTAATCATAGTTTGTGAGCCACATAATTATGTGGGTGAATTTATAGTTCCATCACTCACAAGCCACGGATTTATATTATTCTGATAAATGCTGTAGATGAGCTATAGGTAAAAAAAAAAAATTCGGTTTAATTGAAAGATTGCATAATTTAAAAGTTTTTAATAGAAATGCTTTAATGCAAGAATACAAAATAAAGTTCCTTCAAGCTTTATCTGGGTGGTGCACATGTTGTTGGGAATCTTGGGTCAGATCTTCCTTGAGGAAGCAACATGTCAGCTCCCAGATATAGTTTTACAGAGCAGAGAGAGAGAACTCAATAAGTGACTTGTGAGACTAGTGATGGTGTGCATCATCTGAGTCATCAAACATACCTCCAGGTAGAATTCCTGTTTTCTTCCCAGACATTGATAATGAAAAGAGCTGATTATCACATGGCAGTGACTAGGGGAGAACATCTTTTTGTATCACTGTTGAAAAGGCAGAAGCCACCTATTGTCTGATTAAAACTGATTTTAGATTTTTGTCCCTAAACTTTTTTGGGGGGCTCAAAATGAGTCAATAATTAACTTTATTGAATTCATTTTTGCAGGGGACTTTATTTCACTTAGAGAGATCCCAGCCCCTGATATTTTTATTCCTGACCCCATGGCTCTACAGGGGCCTGAATGTGGCATCTGAATTGGGTTGCTGACAATGTTGATTCAGAAGATGGCCGATGGTGCACTGTACACATGCATGCGTGAGTGATACTTCCTCCACTGCAGAATCATGGTAAATGTAGTTCCCATTGATTCTGCGGTATCCTTACAGATGTCAAAAGCCCCTAATCGCACATGCATACACAGTTCACCGTCGGGCATCTTCCGAAAACAGCATTTCTGACAATTTGCATGCCACATTCGGCCCTGTTATGTTGGGGACAAAACTTCACCAAGGGGTCAGGAATAAAAGAAGGAGGGGCTGGGAACTCTCTGAATTAACTAATTGCAAAGTTAGTACCCTTCGTACAAAAAGAATAAATTAATTATTGACTCAGTGTCGTAGCTGCCCTTTAACAAAGCATTTCCAAAGCTACAATATTAATCATTATTACAATAGAAAAAAAAGGGACACAGCGCTCATGGATATACTATGACCTCAACAATAAACAAAATAGAATAGAAGCAAACATATGTAATAAAAAGTGGATGGACGCTCCACCACAAAACACTTTAAATCAGATACTAAGCAGAGGAATACGTTAAATAAGATACTAAGCAGGGGAATATGTTTAAAAAGAAAAAAGAGAGAAGGGGATATTTTCAAAGATTGAAGAATGTCTCCCAATCTTGTGAAGGGAGGTTCTTCACTTGATAATATTAGCAGCTAGTCTTAAAAACTGCAGTGATCTGCACCACTGCAAAAAAGACTCAGGGATATTCTAAACAGAGACAGATACAACTTCAGAAACACATACATAATATATAGAATGAATTTATTTAGTACCAAAAAGAGAGATTTGTATTTTACTTTAGATGAGGAAGAGGGGTTTAGATAATACATATAACATTCATACATTAAAGCACCATACATATACATAAAAAGAGATAGCTATTATACTAAAAGTTTAAGCCTAAACTACTATGCTATTATGTTACTATCAATTATGGTTTGTTAATATGCCTTGCAAGCAAAAATACTTAGAAATAGAATAATATGATCTCACAGATGGCTTTCATTATTATTCTACCCATTGACTCTTGCTTTTTCAATGAAATACCTTCATATTTTTTCTTTTGTGGATATGTTATCTGTATCTGTATTTCTGCAAAATAAAAATAAAGAGAGAAGGCATCCAAAAAATCAAAAGCTGTTGTTGTCTCTCTTTTGGAAGATAACATGAATGTCTGTTGCATTACTTCAGCGTTCTGTCAAACTGAGTTAATCCTTCTGAAATATAGTGTTTGAAATAAATGACACATTTCTAATACCATCCACAATCAGTCTTAAGCCTCCCTGCTAGGCAAATGAACTAGGCTTTGCACATGCTACTTGGTTTCTACCATCTTTTGCAGACTGGGGTGGAAGTTAAAAAAAAAAAAAAATTAATAAAAAAAGCTTTTTCTTTCCAAGGACAAAAAAAAAATAACTTCACCTGTAAAATGACATACATAAAACATAAAAAGCACATAAAAGAAAAAAAAAAACTTTTCAAGAGTACAGAAAAAAAAAAGATGCAATGTTTTTTTTGTCTTTCACAATAGGTCAAAACATATATTCCATAACAGTATTGAAGGTGAGGCATGAGTGATACGATGCCAGCTTAAAAAGATCTCGCTGTAGAAATAGATGTGCTTTTAAACCGATCACAAGGACACTGTAGTCACAGGGAAAACAAACTACATATATATAGTCTTGTCCATGAGATTTTGTTATGAAGTTAAGGGATATGCTTGATCTGAATGCAGAAATGGCTGTGGTATAAGTCTATGATCAAAAGAAATATATTAGTTTTAAGGAATTGTACATTAAACAAAGAATGAAAAAATAATAGAACATATAATGCAACGAGGATTGGCAAAAATTGTATGGCAGATCACAAAAATGATATTAAAATGAAGGATTTTTTAAAGGGACCCCATTAGTGTTTGTGATATATTGCAGGGAGTATAAATTAATATAGACATTGTATTATCAGAATTCTAAGCCGATTTGTAGATTAAGAGAACAAAAAATATGTTTTGTGATGTCTCTTGTTTATGACATTACTGTGTGTGGCTTGGTATGAAAATGAACTATGTTCAGTGAGAAGATTAGACATCATTTGGTTTAGAGGCTCAAAGGGGGTGAAACTGAGGCCAAAGCAGGATCGACAGCAGATGAAAGTAAAAGGGTCCAATTGCTCAATATTCCAAAAATAACTACATTTTAATAGCAATCCATAGTAGAAAGACTTGTTTAAAGCAACACAGGGTAAATATGGAAACAGACAAGACATAATACCGCGGGTTTGGGAAAAACTGAGGCCCTCCAGCTGCTGATGTCCTGTAACTCCCATAATAGTCTGTCCGCTAAGAGGCCAGCAGGCAGGGGCGTTGCAAGGTTGCCAAAAGATCTGGGGCTATAGCCCATGACAGATTTGATACAAGTAAAGAAGCTTGCATGCTTGGGTCTGGTTATAAGGTATATATATGATGCCAGTGGGATGAGATGGAGGGTGAGTGGGGTGATAAGCTGGATGGAGGGGGTAAAATGGAAAAAAAGTGCTGAATGTAATTAAAATAAGTATTTATTTTTTTTAATAACAATTAGTTTATGCTACCAATTTACCATAGTTTTATTATGAATGACACTGCTATACAACAGTATGATGGAATTTCTATAAGTAACAGAGGGTAGGACGTATGCGCAGTTTGTCTTTATTGTGTTCTACTTTCCTTTTTGTTAATAGCAAAATGTATTTTTTTGGTTTAAGTTGCAACATAAAACATACGTCAATCTAATGCGCACTGAAATTTTGGAGACACAGTTTGGTGAAAAAAGATGCGCATTAGATTTGAGTAAATATGTTATATAGTTTGCCAGACACATAAGTATGTTGCAGCATTGCTCACCTAAATAATGTTAGCCAGACAAAAAAAACCACATACCTCGGAAGGAGGGACAAGTCCCTATTTTGCTGCAAAACCCCTTTCACCCCTGCTTCTATATTCATCAATTACCAACTGAGGAGGAATTTGGGGCAATCGAATATTCTTCCTACTCGAAGCTCCTTTGGGTTGGAACGTGTGATGACTCTTAGAAAACTAAAGAATAAACAGTTTTTTAAATGTAAGTAGTCAGTCAATGAGTTTATTATACTGAGATTATGTCTGACGATATAGCAGAATGAACAGAAAATTATGATTGATGCCATAACACTCACATATGAAGCTCTGTCTCACATCGGCACGAAACCCAAACAATATATATCATCAGCTATTAGACCGATTGCACTACTGTCGCCTAATCAGTCACAATGATCACATGCAATAAATCCAATAAATACAGTAAATGACAATCAGTGATCTATTCACTATAGTCCGAGATTATAGATTGATATTAGCGATAATATCTGAATCCAACCTCGGACTGAATAACGAAATAAAGATCGAAATGGGGTGACGCCATGTAAAATGAATCCAATTAAATTTGCGCTCTTTTTCGTGAAAAAACCTATCCAGTTAACAAAAAGTAAAACATAATAATAAATAAGTAGTGAATAGTGAAGGAGATTGAATTGGGAAGTTGAATTTTTTTTTCTTAGTCAAATCCAACCTCCTCTCGGTAGTCTTTATTTTTAGATTTGGCAGGCAACGCTATCTGTAATATCACAACAAAGTTATCGTATGAATGAAGATGATGGGAAAACATTATTCTACACATACCAGACAAGCCGAAAGATACGCTATTGGGTAGCCAGGGATTCTGGGTAGAGGTATGCAAATAAGGTTAACGATGATCACCTTTTTGCCTCCATATTCATTTTCTAAATTAAATCCTTAAAGTATAAGTACTAAACAACCTTTAAACATAGCCTGGAAAAGAGCTGTAGAGCCAGATAACCACTCATGGACAGCTGATCCAGCAGAAATGGGAACTCGTCAGACTGAGGTTGCTTTCTGGTTTTCTGACTGAAGCTTGGGACACTACGAGATGGCACAGCAAAGTTATGGAGGAGTAAAAGAGATGGGAAAACCCCCCACTTAAGAACCAGGGGGTAAAATTCAGGGGATATAAAAGTCTTATGCATTTACTGCTCATTGGCATCATATTCAAAGTTTATGCATTTTGTGCTCATTTGCATTATATTCAACTTTATGTATTTACTGCTCATTGGCATCATATAGAAAGTTTATGTGTTTACTGATCATTGGCATCATATACAAAGTTTAAGCATTTTGTGCTCATTTGCATTATATTCAACGTTTATGTATTTACTGCTCATTGGCATTATATACAAAGTTTATGTGTTTACTGCTCATTTTGCATTATATGCAAAGTTTATGTATGCATTTAATCTGACAGTGCTACTGCGCACAATGTTAGGCAGTAGGCACTCTCATGTTTCACAGACACTCGAGAATGAGATCGGGACTGCTGGATTGCATTCCTAAATCCCGCTGTCTTGCCAAACTCTACATTTGTCCAGAAAAGTGGGACACAGTCTCAAATCCGGCAAAAAGCATGATAGTTTGGAGGCATGCGAATGTGCTTCTCACTGCCTAAAAGAATCTGTTGTCCAATTCAAGCAATTACAGGTCATTCTCTACAATGTGCGTGATTTGCTTCCCTTCTACATGGTGATTTGCTTCAATGATCCCAGGTACCAAACAAAATGTGGAGAGTTATTTTTCTTTAAATATAGATAGCAGCAAATGAGGATGATTTACATTCACTGCACCCGGATATTTGGGGTTTAGTAATAAACACATTTTATTTGGCCTCAGGCATATTTCTTGGACAAATCCCAGGGTGAATCTTTCTTTCAAAGAATTCTTATTTTTTGTTTTTTTAATGTGTCTGGCAGAGACAGCTGCTGTGACAATGGTGCCCTCGATGCCCCGGCTTTCTGAATTCGGAAGCACAGAGTGTGACTGCCAGACATACATTCGCAGTACTGCAAATGCTGGGTCATGATATTGAATTTTTACTTATATTCCATTTGCTTTAAAAAAAAAAACAAAAAAAAAACCCTGGAGCCACTGTTACAATTCAGTGTATGTTGAAATGTAAAATTAAAATTAACTATATTGGTATTGGGATTGTGTAAGCAGTGATATAGCTTCTATTCTTAGGATGTTACAATAAAAGTCCTGATTGCTGTGTAACTGTGGTCCCACAGTGGTTTTTGCCCTGGGCAGAGATTAATTTTTTGTCATATTCATTCTGGCAGAAGATAGTCTGGTTTTGCTTTTCTTTCAATGTAATTATGATGTTTAAAGAAGGATTAAAGGGAAAACATTGTATTTTATCTTAGTAATGGTCCTAAGATTTATCTTTGGTCTGGAATATAATACTTACCTTACAATAAGCAGCAGGGCCACCCTCTCCTATCATTAGCAAGACCATTTCATGAGTTTCCTCTTAGGCTCTTTAACTAATACATCCTAAGCTCCCCCCTTGTCATCCTGGCCCCGCCCTTGTTTCCTGGCCCTACCACCTCCTTACTCCAGGGCTGGAACTCCACTGATGACATCACTTGGTCTGTACTGTGACTGCTGCCAGTCTTGATACTTTTCAGTATGTTTGGCATGGAAACTGTCATTCATAGGACATTTGCATGTCTGCCTATGTGCCAGATTCAGAAAGCAGTAGAAAGGGACATGGTTTCTATAGTAACTAGTTGTTAATAGTGCAACAATTATTGACAGTATGTGTAACCAATGCTAGAGGAGCACTGTCCGCTGGCACTATCACTTGAACTATCGATCACAAAGTAAAAATGTTAAAAGTTTTTAAAACAGTCCAATGTTCATTAATTTTTTGCCTTTACTCCTCTTTAAAGGATAATTTTCTATTTACATTATAGAATAACCCCTGTAATTCGGAGGCTGTGTTAGAGCTTTAAGGGACAGCAGGATTCAGGACTGCAATCCAATGGTCCTTATCACATTCTCCAGTGCCTGTGACACTGGAGAAGGCATACTGCACAGAATTGGATGCATTTGCAGCATTGCTGTCAGGATTAGTGACAGTGCCACCGCATATGCTCACACTAGACCCAAGCTCTGCCTCCAGACATGACACTTGAGGAGCTGGGCTTCCCCAATCAGGAAAGCTCTGCTTAGTCCACATAGCACAATCCCAGAACAATAGTACTGACAAAGCAGTCTATGCACCATGGACTAATGAATACCAGCATCTTCTAAAACACAGGGAAACACAGTCCCACCCCCACAAACTGAGACCTAATAGCTCACTTATGCTAGCCAAATAAATAGTGAAGGGAAATCTTAAGTAGATCAAGCAGCAGATAACCTTCAATATCTTCAGCAAAAAAAACAGATTTGAAATATGTCCCTTTTACACAAACTGTATGTGTACTGAGCTGTTTGGTTGCCATGAGATGAAGTGACATCACTTTTCCTGCTAGGAGGAAGTTCTGGAAAGCCATTTACCAATTTGTGGACAAATCTCTGCTACATATTTGGGAGGGGTTGTGTTAAAAATAGCATGTTGTGCCACACTTTCCCATTGGTGACCACAATTATGCAAATTTATGACATCATCTCATTAATATTTTTGCCTGAAATAGATCAGTTTGTATCATTGTTAATTCCAGTATTTTCTTCATTAACTGCACATCTGTTTTGGTTTTTTTTCCTTCCCCAATAGTGCAGTATACAGGGGGGGAAGAGATGCCATTTTCCCCATAACTTCTGAAATCTCGTGTATTATTTTGTCTTCTTTTACCATTTATAATATATCTTTAAGGATATTAAGATATCAGTTGTCTTTTCAATGACACAGATCTCTAAGTTAATCATTTACACTTTTTAAGAAACCGTTCTAACTTAACGCCCTATTTTCCCCTCAACACCCGTACTACTATAACTTGACTATGCAGAGATGCAGGCAGGTTGGGGGGTTTAATTTGGTGACCTGGCCTTGCATTAGTGTTTCTATTCTAAGTTCTTCCAATCTTAATGTCTAGCATTCTGAGCTGCCGGCATGCTTAAAGGCCTGAGATGTCTGCTTATAAGTGAAACAAATTATTTTTATGTTTCTCCGTTCCAAGAGACCTGTTCCCTGCCATTCCAATTAGACTGTGAATAGCAATATGTATGCCACTGAGCCTCTGAAAGTACCGCGCCAAGCTGAACAATACACTTGATTTTGTTTAAATTTTGACTCTCTGCAAATAAAACCAAAGTTATGCATTTATATATATATTTATTTAAATAGTTGTCTGTAAACAGATCATTGTAAGATGAAATAAAATATTCTTAGGTTAATTGTAAACAGCAAAGATACGTTCTACTTATTTTAGTGCATACTGTATTTACAGATGGAGCCGGACATTTTATTCATTTCTATATATATATAGAGGTTCTCAGTCAATAATCTTTTACAGGAATCATAGCAATTCATAGCTTAGTGCATTGAGGTGCAAAGCGTGGCCTACAGACTGCTAAAGGCACTCAAGGTTTTTTTTTTTTTTTCTGGTTGAAAAGCCCCTAGCTTCGATTTTGTTACCAACTCAAGCGTGGGTTGTGCCACATGAAAGAGTAGGGGAAAAAAGGAGGGTATAGTAGAGATTAATGTGTAAAACCTTATTGAAACGAAAGGGTTTATTCAATATGCACAGATCCATTCTGTATTGGAATCGGATTGTAATGCTTCTACTCAGTGCTGGTGAACTCAGCTCCAAATCGGCTGTTCAGACCGTTTGGAAGCATCAAAGGCCTTTGGACTGGGAAAAATTTGCCGTGAAAACAGTAGGTTTTAGGCTACCCAATATTCAACGGTCACCTCCAAATATAATTCGGATTTGGAGATTATAGTTGCACATCAGTCACTTCAATTGTCCTTTTCTGAGCAGGAGAGTTGGAATGAAAATCCAGCCCCCAATAAAATTAGGAGTAGGGGGCAGGACTGGGAACCATCAAAGTTTGGCAAGTGCTCCCTGGCTGTTATAAAATACGCCAGCTAGGAGCCCTGGTACCTCATAACATGACTGGGGGCATTGAAAGATCTGGGGGCTGGACAAATGCCCCCATTCCCCAATAATAATTAAATGATTGCCAAAATTCTCTCCTAAACATCCATCCTCAATGGGAGGACAGATGCATAATGACGCTGATTCTGCCAATCAGAAGCCTTCAAATTCCAGGGTCACCATTGGCTGGTTTTAAAAACTACCCAATGGTGAAGCTGGGATCGAAGGCTTCCTATTGGCAAAACAAGGTTCTACTTACACTCGCAGAGAGAGCCGGTCGGCGGACAGATCTGGCTACCTATTTCTCATGGAAACACGCCAGCTGCTGGTCAGAAGATAAACTGGCAGGAACATGAGAGCGTATCCTCATATTAGGGATAACTCGTTTTTCACTTGTGTTTCTGCATTAGAATATATTAGGTTCTATTTTTTTCTGTGCCACTTTTAAAATTTATAACAATGTAATACTCATTTAGCAACTGTGCTTCTACAATAGACGCACAAGTGAAAAATAAAGTTTTGTTGTGCTTTAATTAAAATACACGGTAACTGGGCACTGTGACAAAGTGATTGGCAGAACAATAATTTGAAATTGTGAAAACAAAATGATACTAAAGTTACATTGTTACAAAAATATTAATGGCTTACATCACCTTTAATACATGCCATCTTTTTTGCCTAGTTATCACTTGTGCAAAATTACCTCTTTATTCAAATATATGCACAGTTTTTGCTTTTTTTATAATTATCATTTTAATGGCCTAGACATATTTAAAAGCAAACCTACATATCGCCATTTAAGGATTTTTTTTTTTACACTGACATGTCCGTGTGATTGTTATACATAGATGGGAAAACTGTACAATTATAATTCACTATTATTACCATACTTCATGAAACAATTGTGTAAATAAAAGGAACACATTACTGAACTAGTATCTTCAACATTAAACAAATCAAGTGTGATGTTGGGTATATGTCTTCCTGATGATAGACCCAGTGCAATGATAGAATCTGATAAAAAGTTACCCATAACTATCAGGCAGCGCCTTCTGATGGCCAGAATGGAAATTTGGCCTCAAAATCTAAATTCGAATTCGCCTGATATATTGAACTCCAGAGAAGTAGCTAAGAACAATCGAAAAGAACGAGGATAACAATAAAGTAGACCAGAGTGACTTCTGAAGGGGAAGCAACAGTCATCATATCATGTAAAAGATAAATTCAAGTGGGCATAACCTTTTTACGATACCAGCATATATAATTACCAAACCATAAGCATAAATAAGGGGGGAATGGAGCAGAAGTAATTCCGGAATAAAGGAAAGAGAAGCTGGAATTAGAAAAGTAGGAAAAAAGTAAAGCGATGTAGGAATATCCCAAGAGAGAGGGCTTTGGTTCCACCAAAGGGGGACCATTTAGGAGTGTCTCACACATAACTCTTGATGTGTGGAAGCAAGTCCGGTGCAAAAATGTAAAACAGCATATTCCAAACATCAATAAGGGTTTATCAGAGGGTATATCACTGGAACCCTAGTGCAGGGAAGTCCATGAAAAAAAAAAAATCAATCAAGAATGGAGGCACATTCCCACAGAAATAATGTCCTTTCCCCAAGGATCTCAAGCTTCACTTCGGAGCCTGAATTTACATTCAGAGACAGTAGCAAAGTTCGGTATTCCACAAACGCTTATTTTATTTTATTTATTTTTTCACAGTGTCTCGGGACTGACCGGGGAAGGGGTACATTCATCTGCCAACCTTCTCTTAGTGGAGTTCTATGTACAGATCTAATCTCCGGTTCAGGTGAGCGTTTATCCAGAGCTCCAGTGGTGTTTAATATTATAGGGGTCTGCCTAGGATCACCACATTGGGTAATGGAGGCAAGTTCTGGCCCAGTAGGAAACTACCAATATCCTTCAGGTCGGAAGTTTAAAAACACTGATTAAACTCCATAATACATGTTTACCATTAAATTGTCAGTTTTAATATACATAATGGATTTTATCTTTTTGGGTTTTTTTTTTTACCCCACATTGTTGTTTAAGGTTAGCTAAGGAATCCATCTTGATAAAATATTAATCTTACACCTTGAACAACTGAGATCGCTAACTCCAAGTGACTTATACCTTAAACAAAAATAACAATTCATAGACACATGTTCAGATATATCATTTTTTTTTTACTTTTAAGACAATTTTAGAGGGATTTGCCCATCAGCATTGGAATATTTGCTGTTTTTCTTTAGATATCAGCAGGTGGTCAAAACCTACCTGATTTTGTTTAAACCCCCCCCCCCCCCCCCCCCCAAAAAAAGGTTAACCAGTTACATAGTAGTTAAGGTTGAAAAAAGACTTGTGTTCATCAAGTTCAACCCAGTAAGCCATCAGTTATTAAAATGCCAGCATATAAAAATAAACAACCACCATAGACAACAGAAAAGAAAAAAAGTAATGATTTTATAAAATAGTCTGCATAATACAAAGTCATTTGCAAAAAAAAAAAAAATGTTTTACTTGAATAGTCCCGTAAAGCATTTGGTTTCTGAGTTTTTTTTTTCCTGAAAAATAATTGTTATTCTGAGCATAAAAAACTATAACAAATGACAGAAAGCACAGCATGCAAATATGCAGTAAAATTATGTACAAAATTATTGTATCAGTTGTCATTTGAAACTGTTAACTGATTATTACATTAGCAATAAATTATAAAAAAAATAGGCAAGGAAAAAAATGGAAGCTAAACATTCATACCCTTAAAATGTAGGTGCATTTGCATTTTTGGGTAGAGAGTGTTTCGTCCCCCGAAGTCTTAAAATGTGGCATCATAATAAGGAAGCCCAGTACAGTACAGCTTGTGCAATGGCTTAAAGTGAAAAATTTCTGAATCTAAAATTATTAAAGTCACTGATCCAAGTTGAACCATGTGTAACTTACAGTAATAATTGTGTATATGTAGTTTCTCCTTTTTGATACACTATTAAACAATAAAAAAAAATACACCCCAAATCTACTTATTGTGAAATGTTTTAGCAGCATGGATTGTCATACCATTTATTATATTCATTTAGCTGTACATAAAGTAACCTTCAGACCAGTAACCTTCACTTTTCAATCAGACAAGTGCACCCTCTTCAACCTACGAGGAAAGGGAGTGTAATGTCATCTGCCTCATTACTATGTCCCTTTTACAAATAGAAAAAAACAAAACAGAACTATGCAGTTATGATGGATATCTAGACAAGTATAGTTGCACAGATAGACTGGTGATATACAGAAACATAGATATGAATAGATACACGTGTAGATATTTGAACATATACACAGGAAGATAGATGGATAGACAGAGGTTTCACTATGGTTGGTGTTACCCAATGCGGTAACTCATGGTCCCCCCCCCCCCCCTGGATTTTCTCCAACACCATGCCAAACAGATTCCTTAGTAATGCCAGTCAGATGGCCCATTAAATATGCCATACAGCAGCCCCATTCATTATGCCACAAACAGGAACCCCGTAAATTGTGCCACATACAGGAGCCCATTAAACCCTTCAGGATAATGTTTTTTTTGTTTTGATGTCCGTTCTGGAGAATAGCTTTGTTTCTACTTTATAATGGAGAGCAGCTTGCTCCTCCAATATGGCTGCAGCCCTCTTTTGGGTAGAGCGTCGGAAGTGACAAAAAATTCACTTACATCACTCTGATGCTGTTGCCAGACTACCCCTAGAGGCAGTCAGCAACATTGCAATGTAAAAAAAAAGACTTAATTATCTAAAAATCTAGGGTTAGGATTACAATTAAATTAGGGTTAGCATAAGGGTTAGCGTTAAAATTAAAATTAGAATAAATTAAGGGTTAGCATAAGGGTTAGGGTTTAATTTAAAAAAAAGAACACACTGTTTTTGGTTTATGCCCTATAATTTGCAAAAAACTGCAGAAAAATATGGAAACAAGCATATTTCTAAACTCGGGACAAAATGTAGAAACTATTTAGAAGGGGTCTTTTTATAATGATTGTATTTGTGTAAATTATTTTTTAGGTCAAATTCAGAAGAAGTGTTTTTTTATTTATTTGTAGTAAATTATAAGATATGATGAATATAATAGTATCTAATGAAAGCCATTCTTATGGTGATAAAAACAATATACAATTTGTGTGGGTACAGTGTGTGAGAAAGAAGATAATTACAGCCAATACAAACACCCCAGAAATGTCAAAACAGCCAATGTCATCAAGAGAAAGACAATGTCAAAAGGTCATGTCACTAAGCGGTTCATATTCCAGTATTAGTTTGCCCATTAATATGCTACTGTTAGCTTTCTTATTAATATGTCACAACAAGTATGCCCATTCATATACCATAGCTAATTTGGCCATAAATAAGCCACAACCAGTTTGCGCATTAATGTTCCACAGCCAGTTTGCCCATTAATATGGAACAGTAAGTTTGTCAGTAACTATGCTACTGATAGTTTGCCCATTAATATGCCAGTGTTTGTTTGCCCATTAATATGCCAGTTTTTGTTTGTCCATTAATATGCTACAGCCAGTTTGACTATTAATATACCACTGTTAGTTTGCCAATAAATAAGCCAAAGCCAGTTTGCCCATTAATATTCCACAGCCAATTTGACAATTAATATGCCACTGATAGTTTACCCATTAATATGGCTGCATTAGTTTGTCTTTTAATATGCCACTGTTAGTTTATCCATTAATATGCCACAGCCAATTCACTCATTAATATGCCACTGTTAGTTTGATCATTAATATGCCACAGCTAATTTGCCCATTAATATGCCACTGTTAGTTTGCTCATTAATATGTCACAGCCAATTTGCCCATTAATACGCCACTGTTAGTTTGCCAGTTAATATGCCACAGCCAATTTGTCCAATAAAATGCCACTGTTAATTTGCCCATTAATATGCCACAGCCAATTGACTCATTAATATGCCACTGTTAGTTTGATCAGTAATATGCCACAGCTAATTTCCCCATTAATATGCCACTGTTAATATGTCCCTTAATATGTCACAGCCAATTTACCCATTGATATATGCTTTCTCTCAGTCTATTTGCGTTCTACTCAATTTCCCCAATTCACAAAACATTTAATGCTTCAGCTAATAAATCTGCACACATTGTAAATGAAGTTCTTGTTTTTTCACCGAATTGACATTTAACTCCTTCTACAGCATGTATTATTATCAATATCCAAACATTAAATTTCAGGACATACAGTGTTTTTAAAAGAAAGCTTCACGTAGACATACATTTGTTTATTGACAGAAGATTATTCACAGCTTGTTTAAAAATAATTTCCATTCTGTACTCTACAGTAGGCCCCACATCTGAGCTGTGTATCAGCAAGCTTGAAAACAATATATATGTTTTACACTTATTACGCCATGCAGTGTTCTACTGCAGCTCCCTGCACAGAAAAGGCTCAAGAGAGATAAGTGATAAAGGAAAATTCTTCACCCCACCTGCTGATTCATTCAATGTCCAATTTTCTATGATCTGTTGAGGCAAGCAAATGTTTCCTTACATGCTTTATAACATGTTTTGAGTGTGGCATATTGCGCCTCTGCCACATATGCAGAAACTTGCATATATATATATATATTGCAAATTCCCGACATCTGTCAATTTGACACTGCTTCTCCCAAGCCATGCTCTGCCCCCCACCCCCTTCAAAGCATTCCACATTGCTAGGAGGCAATATTGGGAGGTATGATTCAATCAAAAATGAAACACAGGCCTTTTTAATGGACAACAGTTGTACAGACCTTTAATGCACATACATATAATAGTTTCTATTTTGTTATAATATACTCTTTCTGCTCCTTAGCAAGACTCTGTGAATGAGGAGGGAGCTGTCATTATACTCCAGCCCTTGTTAGGATAATGTCCAACCAATAGGACATGGACCCTGTCGGACGCTGTGGGAACCCGATTATTTGAAATATGCTCAGCCGTCATTAACCCCTTCATGACCAGACTGTTTTTGGAATGTTGTGCGTTAGTGACCGAGGCTGTTTTAACACTTCTGAGGTGTTTGTGTTTAGCTTTAAGTTTCTTCTTTGTCAGTTGCTGTACCCACACATATTATATATTGTTTTTTTCAGGACAAGAAGGGCTTTCTTTTCATGACATTATTTTGTTCATATCATTTATTGTATTGTGTAAAAAATAGTAAAATATGGTTAAAATTAAAAAAAATAAACACTTTTCCTGACTTTTCTTTGTAAATTCTCTTACTAAGCTTCAAAAGCTAATGAGAAAACGTGCTAAATAGATTCGACTATAGGTCCTGAGTTCAGAAATACCCAATGTTTATATGTTTTTTTGCTTTTTTTTGCATGTTTTAGGTTAATAAATACAAGTAGCATTTAGCTGTTTCAAAACCATTTTTGTTTTAAATTAGGGTTACTGACACTGTAACACCGATATCTGATATAAATCGCTGAATAACCCCCCACATGTACACATTTTTATAAAGTAGACATCCCAGGGCATTCAACTTGGGGTAATTTGACACTTTTCACTCTGTCATTTTACCACCAATCTTTGACAAGTTTTGGCGTAGTAATTTTGTGTGTGTTTTATTTCCACACACTTTGAAACTTAGGTATGAATTTAAAGGGACTGTTCTATTTTATTGCCAAACAAAACCCCAATATATGTTCAGCAACTTCCCCTGAGTATAGCGGTACCCCACATGTATAGGTCTGCTAGGTTTATGTGGCAGGTACAGGGAAACATTTAGGATATGGTTATTGCAGCTTTAAAACGTGTATTTATTATGTAATACTTGTGACTACATTTCCTATCATGCTCAGCCAGCCAAAAGCTACCTTAGCAGAATAGGAAATGTAGTCTATAGTAGGAAGCACCGATTTTTGCTATCCTTGCTATCCTGCGGCTGCATGGATCAAATATCCAGCTGCTGCGGGCCCCTATCTACTGCTGGGGGCCAATGCAAAGCACTGGCCCCACTAGCAGTCTTTTTTTTAAAAATAAAATATCCCTAGAGGAACACAGACAGACATAACATGTCACTGGTCCTCTACGGAATAACTTCTTATTTGTATACAATTTATTATTATTATTTTTAATTTTTTTATTTATTTAATTTTTTATTTTTTTACATTTTTTTATTTTTATTTAACTCTAACCTTAACCATTTGGTTAGGGTTAGTACAAACCCTAATTCTAACTCTAGGATTAGGGTTTTGATGAACTCTAACCCTAACCCAAGAGTTAGGATTAGCACAATTGGAAAAAAATAAATTAAAAAAAAAAACTTTTTTTTTTTTAATTAAAAAAATCCTTTGGGGGGGGGCTGGTTATTACTGGGGGGGACCAGGGGGAGACTTCACACATTATATTTAGTCTCTCTCTGCCCCACGATCACCGTGGAGCAGGGAGAGACTATAGCTGTCAAAGCAGGCCCCTGCTTTGACAGCTATTAACATCCGGGCGCTGTGATTGGCTGTCACAGTGCCCGGATGTTTCAGGGGGGGTCCTCAACCGGCATGGCTGAAGTGTCTCGGTACCGAGACACTTAGCCATGCCGTTGGTAGCGCGATCGCGGTATGCCAGCGTGCATACCGCGATCAGACCTGCATGACGGTCCTGGACCGTCATCGGTCACTAAGGGAGTTTTTCCCCATGATGGTCCAGGACCGTCATCGGTCGCGAAGGGGTTAAACAACTTCACTGTTATTATAACAATGATGAATGTACAGTAACAGGCAGAATCCACCTTCCTTTCTTCCTATAGCACATTCAGACCGAAACAAAATGACAGCTCTATCACCCATGCAGCTTGCACAACTGAGTAAATAAAAACACATGAATTCTTATATTAACATTTAACAAAAATCCATTTATTTCAGATATTTTTTTAAAAATCACCATGACAGTTGTCTTTTAATATAATATAAGGGACATATAAAATAGTTTGGGATTTAATATAATACTTATAATCTTTTCAAATATAATAATAAAATTGCTGCTGACTTACTTACAACATATGTGTAACACAATAGTTTCAGCTTTTTATGTTCAATGTATAGGAAAATGTATTTTTTATTTTTATTATATCATTTTTTTATTTATTATATATATATATATATATATAAAAATAGTTACATTTTATATATTATATATATATATATATATATATATATATATATATATATATATAGTTTAATAATTTCCATTAAATATATTTTGTTAAATTATATATGTTTTCGTTCATTCATTATATATTTATGGTTTTAAAAAAACTATATATATATATATATATATATATATATATATAGTCTATGTACTGTACATACAAAATGTGTTTAATATAGTAGAAGTGCAGTAACCAGAATATTTATTGATGTGCAGTCAGCATTGATTCCCATAATGCATTCTGTTTCTATACACACTGAGAAGGATAGTAATACCTTAATATTATCCATCCATTTTTAGCTTGCAAAGTAGATTTTATCAGATGAAAGCTCCTACAGAATACATTAACCTCTTTGGCCTCATATTTCTGCCATAGCTTAAGTTTCATTTATCAGATGTATTGTATTCAGAGGTTTTTTTTTTCTTTCTTTTTTTGGCACAACATACACATAATATTATGTTACTGTTTCAATTCATATTCCTGGGGATGGTACACTTTGTGTGTTTAATGGTACTTATTACGCAATATATATTAATAACGAAATTCCTGCTGCCTTTTGAATTCACATTTGACTTAATTGTCATTGCATTGTTTAATAGAAAATAAAGAGTTCTGAAAAGGACAGATATACTGCAATACAATGAAAAATATCAATGCTCCTAAGCAACATTGTAATATTGTAATAGCAATCTTGTCTTATTTAGTCCCAAATCAAGAAAATAAATTAAAAACCGATGAGTTGACCCTGCCAGGGATAAAATCTGCTACCCTGACATTGCAGGTTCTTTAGTTGGGGCATTAATATATGGGAAAAGCCAGTTACATTTATTTAAACAATTTGTACAATACAGGTAGTATTGAGTGGTTTGAACACTATAAGAAATTGTCACTTGTTATTCTTGACTATTAATAAAATTGAAGTTAAAAAAAAATTATGTTTTGATGTAAAAACAGCTTCTGAATGCAATTGTAGGAATAAAACGAAATAATAGCAGAATAGTATTGTTTTGTGAATGCATGCTATTGTGTGATTATTTGCTAGCTGAGGAGAGTGACAATTTAATAATACAGAGCAAGCAGTTGTCAGACTTGTAACGAATAAGAGAGAAAAAAAAGATATAATGTTCTCAAAAAATTACAAATAATATAAACAATAATAAAGTGTGGATCTCTGGTTTTCTCAGTACCTAGTGAACTGGGTCGCTCCTCTGTCACCCTGCAGGTCCATAGAATTGAAATGCAATATGGCAGTGATGGAGAACATTTTTGAAGTTGAGTGCCAGTGGATGGGAGGTTCAAAGCAGGTGCTTCACCATGACCTCTGATAACCTGAATCCTAATACTAATCATACTAATGCTCTATGTAATCCTGCGATTAACTCTCCTGACCTGTCACACAATGAACTGTCCACCACACGATAGGTCATCCTAGGACAAGTCAACGCAGGACAATTAATCGCGGGAATAAATAGAGCTTTAGTATTATGAATTTTAGGATTCAAGTTATTAGAGGATAGACATGTGCATTCGTTTTCGGACAAAGGCATTTTCGTCCGAAAATAGCATTTTCGTTCATTCGTCCGAAAAACGAATAACGAAAATGCTAAGCTAATGAAAGCCGAATGAACGAATGGTTAATAAATGAAAATCATTCGTTCATTCGTCCATTCGTAGTACTATTGGCATTCTATAAGCCGAAATAAAGTCGGTTTATAGAATACAATAGCATTGTACACTACATTCCATAAACCGACATAATGAACGACTTTCGGTTTATGGAATGCATGTAAGTCTATTGGCATTCTATATACCGACTCTATTTCGGTTTATAGTAATGCCAATACTATATCACGAATGGAGGAATGATTTTCGTTTATATTAAACCATTCGTTCATTCGTTCAACTTCTTAGCTTTCTATAAACCGAAACAGAGTCCCCATTCATACATTTTTATGAATGGGAACTCTAGTTCGGTTTATAGAAAGCCCATAGTATTACATGTAATCCATAAGCCGAAAGTCTATAAACCGAATGTTCGGTTTATAGACTTTCGGCTTATGGAATACATGTAATCCTATTGCTATTCTATAAACCGAACGTTCGGTTTATAGAATAGCAATAGGATTATATGTATTCCATAAGCCGAAAGTCTATAAACCGAATGTTCGGTTTATAGACTTTCGGCATTTGTAACGAATGTAATAGTACTATTGGCTTTCACTACACAGAACAGAGTCTCCATTCATAAAATGAATGGAGACTCTGTCTCTGTGTAATGAAAGCCAATAAGAATTATGAATGGGTTCATAGAAAGGCACTACTACTGTATGTTTTCTATAAGCCGAAAGTCTATAAACCGAAGGTCGTTCGGTTTATAGACTTTCGGTTTATAGAATACATAGAATTACATGTAATTCTATGTATTCTATAAACCGAAAATCTATAAACCAAATGACCTTTGGTTTATAGACTTTCGGCTTATAGAAAACATGTAGTACTATTGCCTTTCTATGAACCGAACGAGAGCCCCATTCATAAGAATTTCTTATGAATGGGGCTCTCGTTCGGTTTATAGAAAGCCAATAGCATTACACGTATTCTATAAAACGAACGAATAAAACGAAATAAAACGAAAATAATGAACACATTTCGTCTGAAACGAATGCAGTAATGAACGAAATTAGTTTTAGACTAAATAAATAACATTTTCGTCCGAATAGACGAAAACGAAACGAAAATTTTAGTTTTGCACATAACTATTAGAGGATAGTATTAGGGTTACTAATAGGGCTTAATATTAGCAGTTAGTATTTGGGTTTGTTGTTAGTATTAGGGGTTGATTTTAGGAGTTAGTATTGGGGTTTGGGATTAGTATTAGGGGTTAGTATTGCGGTTTGGGGTTAGTATTAGGGTTAGTATTAGGGGTTAGTATTGGGGGTTGGGGTTACTATTAGGGGTTAGTATTGGGTTTGGGGTTAGTATTAGGGGTTAGTATTGGGGGTTTGGGTTAGTATTAGGGGTTAGTATTGGGGTTTGGAGTTAGTATTAGGGGTTAGGGGTTAGTATTAGGGGTAAGTATTAGGGGTTAGTAATTGGGTTAGTATTTGGGGTTTGGAGTTAGTATTAGGGGTTAGTATTAGGGGATTGGGGTTAGTATTAGGGGTTAGTATTAGGGGTTTGGGGTTAGTATTAGGAGTTAGTATTGGGGTTAGTATTAGGGGTTTGGGGTTAGTATTAGGGGTTAGTATTAGGAGTTAGTATTGGGGTTAGTATTAGGGGTTTGGGGTTATTATTAGGGGTTAATATTAGGAGTTAGTATTGGGGTTAGTATTAGGGGTTTGGGGTTATTATTAGGGGATTAATTAGGGGTTAGGATTGGAGTTAGGGGGTAGTGTTAGGGGTTAGTATTAGGGGTTAGTATTGGGGTTTTAGGGTTAGTATTAGGGGTTAATATTAGGGGTTAGTATTGGGGTTAGTATTAGGGTTTTGGGGTTAGTTTTAGGGGTTAGTATTATGGGTTTGGGGTTAGTATTATTGGTTAGTATTAGTGTTTTGTATTGGGGTTAGTATTAGGGGTGTGGGGTTAGTATTAGGGGTAAGTATTAGGGGTTAGTATTGGGTTTAGTTTCAGTGATCTGGTCTTAGTATTAGGGGTAAGTATTAGGGGTTAGTATTAGGGGTTAGTAGCCTTCAGCGGTGATCCCTGCGCTGTGCTCCCTGTCTTACCAACCCGGACCAAACCCGACAGTTAGTATTTGGGTTAGTATTAGGGGTTTGGGGTTAGTATTAGAATTTAGTATTGGGGATCGTATTAGGGGTTTGGGGTTAGTATTAGGGGTTATTATTAGGAGTTAATATTGGTGTTTAGAGTTAGTATTAGGGGTTAGTATTGGAGTTAGGGGTTAGTATTAGTGGTAAGTATTAGGGGTTTGCATTAGGAGTTAGTATAGGGGTTAGTATTAGGGGTTTGGGGTTATTATTAGGGGTTAGTATTAGGAGTTAGTATTTGGGTTAGTATTAGGGGTTTTTGGGTTAGAATTGGGGGTTAGTATTAGGAGTTAGTATTGGGGATAGTATTAGGGGTTTGGGGTTATTATTAGGGGTTAGTATTAGGAGTTAGTATTAGGAGTTAGTATTGGGGTTAGTATTAGGGGTTAGTATTAGGAGTTAGTATTGGGGTTAGTATTATTGGTTTGGGGTTAGTATTGGGGGTTAGTATTAGGAGTTAGTATTGGGGATAGTATTAGGGGTTTGGGGTTATTATTATTGGTTAGTATTAGGAGTTAGTATTGGGGTTAGTATTAGAGGTGTGGGGTTAGTATTAGGGGTAAGTATTAGGGGTTAGTATTGGGGTTAGTATTAGAAACATAGAAACATAGAATGTGTCGGCAGATAAGAACCATTCGGTCCATCTAGTCTGCCCAATTTTTTTTTTTTGAGTACTTTTATTAGTCCCCCGTTCCCGGTCTTATAGGGGTTTGGGGTTAGTATTAGGGGTAAGTATTAGGGGTTAGTATTAGGGGTTAGTATTTGGGGTTTGGGGTTAGTATTAGGGGTTATTATTAGGAGTTAATATTGGGGTTTAGAGTTAGCATTAGGGGTTAGTATTGGAGTTAGGGGTTAGTATTATGGGTAAGTATTAGGGGTTAGTATAGGGGTTAGTATTAGGGGTTTGGGGTTATTAATAGGGGTTAGTATTAGGAGTTAGTATTTGGGTTAGTATTAGGGGTTTTTGGGTTAGTATTGGGGGTTAATATTAGGAGTTAGTATTGGGGATAGTATTAGGGGTTTGGGGTTATTATTAGGGGTTAGTATTAGGAGTTAGTATTAGGAGTTAGTATTGGGGTTAGTATTAGGGGTTAGTATTAGGAGTTAGTATTGGGGTTAGTATTAGGGGTTTGGGGTTAGTATTGGGGGTTAGTATTAGGAGATAGTACTGGGGATAGTATTAGGGGTTTGGGGTTATTATTATTGGTTAGTATTAGGAGTTAGTATTGGGGTTAGTATTAGAGGTGTGGGGTTAGTATTAGGGGTAAGTATTAGGGGTTAGTATTGGGGTTAGTATTAGGGGTTTGGGGTTAGTATTAGGGGTAAGTATTAGGGGTTTGGGGTTAGTATTGGGGATGAGTATTAGGAGTTAGTATTGGGGATAGTATTAGGGGTTTGGGGTTATTATTAGGGGTTAATATTAGGAGTTAGTATTGGGGTTAGTAGTAGGGGTTAGTATTAGGAGTTAGTATTAGGGGTTAGTATTAGGGGTTTGGGGTTAGTATTGGGGGTTAGTATTAGGAGTTAGTATTGGGGATAGTTTTAGGGGTTTGGGGTTAGTATTGGGGGTTAGTATTAGGAGTTAGTATTGGGGTTAGTATTAGAGGTTTGGGGTTAGTATTAGGGGTAAGTATTAGGGGTTAGTATTGGGGTTAGTATTAGGGGTTTGGGGTTAGTATTGGGGGTTAGTATTAGGAGTTAGTATTGGGGATAGTATTAGGGGTTTGGGGTTATTATTAGGGGTTAGTATTAGGAGTTAGTATTGGGGTTAGTATTAGAGGTTTGGGGTTAGTATTAGGGGTAAGTATTAGGGGTTAGTATTGGGGTTAGTATTAGGGGTTTGGGGTTAGTATTAGGGGTAAGTTTTAGGGGTAAGTATTGGGGTTAGTATTAAGGGTTTGGGGTTAGTATTGGGGGTGAGTATTAGGAGTTAGTATTGGGGTTAGTATTAGAGGTTTGGGGTTAGTATTAGGGGTAAGTATTAGAGGTTAGTATTGGGGTTAGTATTAGGGGTTTGGGGTTAGTATTAGGGGTAAGTATTAGGGGTTAGTATTGGGGTTAGTATTAAGGGTTTGGGGTTAGTATTGGGGGTGAGTATTAGGAGTTAGTATTGGGGATAGTATTAGGGGTTTGGGGTTATTATTAGGGGTTAATATTAGGAGTTAGTATTGGGGTTAGTAGTAGGGGTTAGTATTAGGAGTTAGTATTATGGGTTAGTATTAGGGGTTTGGGGTTAGTATTGGGGGTTAGTATTAGGAGTTAGTATTGGGGATAGTTTTAGCGGTTTGGGGTTAGTATTGGGGGTTAGTATTAGGAGTTAGTATTGGGGTTAGTATTAGAGGTTTGGGGTTAGTATTAGGGGTAAGTATTAGGGGTTAGTATTGGGGTTAGTATTAGGGGTTTGGGGTTAGTATTGGGGGTTAGTATTAGGAATTAGTATTGGGGATAGTATTAGGGGTTTGGGGTTATTATTAGGGGTTAGTATTAGGAGTTAGTATTGGGGTTAGTATTAGAGGTTTGGGGTTAGTATTAGGGGTAAGTATTAGGGGTTAGTATTGGGGTTAGTATTAGGGGTTTGGGGTTAGTATTAGGAGTAAGTTTTAGGGGTAAGTATTGGGGTTAGTATTAAGGGTTTGGGGTTAGTATTGGGGGTGAGTATTAGGAGTTAGTATTGGGGTAAGTATTAGAGGTTTGGGGTTAGTATTAGGGGTAAGTATTAGAGGTTAGTATTGGGGTTAGTATTAGGGGTTTGGGGTTAGTATTAGGGGTAAGTATTAGGGGTTAGTATTGGGGTTAGTATTAGGGATTTGGGGTTAGTATTAGGGGTAAGTTTTAGGGGTTAGTATTGGGGTTAGTATTATGGGTTTCTGGTTAGTATTGGGGGTTAGTATTAGGAGTTAGTATTGGGGATAATATTAAGGGTTTGGGGTTAGTATTAGGGGTTAGTATTAGGAGTTAGTATTGGGGTTAGTATTAGGGGTTTGGGGTTAGTAATAGGGGTAAGTATTAGGGGTTAGTATTGGGGTTAGTATTAGGGGTTTGGGGTTAGTATTAGGGGTAATTTTTAGGGGTTAGTATTGGGGTTAGTATTATGGGTTTCGGGTTAGTATTGGGGGTTAGTATTAGGAGTTAGTATTGGGGATAATATTAAGGGTTTGGGGTTAGTATTAGGGGTTAGTATTAGGAGTTAGTATTGGGGTTAGTATTAGGGGTTTGGGGTTAGTAATAGGGGTAAGTATTAGGGGTTAGTATTGGGGTTAGTATTAGGGGTTTGGGGTTAGTATTGGGGGTTAGCCTCACTCACCTCACCCTTGTTACTGCTTTGTACAACCTTAATGATTTTGAAAAAGATTCCTGATTGTTGGAGCTCCTTTGACTTTCAAGCACTGTTAAACCCTATACCAGGAAATAAACTGGCTGGACTGATCTCCCATGGTGATTTTACATGGCTGTTACTATTTTATTTGTCCATTACCTCACATCTCCTCTTGTTCAGTTACAATTATTCACACCCTACTTTATGCTGATAAAGTAAAAAAAAAAAAACACCTAGGTATTGTGTACAGTTAAAATGAAAAATAAGTTTAAATTACAGTCTTGTTATGTTGTATTGAACCTTTAATTAATTTGGGAACATGGCAAATCTGCCTCCTGTTCATGTTACACAGTTACATAGTAGTTTAGGTTGAACAAAGACTTGCGTCCATCAAGTTCAATCCTTTTCTTATCCCATGTTTACCGCTGTTGATCCCAAAAGAAAGGCAAATAAAAACCCCTTCAGCAATTTCAAATTTTGCTTTCAGTAGGGGGCAATATTCCTTCTCGACTCCAAACAGCACTGTTTGTGAATAGGTCATTAGAAAGCCCTTTGTACGGGCCCTGTACAATTTTTATATGTTATAAAATCCCTGCCGTTTTTCTAGTGTGTACACATTTTTATTTTTCCAGATGTATCATTGGTATGGTGCCAACAGTTTATATTTAATTCTACATTCTACAATGTTTGAACATTCTACAGTGTTCAAATGTCAAGTTGCTAGGGTACATAGCTGATATGGTACATGTACGATACAGAGGGTGCATAAAGCTAAATAGTAGAACTTGGAAGATACGGAAAAGAACACCAAATCGCCTCCCCTCTGCTTGGAAATTCTCAATCACAAATTACTTGCAGTTTAAAAATTGAAAGTCTAAGACCTCAGTAATTACTTACAAAGGACTTTGTAAACCCTAAGATCAGATTGACTTCATTTCGAACGGATTGCAGGATTGGATGGCAATTACAGTGACCCGGATAATATTGAGAGCAATAGCATTGATTAATGACAGAGTATAAGGGTAAATTAGATTATGGATGGTATAGTATAATATCCTGCTAAATGAACTGGTTCCCGGAGAAAGGTTCTTCTAAGTGATCTGATAACTATATTTGCTCAATGATAGAAAATTGCAACGTTGGATCAGCAACAATTAAGCTTAATATATTAACTTAGTATATTAAAGTCTCATAAGCTATCAACTAATTCATTTGGATAAATTATAAAAGACCAATTTTGGGAAAGAATAAAAATATGTTGGCAAACCTTGTCCAGATTTTATATGGAATATTAGACAGTTGTAGTCAATACAGCTGCTTATGTTTAGTTAAAATGTTACAGGTAGAGGTTTTAAATAGAAATGCTTTAATGAAAGAATAGAAATAAAGCACCTTATTGAGCCATCTTTACTCTGTATAGCTCTATCAGAATGCAGAAATTGTTTAGAATCAGGTCAGATCTTCCTCACGATCTGACCCAAGATTGCGAACTACATGTTCACTCTCTGATAGAGCTGTACAGAATAAAGGGGGATCAATATGGTGCTTTATTTGTATTCTTTAATTAACCCCTTCGCACTTGTAGGAAGTTCTTTTGTCATCCGAAAGTCTAGACGCCTGTAGGACAGCATAGAACGTCCTGATTTTAGCATCTCATAACGGCCCCCCCATGATGATCTCTGCCACTTTCCAGTACACCTGAAGCGGGATCCCAGTCTGTCAGATGAGGACACTTTGAGTGGCCTCGGTCCCACATGGAAAATGTACCCGACGCTCAATGTGAGAGCCGGTTACATTATACTAAAACCCGACCTGCCCAAACGTCTGTGTTCGGGTCCGCCTCCATGACTTCACACTTGACATTGCAAAAGATAGTTCGGCATTGATTGGGCCTCTGCCCATGTGTCGCTGGCTCCTGATGCACTTGTACTTAAAACCTCTACACTTGATACAATATTTCAACTAGGCAGTAGTTCTTTTTTCTTGCCAACATTTTGTTGGTTGTTGTATTGTGCTGGTGCATGTGCCTTTTTATGGATCGCTACTTACATTAAAAGCACATTTTTCCTGTATTATTTTGCTGTCTGGATTTTTTCCTCCGCATCATCTGACAAATGTTTTGCTATTATGTTGTGATTTTCAATGCTGGTTGGTTAATATTATAACATATATCAAGAAAAAAAAATCATATTACAAAAAACAACAACAAAGCTGATGCATTAGACAGACCTTTTGTTGTTGCTGTTATATTGCCGGATGTAAAATGCATTTTACTGGTTTGTCCTTTTTGTAAAAGGTCACTGCACAATAGCAGAAATGAATTAATTCACCAATAAGCTGATATTAGCTGTACATTGAGTGTTTCCCTAAACACCTGCACCGCACACGAAGCTGTCACAGGCATAAAGAGGACTTTTCAGTAGCCATTGTGAGTGGAAATAGCCCCACGTGGTAGTGACAGGACATAAAGAGGGCTTGACTGAGACTATAATTAGGATCCATGTCAGCAATTGCCAGCCTGGGCCCCAATGTACCTTTTCACTAACATCTGGCAGGGAACGATCACAATGTCGCTGGACTAGAGTTTGGCAGAGAAGCAGAAACTGTTTGCCAGACTGTGAATCGTTTCACCTGCAAGACTAACACACTTTCCATGTTTCTAATTGAAGTTACAAACATATAATGGATTAACCATAGCACAGATGCTCATACACTTTAAAGGTGCAGTAATGTGCGGAATGCTGGGCAGGGGATCTAAAAGGCAGGGACAATGGGAGCAGCTAAGATGTTACTGTTCCTTTAACATGAAAAGACAATAAAAGTAAATAGAGAGAAGCTCCATTATGGCACCCAGGTGTTTACTGCACGCAAGGGAAGTATTCCTAACCAAATGCTGCATGTGATTTAGATTAAATCAACAACCAAAGCGGACCTTCAATGAAAATGACAAGTGATCTGCAAATATCAGATATTAGTAGTTCAAAGACCAGCAATCAATGTCAAATCTTTTCAGTTCACTTTTTTTTTTTAAATCTCTTTTTTTCATTTTACAAAAATATATAACAATGGGCAACGACATAATGGCATTAATTATAAGAACAATCTAAGCATATTATACAATACATATTCAGAAATATTTACCCCCTATTTACCCCCTTTTTTTACACATTCTAATATGCTATTTGAGGAAGTCTTCTAGCTTTTAGTAAAGAATCCCCTATGGGTCGTAGAAGCACTAAGCCCCCCCAAATCAACTATCGCCTACTGTCTCATGAAAAGGGCTTTTGAACAAAAAATAAATAAACAAACATCCGGAGCCTTGAACTACATCCCTTCTTTATTCTCTTCCTTTAATCTTGGGACAAATTATGTATGTTTGTATACCCAATTATCCAGCTTCTTTGTTTTGTACCATTGTATGAAAAATCAATAAACTTTTTAATTTATTTTAAAAAGTCTTTTGAACAATGCTCTGATCAGATCTGACCCCTATTTGTGTTTTCACAAGTCAAATAGAGACTTCCTGTCTGTCAGGAAGTGTAGCTGACTACACCTCCAGTTCAATGATACCTTGAGCCCCTAAATATGTTTTTTACTGTGAATGTACAGAATATAAAATAGTTGAAAATGATCTATACATTGTGTTAGCAAAAGTGCAAAGATATGCCTAAATTAGGAGAAAACTGTGTTTTAAATGTCTGTGGAGTCTCCTGCTTATGACATCACCTGTGACTTAATATGCAAATTACACATTTCCAATTAAAAAGCATTTAATTTGCATATCAAGCCACAGCTGATGTCATGAACAGGAAACTCCACAGACACATTCCAAACACATTTTCTCCTAATTTCGGTGTTTGCTTGGAATTATGCTAACACAAAGTAAAGATCATTAAACAAAAAAATTTACTTTGGCCATAACTTTACCTGCAATTCCCTTAAATCTGTATTTGATGATTAAACAAATGGCATACAGTAAATTCATCAAATGGTTTAAAAAGTCTTTAAAATGTTTCCCCCTATCATTCAAGAAAGAAATTCAATATTGTCAAGTGCTGAGCTCTCCCTCTCTTACCTCCCTCCACCCTTAATGTTACATTCCTGCATTACCCATCAATTGATAACTTTGTAGAGCTTTTTTGGAGTGGCAGTAGGAGGCAAGAGGGGGGGGGGGGGTTGGAAATTACAATTCTTCACATTCACTTGATTGATCTTTTGTTTTTCTCAGTGAAGGAATATGTTTCTCTGAAAAAAAGATGAAGAAGCACAATTAATTTCCGAGATCAAAAACAAAGCACTCTGTATCTCATTCCACTGTATTCGTTAAAAAAAAAACATCTTATCTCTCCCAGGTTCACTGCATCTGGGAATGATATTCAAAATGCACAGCCATACTATAGCAAATTCGACTGAGATTATTTTCCATATGTATGCATGTGTTCATTAATCAAGAGTAATTGCTCTTTCTATATTGTATATATTTTTAGAGCGTATTGTAATATTTTTAACATAGAAACATAGAAACATAGAAACATAGAATGTGTCGGCAGATAAGAACCATTTGGTCCATCTAGTCTGCCCAATTTTTTTTTTTTTGAGTACTTTTATTAGTCCCCCGTTCCCGGTAAACATGGCAATGTTTGATGTTGGTTCAGTATTTCTGATTTTGTTATCTATTATTTGTACATTTCACAGTCCATTATACAGCAAAATTCATTATACATGAGCAGCAGTTGAGGGGCAAGTCGCAAAAAATGGGATTTTGGGGATCGGTCAGTGGGTCAAATCATAGCATTTTCGACAGCAACGGTGAAGTCAGGCACAGAGATGGGGCTAAGCTCTGTTTTAGAGAGATGGCATTTTGAGTATCGATCATACATGAAGAAATGATCAATCCCAACATGCCATGTAATAGTAACTCAAAAAGCTGAGAGTCACTTTCCCGGCAGAGCTGTTTCTCAGGAATGCAGGCAGCTGGTGGCTTGCCTTATAATCATGGTCATTTTACAAAAGATATGGGACTGTAACTTGATGGAAGCATGAAGTCTAAGGATTTTTTCAGTACAGTATGATTTTCGGCATGCTTTTCGGTGCTACAATTCAGGAGGACAGAGAGTTGAGGTGGGTTAGGGTTGGACAGTAGAGAGGATAGTGAGCGTATCACGTGAGGGTCTAACAACCAAATTGTAGGTCTCCAAATGGAGAGTTTAATATCTACCTCATTCTCAGTTGCAGTGAGCAGATATCAGACTGAGTTTGGAGAAAGAGGCAGGTTGTGAGAGGTAACGATTCACTTGATTGGATCAACTTTGTTTTGGTAATGGGAGGCAAGGTCTTGGGCCATGAGAGGGGGACAGGATGGGGGTGCAGGGGGGAATATTTGCCTCATATGCAATCAATGAACTTAAAGGACAACTGTAGCAAACAATTATGTTTAATTGAAAGATTTTATCAAATAAAGTAAAGTGTTTTTATAAAGAAAATCTTTGTTTAGAATCTTGGGTCAGATTAAGAAAGATCTGACCCATCTGACCAAAGATTCTAAAAAGAAATGTGTGCATCCTGGTGGTGCTATATGGAGTAAAGATGGCTCAGTAAGGAACTTTATTTGTATTCTTTCATTGAAGCATTTCTATATAAAATGCCTACACTTAATGCAATCCTTTTATTAAACACAACCTTTTTCTACAGTCATCCTATAAGGTTCTTGCTGTTATTGAATAATAATTTAAAAAAGAATTTCAGAGGAAAGCTGCATTATATTAGCATCTACTCAATATAACCCAGACTTCACGCCAAACTCCATAATGTTTCAGGGTAAACTGGGGACATTTTGGGAGCCAAATTTCAATCTGTCTAATATGCCCCGATGTGCCATCATGGACGATCACACCCCGAGACCTTCCGAAACCAAATACCGCAAAAAATCCCCAAACCAAAAGGTACTTCTATCAGAGCCTAGAAATCTATGGGATGGTAGAGAACCATTTTGGGAGGAATTCCGCTATTATTAAAATATCTTAATCCCTCCCAAAATAAAAAAAGAAAGGAAAAAAAATCAGCCCCCCCGTGGAGCCCCTATAATAAATATGGGGCCAGTAAAGTAGATCTTATCCACAGCATACCAACGGAGCTGGGAGCTGCCAAAATGTCTCCCAGCCCTTCGATATCATAAATAGCCCCCAAACAGAATGGGAGTTATAACTTTATTTAATGGCGGTTCTGGGGTCATTTGCCCAGCCCCCAGTCTCTAATGTTGATAATTTTATTCAATGGGGTTAGGGCTTTTTAAAAAATAGTTTTTACTTGATTTTTCACTTTTAAATTAAAATTCTCCTGCTCAGAATTGGAGAATTGAAATGGATGAAATGCTGCAATCATCCCCGAATCTGAAATGTGTTTGGGTGTGATAGTCACATATTGCATAACCAAAAACCCATGGTTTTCAAGATGAACATTTTCCAACTTGAATAACAACATCTGAGGGTGTTTTGGTTTCCAAAAGGCTCGAACTGGTCATTCACACCCAAATTCTGGCATATTGAGTAGCCACATTTCGGGGATTTTTTTGATTTGGCCAATATGCAAGATCCGAATCCATTTTGCAGTGGATCAGTGCATATTGAGTAGATCCTCTGTTAATTACTGAAGACCAATCAGCCATAACATTATGACCACCTCGCTAATATTGTATGGCTGCTAAAACAGCCCTGACTCATTGAGGCATGGATTCCACTGACCCTCTGAACGTCCGTTCCTTTAAGTCCTGTAAGTTGCCAGGTGGGGCCTCCATGGATTTGACTTGTTTGTCCAGCACATCCCAAAGATGCTTGATTGTATTGAGATCTGGGGAATTTTGAGGCCAAGTCTACACCTTGAACTCGTTGTTATGTTCCTCAACCTATTCCATGAGCCACAATTCAGTGCCCACTGCTAACATCATTCCGCACCTGCAAAAAAATTACTGCGTCCATTAAAACAAGCCCTGTACTTGCCATGGAGGTTTACTGCACCCATTATAACAACGGTATTTAAAAACACTGTTCAGTGCAGTAATTATATCTTTTAACCGGTTAATTTACCTCCTCAAAAAGAGGGGAAAAAAGTGCGTTGACTGCTTCATGAAGCCAATAAATGCACATTATCCCTTTCTGTACGGTAGGGAAGACAAACAGTTTTAAATAGGTTAACCCCATTATTGAAAAAAAATGTTCTCGGGTACTTGGGTAGCCCCTAACTCCAGGGGGGTTATATATTTTTTTTTTAATTCAGTTAGGTGCACTTGGGCAGCCCTAAACCCTGATATTATTAGATTTGGTGGGGAACACTACAAGACTGGTGGTGGCTTTTACACCCTCAGCTCTCTTGCGTAATTTGACATCTTTATAGGGAATACCAGTGTTTTTTGGTTTTTTTTTAAATGGTGCAATTCCCCTACCACTAAACTAGTGCTTTATGGCATATTAGTGCATAGCATTCCGTTACCACTGAATCGCACGTTATTCTTTTACAAACAAAACCTTTTCCTGGACGGCCAACATTGAACCTAAACAATGTCTTGGCCCTGCATATTTTAGGCCTATCTGATGTCTCCTCCTGCAATATATTTGTATGTTGTCATATAATAGTGACTTTGGCAATCTTCAGACACAGACATTCTCTTATAGGACAAACACTCTCTGTGGAACTAGTTTGACAGTCTTTAGCTAATGATTTAGTTCCCTTTTTTGTCTGTAGTTGTCGTGTTCTTTTTTTGCTTAATGTGTTGATTCACTAGATGTTTTTAGGTGATAAATGTAATGCTCATATTCACTTTCTGAAACAAGACATCTCCCTTTCTTTCCTAGTCCATTTATTCAATTATTTCGTACCCTGTAACTCAGCGGCATTTTACTATCACTAAAAGACAGAAGCCGATGAAAAACGATGATTATTATTAATACTTTAACATGCATTAGCAGTTTTATCCAGTGATAAGTCTGTTGGAGTAGAAATGTTATTAATATCCTTGACAAAGGAGGAATACATCATCTCCAGATCCGAATATTACAGTACTTTGTATTGTCAGGAATAAATTAGTTTAAATAACAAAACCTTAAAAAAAAAAATTAATGAAAAAACAATTCCCGTCTCACTCTGTTTTTTTATATGTTTGTGTAAATTGACAATATGAAATATGTTGTTATCCCGTGAAATGCAGCTAGCGAGGTACTCTCGGGGATTGCAGGTAACAATCCTGGCAGGGTCAACTCACTACATCCTAGTGAGGAAAATAATAATGAGTACCATTAAATTGGGTTCTAGGAAACATTTCTGGCCAAATGTTCAATATTCTCTTAAAGTGCTTGAAAACACGTTGTCATTATTTTTTACCACTGCTCATTTAAGAAGATAGCATTTGGAAGATTCAGTGTCATTTATTGATTGCTTAGAGGAACCATGCACGTTTAATCTCTCATCAAGCTTTCTCAATCACAGTGAATCCATAGAAGAATGTTGAGTTTCCATCTGTTGGCTGTGGAGAGCATGGGACTTCTAGTTGTGTGTAGAGTTTCAGGGTTATTTTCATTTATAGATGGGAACAGGAGAATTTTAGCATGAGGTATTTACGAAATGTAGTTAGGCCCAACTTGGCCTGGCTATTGATCCACGCTCATTGGGGGAGTCCATGCACCTGTGACCAGCCAGGTCATCTGGAATCTGTGCTGGGTCCAATGTTCTAGCACAGTTTAGTTCCAGACATGTCCACTTTAAAGTCAGTGGCTTGGTTCAGCCTTGATGAGTTCAACCCAAGGTTTTGTGATCCAAAGGTTGATACTTTAAATATACTGTATTGAATAAGTTTTAAATATTTTATTTCATTCAAAAATAGAGCAACGTGACATAGTTCAACACATATCACTAGTACATATGTGTCCTTTGTTAAATCCCCATCTGTTCTCTTTCCATCCCCTTCCTCAGAGTACAATTCCATAAACAAAAAGAAAAGAAGAAAAAAAGGTGCGAGCTATCCAGACAAATCATATACAAGTGAAATATTTCAGCTTTCACCGTAGTTTTCATGTATATTTCTCCAATATATTTACAAAAGTGAGGATGGCCGAACCACCTTCCAAAGGGTTCTTGGTATTTATGTTATGTACCATGGAGTTGACTTTATGGGTACCTTCCTCTACAGGCACCACTAAAGAATCCTTCCCTTCCCCTCCTCCCTCCCTCCCCCTGTCCCCCCTCCCCCCTCCCAGAATTTGTATGTTTCATGTAGGTAAAGTGCACTACCTACTATTTCTCCGATGGTTCAATAATACATTTAAAGGAAGGAAGGAAGAGACAGACGAGATAGAAGTATACATATACTGTATTGAATATATCGCTTTAGATAAAAAAAAAGTTTAAGGAAGTATCTTCTGGGTATGTCGTGGGGTGGCCACCTCTGTATCCGCTGTTGTTAGACATAATAATATCATCCTGGCTATAGCCTAGACTGATTGGTACATATGACTGAAGTTAGAACATTTATTAATTTATCTCAACCAAAGGACATGAAATGAAACAACTTCTTAAAGCATTAGTTATGTTAACATTTTAAAACTTTTAAGTCATTTACTCCATTTAATTGTATTTTCATTTATCTTTTCTATCCATGTTCCATTGAGACGATATCTGTCCAAGGGCCTACCCCTCAGGACCTACCATTCGTACGGTGTCAGTCAGGCAGACAAGATTTTGTTAATACCTGTACTGGATGATCAGACTGTCGGTAAAGGAGCTCAGACTCAGACCAGATCCATAAGTAGACAGTTATGAAAGGAAGTGTCCTAGAGCTTGATGTCTCCCATACCCAAGTACTGCAGTATATCTCCACAACAAAAATTATAGAATAATGCTTAAAATGTGTTTGAACTGTGTCCAAGCCAGCAAAACAGAGAAAGATAACTAGAATTTCCTTAATTTTAGCCATTCTCCCACTTGCAACACTTCCACATTCTGACAGTAATGGTTACGTATCCTAGTGTGATGAAGTGACATTGTTTTGTTTTTTTCATTTCGCCCCTCTGCAGTCTGTGTATGTATACCAAAGATGGGTATTTCTCAGTGGTAAAGAAGACTGGAAAAGTAATTTAGAGATCGTCAGCTTCCTTGCAGATAAAGTCTTATTAGTCAGTGTGTTTTTGAGACATCTATAACGTTACTCGCTGGATCTAAATTACTGTAATTATCACACTAGCTCTCAATAAAAGAAACCAAAACAGTATGTTGCATCACAAAGGGAAACAAAACAACAGCTTAAGAAGCAGCTTTTTGCTGTGAAGGGAAATGTATTTGTGCTGCTAACTCCACATGCAATTGTTGTTGAAAAATAGGACGATATAAAGCCATTTATATCTGAAATGATCTGCAATGCCCATCATCTGTTCTTCAGTTGTTCTTTCAGCGTAACTCAAGTGCCCAGAGAAGTCTTATTACAATGGATTCTCTTCACTAAACCGTGAATGGCGGTGAATTTACAAGGAATTAAACAAAAATCAGTAATTAAAGGCTGACATGGAAAGACTAGCCTAACTTTCTCCCTTTATTTTGGTATTGCTTTGTCAGCATAGATGCCTGCAAAATTCCTGCACCCTCTTGTCTCTCCTAGGGTTTAGAGAATAGAGATCATCTAATCCCAAATAATCTCAAATCCTTTGTACTGCCATCATGTAGAACTAGGGAGCTGAGAAACTGTAAAGTGAAAGGGGGGTGGGGGCATTCATGGCACTATGGGAAGTGGGATCATATATGGTACTGTGGAATAGAAAATGTGGAATGGATGGCGCTGTGGAAAATGGAGGCAATATGGCACTGTGGAAAGGGGGTAATATATGGCACTGGTTGTTATTATATGGCAGCATGTTGTGTGATGGGGGATCCAGAACAATTTTCAAACCCGAGCCCAGTCGTTTCTAGTTATGCCCCTACTTGTCTGATCTCCACAGTTCAGAGTTTTGTTAAGAGATGACAGTCTACAGAAACCGATCATCAGTGTTTGTAGAACAAATACATCAGGTAGAAGACAACATAAAATAGTGGAAAGAACACAAGCGCTGCTATTAACTTTAGGTTGGTGCAAAATAAGGTCTTAGGAGAAAGCAAAATAACCCCAAAAGACATGAACGGCTGTTACTTTGCTTCAGACTTGATAAAAGCTCTCAGTGAGCAGAAACATTGGAACTTGTGAGAAGGCAATAAAAATATTACTTTTTCACCAAGTAATTCCAAGTAATGGAATTTTATTTATTGACATAAAATTGTTGGTCACAATATTTCTACAGTAATAAACCTTTTAAAGAAATGTTTGTATATTTATTTAATTGGCTTAAATGTCAATGTACAATAAAAAAAAATTGACTGCTCAGTACTCAGAGCAAAATGTAAGAAACACTACTGTTTATTCGCACATGCTAAAATCTAGTGAAGTTATTACTGTAACACAGAGTTGACATCAAACCATGTAAAACAAATAAACAGCCAACTAACAATTGCTACATACCTTGTAAATATAGATGAGAATACAAGACAATGTGCATCCTGGAGAAAATTAGCCTCTGTCACTGGGCGCCACCTCTGACCTACCTGAAGCATCACGTTGCCATGGCAGCCTCCACCATCAGGACCGATGGAGGAAGTAACTGTCGGGATGGATTGAAGACAAGACAAGAGAGAAAATAAAACTGTACAATAGCAAACGATTGTATATGTAATTTATATGGACATAAACACATGTCAAAACAAAGAGAGAGAACTAGTTAATAAACCCATATGTATGGCATATGACATTGGGCATGTTATCCCAGCTTAATGGGAAATAAATGTTAAATAGACACTCTCAAGCACAAAAAAACATAGATTTTAAGAATTTTAAATCATATTTTGACAAAACAAATGCTGATTGGTTTTGAAACCAAACGAAGACCGAAATGCACCAAACCGAAAATAGCCTCTATCATTCCCATAGACTTCTTATTATAGAAATAGTCGAATTCTCCCCAACATGAATTAAAGAAATACATTTAAATACAAAATATCCCCAGTGGGACCCCTAAAACAAACATGAGGGGCATTTTTATTTCTATACAATAAAATGATCTTCCCCAGGTTCCTGTTCCCTGACCCCATTCAAAATAGAATGATGGCCCCCAATAGAGTCTGTGGCTGCCGATGGCCTCAGAACTCATTAAAAATAAAATGATGGCCTCCCAGGGGTTCAAGGGCTACCCACAGGCCCCCGAAACCCATAATAAATCAATGACTCCTCTGGGGGTTCAAAGAATCAACCTTTGGGTACCAGGGGGGAAGACACAGTAAAATTTGTGCCTGTGCTGCACACAGTCTAGTATGTTTTTATTTGTATAATTATTTTATTTGTAGACAGTATTCTATGAATATAAATTGACATAGTGTATAGGTCTCTGGTACCATTTAATTGCAGGATTTATTTAACCTCTTATGGGTCTTATTTTTGTTTGTTTTTACAGACTTCTTCAGGTTCTATGGCATTTCCAGTAATTTCCAGCTATACCTCTATTTCACAATCTTTTTATTCTGCCCCTGTTTAGTGCTAAACAAACTTCATTCCATTAGTTTGAGAACCAACCAAAAGGATTTTCTTGTAAAAACCCTTATTTTTATACATACCACATAACTCAGTACAAATACCATAAAAAAACTGGGGAAAATTAAACAAATAAATAGATTTTCCATTATATGTTCTTATTTCGATGTTTTATGAAGGGTTTTGATTTTGTTTTGTTTCTTTGTTATTTCTGAAACATTTCCCTTATTTCTTATTGTTTAAAGTCAATGGACATTTTTTTGTTGTTGAAGATGTATTTTGTTAAATTGCCAAGAGAAAAAAAACATATCTAGTGAACATATTTGTATATTTTTTCAAATAGATTTGTAACTGTTTAACCCCACTTTAGCTAGACTAAATGTTCCCTACTAGCTAAGCACTCGGAGATTCTAACTACTGAAGGTAGTACCATAAGTTGATAGATGTATTTTATTTATTCTTTTTTTTTTCAGCAGAATAAGCAGAAGGTATCTTTTTATTATAATTTATATATTTTTTTGAAGATATTTCAGTTATCAAAAAAAGACAAGAACAGTAAAGAGTTTGTAACACATCAAATGCAGGTCATTGAGATAAAAAAAAAAAAAAAAAAGATGAAAGAGAGAGAGAGAGAACTGGAGAGGAAACTAGAAGTCTCCTTTTTTTTTTTTACAGATCTTCCACAACTTGACTACAGCCTGCAATATATCTGTGTAGGAAGGGATAGATGTAATGAGAGTGTTGGGAGTTGTAGTCCAATAGCAGCTAACCTCGGTCTATTTCATCATGGACTGTAAATAAAACCTGCATGATGAGACATATACAGATATAGGCCTCCTTGTCTGACCAACTAAAGTTGAGCGGACACCTGGATGTTCGGGTTCGGCAGGTTCGGCCGAAGTTCGAAAAAATGTCTGTGCTCGAACTTGACCCCGAATTTGACCCCGAACCCCATTGAAGTCAATGGGGACACAAACTTTTGGCCACTAAAATGCCTCTAAAAAAGTCCTGGAAAGGGCTAGAGGGCTGCAAAATGAAGTAAAATGTGGGTAAGAGTGTCCCCATTCGTACAAATGCTATTGGCTTTCTATAAACCGAAATAGATCAAGGTCAATTGACCTATTCGTATGAATGGGGACTCTATTTTGGTTTATAGAATAGCAATAGCATTACATGTATTACAGAAACCGAAAGTCTATAAACCGAATGTCTTTCAGTTTATAGACTTTCGGTTTATGGAATACATGTAATACTATGGGCTTTCTATAAACCGAAATAGAGTCCCCATTCATACGAATAGTTCAATTGACCTATTCGTATGAATGGGGACTCTATTTCGGTTTATAGAAAGCCCATAGCATTACATACAATGTAATCGCCGAACCCCGAACTCCAACCCGAACATACAGTGAAATGTCCGTGTTCGGGTCCGGGGTCCAAAAACTGTAATGTTCGGTACGAACCCGAACAGTGTTGTTCGGGTTCGCTCAACACTAGTCTCCACTAAAAGCAGTGTATCAGGAAAAGAAAAAAAAAACATTTGTATGACAATAATAATGAATGCATTTGGTCTTCTTTCTCTTTATAATTCCATATTGTTTTTGCTTTCATGTATTTTTTATACGGCCAACTAGTGGCCTTTGGCGCTATCTATAACATTTGGCTTCTCCTATGCATTCTTTCTCTTGATACGTTTCTGTACACTATGTTGGTTGATGCAACTTGCTTGAAGCTTTTTGCGTGCCACAAGTAAATTGCCAGCTGCTAGCAAGGCAATCAATCTTTACATAACTCTCGGGGACAACGTTTCACCCATATCCTTGTCTGAACTTGTATTTGTTTTCTTTGATTTCTTTGAGGAATATCTGTGCTGTTTTTGAAGTCTACAAACTTAAGGCCAATGTAGCCAAGCTAGAAACATTCTCCAATGCAACTGAATGGGAGAATGTTTCCACCTCAGCTACTTTGGTCTTAATTCCCTAGAATGTTTGATTTAATGTGTAGAACCAAAATTTGTTCTGCATTATTTGTTTTCCTTACTTATACTATACTTACTTATACTATATGTATTTTATGGGCTAGTTCTGGCTTATTTTTTTTTGTTTAAAATTTGTTTTATTGGTTTAGTGGAAGTCAAAACAAAACAGCAATGCGTCGACCATGGTTACAATTCCAAAACAGTAAATCACAGAGAAATAATATTACTACCAGCAGATGGGAATAAGTCGTCACCAGGTCACCTAGAAAAATAATATTAAATTCGGACATAATCACATTGCAGGCGAAAGATACTAATTAACGACATCCATAAAAATACCAACAAACCATAAAATATTATATAAAACTAAAATACCAGGGAAACAAATGAATAGAGGAACAGGAGGATAGCGCAGGGGAAAAAATAAACGGGAGATAGGAGGGAGGAGGAGCCTCGGAGGAGAGTGATTCTCATATGCACTCTCAGGGTAAGCTAAGTCGGCTACCAGCGGCCCACACTGTTGCATGCTCTATGGTATGTCGCCATTTATTCATCATTTTGCGTGTTTATTGTTTTGCTTATTCGCATATTAGCTATATAGTTTGTTTATTCGAATCCCCTTTTCTGTCAATAATTGTATTTGTTTTAAATGTGCTTTGCTCATCTTGAAGATTTCTATCAGTTGATGTGACCTACTTGTAATTTATTTATTTATGATCACTGAAAATTTTAGGGAACTTAAAGACTACAACTAGTGTAGGCATTTTTAATATAAATGGTTTATTGAAAGAATACAAACTAAAAGTACATTTTTGAGCCCTGCTTGTACAGTTCTGTCAGTTTAGAATCTTGGGTCAGATCTGCCTGCATCTGGCCAAAGATGTCAGCCCACTGAATAAAAACTGATCAATACAGTACTTTATTTTTATTCTTTTATTAAAGTATTTCTACTTAAAATGCCCTGATTTAATGCAATCAGTCGATTTTTTTGTTTATCCTGGCGTCTTTGTGATACACCGGTATAAGAGCCCTTGTTTCTCTGTTCCTAATTATATTTAGAATTCTTCATTCTATTACCTAATGTTAAAGTTATCATACTCCACAAGTCATGTCCAATACAAAGTGCCATGTTTTTCAGTTATGCCAGCCGTGACACAGCAGTAGTGATAACATCTTAAAGACATTTGTTAAAGTATTGATCATAACAAGGACATAGTGTATTATCATTCACACCCTTAATAAAACAAGGTAGAAATAAAAAGGAAGATGCATGTGAAGAAACACTCAGATTTGCATTGATTGCATAGATTTCCTTTTGTGTGACAAGACAGTAATTACTTAATGAGCCAGGTGAGAACAGGCAAAGCAGCAGAAATCCATACACTTGCAGACATTGAGTACCTTGCATGTTGTCTGCATGTCAATAAAGCAGGTATCAATATGCCTATTGGTAATGCAAACCAATTCTTTAGTCTTGTAGTAGTTATTGTATTGAATGGGAGCTTATTCATCCAGCCTATGGTTTTTCTCATGCAGAGGGTAAGGGTGTCACCTTTTTTCATCACCTTTTATCCTCACCTTTCTCCTCTGCCCTGCGGCACTACTTTTCCTTCCCACTTTCTCCTCTGCCCTATGGCTCTTCCTTTCCTCTTCACAATTCTCCTCTGCCCTACAGCTTTACCTTTACTCCTCACCTTTGTCCTCTGTCCTACGGCTCTACCTTTCCTTCTCACCTTTCTCCTCTGCCCTACAGCTCTACCTTCCCTCCCCAATTTCTCCTCTGCCCTAAGGCTCTACCTTTCCTCCTCACCATTCTCCTCTACCCTATGGCTTTACCTTTACTCCTACGGCTCTACATTTCCTTCTCACCTTTCTCCTCTGCCCTACAGCTCTACCTTTCCTCCCCAATTTCTCCTCTGCCCTAAAGCTCTACCTTTCCTCCTCACCATTCTCCTCTGCCCCATTGTTTTACCTTTCCTCCTCACCTTTCTCCTCTGCCCTACAGCTCTACCTTTCATCCTCAATTTTTCCTCTGCCCTATGGCTCTATAATTTCTCCTCACCATTCTCCTCTACCCTATGGATTTACCTTTCCTCCTCATCTTTCTCCTCTGTCCTATGGTTCTACCTTTCCTCCTCACCTTTCTCTTCTGCCCTACAGCTCTACCTTTCCTCTCCAATTTCTCCTCTGCCCTAAGGCTCTACCTTTCCTCACCATTCTCCTCTGCCTTATGGCTTTAACTTTCCTCCTCATTTTTCTTCTTTGTCCTATAGCTATACCTTTTCTCCTCACCTTTCTACTCTGCCCTATGGTTTTACCTTTTCTCCTCATCTTTCTTCTGTCCTATGGCTTTACCTTTCCTCCTCACCTTTCTTCTCTGCTCTACAGCTCTACCTTACCTCCTCACCTTTCTCCTCTGCCCTACTGCTCTACTTTTCCTCCTCACCTTCATGTTCTGCCCTACGGCTTTACCTTTCCTTCTCACCTTTCTCCTTTTCCCTACAGCTTTACCTTTCCTCCTCACCTTTCTACTCTGCCCTATGGTGTTACCTTTCCTCCTCATCTTTCTTCTGTCCTATGGCTTTACCTTTCCTCCTCATCTTTCTTCTGTCCTATGGCTTTACCTTTCCTCCTCACCTTTCTCCTCTGCTCTACAGCTCTAACTTTCCTCCTCACCTTTCTCCTCTGCCCTATGGCTCTACCTTTCCGTCTCACCTTTGACCTACATGGGCCTGTGCACTGAACAAGTAAGAGCAGTGGGATGTCATGAAGCAACAGAACATTCTGACTCTCAGAGAAGTATTGAAGCCTGTGGAGGAAGAGCAATAAGTTTCCATTGGACTCTGCTTCCTCTTTCAGATAATGCTAAGCTCGTTAAGAGAGACCTCACCAACCGGTAGAACAGCAAAATAACAAACATGTAGCTCCAGCAGAAAAGTGATGCATTTTACTGGAGGGCAACCCATCTCTCTGTCTCATTAATATCTTTTTTGAAATCCCTGCAAGATGAAAACCATGAAGTAAACTCTTACTTTGCTATAATTTTCCAATTTTAGATAGGTTCACTCATGGTTTTCTACTACTTTATGAAATTGAACAGCTATATTTCTGAAACAATATATTTTAATATATTTTATAATTAATTAGACCATTGGTTTTCAAACCAGTCTTCAATCCCGGACCCCCCCAGCAGTCGATGATTTAGTGGCTACCCAGTTGTTTAAAAATAAAAGCATCAAATTTAGATTCTAGATTCTAAACTTGAGTTTTTTTCGTTGGTTTTTTTTTTTAACCACATCTAGGTAATCCCTAAATCCTCAGCTGTTAGGGTGGGCTTGGGGACAGGCTTGAGAAGCACTGAATTAGATTGAAAAAAATGTTAAAAAAACAGAGTTTTGTCATTAAACAAAATAATATATCACCAATTAGACTCTTAGAAAGTGAATATGAAGAGCTGCAAGGCAATCATCAGCTAAACACAGAGAATGTTAAGCACATGACTTTTTTCAGAAGGAATTCTCTAATGTCAATGTATTTGGTCAGTCTCTATTAGGGATCAGTAGGTGTTATCTACACGTGTTCAGTCTGCATCTCTGACATTTCTATCTTTCGATATACATCATTTCACCCCCATGTAACGAGCTGAACTTCTGATCCACAATCCAAGAATGATGATTTTTTTTTTTCCTCCCATCTGTCAGTTCCCTTTAATAGGGCATATTCACTGCCGTACTCCATCAAAATGGCACAACTGGTACATAATTTATGAATGGCATGCTTTCCGAACAATTAATATTCTAAAGACTTGTTTTTAATCCTCGGTTTTAATTTTCAACGCATATGAATAATTAATCCCCATTGTCTTTTAAATGTATTCAGTGCAGATGACATCTGTTAAACTATTGTTCATTAATGTAACTATTAGTTATCAGAAACACAAGTACTGTCCTTATTGTCTACCAGGGAAGGATTTCATCAGAGCCGCACACATTATATACAAAGCCTTGGAAGTTAATTCCAATTGTGCCTACTGCTACTGAATGAAAACTGGATTTACTGTATCACTGAAGAGAAATTGTAATTTAAGCCCTATTTTGCTAGACCGAGTAATGGGTTTGTATATGCAATGATCAGAGTTGATTACCATATGTTGCCTTTTGTGCGTAACTATCAATTCCAGCTTTTAGAACATAAGTCAATTTAGCAGGATGATAATGGAGTGTGTATTATGTTTCTTGAACCAAAAAACATTCCCTGCTCTGTGGTGTAAGAGAACAACAGATTGTACCTGAATAAATTAATAGATAGCTCTACATTGTATATATGGTCCTATTCTTTAAGACTGTTATATACAAACATTGTGAGAAAAGAGACCTTTTGTTGATATAAGGACCAAGACCCCAATAATAAAACAATTGATTACCCCCCACCGGGTTTGGGCTTGTCCAATGACCTAAGACCCCATAATGGGGGACAAATTCATAATGAAATCCCAGCTCTGAGAGCGGGGATTTAATTTAAAGAGAAATAGACCTTTAATACCAGTTTTCCCACTCGTGCTTTTTATTTGGGGGGTTGGGGGGCAGCTGCCGGGACATATTTTGGTGGCCTGCATACAGGTGAGGGGGGAGAAAGGGTAAAATTGTATTTGATTTATTCTTGGGTTCTGGGGCCATGAGGCAACCCCAGACCCCATGGGAGGACTGTTGCATTGTTTTAATTGGCGTCTGAAGACATTTTTCAGGGATCCATACGATTATGCCCGATTCGAATCCATTTGAAAATCCCTTAGGTCTTTTAACTACCGACGTAGATTTGTATTATTCTTGTGCTAACCTTTTCTGCAAATACCGGGAGAGGCAGAATGTATGTGAAGGTTCCATAGAACATCATTAGAATGTCGTAACAAGCTCCAGTAAATTCCCACCAGGAACCATGCTGGGTTTCTGCCCCTGGATGTGATTGAGCTAACCAGAATACGATCATATCTAGTGAAAATGTATTCCTGTGATATACTGCATATTTATATTATACACTCCGTGCACTGTCAAAGATAAACAAGTGCCACTCAGAAGCACTATAGGATCTTATTGTTATTGCCATAACATATTGTAGTGACTAGAAGAAAGGACTTGAGGACGAGTAGGTCTTTCTGTTCCACATTAATATTTTAGCACATACTTAATGCAGACAGCTCGTCCTTAACAATTTCCTTCATAAACACCCTTTTGATCTACCAGCAGACGAAATGGCTACTGGTAAACTATTCAAAAGACTGTGTATAACCTTGAGGTTTAGCATAAGATTGTATTTAATCATAAATAGTTTAACAAGGGAAGATTATTTATTTTGTTTGCGAGGCTATCCAAGGGAGCATGTCTGGCCTGTTTTGGCCAAGCTTTATCATCTAAGACACAGGCTTTTTAAAAAAAAAAAAAAAAACATTTCTGCAGTGTTTGTGTTTAGCTGTAATTTTCTTATTTACTGTATCCACACAAATTATACATTGTTTTCTTCAGGAAACAATGGGCTTTCTTTAGATGCCATTTTTTTGATCATATCATATATTTTACAATAAAAAAAATAGTCAAATATGATGGAAAATGGTAAAAATACTATTTCTAACTTTTTTACTTGAAAAACCTTTTACACATCTACAAAGGTTAATAAAAAGAACCTGATAATTAGATTTTAATATTCGTCCTGAGTTTAGGAATACCCCTTGTTTGTATGTATAGCATTTAAAAGACACTGATTGTGCTCTAATGAATGCACAGCAGTTTTTATTCCATGCCATCGCATGGTCCACAATGGTGTGCAAAAATTGAAGTTCTGTGTAATTGAAAGATTGCATCAAGTGTAGACATTTTAAAATAAAAAAAAAATGCTTTAATGAAAGAATATAAATAAAGTAACTTAATGTAACTTAATGCAGGCTGATCCCTAAAAGGTGAGTTGAGATAAGCTGCAGGTGAGCTAAGGTTAGACAAACATTACATTTCACAAATGTAGCTATACTACTGTCCAGGGACCAGTTTGCTAAGAGGTGGGGACTCACCAGGTTTATCCCTGCACAATGTATAGCTACATTCATGAGATGGAATGTTCATCTCACCTCAACTCACTTCATCTCACCTCAATTCACCTCAACTCACCTGCAGCTGACTATTAATAAATAGCCCCCAATGAATCCAATATCCTTGGAAATAACTGTCTCACTGCATCTATAAGCTTTTAACATGCCACAATGTTATTGTAATTACTGAGGTGGGATTGATTGTTGCAGATTACCTTTCCCACAGGGGAATTTAGCAAGATGTGTTTCTGCACAAGGCACCAGTTACATAATAGTATATCCTGAATGATACAGCCGTTTATCACTGTGGAGAACAAAAGACAGATTAGAGTCTAGCCACATCACAAGAGATTTATAGGAACAAACTAACTCAGAATGATGGGTAACATGTAGAGGAACTAATGTCTGTGATCTTTAACCTCCAAAACGTAGATGTGTCAACACAGACGACAATTATATTGACCATGAGATAATTGATGTTTGAATTGTAATGGTATTTACTGTAGCTATTAAGGCAGACTCTATAGAAGTACTCCACGGTGGAGTGAACTAGCAGATCCTTCTTCACGAAAGAACATAAAAAGGAACCCGTATAAAGTTGGCACCCAATATATGAACATAGCGTATTTCCTTGATTGTAAGATGCACTTTTCCCCCCGATTTTAAGAGCTCTGGGAAAAGGGGTGCATCTTAGAATCGGTGGCGTCTTACGTTCAGTGGCCGAATGTAAGATGCGATTTTCGTCTCGGAAGTCGAGATTTTCATCTCGTCCTCTCGAAATTGGACGGCATCTCTATTACGTAACTCCTCCCCTTTTTTAGGAAATAACTTAAAGAATAAATAGCATTGTGCATGCTGCCTTGTCAGGTCATCGATAACACTGAGAAGGTAATGCTGTACGCATTTAGAAACTCTCGTAGGAGTGCCGAATACCATATTCTATAAATAAAATCATGTGGCCACATCTTGTCCCATTAATTAAACTGATTTCAACACTTGATTTGCTTAAAGAGACGAATGTGTAATTATATAACTTGCCCGGGTTTTAGGGTGTGATATTGAATCACAGAGCGACTTGTTAATGACTAATGTTGATATTTAAGAAACCGTCTAGATGTGTTATAATTTTAGTAACTCTGTGTGATAACTCATATTTACATATTGTTTCACTTGGATCTTTTCCTCTGTGTATAAATATATTTCCTGGCTATTTGTAACCGTGAGAATGGATCCCACCTGTCTACATCAAACTGTTTACGTAACGCTTCCAGAATGCTGTAAAGTTTCTCTCGCAATAAAGTCATTCATGAGTTGGTATAGCTCTTATGTAATATGGATTTGAGGAATGTACAAGGATGTGTTTGTCTTGTGTATGTTATGTGTTATGAAACTTGGGGGAAAAAAAAAACTTGATTGGGTTGAACCGTCACCTGTGGCGTCCAAATAAACTTCCTGAAAAGCAGTGCTGTGCATCTGAATTTTTTTTCTGTGTAATGTATAGATAGACGATTTTAGTTGATTATTCTGCTTACACAGTGTGTTAGAAAACAATGTGTCTAAAGAACAAAACAAAGGAATACAAAATATCACAAAGGGAATGTAAAATTGGGTAAAAAGTGGCACCTGACTTCTCTCTCCCTGGCGCCTACTACAAAAAACACAACGGGGGCTTTTTTTTTTTTTTATGAATAACTAGCCAGTTATGGTGAACTTTTAAAGGGTTTGCTCAATCAAGAGAGAATTGCAGGAAACTCATTCTGCAGCATTGCATCATTTTTCCAACTCGGCTACATTGGCCTAAAGTTTGAAATTCCCGTCTCAAATCTCTGCAATTCTCTCTTTATCGAGCAGTCCCTAAAATGTATTTATGTTGGTGTAGAGTATATCACACAATGTTCTGTTGCCAGGGAAGCGACTAACAATGTATTGGGAATTTCATATCTGTATAGTAAGTAATTTACTGTGTTTTGTTACATCTATTGCAGAAATATATATGTAGCAGCATTGTATTTGCTTGCACAGAAGTAGTGTCTATAGCTGCACCAATTCTAATCCAAATGTACTATTTGCCCATGTTATTATTGTGATGTATTACCCAGGATAATATATATGATGTAATTGTACTAAATCTGCACATGTTCTGGATGCAGGTGTAATACCTGAGAATGTAGCCCCCAGACAGAATAGGGAGGGGGCGGACTTGACAGGGTGCTGAGGTGACATGTCAGCATATGATTGATTGACAGGGGTTCAGACGGTTCACTAGGGTTGGTGTTACCCGGTGTGGTAACTCATGGTGTCCCCCCCCCCTGGATTTCCTCCAATACCATGCCAAACAGATTCCTTAGTAATGCCAGTCAGATGGCCAATTAAATATGCCACATACAGGAGCCCCACAAATTATGTCACACACAATAATAATATGCCAGTATTATTTTGCTGTTAATAAGCCAGACAATTTGCCTAATATGCCAGTAATATTGTGCTATTCAGATGCCAGTAATATTGTGCCATTCAGATGCCAGTAATATTGTGCCATTAAGATTCCAGTAATATTGCGCCATTAAGATGCCAGTATTATTGCACCATTAAGATGCCAGTATATTGTGCCATTCAGATGCCATAATTATTGTGCCATTCCGATGCCTGTATAATTGTGCCATTCAGATGCCAGTAATATTGTGTCATTAAGATGCCAATAATATTGTGCCATTGAAATGCCAGTAATATTGTGCCATTCAAATGCCTGTATTATTGTGCCATTCAGATGCCTGTATTATTGTGCCATTCAAATGCCAGTAATATTGTGCCATTCAGATGCCTGTATTATTGTGCCATTCAGATACCAGTAATATTGTGCCATTTAGATACCAGTAATATTGTGCCATTCAAATGCCATAATTATTGTGCCATTCAGATACTAGTAATATTGTGCCATTCAGATACCAGTAATATTGTGCCATTAAAATGCCAGTAATATTGTGCCATTCAGATGCCTGTATTATTGTGCCATTCAGATACCAGTAATATTGTGCCATTCAAATGCCAGTAATATTGTGCCATTCAGATGCCAGTAATATTGTGCCATTAAGATTCCAGTAATATTGAGCCATTAAGATGCCAGTATTATTGCACCATTAAGATGCCAATATATTGTGCCATTCAGATGCCATAATTATTGTGCCATTCCAATGCCTGTATAATTGTGCCATTCAGATGCCAGTAATATTGTGTCATTAAGATGCCAATAATATTGTGCCATTGAAATGCCAGTAATATTGTGCCATTCAAATGCCAGTAATATTGTGCCATTCAGATGCCTGTATTACTGTGCCATTCAAATGCCAGTAATATTGTGCCATTCAGATGCCTGTATTATTGTGCCATTCAGATACCAGTAATATTGTGCCATTTAGATACCATTAATATTGTGCCATTCAAATGCCATAATTATTGTGCCATTCAGATACTAGTAATATTGTGCCATTCAGATACCCGTAATATTGTGCCATTAAAATGCCAGTAATATTGTGCCATTCAGATGCCTGTATTATTGTGCCATTCAGATACCAGTAATATTGTGCCATTAAGATTCCAGTAATATTGTGCCATTCAGATAGCAGTAATATTGTGCCATTCAAATGCCATAATTATTGTGCCATTCAGATGCCTGTATTATTGTGCCATTCAGATACCAGTAATATTGTGCCATTCAAATGCCAGTAATATTGTGCCATTCAGATGTCTGTATTTTTGTGCCATTCAGATGCCAGTAATATTGTGCCATTCAGATACCAGTAATATTGTGGCATTCAGAGGCCTGTATTATTGTGCCATTCAGATGCCAGTAATATTGTGTCGTTACAGTACTCGTTTTATTCCTCCCTCCTCCCCCCTTTCCCAGTACTTACCACTTGGTTGCTGCTCCGTGTCCCCTGACGCCTCCTCCGTGCAGTCTTCCCTCCTGCACAGAGGAGGGCAACACAGATACAGGATGTGATGTAACATCACATCCGGTGGCAAGGATATTTTTTTTACTTTTTCAATTCCGGCGGCCAAATCCAGCGGCCAAATCCAGCGGATGCGGCTGCCATAGAAAAAAATAATAAAAGTACAGCAACGCGGTGTCACCCGGTGCGGTCTGCACCCCCTGCACCACTCTCGGGACACCACTGCAGGGGGTGGAGTTAGAAAATTTATATAGGTAGGAGATGAAAGGAAATGAGTAGACATTTTAACAAATTGGTTTTCCCACCCAACCTCACTTTATTTTATGTAACTGATGTATTTTTGTCACAGTCAAGGCGGGTGGTCGCCAGTCATCCAGGAAGGTTTAAAGGATTCAAAGAGTCAATCCAAAACTCTGGTGGGTGGTTTGAGAGGGGGGGGGGGGGGTACCTCAAACCTCAGGTAATGGGGGTATTAGGAATATGCCCAGAACGTGGATTTTTATGTGGCAGCCACCTGGCTACATATCCCTAATTGTATAAAGTAAAATAATGGTGGAATATGTACTGGAAAGGTTTGAAATCTATGCAATGACTAATGGTTTTCAATAAAGATTAGGCTGTGGACATTTTACCCCAGAAGGTTTTATTTATAGGCTGATACATGTCCCCAGTGATCGAATCTGCGCCTGTCATGTGACTTATGCATTTTCTTTTGTAATAGTGCTAGACCAAGATTGGTGTTATTATTCTTTGTTTAGAACAGTACTGTATATGTATGCTTAAAGGTGCATTGTAGAAAAAAAAAACATTCTGTGCCCCAAACGTTTTATGTAAACATTTGTTGTATATTGTGATTGTGATTTGTATGTATCAGGTTTTTTGATGCACATTTGTGGAAAGAGTGTATATAAGGGCCATATGGCTCTGAGTTTAGGCACAAAACGCAAAACGGTGTATTTTACCACCAGGTCATCTTTTGCTCCCTATATTTAAATGAATAGACAAGTCTTTAATTCCTGACTTTCCTATTATTTGTGGAGTCTTCTAGCCGACCCTGGTGGATTTTTGTAGCTACGATGAACTAAGGAATGGCAGGAATCAGGCATACTTTGCTGAGCTGGAAAGATAGGCAAGTTGGATAATGCAGTTCCCCAAGGGATGCCTAATGTTTGCGGTTCAGGTGTTAGTACACTACCATTCGCTCAAAGCTGCTAGTTATCAAATGGCGCATCTTACGTAACATGCTGTAATATTATGGTACTCCACTGTAAAAATGCAATTTAACACCTAACTAATAGCATGAGATCAAATCAGTTTAATAAGTCATCATAATTTACTGCTGTGGATATATTACCATCATTGTCTCTTTTTTTTCCTCTCAGGATGTGAATTGCGCATGTATCGTTTTAAAGATTTTTTGGTAGAGGAAGGAGTCTTGCACCCAGGCCTTACAACCTTGCAATCAAATTCTCTCTTAGCCAATAACAAGCATTATTTCACATGTACTATCTTTCTTTATTTTGACAGCCAAGATGGCATACGATTACCTCTGATAAGATTTAGTAATCCATAATATTTTGACTTTGTGCTAGTTACACTTGCACGCTCTCCAGCCTTTTTACATTACTTACATTCTTAAGACTCTCCACTAAGTGGATCTTTGTTGTTACAGGTCACTGAAGTCAGTGCTCTTACTCATGTAGCCACTAGGAGGCTCCTGTGGTCTTTAGAACTTTTCTCCTGGTTATCAGTCTGCTCAGTAGGTGGCATTGGATCACAAGTACTCTCACATCTCTTCCTCCTGATCAGTTATCTTGGCTTGTTTGAACCCTATGCTTACTTTAGCTAATTATTTGAATTATTGGTTACTGGCTGCAGTTTTCTATAGCTTCTGTTCATTATTTTCAGTATTGCCTGTGTTTCAGTTACCAATGCAAAGGTCATCAAAGACCTGTGTCTGCTGGAACCTTAGGGCTCAATCCTCAAAAGCTAGGAGTAAGGGTGAATACCTCCTTTCTGTGATTATAAAACCCACCACCATGCTGAAGACCTATAGAGCATATTGGAAGCTATTCATGACTAATAATCCATTGATTACACCTGGGACCTTCAAATGCCTACTTACTTCGTATTTCTAGTTGCATCTATCGCCTCTTTGATGGACAGAAGACACTTCTAGGCCATGAAAGGTTTTTTAAGAGAAGAAACCACTCTTCGGTCAAGGCACAAATGGAGGATACTTACTAAGACACTATGCCTCCTCACCATCAAATCCACCAGGATGTCGTCATTAAAAACTATTCTTTGGAAAACAAGAAACGTCCCTGAGGTTGAACAAGGAGAAGACCTCTTTGGGATGTGTGGCATTCGTTATGAATCACATTAACACTGACAAAGCCTATGGAGTATTCTTGTCTGCAGACAATTAATCAACACCTACACTTAAATCCTAAGACTTTGTATAACACAAATTGGTTTAAAATAAATGTATCCACGAGGGACAGACAGATGGACACTCCAGCAATATTAATACAACTTGCAAAGAGCATTTTGCTGACCGACGCATTTCATGCCTCTGGGGAGATTTACTAGTAGACTAATTCCCAAACTAAATGTACATTTGCAAAGCAATACATTATTCATGTCTTTCATCCTGCAAAGGTTAAATATGTTAATGTACTTACACGGCACATCATACCATGGGAGAGTTCTCAGAGTTGAGAACCAAAGCACTGCTCTTTCTATGCCAAATAATCTATAGTGAACAGACATTTTGCAAATTAATTGTTTTCAACGTGATTAAATTGGGTTTATGGGCTCATTTGTCCTGCTCAGAACTTAAGATATCTGTAGGTCGGCAGGCCCACAGTTAAATTGGCACTCAGATCAGTGCTAACATTATGAGCCCAGTACCTGGGGGGGGGGGGGGTATACTGCAGGCTCAGGGAGTCTGTCACAGCATCACTGAGAAGAACTTGCTCACCGGTCCCAGCCATCCCAATTCCCTTCTAACACACAATGCGCAGAACTGGGTATATTTTTCGCCCTCTCCACACAGGTCAACGAGGGAATAAGAGTGCAGGAGCAGAAGCAAGTCTGTGCCGGAAGAGACACAGTTCCGTGCTCTTAAGTGCTGATAATGTATGTGAAATAAATGTGGCGAGGGAGAGAGACAACTGACATGGTGGAGTAAGAGAGACAGCAGACATGAGGGGGGGGTGAGAGAGACAACAGACATGGCGGAGTGAGAGAGACACCAGACATGGGGAGTGAGAGACAACAGACACCGGGAAAGTGAGGGAGAGAGCATATATCGGGGAGTGAGAGAGAGAGCAGACATTGGGGAGTGAGAGAGAGCAAACATGGTGGAGTAAGATACAACAGATATGGGGGGAGTGAGAGTGTTACCAGACATGGGGGGAGTGAGCGAGACAACAGACATAGGGGGAGTGAGCGAGACAACAGACATAAAGGGGAGTGAGAGACAACATACATAGGGGAGAGGGACAGACAAAAGATACATGGGGGGAGTGAGAAAAACAGCAGACATGATGGAGGTGAGAGAGACTGTAGACATGGGGGCAGAGTGAGACAGATGGATGGAATGGAGGGAAAGTGAGACAGACATGGATGGCATGGAAAGGGTGGTGCTAAAGATAGGATCAGATTGCATGTGTTACTGTCTGTTAAAGTGTGGCTGCATCTGACATTGCATTTGTGACTGTATGTGAATGTGTGGCTGCATCTGACATTGCATTTGTGACTGTATGTGAATGTGTGGCTGCATCTGACATTGCATTTGTGACTGTATGTGAATGTGTGGCTGCATCTGACATTGCATTTGTGACTGTATGTGAATGTGTGGCTGCATCTGACATTGCATTTGTGACTGTGTGTGAATGTGTGGCTACATCTGACATTGCATGTGTGTGTACATGAGCCTGCATATGTATTTGACACTGGAAGTGTTACTGTGTGTGTAAATGCCTGAGGGCAGGATCATCAAGGGGCGGCAAAATATATGTTCGCCTAGGGCAGAAAAAAGTCTTGCAATGTCTCTGAGTGAAGACTGATACATATGCAGGGATCTGACTACAGTTCAGGGCTAGGCACCAATAGTGTTAATGGCTGACATGTACTGGACTTTGTGAAAGACAATGTATATGACCTAAACATTGTGAATGTAGAAAACCAAACACAATATTGTTCATAATAGTTAATTAGTGTGAGAAGAGCAGGTAGTTTTATTTATTTTTTTCCGACTGCCGCAGCTCTGAAATTGGAGGGGGGAAGGCCGTGCCAACACTGGTGACAGAGCACACGCAATGTATTTTCATGTTTTGCAAGTTGCCTTCAGATTTTGTGAGCAAGAAAGAATTATTCATCTTCTGTGCTCCAGCTCAAGTGATAATTCCCAGAATGTGAACAAGAAAAGTTTCCATTCATTTTTGAAATCACAAGAGACACACACTCTTACATGAAGTAGACATGATTCTTACATTTCTTGTCTCCAGTGCCAGACTGGGGAAAAAAACAGCCCTGGAAAAAATTTGTATACCAGCCGCATAGAATATACCAGCCGCATAGAATATACCAGCCGCATAGAATATACCAGCCGCATAGAATATAACAGCCGCATAGAATATAACAGCCGCATAGAATGGCATTATTTTTTGTTCATAAAAGGGAAAACCATGCTTTTTAAAAGCACCCACGTTGCATTCACAGGATTTGCCCCAGCACCCAGATTGCCCTCACAGACCTTACCCCAGTACTGAGATTTCACTCACGGGACTTGCCCCAGCACCTAGCCCAGCGCTAACACTGCATCACAGGACTTGCCCAGCAGGGGAGGATCCAAAATCTTTTTTCAGGAGGGGCACTGCCCATGTCTGTCTGTCTTGTCTTCTTCCCCCTGTAGAGTCTCTCTCCCTTTCCCCATTCACTATTGCTTTCTCTCTATGGCTCTCTCTCTCCTCCCCACCACGGTGTCTCTCTCTCCCCTTTAGTATCTCTCTCACTCTCTCTCCGTTCAGTACCATTCTCTCCCGTGTCTCTCTCCCCTTCAGTGTCTCTCTTTTCCCTTTCAGTGTCTGTCTCTCCCTCTTTAGTGTCTCTCTAACTTTCAGTGTCTCTCTATCCCTTTCAGTGTCTCTCTCTCCATTTCAGTATCTCTCTATCCCTTTCAGTGTCTCTCTCTCCATTTCAGTGTCTCTCTTTTCCCTTTCAGTGTCTCTCTCTCCATTTCAGTGTCTCTCTCTCCCTTTCAGTGCCGCTCTCTCTCCCCATCAGTCTCTCTCTGCAATGTTTGGCCTCCCCCGGCATCATCCGGTAAAGGCAGCCACTGAATGTTTTAAAGCAGCAGGTGCTGCTGAATGTCTTCCTTCAATGTCTCTCTCTCCCCTTTAGTGTATCTTTATCTCTTTACCCCTTCAGTCTCTCTCTCTCTCTCTCTCTCTACCACCTTCAGTGTCTGCTTCTCTCCACTTCAGTCTCTCTCTCTCTCCCCTTCAGTCTCTCTCTCTTTCTCTCTCTCTCTCCCCTTCAGTCTCTCTCTCTCTCTCTCTCTCTCTCTCTCTCTCTTTCTCTCTCTCTCTCTCTCTCTACCCCTTCAGTGTCTCTCTCTACCCCATTCAGTGTCACTCTCTCTCTCTCTCTTTCTCTCTCTCTCCCTCACCCACTGTCAGAGTCTCTCTCTCTCTCCCCCTTCCGTGTCTCTGTCCCCCCTTCAGTGTCTCTGTCCCCCTTCAGTGTCTCTGTCCCCCTTCAGTGTCTCTGTCCCTCCTTCAGTGTCTCTGTCCCCCTTCAGTGTCTCTGTCCCTCCTTCAGTGTCTCTCTCCCCCATTCAGTGTCTCTCTCCTGCTGTAGCTGAAGCTTCTCTGCAATTTCTAGCCTCCCCCGGCATCATCCGGTGAAGGCAGCAGCCGAATATTTTAAAGCAGAGGCAGCCACTGAATGTCTTAAAGCAGCAGATTTTGCCAAATTTCTCCCTTCAATGTCTCTCTCTCTCCCCTTCAGTGTCACTTCCTCTCTCCCCCTTCAGTGTCACTTCCTCTCTCCCCCTTCAGTGTCACTTCCTCACTCCCCCTTCAGTCTCTCTCTCTCTACCCGCTTCAGTGTCTCTCTCTCTCTCTCTCTCTCTCTCTACCCGCGTCAGTGTCTCTCTCTCTCTCTTTCTACCCGCTTCAGTGTCTCTCTCTCTCTCTCTACCCACGTCAGTGTCTCTCTCTCTCTCTCTACCCACGTCAGTGTCTCTCTCTCTCTCTACCCGCATCAGTGTCTCTCTCTCCGTACCCCTCTTCAGTGTCTCTCTCTCTCTCCACTTTAGTGTCTCTTTATCTTTCTCTCCCTTCAGTGTCTCTCTTTCTCTCTACCCGCTTCAGTGTCTCTCTCTCTACCTGTGTCAGTGTCTCTTTCTCTCTCTACCCCTCTTCAGTGTCTCTCTCTCTCTCTCCACTTTAGTGTCTCTTTATCTTTCTCTCCCTTCAGTGTGTGTCTCTCTCTCTCTCTCTCTCTACCCCTCTTCAGTGTCCCTCTCTCTCTCTCCACTTTAGTGTCTCTTTATCTTTCTCTCCGTTCAGTGTCTCTTTCTCTCTACCCCTTCAGTGTCTCTCTCTACCCCCATTCAGTGTCTTTCTCTCTATCCCCCTTCAGTGTCTATCTCTCTATCCCTCTCCCACTTTTAGTGTCTCTCTCTCTTCCTCTCCCCCTTTCATTGTCCCCCCCCCCTTCAGTGTCTCTCTCTCCCCCATTCAGTGTCTCTCTCCTCCTGTAGCTGAAGCTTCCAGCAAAGTTCTTCTCTGCAATTTCTAGCCTCCCCCGGCATCATCCGGTGAAAGCAGCTGTCGAATATTTTAAAGCAGAGGCGGCCGCTTTAAGACATTTAGCGGCCGCCTCTGCTTTAAAATATTCGGCGGCTGCCTTCACCGGATGATGCCGGGGGAGGCTAGAAATTTTTCCGTTCCTGTCTGGTCCTGCTTATCATCTCACCATGGGTGCTGAAGTATAAATCTTTCGGCATATTGATAGGATGAAACCTTTAGGCCAGCAGGTGAAAGTATGAATGAGAGATGACATCTCTAGATTGTAAGCCTGTGAGCCGGGCTCTCTGCCTAATGTATCAGTCTGTTCTTGTTTATCTAAATTAGTATGTAGTCCCCCTCTATCTACCTGATACTAACAGTGATTGAGGACAGCGAGAGCTAGGTGGGATTAGCTAGAGGCAGGGCCAATCCTAGGGTAACGGGCGCCTGGGTGCAGGTTTTTTTTTTGGTGCCCCCAGGTGGGTGTGGCTATATTATGAACTCCTCCCCTTTAGACATGTCTGTTCCAGACATGCCCATTTCATTATTGGGGCGAGGGGGAGGAGAGCACAAACTTTATTTTGATGTAAAGGACCCACACAAACTTTTATTTTAAATAAAGATATATATTTGGCCATAACACTGTATAGTGGTTTTATTTATTTCTATAATGCTCAGCCAGCAACATGGGAGACTTTGTGCTGGCTAATTGAATGTGTTTTAAATACCATTCCCATGATGCCCAATCAGCCAAAGTCTCCCATTAGTCTGGCTGAGCATCATTGGAAAACAAGTACACAATGAATGATACATAGTATTCCACCATGCTAACCATGTCAGTCACTCACGTGTCTCTCACTCCCCATACCAACATGTCCATCTCTCAGAAAGAATTGTAAAATAAAGTAGATTCGGATCCGCACTCAGATATTTGTGAGGTGCCAAGGTCCCGGGATGCTACCCAAATCTCCAAACGTAGAAGACAAAAATATGAAGGACCCAGCACTCAAAATGGTTTAGTGGAGGTGTTTATTTCTTTAGAATTTTCCCACTCAGTTTAAAATGGCTAGCACTCTGATTGGTTGGTTTAAACAGTTGTGGCGCGTATTATGGTATTTGGCCTTTTTGGGGGCTAAAGAAAAGAAGAAAGAAAAAAGAAGACATCGAATGGTAAGTAATGGGAATGGGTGGGGACCGGGGGGACATTAGCTCCCCCCTAACGTTATTAGGGTTCGGGTTCGGGTGCAAGTTTGAGCCCGAACCCGGACTTTTTTTCGAAGTTCGGTCGAACCCGCCGAACCCGAACATCGAAGTGTCTGCCAACTCTAGTTGTAAGCTTCTTTAATTATCAGCACTATATAAATAAATGTTATAGTAAATACACCTTAAACTTGCCATAAATCAGAATACAATACAGGACCTTTGTCTCTTTTACAAATCAAAGCTTCTGCTCTTCCAAAACGTGAGTATATATATACTTTACTATTCACATTAGTTTTCTAGCGCATATTTGTGTAAAAAGAAAAAAAAAAGTCTCTCGTCGGTTTATTTTACATTTCACTTTTATAAAATCTCAATTTACTCTAATGCTTTCATTCGGATGAAAACATGTCAGAGCAAATGGCTCCACTGTACATAATTATAGAATAGACCACTTTATATACACATTTATTTTCCAGCCCTTCCAAGTGTTCAGATTAATTTGCAGTAGGTTTAAGATGATAGTGGACAGCTATATAATTCAGTATACATAGGGTGAAATAAATACAAGGATGCATTTTATATGACTTACATTCTCGTGATTCATGTTCCAATTAGTACTAAGCCCCATCGCAAGCTCAGTAAGGCATTCCATAATGTTAGTCTGGGTTATCTCAGAAGTGATTTAAGCATCCCAAGTACAGCTACAGTTTTCTTATAAATTGGTTCAGGTAACATTACCAACATCCCTACTTTAAAATGTATTTACCAGTTAACGAAGAGCCTTGATTAAAGAATACTTGTAGTGCCGCCAACCAGCAGGCCGGTACAAAATGGACCTGACGCCAATTTTAACTCTATGGAGGCAACAGAAGGGTGAGTATTTTTTATTGGGGGGGGGGGGGGCAATGCTAGAAGCTTGTGATGTGTGCATACTCCAGGGTTGTAATTAGTAATGTAGGTCAGGCTGCTTTGTTCACTTTAATGCAACCCTGAAATATGTATATCTCATATCCATGAATAAAACAAATCAGTGTGGTCACAGACTCCAGCACTAAGTTACTTGAAAGAACTACAATGTATTGGGCCAAGACAGGGCAAAAAAGAATTCCAACGGTTGTGTTTTTTTCCTTTATGGCTTTAGCATGTAGATACAAAATCCCTATTTTCCATTTATTCAGGAGAGATGGCGCCATTGGATAAAGTATCACTTATAGAATCTGGAGCATCCATATGGTTCTATGTCCAAATCCTGCCAAGGTCAGCTCAGTGTTTCATCCTACTGAGGTTCATAAAGTAAGTGCCATTAAGCGGGCAAAGGGCAATAGAATCATCTGCATGTGATTAAAATGTATTATTGTGATTATTATATCTTTGTTTTGTGTGTTTGTCACTCCTCCCCTGGTATTTTGGGTTTTTTTCACATACAGATTTTACATTTTATTTGTCTTTTTTATTGAGATCACACACCCTGTATTTAAAACCAATGTCATTGCTAATCTGTTTTTCCATTCTTCTCATCTATAATATATAATCGAGAGCCTTGTGCATGATTCAGGAGGAGTTTAAAAAAAAAACGCATTTTAAATGTAGTGTTTATTTTCTCTAATATGTGCATTACATTAAGAATACTATTTCCTGATGCAAAAGAAAGTTAGTGTAAGCAGACGTCTTCTAGGCATTTTATCTTAATGTATTTATATAGCACCCATTACTAATACAGCATACCATTCTCTTCTACACTAACTTATGGTTTCACCAAATATGTCTGGTTTTGTCTTTTAAACAACTAGTATCATTGATATAAATCTTTGATGTCCATCTGGCAGCCAAGGGGCTGATTGTGGCCTAAAGTATCTGTCCTGCCCCTCTTTGGCCTACTAAGCCCATGGGCTCTATGGCAGTACATGAATGTAATAATTCAAACCTTAACTTCTGCATGGTATGCAGTCATATTACAAAAATACAATGACAGATCAGTGTAGAGTTGTTATGACGACCATTGTGCACTGAGCTGATATCAAAGTGTAGACATCTTTAAATCATTCCTTACTTCCGATTACTATGAAGAGATGACGCGTAAGATGTTGAATATATCACATATAACTTGGCAACATTCTAGATCCTTTCTTGTTTCCTCTGACTCTTGGATGATGCCCAGGAAAGGACTGGCGACTTTTGGTCCAAGTGGCAAAAAACAGTTTAGTAGTCCATGGCGCTACTTGATCAGTCCACTGTTATCATCAGTGATACACAGGCAAGATAGACAGAAGGAAGATAAGGCACAGAGATTGATGAACAGACAATGCCATAGTAACAACATTCTCCCAAGAAAAGAGACACACGGAGATGTGGGTGATTTAAATAGAAGTGTAAGGGCAATATATATACATGTGAGGTTTTGGGTCAAAAAAAAAAATAGTCAGTGAAATGAATGTAGCTATTACAGGGATAAAACTTCATAGTTAACCCAAGAATTAGCGTAATAAAGGAAAACAACAGAAAAAACACACATCTGTTGGCATAAAGTAAATAATACTTCCCAAACAAGGTTATTTCACTCCCAATGGTAAAAAACAAAAACAAAAAAACAGAAAGGCAATACATAGTGCAGTATGTTATCAGCACATAGTTTTGGATATTCATGTGAAGAAATCTGCTGGAAAGAATGTTACAATTGTTGCCGCAGTAACTGCGCAATAGAAATGCTCAGCACAGACCTTTGGTATCAAGATAAAAGGTTACTCAAGAATGAATAGTCCATTTAATTTTAAAAACAAATATTATCCCTACATTTAAGTAAATGTAGTTATGATCGTCGTAAGTTGTTTAGATAGCGCCATGCGCAGCAGCGCTATGGGATGTGGCTTCCTTCAATCCTCTGATGTGTGAGGCTCCTCTGCCAAGTGACATCACAGTCTACATGCTCTTAATGAAGCAATCTTGCGAGCCACAGAGATTGCGTCCTGACATCACTTGAGGGAGGAGCCTTAAACGTAGCTCTAAAGGAAATCGCATCCAGTAGCGCGGCTGTGCACAGACCCAGTCCCAATATATTAATAAATCATAAAGTAACAAGGACAGACCAAGCATCTTAACCAAACCACCAAGACTGTTATGACATTGATCAAGCACACACCGTTGTTTTGGTTTTTATCATTATAGTATAGTATAACCAATTCTTTCACTATTGTCCTATCTTTTTTTTTTTTTTTTTGCATGGGAAACAGATTACATTACAATAAGGCATAAATAAGATCTAAGCTGCTAAATCTTAACAAAAGCATTACCTAGGTGGAAGTGGTAATAGCTTTACTATTTGGTGCTGTCAGTCCATACACCACAATGCCTCACTGTCAGACACTTATTAGGTGCGGTCATGGCTACATGAGCTACACTGCTCGGGGGTTATTAGCTCTCAAAGTGATAGTGCCACTATTAGGTGCTTTTAGTGCATGGGCTGCCATTTCTTTTTTGTTTAAATTTTGTTTATTGAAAAAATTTTCATAGATCATATATCAAAATCAGATATAAACAGTGTGCATAGTGAGCATGGTTCTCAGTATCGTAAAACATTAACCAATATGGAGGTGAGTCTCCTAATATAACAGTTCTGTATCTATGCTCATGGATAATCCATATACATAAAATAATATTATAGATTATAGGAAACATTAGTGTTCAAGAGCAATGGTCCAGCTTATAGCAACAGTCAGATTTGATCGTCCCTATGGGCCTTTCCCATATAAACTTTCATATGTCTGATGGACATATTGCTTGGAGAAATTCCTCAACCTTATAAAAATAACAACTGACAGAATACTGAAAATGGTACCAGACACTATATGTAATCAAATATCTTAACATAAAAAAGTGCTAAAACTCAGAGAAAATCAGAGAAAGAAAAAAAAAAAATAAGAGAAGTATAGGGGGAAACACAGGGAGAGATAGGTAGGAGCGAGGTACGTTTCTGAGGAGAGTCCGCCAACACCCTGACCTCCGCCAATGATATGTCCTAATCTGGGGTAGGTGACGTGGGTATGAAACATGTCTTTAAAAAAGGGGTCCATCAGTCCCGGGGGAAAATCTTTATTACCTATCAGTGAGTTTAATAAAGAGGGGGAGTTAACGAGTGCCGGAAGGGTACGGCAGTTTCTCCATATCCGAAGAGTTGGAGAAACCGTGGGGTGTAAGGGCTGGGCTGGTACCATCTGAGTTCTGGAAACCCAAGCAACCGCGGGTATAGGAAAGTCTAGGCCTCTCTGTTCCAGGGAGACCCAAAGTTTGGGGGAAGGGCGTGTCCAATCTACAATCTTAGATAAGTGGATTGCCTTATAGTATCGCTCTATATCTGGGAGGCCAACCCCCCCAAGCCTTTAGGTCTTGTGAGTGTCAAATATTTAATCCTGGGACGTTTGTGGTGCCATATAAATTTGGTGATAATGGTTTTAAGGGAGCTAAAGAACTGTTTTGGTATGGATATGGGCATAGTTTGAATGACATAGAGAAACCGAGGTAGGATGTTCATTTTCACCACTGCTGCTCTACCGAACCATGATAGCTTTTTGGATGACCATTTTTGTAAATCTCTCTTGCACGCGGCCAGGAGGGGGGTAAAATTCATATCAAACAGGGAAGACGTATCTGCATTAAGCAAAACACCTAAGTATTTGATGTTTCGGGCATTCCAACGGAATGGGAAAGAGAACTCCAGGGTGGTCACCATGCCAGGAGGGAGCGAAATATTTAAAGCCTCCGATTTTGTATAATTAATTTTAAATGAGCACAGTGAACCATATATGGCTAGTTCCTCCATAAGGTTGGGTAGTGATACCAACGGGTTCGTAATGAACATTAAAAGATCATCTGCAAAAATGGCTAGTTTATGGTGGTGTGGACCAACCTGTAGACCTGAAATATTCGGGTTCGCCCGTATGGCGCATGCCAAGGGTTCTAGTGTAAGAATAAAAAGGAGGGGAGATAAGGGGCATCCCTGTCTAGTCCCGTTTGACAGGGTGAGCCGGTCCGACAACGTGCCATTTACCTTAACCCGAGCTGTAGGGGCACTATAAAGAGAGCCTATCCATTTCTGCATAGAATCTCCCAAGCCAATACGTTTCAAGACAGCATTGAGGAAAGACCAGCTCACCCTGTCAAACGCCTTCTCCGCGTCAGTTGACAGTAACATAGAGGGGACAGCGCGTACCTTTGCTAGATGTATGAGGTTTATGATCTTGGTGGTGTTGTCCCTGGCCTCTCGACCCAGGACAAACCCGACCTGATCTCGATGTATGAGTGTGGGGAGATGGATTTTTAGTCTATTACTAAGAATCTTGGAGAATAACTTTAGATCGACATTCAAAAGCGAAATTGGTCTGTAATTCTCGCAAGATTTAGAATTCCTCCCGGGCTTGGGAATGACCGTGATATGGGCCTCCTGTGCCTGAGGTGGTAGGGTCCCTCCATTCGGAAGGGAGTTAAAGGCGTGCAAAAAAGGTGTGGTAAGTATGTCCCTGAATATTTTATAGTAGGCTATGGTAAAGCCGTCCGGGCCTGGACTTTTTCCACAGGGTGTTTATTTGGATTGCTAAAGCTAATTCCGACTCCGTAATGGGGGAGTCCAATAATATAGCATCCTGTGTATCTAATGTAAGGGGCATATATTTGGTCAGGTACTCCGATACCGTGGGAGGGGGGGCCCTCCGCCGTGAAGGTGCTGCCTGGGGAGGTAAGTTGTAAAGACTTTCGTAATATTCCTTAAAGACTGTAGCTATCTGGGGAGTCAGGTGTGTAAGGTCACCTTGTTTAGTTCTAATCTTAGAAATAAAGCTGCTAGTATGCCTATCTCTCAGCGCTCTGGCCAGCATCTTCCCATGTTTATCTTTAAACTGAAATAGGCGGCTTTTCACCAGGAGATGGTTACGTTGATCTCGGTTGGTGCAAAGGTCGGCTAATTTAGACCTCAATACCAATAGGGATTGGTATGTCTGGGTGTTCATGTTCAGTTTGTGGGAGGCCTCTAGGGATGAGATCTCTGCCAGAAGCTGAATCATTGACGCCGAGACCTGTCTTCTTTTAAATGAGCCTATACTGATCAGGTGGCCACGGATCACTGCTTTGTGAGCCTCCCATACCACGGTCTGCGGAGTATCCGAGGATGTGTTTTCTTTGAAATAATTAAGTAGGGATGAGCGTAAGGAGGCTACTGTGTCGGGGTCTTTAAATAGGGATTCATTTAGCCGCCAAGTGGGTTGTCGTTTAGTAAGTGAGGGGAGGGAGACGGTGGCCAGTACAGGGGCATGGTCACTCCATGTAATGTGTCCTATCTTGGAAGAAATCAAATGCGGTAAATGTCTATGGGACAGGAATATAAAGTCAATTCGGGAATATCTCGAGTGAGGGTGAATAGAATGTGTAATCCTTCTCATCTGGGTGTTGAATGCGCCACGTGTCTGCCAATTGGGCTTTGTGTAGTGCATGTTTTACCTGTTTGATTTTGGAGTAACGGAGTGATGAGGCCCCTGTGGAGGAATCAAGTCGAGGGTCAAGTGTCATATTGAGATCCGCACTGAGAATCACCATACCTGAGGCAAAGTCCTGTAATTTACCTATCAGGGCGGAGAGAAACACATGTTGTGAGACATTTGGGGTGTAAAAATTGGCAATAGTTATAACATCGGCCCCAATGGTACCCTTTAGAAACAGTGCTCTCCCTTCATTGTCTGACCATTGGTCCTGGACCGTGAAGGGAGTGGACCGGGAGATAAAGACCGCCACCCCCTTGTTCTTTTGGAATGGGAAGTGAGAGTAGAAAACCTGTGGGTAATAAGGGTTAGAAAACTTCGGGACCTTGTGGCGGAAGAAATGTGTCTCCTGGATCAATGCAATGTCAGCTCGAAGTGCTTTTAGTTCTCGGAATAGACGTGATCGTTTAAATGGAGAGTTCAAGCCTTTTGTGTGACCGTCGTCTGGGTATTAGTACTAGATGGATACGGTGGGTCACTAAGTAATCAGTAATGGTAATAGTTATACACGGCTGGGTGAGGTGGAAGTAATCGGGGTACACCCTCAGAACAGTGGTTTTTTTTTTTTTTTTTTTAAAGCTCGAATAAGTAGGGAATAAGGAGTATGACTCCCAACAATGTTGCGATTAATATGTCAAGGGACATTTTCCACCCCCCCTCTGTCCGGCGAGACATGAGCGGGGAGCATAAACAAATCAAAACGTTACAACGGGGCAAAAATAGGACCATAACCGGACAGTAAGTCTTTGTCAGTTCTTTGCCTTTCGCTCTGTCCCTGGCAAGCAAAAGTGGAAGGTGTCTCCCCGATGTGGTTTCATGGAGGCATAGATGAGGTGGTGTAGCCGGGATTTTCCTCGTTGGGGACTGGTTGTTGATTGAAGCGTCTGGGCCTTTTCTTTCTTTGCGCCCTCGGCATCCAAGCGGTGTTTTGTAGGGCAGGGATGAGGGGTGGGTCGCCCGTCCCATCCATCCATCCTGGGAGATCTGGAACCTCCAGCTGTAAGGCGGAACAGAAGGTTTGAAGATCTTTTGGGGACCGTAAAGTGAGTGGGGTAGGACCCCTGAGTACGGTGATAGAGAGAGGGTATCCCCAGCTGAATGGGACTGCAGCTGATTTCAAGAGGTCCGTTAGTGGTTTCAGTAGTTTCCTGGCCTGCAGGGTGGCCCACGCCACATCAGGGAGGATTAGGATAGATGCTCCATTGTACACGATGGAACCTTTCTTGCGTGCTTGTCTCAATATTTCCTCTTTCAGCCGAAATGAGTGCAGGCAACATATCACGTCCCTTGATTGGGGGTTCAACATGTCCTTGGGGCGCAAAGCCCTGTGTGCTCGATCCAGGACGATTGGGTGGTCTGTGTCCCTCTGTAGAATACCTTTGAATAGGTCAGTGAGCAGGTCTATCAAGTTTTCCTGACCTTCTACTTCAGGTAGGCCCCGAATCCTCAGATTAGAACGTCTATGGTTTTTTGCTCCATCAGTTTTCTCTGCAGGTTGTTGATCGCCAGGTGTATCGAGCTTTGGTCTTTTTCTACGGCTTCCAGCCTATGGAATTGTTGGTTAAGGTCCGTTTTTATGTCCCTCAGTTCATATTTAATTGTGGATGTTATGCGTTCCACCGCTGAGGACAGATCCCTCTGCAACTGTAAAGTGAGGGTCGCAAAATCCGATCTAGTCGGTAAGTCTGCAGGCTGGTGTGGTGGAGTGGAATTAGGATAAGATTCCTCACCTTCCGATTCCTCCGGTGGTTCCCAATGAGGGGATTCCTCTCCTGAGGCGTCCGGCGCCATTTTGGCTTCGTTCCCGCGCGAAGGCAGTGGTACCAAAAAGGTCTTCAAATTGACCATGGCCGTTTTTTTTCCGCTTTTCGGGGGTTCCTTGAGAGGTGAACCCTTCTTGGCTTGTTTCCCCATTGTTTGGGGGTGTATATCGCCGTGTGTATAGTCCGTTTTCGGGCTCGCGGGACGGGAGCTCCTTTAGCTTGCGTCTGGTCGCATCAAGGTCCGGACACGTCCCCCGGGCTGCCATTTCTAACCCTCCATCAATCACACTGAAAATCCTGTTGTACTTTCTAAATCCTATGATGAAACACTCAGAGTGCAAAATGCGTAAGATGTTTTCTAGGCCTGATCACCGCGCCACTGTTCGTTTCTTGATAATTTCATGTTTGCTTCTTGGTGCTTTTTTCCTATACATTCTGCCTCTTTTAAGTCACTTTCTCATCCTACATGCATAGCCACGCCACCATTGTCTCGCCTGTAGACCTTGGGAGGTATACAATGGCGATCATTACTCCAATATTACCCCTTCTCCTCTGCCCATGTCTTAAAGAACCCAAACTCAGAAAGGGACTACAAGACCTTGTACATAAATAATTACAGTGTCTGTGGCATCGACTGGGATGTTGCAGATACTGCTTTAAATATTATTTCCCAGCAGTGAAACCTGCCTTGTCCGTGTTAGAAAAATGCTACATAGAAACAGAGAACGAAGCTGAACAGTATTCCCGGTGAATAGAAATTCAGCAGCGTTTGGCTGAACACTGTAGCGACTCTATCACAGTGCTGACAAAGCACGGAACAGATATTTTTCAAATGAGACCTTGACAAGAAGAGTTCTATCTATATAATACCACGCCACTGTTAGCGCTTCCAAACACTAAATGAAAGTGAGCAGAGAACTATTCTTTAACCCTCTGAGTGTCAAAACAAACGTTAACAAGTAAATTAAGTATAACTGCTTATTGATGTTGGTGTGGCAAATCTAGAAGCCTGGTGTGGTTATAGAACACATTGCAAAGAGTTAGATGAAGTGTGTCCTAACAACACTGGTTGAACCTGGCTTTTTAGGTCATCAGCTTAGAAGTGGTACCAAAGAGGAGACCCCACAAACACATTTAAAACATATATTTCTCTCATTTTCTGCATTTGCTCGAAAATTCTGCTACTACAATGTATAGATCATTTTTTGATTCCCCCTTAAATAAGTAATTTATTGTCTCTAGATTCTTATAAGTTACACTGTTCCATTGATAAAACTAATAAATACTTAGAAATCTGGGATTCTGGGATACCTGGAGAAAATTCAGGCCCATGGACTTGCTATGCTCTCTCTGGGCCCCTTACTCTCTCGGCGACCAAAACTCCTCGCACTTGCCACTTGTACGAACGTGCATGTTTGAAGTGTCTTAGGTTCAATCTGTTAGTCTAATTATATAAGGGAAAAGAATAGAGATGCTGATGTTTATGGTCATCTGTATCCCTTTTTTTTATGTCTTCTAATGTTATGTTTGGAATCTTAGAAAAATCAAAATAAGCACTTGTAATCGATGATGGTAAACATGACAAAATGTGAAAATAAAGATATATATATATATTTAAAACAACAATTCTTTGTAAAATTAGGAAAATTCCTGGGAAAATACCTGGTAGATATTCCATGGTCAACCTTAAGTGGTATTATTGGAAAGTGGAAGCGTTACGGATCAGCAGTAACTCAGCCATAAAGTATAAGACCACATGCAGTCACAGAGTGGGGTCAATGCTGAGGAGCATGGTGCGTAAAAGTCGCCAATGCTCTGCTGATTCCATAGCTGAAGATTCCAAACTTCCACTGACATTAATATCAGCACAAAAACTGTGCGGCGGGAGCTTCATGGAATGGGTTTCCATGGCCGATCAGCTGCATGCAAGCCACACATCACCAAGTACAATGCCAAGCTTCGGATCGTGAGATGTGAAGCCCACTTCCACTGGACTCTAGAGGAGTGGAGATGTGTTCTGTGGAGTCCTCACTATTTGAAAATTGGAGGATTATATTTGTTGAAATGAACTACTCTCCCAGGTAGACTTCCAATACTTAATGAAAAAGGCTCATCATTTGATTAATTTTGTGCACTCTAAAGACTATTTTCCTTCATGGTCTCCTTGGCTCGAGAAAAGGAATCAATTATTTCTGATTCAGATCTAATTTGAGATACTTGCTGTGCATGTAAGAGTTTCCGTGAAGATGTTATCGTGTATAGGTCAATGGAATTTATATATTCTTTTAAAAACTCTTGCTAGGTTTTAGCTTTATAACTTGATTATTTGCTTGATAAAACTAAAAAAAGTATTTGGAAATAAATGTGGTGTATATAACTCTATGTGGTGTATATAATTCTATATGGTATTTATAAAATATAAAAACACAATGTTTTCCCAAAATGGGAAAATTCCTGGGAAAATCCCCCCCAAAAAATATGTGCAAAACCCCATTACTACTACTTTTCACCTGTGCTTCTATGTGAAAATTTCAACCTTCCTTTTTAGGCCCGTTTATTTATTTTTGGCTCGATTTCCAGGGCCTGGCATTTGGAACACCTCCTAATACTCAATACCAGCCACTGCTATCCAGCTATACCGAGTACTGAGTAATAAAATGTAACGTGATTTCAACATGTTATGGAATTCATTCAAACATGTCACTGGGCCATGACCAATCTCGCCCCAGGATAAATGATATCAGGCAATCGAAATAAGACTAGAGCAATTAAATAAGACACATTATAATTGAGGCTTTTCAAAACTGCCACTCCGGTGACAGAATTATTCCTCAGTGCAATCAAGCCCAAACAATAATTAAAGCGCTAGATCAAAACATCCTGTCATAATGCAACCACGTCTCTTCCAGGAGTGAGAAATGTGGAGAGTGTAATAACCTATAATTCCATTCAACATGTAGGAAATGTATCCCTCCAAATTTATGGTTGTGATCAAGTGGTTTTCAGGTGATGACATTACCACATAACATGGCAGCCTGCGAAGTGGCCATATAATTAACGGGTCTATATCTGTTATAGTCAGGAAAACATTTACAAAAACGGGATGCTGTAGGGCTTCCTTGTGTTTTATTAATTACACTCCTGAAGTGATGCTTTTGTTCCCCCAAACGCCCCTGAATTAATTCTGAATACAGTCAACCTTCCTCAAGTGGGGGGGGGGGGGCTATTGTTTCAAATGGCTGGAATTTGTGGCAAAAAATCCTACCCCTTCCACAAGCCAACTAAGATAAGGCAATCATAAGAGGGGATAAATAGTTCACTTGTTACTTGGGAGGCTCAACATTGATACATGAGGATCTGCACTTATTTTTAACCTTTTGCCCCCCCCCCCCCCCCCCCCCACTGAAAAAAACATCTGCAGATGCACATGGAACTGGGGAGCATAATGTTGGATACTGTCAGCACTGACTTCCTGTGTTCCCATGAACCGATGATGGCCACAAAGACCAGTGCTTAGTGCAGGTTGTAGCTCCCATGCCATAGGTCCACCATCACTGCTTTACAGTGTTGACTTTGGTCAAAGGCTAGTTGTCCAATTATCGCTCTTTGTGAACAATGCCGACTAATGAAGTCAGCATGATATGTACAATATTATTGTCAATAGAGTGGGAGAAAAACCAGGACTGTGTACATTTTAAACCACTAGGGGGCTCTTAATCATAGCTTTAACCCCTTGATGATGGAAGGATGTTCACATAATTTTGTACTTTGAAGACACAGTGACGACATGGAGCATCCTATGTTAAAAGTCACTGTGCCCTATCCATAATGTCATTAGCGGCTTCTAAATGTTATGCAATACTGAGGCAGTCCCAGAAATAGCAAGGATCCATTTTGGCTGTTCCCAGTAAAGGGGGAGGGGGGGAGTAGGGGGTCAGGGCTCTGTACAACACAGTCAAAACAGGCTGGCTATGAAGTGGTTAATCATAATCATCATTTGGAATAATTAAATAAAGAAAAACAAACCTTATTATTATTTTATCAGTTGTGTGTACAAAGAAATCAGACATTGCTCATGTTTATGGATGTTCTGCCATGTTATCACTTCCAGTTACTGCAGTGTCACTGTATATCTTATTCAGTGAGTGTCATCGCTGATTACTTGTCAGTAAGACACGGCTGAATGATAACTGTTATTATCACAATGACTGAAGATTTCCAGGAAGACAATGTTCTATACGAGCATTCTACTATCCATTATACAGTGTGCTGCTTTAGAAGTACAACCTGCTATCAGAGTGCTTTGTATTTTAATGTATATAGAAATGTGTTGCAGTTGGTGCAAATCCAAATTTAAGCAGACTTAACCAATTGCAAAAGTGCAATAGTTTCACTTCTCCAGTTGTATGATTCTTTTTCTTATCTTAACAAACTTTCAGTGCCTGATGCTTTAATGCAGAGCACCGCAACCAGTGTGCCGCGTAACACTGATGCGCCACTGGATGATGGGAGGTGTGCCGCGTAGCAGATGCTGGGCCCTGAGTGGAGAACCAGATGTTGTCTAAGACTTAGACAGCATCGTGCTCTCCTCCCAGGGCCTGGCGGCTGGCATCCACTGGATGCGGCTGTCAAAAAAAAAGTAAAAAAAAAAAAAAACATCAATGCCACCGGATATGACAGTATGTCATATCTGGTGACTGTTCTTCCCTCCTCCGTGAAAGAGGGAAGACTGCACGGAGGAGACAACCAGGGACAGGAAGCAACAAGGAGGTGAGTACTGGGGAAGGGGGGAGGAGGGCGGCATTTTATTGGGCAAATTGGCTGTGGCTTATTAATGGCAAAATTACACTGGCATATTATTGGGCAAATTGGCTGGGGCATATTAAATGGAAAAACAATACTGGCATATTATTGGGCAAATTGGCTTGGGCATATTAAATGGCAAAATAATACTGGCATGTTAAATGGCAAAATAATAGTGGCATACTAATGGGCAAATTGGCTGTGGCTGGTTTTGTTTGTCTATTTATGATTTGTAATGCACTTGTCTTGGTTTGTGCATTTTTTTTGCACACTTGTTTCTTTTTAAAGTTAAATAAAGGCATCTAGTTCTTATGTTCTGTGTATGCACTTGACTTTATAACTTCATTTTTAGATATTTTTGCTTGTGGTGTGCCACGGAATTCTGGGAAGAGCTTTGGTGTACCCTGGGTGAGAAAAGGTTGAGGAGCTCTGCTTTAATGCTTAGTCTCCAGTAGATACTGATACAAGTCGACACTTGTAAAGGTTACCTGTAACTTTCTGCCGTCAAACAAAAATCCCTCAAAGGGATTCCTGCAAAGCAAAGGTGACAGGAATCTGTCAGTTTGGAAAATGATCTACAGAACTGCAGCAAATTCCTAAATTAAGAGAAAATGTGTTTTAAAGATGTTTGTGGGGTCTCCCGTTTGTCACCGGTGACTTAATAGGCAAATATCACATTTCAAACTGAAAACCAGTTCATTTGCATACCGTGCCACAGGTGATGTCATAAGCAGGAGACTGAACAGACACATTTTTCTCCTAATTTAGGCATTCCCATTGGCCATGTTTCCAGAGACACATATTTGCTCCACTCGCTGCAGAAAGAGCATGCAAAGTGCAGCCGGCAGTGTGTAGGATGGATATACGCACAGACACAATCCAATTCATTAATCATGGTAGGTCCTATGAGATCTCCACCCTGATTAATGAATTAGATTGTGTCTGTTTGTATATCCATCCTACATACTGCTGGGCTGCACTTTCCATGCTCTTTCTGCAGCGTGTGGAACAAATATGTGTCCCTGGAAACATAGCTGATCTTGGCAACTATGTATTCCCTTGCAGTTTTGCCAACACAATGTATAGCTCATTTTCAATCATTTTTATTTTCTCTGCAGTCCCTTTAGTTTTAAATTCCCTTCTCAATTACCTGTAATTCTCTCCTCCATGGATAATGCAATGTGTGTATGTGTAAAATTCAATTTTGCTTGTCCTGTTTTACAACCTGTGCCTTTAGCCAGCCTGGATTCTGTTGGATTTCCTTTGACATTAAACCCAAGAGCGGCCACTTTATGTGCCTGTTGGCTTGCTCATACACACAGTCCTTTTGAGCCTTTGGTGTTTCAAACTATTTGATATCCAGCCAGAAATAAAAAAAAATAAAAAATAAAAAATGATGCTCCATACAATTTAGCTATGGGCTTTTTTTTTTATTGTGTCTTTGTAGCACAGAGGTATTTTTTTCATGTAGTCCCATGAGACTCCAGATCTGTTGTAGAACAGACAGGGGACTTAAAGGACTTCTCTGAAAATGATCTACTTTTTTTTTTTTCCAGGCATTTTAAAGTTAAATAAATATAAAACAGTGTGTATTCAATAAAGATGTTTCATTTAATCACAAATATTGGATTACCTTATACTGACACTCCCACTCCGCTCTCAGCATTTGGCTGGAGTGTGGAAGCAAAAAAAAACAAAAAAAAATCAATATATAACAGTGCTTCAAACAAGCAAAAAGCAGCCTTCCAAATGATAACTATACTTGCATGTGTGCATACAAATAGTGCACAGGAGCTTTAGAAAGGTCACCCCGGCAGGGTATTATTTACATTTAGGACTGCCAGATCAGTCAGTGTTTTGCTGGACACATTTCACTTTTACCTGCTCCTCTACAGATTGTACAATGCACATGCATCAAGAAGGAACTAATTAATTAATCAAAGAGAGAATCATATAGACATTACCTTGATTAAAGGACATATCCAATCAGAGCGGGGGCTAGCTAGTCTGATCAGGGCGCAGGGGTCCCCTCGGCTGATCCAGTGCAAAAACTAAGGTCTCTGTCTGCATTAGCAGGAGAGAGCCAGTCGCTGACCAGACCGGGATTCCTTTCCTAGGGAAGCATGGCAGCTGCCAGTCAGAGGATAAAACGGGCGTGTACTATCAAAATACTATCTGCCAGTTTATCCTCAAACTGATTTTTCACTTTTGCCTCTATACTAGAACCACAAGTGAAAAAAAAAGTCAAGGTGTCCTTTAATTAACCGATTTCCCACACCAATGCGTTACATAGGTACATTGTTCTGGGCGGCTGGGCGGTTGAGGGTACATGTGTCCCTCAAAAAATGTGTATGCAAAGGAATGAAAAGTAAGAGGAGTTACTGAATAGCAATAAAACCATAGCAATTGAGAAAGTGTAATCGGTCGTGTGTCTTCCACAAGGCACTCGCCTAGAGCGGCACTTTGCCAGGGGGTGATAAAGCACACTTCTGGTGCTTCAAACATTTTACTCCCTCCCCCACCGTTCAGCAAGCTTTAGCTCCTTCCAATTAATCGGGGTGATGGACGTGGTGGGGGTATGTAATGAAGGTGATGGTGGCATGAAATGGGGGGGATGGGGCATTTAGTGTGTATGCAATGTGGGTGATGGGGGAATGTAATGGGGTGATTGGGCATTTAATGTGTGTGCAATGTGGGTGATGGGGCATGTCGAAGGTGTGCAACGTGGGGGGGGGGGGTGCCTGAAATTTGTCTGCCTAGGGCAGCACAAACCCAAGACACCACTAAGTGTAATTAAGAGTAATGGGTTTTGGGGTACAAGTAACAAAACACCTGTATTGCCTTCTAAAGTATACCGTATCTACAAAGAGTGAAAGGCATCCATCAGAGTATGATTTTATATTTCCTGAAATATATATTGATTGGAAAAAAAAATGTTATTTATTTTTTCATATTTTTCTTGGGCTTTTCAATGGTTAACGGTACAGTTCCACCTTTATTTGCTGCATCATTCAAAGAAAAAAAACCAGGTCGGACTTTATTCCATCCCCAACTCTTCCTATTGCCTAAAGTAGTCCCTGTCTTGGTGTACCAGCCTCCCTTAATGTTTGGTTATTCTGGAGTGACATGTTTTTGCTTAAGTTCTTGTATGCTTTTTAATACATTGTTCTTTATTTATGTGATGTAAAGAGTCATGATTGGTTATTACAAATCATCTATACAGTATATAATCAATAAATACTGTGACCTCTTTAGCCAGTTCAATGTCTATGTGTTTGCTTGTGGGAAGAGAGCAATCATTTGCCATACTTTGGTCAAGATAGGCGTCTAGGACAGTTCTTTGCGGCTGCTTCACAGCTGACAGTTCAGCACAGCAATTTGAACGCTGAAATGTCACCGGTGAAACGCAACACGGCCGCTTGAACGCGGCAATGTAAGTGCTTTCAATCATACACACCCCCTAATAAATTAAACCTGCCTAAAAGTTACCCCGAACCCCATACTAACCCTCCAACCCTAATACCAACCCCCTAATACTAACACCACCCCCAGAACACTAATAGTAACACTACCCCCAAACCCTTATACTAACACTACCCCCTGAACCCTAATACTAACAGCACCCCCAGAAACCTAATACTAACACTACCCCAAACCCTTATACCCAGGGCAGCCACCAGGAATTTCAGGGCCCCTTACTGAACAAATTTTCTGGATTTTGCAAATTAATATGCCAGGCTAATGCCAATTAATATGCCAGGGTTTTGTCACTCAATATGTCAGGATTTTGCCAATTGATATGCCAGGATTTAGCCCCTCAATATGCCAGGATTTTGCCCCTCAGTATGCTCGGTAAGTGCCACCCTCCTCCCCCCCATCCCCAGTACTTACCTCATTGCTGCTGTCTCCCGGTGCTCTGCAGTAACTCCGGTCTCATTTTTTTTTTTTAACAAACTTTATTGAAGCTGCATGGCTGGAGGGGAGGGCAGAACACGGAACGGCTTAACAAAGAATTTAATTATTTTTTACCTGGCGTGACCCGGGCCCGCCGGGCCCCCTGGACCCGCCGTGCCCGGAATGCCAGTATTGCCCGTCACCCCCTGATGGCAGGCCTGTTTATACTAACACCAACCTCCGAACCCTAATACTAACAGTACCCCCAGAACCCTAATACTAACACTACCCCCAGAACCACAATACTAACACCAACCCCAGAACCCTAATACTAACACTACCCCAGAACCCTAATACTAACACTACCCCTGAACCCTAATACTAACACTCGCCCCCAGAACCCTAATACTAACACTCGCACCAGAACCCTAATACTAACACTACCCCCAAACCCACATTAGGTCTAAGTTGGTGTTGTCTCACTTGCTGTTATACCCTGTGGTGGGTTGGAGGAGTCACTGGAGAGCACATTCGTTATAAGGACAGTATTGTTCTCTTTTTTGTGCATCTGTTTTTGTATTTGCATTTTGGAAGTAATGTATGCTTGCGTGGGGCAAGTCATTGGATTTTTAGGATGCTACCTGCAATCTAGACATACACACACATGCAGTTTACGTGTCATCGACACAGATCATTTTAATGCACCACCTGTCTCTCTAGTGAGGTGACTGGGTTACGTCATTCAGAAAAATCTTTGTAATGTAAAAGCTGCCAGTTTACTTGCTGAATTAAGATAGGAGCAGATGGTGCCTGTCCTGTGTCTGGGAATGCATGCACACAATCACTCACATCACAAGCTGAGATGCAGCCAACTACACGATACTAACAGACGGGTTAGGGCTAGAGTGAGGTCACTGATTAGGGTTAACTCTAACCGCTTTTCAACCCAGGTACATACATTACACCAGGGGGGTTATTGTTGTGGTAAGGGTAAATGTTAAATGCAAACTGCACAGCTAAAACTAACCCTTATCCTTACTCTAACCCTAACACCCCTGGTTTAATCACATAGTAGTTGGGGCCTTTGTTGAGATGCTCGTACATGCCTTTGACTTCCTCCATCCTTTCAAATCTGTGATTTGAGTCACATAACTGGCCCACTTTAGGCTCCGTCTCTGCTGTGTCCCAGAACCTTTACCAGCATGTTGGCAGGTATGAACTGTGAATATATTGTATGTAATTCTGCATTGTTTGTCGTTACTTTCTGTGTCTGGAGGCAGTGACTGTGATTCCAGCTGCTGTGGAAAATGACTACTATGAGGTTCAGCCAGGCAAACAAACTGAAATGGATATTGTAATCTCTCTACATCGCAAAGTGTTTGGAGCCAAAGTTTTAATTTTTTTTTGCTGTTTATATTTGTTTTTTTAATTTACCATAAAGCAGTCAATAAATGAAAACTTGAGCATCACTAATCAAGTTTACATTTGTATACCATATGGTATACAAATGTAATATCAGGAAGTATTACTTTACTGAGGGGGTAGTGGATGTATGGAATAGCCTTCCAGCAGAAGTGGTTGAGGTAAACACAGTGAAGGAGTTTAAGCATGCGTGGGATAGACACAAGGCTATCCTGGATATAAGATAGGGAACTGGGGACTAATAAAAGTATTTAGAACATTGGGCAGACTAGATGGGACCGAATGGCTCTTATCTGCCGACACATTCTATGTTTCTATGTTTCTATGGGCTATTTATTGTAACTCTGAATTGACCATAACACAAAAGCAATACAGGTTGAGTATCATTTATCCAAAAATCCATTATCCAAATTAGTTTTCAGATTTCACCACAAGTTGCAAATTCCACACACACCTGTCAGAAGTCAAGCACACATCAGTTCATCAGTGATCAGCCTCCTAAAGCTGTGATATAGCCTTTCCATGCATGCTCAGGTTGACCCACACCCACAAAGGGTAATACAATGACACGTGTGCAGACCTGACACGCCAACGGCAGGTTCCCAGCAATGCCTCACATCACAGCTACATCACAGTAACAGTGATTTATTTGCTCTATACTGTATTTACACTGATATTACTGTATCTCATGAGTCCTGAGAGGCTTTAATATCTCTTATTAATGAAAACACATTTTTATCCTAAAATGACCCATTATCCTTCATACCATATTTGCTTGAATATAAGACGACCCAGATTAAAAGAAGACTCCCAAACTTTGGATGTTCATTGAGGAAAAAAATAAAAAAAAGCCTTAATATGAAACTATCCTAAAAGAAAACAGTTTAACTTGTAAATATTCACATGTAAACAGTTTTTCCACATTTAATACAATTTATGATATTAAAAAAAATGCTTTTCTTGTTTTTATTTCCTTTTATTTGCCCCCCAGACTTAGCAAAGACCCAGACTTGCATATTCATCGTATTTGCTTGACTATAAGACAACTCCTCGAAATGTTGGATATTAATTTAGTGAGGGAGTTTTACTTAGTACTAAAACTTAGTAAGTATTAATTCACATGTAGACTGTAATAAAAATTATGATTAGGGGGAAAATACATTTTTTGTTTCCGTTTGTTTTAAAACCTGCCCCCCAGTCTGCCATTGCATCCACACACTTGTCAATCTGCCCCTGAGACTTAACAGTCTGACCCCCAGGCTTAGCCATCTGACCCCCCAGGCTTAGCCATCTGACTCCCAAACTTAGCCTTCTGCCCCCCCCCCCCCCCAGACTTAGCCCTCTGCCCCCTAGACTTAAACCCATGTAAAAAAAAAAAAAAAGACAAACACACCAAGAATACATTTTCATATATATTTTATTTTCAAATAATTAACATTCAATCCAAAGTGATCTTTTGACGCTAAACAGGTTTTGCATCATATGTAAAACAATTGTAACTATCAGAATCCTTAGATCTGCAAAATGTCCCATCCGTGACGGGAGTTGAAATAGCAGCCAAATATAGTATTAGGGAGTCGTACCTTCCCAAGACTACTGTCTGATGGGTAGATTTGAAATACCAGAGATTACTCAGGGATAACCCTCCCTGAGAAGTCAATAAACTAATCTAAGGCAGTCTAAAAGTATAAGAGTATTACATCACTCTATGTTAATGGCACGGCCCTAAATATAGATTTGGGATTTATTGCTGGGAATGGATCACCCATAACTCATAAATGTCGCACACATTCCACTGTGCTCAATCTTTACAACAATCAGCCATGTGGCAACAATAAAAACTAAAAGTTTAGGAAGAGCATGAGTGGTCTCGGTGAATCAAACCCATGGGCCTATTGCTCCCTTGTCTGATGTCAAGAGTGTCATAATATAGATGCTTTTGTCCCACAATTAGTACCTACTGTATCTTTTATGTCTCTCGTTCCAAAGTTTGCCCATGCATGTATATATAAAATAGGCAATCACCCTCCATCAAGCATACAAACAGTTGAACATGCCCAAACTTTAAATATAAATACTTATAAATAATTATAATAATTAGATTTTTTTTTTTTTTTAAATGAAACTTTTTGGACCTCTTGATTATGGCTCGAAACAGCAAACCGCATACTCGTTAAATCTATGCCATAAACTTTAAACTGGTATTTACCTAAAATTGCCTACACATTAGTGATTGAACATCACTTATTTCTCTAACCATTTTAATTAGCTAATGTGTCGTTTCACGGACAGTGTCATATGCTCTATGCATCTGATGATATGTAATACATTTGGAAGAGCAGAATATCATGAGTAGGAATATTTGGATTCCACGAATAATTGTTTACTTCCTGTTATTCTGCAGATCATCTGAACCAAAGTGTGACTCACTATAGTACATATGTCCTGAAGAATTACATAGGAGCTAGTGTAGTTTGTCAGTGTAGTTTGTCACTCCAGTGACATTTTTCCCAGCTTGTTATAATATATTACAAAACATATCCACAAATCACACACACTGTAAAAACATGTTCAATACGTTGCTTCCTTCGCTAAGTCTACATTTCCACGTAAAACTTTTAGAACATGGCTTAAAAAAAATGCATGTTGACTTTTTCTGAACTACACCAAAGTTTCTGCAAAAGTTACATTGTGGATTCGATTTATCAACCATACTGAATTCATACTAGTCAATCTATACGTTTTTCCTGCGATTCATTTAGAGTTCTGGAGACGCTTATATATACTGGGATCTGGAGTGACATCTCGGTGCTTCTGTTTCTAGGTGAACAACCCTGCACTCCATCTCTTGGTCGTGAGGCACGACATAGTGAAGCTGCTCTGGTCTTCTACAGGAGCAAAGCCAGCACAATATTATTCCCCCAATGAGAAGAAACACAAGAGTTGGCCAAGCCAAGAAGAGGGCTTCTCCCAGTTCGATCCTCGCTGCTCCTCTGCATACAGCGGCATCGCAGGACTGTCGGGCGATGTTGCTAGTTGTCCAGCTCACTGGAATGAGGATGAGTACCACACTAAGCAAATACAGGATCCCAGAGGTGAGGAGCATGCAACCCTTCCCACTTTTTCCTTCATCGTGACATCGAGTGAACAGCATACCAACGGCAGAGAATATGAAGGCGATAATTGTCATGGTCAGTGCAAAGCTCACCAAAACTCTTCCAGCTTTTAAGTCTGACGTAAGGGACACCATGGAGGTATAGCTGTTACACTGTAAGGACATCCCGGCTTGACTGGTACAGGTTGTCCATAGACCATCCCATCGACTAATCCACTGTCCGTCAATACGACTGTTTGTAAGCCCGTTGTTTTCCATGATAATGGACACTCTCCACTGGGGCATCAATGTGATCATCCATGCAAGTATCATTCCAATACCACCACATATGACCCCGAGGATCTGAATCAAGAAACGAGCCATCGTGCTTCTCTGGACAGGGCAAAGAACCCAGTGCTCTCTATGATAGCAGTGCCGAACTGTGCTGCCTCTGATCTGACTCCAGATACCAAGCAAATGTTAGGGAACAGGCAGGTGCTGATGTATATATTACTCCACTCACGTGCAACAAACAATAGGATGGATGACATAATTACAAAATGACACTAGTAATTATTGCTTATAGCGTGAGTTAATGTGCTTTCCAAATTCCTATGTCATATCATTGCCACGTGTATAGCCTTAAGATAATGAATTATAATCTATCTGCCTGTGTGTTTGTCTGTCTGTCTATTGATCAGCTATCTGTCTACCAGACTATGAAATATATTGATTTATCTACCTGTCTATCAGTCTATGAAATCTATTGATCTATCTGTCAATCTATTTACCTGCCTATCATCTCTCTCACTCAGTATCTGTCTGTATCCCTCTCTATCTATCTAGATATCTATCTTTTGGTCTCTGTCTATATGTCTGCCTATCTGCAAGTTTGGCTACCTGTCTACCCATCTATCAATCTTTCCATCTATCTAAATTTTTTCTATCTATATATCTCTAAATCCATCCATTTATCTGGATAATCCCAGTTTCCAGTAGCCACAAGTGGCTAACTGGCCATCACAATGTGGCCAATCATGCCACACACTGGTATTTGTGAGTAAGTCAGAACTAACAGCACACCAGATATGGTTCCATATATTAAACATTATACTCACTGAATTTCTCGCAGTGGGAATATTGGTGAAAAGATGTGAGACTTCATCTGGGCTCAACTGGTCTAACAATCCAATTTCTAAATGTATTACATTGCATGGCTAATTTTACTTCACACTTGCCACATTCTTAACTATAGTGAAAATACATGCTGCCCCCACAAGGGTCTATTCGAAGCAGAACCCAAAAACGTGTTCTGCATTTTCTAAAAGTTCTATGCAGTTACTTGTTTGATACTTGCACTGTCACCAAATGATAACTTTTATGAGAGATGAATAGGTACATGCCATTTGAGCTGTAACCACTTGAAGGGATGATCCACAATGCAGTAGCCTTATCGGGGCCATAGCGATTATTCGAGTACAACCAGGGCCGGTCTTAAGTATTCCGGCGCCCTGTGCGGGCTTCCCCCATGGCGCGCCCCCCCCCGTCTTTCACCCCCCTATGTATGTGTCCCTTTCCTCTTCCTTGCCATGTCTGTCTCTCACCCCCCTCCACCTGTTCTGTCTCTCTCCCACCTCCTGTCTCTCTCTCTTCCCCCTCGCTTGTTCTGTTTCTCTATCCCCCTCCACCTGTTCTGTCTCTCTCTCTCCCCCCCCCCCTTCCCCCTGTTCTGTCTCTCTCTCTCTCCCCTCCTGAAGACAGGATACTGGACACACTGCCGCTAGTACTTAGAGACAGGATACAGAACACACAGACACAGATACTGAGAGACAGGATACTGGATACACAGCCACTGGTACTGAGAGACAGGATACTGGAAACACAGCCACTGGTTCTGAGAAACAGGATACTGGACACATAGCCACTAGTACTGATGATAGGATAGTGGGCACACAGACACAGATGCTGAGACACAGGATACTGGACACACAAACATTAGAACTGAGAGACAGGATACAGGACACACAGATACTGAGACACAGGATACTGGACACACATCAGCAGGTACTGAGGGACTGGATACTGGACACACAGCCACTAGTACTGAAGACAGGATACTGGGCATATTTCTGCAGGTACTGAGAGACAGGATACTGGGCACATTGCTGCAGGTTCTGAGAGACGGGATACTGGACACACAGACACAGAAACTGAGAGACAACATACTGGACACACAGCCGCTAGTACTGAGAGACAGGATACTGGATACACAGCCTCAGGTACTGAGAGACAGGATACAGGACAAACAGACACAGATACTGAGAGACAGGATACTGGACTCACAGCAGCAGGTACTTAGACACAGGATACAGAACACACAGACACAGATACTGAGAGACAGGATACTGGAAACACAGCTGCAGGTACTGAGAGACAGGATACTGGGCACACAGCCGTTAGTACTGCAAAACAGGATACTGGGCACACAGCCACTAATACTGAAGACAGGATACTGGACACACAGACACAGATGCTGAGAGACACGATATTGGACACACAAACATTAGAACTGAGAGACAGGATACAGGACACACAGATACTGAGGGACAGGATACTGGACACACATCAGCAGGTACTGAGAGACAGGACACAGGACATACAGCAGCAGGTACTGAGAGACAGGATACTGTGCACACAGCCGTTAGTCATGCAAAACAGGATACTGGACACACAGACACAGATGCTGAGAGACAGGATACTGGACACACAAACATTAGAACTGAGAGACAGGATACAGGACACACTGATACTGAGGGACTGGATACTGGACACACAGCCACTAGTACTGAATACAGTATACTGGGCATATTTCCACAGGTACTGAGAGACAGAATATGGGGCACATTGCCGCTGTTACTGAGATATAGGATACTGGACACACAGACACAGAAACTGAGAAACAGCATACTGGACACACAGCCGCTAGTACTGAGAGACAGGATACTGGATACTCAGCCGCAGGTACTGAGAGACAGGATACAGGACAAACAGACACAGATACTGAGAGACAGGATACTGGACACACAGCAGCAGGTACTGAGGGACAGGATACTGGACACACAGACACAGATACTGAGAGACAGGATACTGGGCACATTTCCGCAGGTACTGAGAAAAAGGATACTGAACACACAGACACAGGTACTGAAGGGACAGGATACTGGACACACAGCCACTAGTACTGAAGACAGGATACTGGGCACATTTCTGCAGGTACTGAGAGAAAGGGTACTGGACACACAGCCGCTAGTACTGAGAGACAGGATACTGTACACACAGCCGATGGTACCGAGATACAGGAGGTCAGAGATAAAGCCAAAATAAACATATGAGAAGTCAGCAAACTGAGACATACCGGTTTTAAAATACACATGGGTCGAGGAGAACAAGAGAGGTCAAAACCCAAACAAGCAAAATTTGCGCATGAGCAGTGCATGGTGGGTGACCATGTTGAAGTCCACAGGATTACGAAAATATGATGTTGTGGACTTCCAGCGATTGCCAGGAGCAGAGCTCTGAAGGACCATGGAGGTAACAGAGGGAACTTTATCAGCTTAAAGTTAAAAAACCAAAAACTTTAATATATTTAATTCCAGACATTATAGTGAATCAATATTCGTATATTTAGGACACCAGGTTACAGTGTGACACAAAGGCTAAAATAATTTGGTCTATTGATATGTAGGGCAAAATGTGCTTGACGTGTCAATACTATGGACTGCCAGACGCCTTATAGTCCTAGCTGTACTCCTTTGTACACAATACTCCAAAAATGTTTTTTAAAAATTATAACACTGGCAACCTGTAAAACAGGAACACATGCTAAGTATGACCTCATCAGTAACCTATCTTTATTGTCCTGGACATCCTGTCATTGGACAACTGATCCACAGTCACTTGTCATCCAACAAGTTTGTTTTCATATTTCTTTCTTCAGTCAGGTTGGGGCCATTCAAACACCACCATGGTTTATACAGTGTAAGTGCAGACACTTCCTAGTCAACATTTCTAAGTACATGGGAGTTGCACGTGCTCCTGTCTGACTGGAACACTATGCAAATGCTATGAAGCCAAACACTACCGCTTTATTCTATTGAAATTGGGGAAAAAAAGACAGACAGACACTAAACTTTTTTTTTTTAACCTTATGCTTGTATTCCAGAATGACCCTATTTTTATGCCTCCATGCTTCAATGTGAAGTTTTCTAATGTAATCTGAAGAGTAATTAGCAAGATGTATTTTAATGCGATAAATCAGTTATATATTTTATTGTAGCTACATGTTTTATTTTTAGGGTCTAGGACACTTCATTGCGGCGACTTCATATTTGACAGTACAGCGCGGCAGTTAGAACGCTGAATTGTCAGCAATGAAGAATAATGCGTCCGTTTCATCGCGGACTCGGCTATGTAAGAGCTGACAGTTCAGCGCTGAACTGTCAGCCATTACAAACATACCAATTAAAATTAAAAAAAAAAAACAATAAATGATTCCCCCCCAAAGTGCCCCCCCAAACCCTAATACTAAAATTAACCCCAAAACCCAATACTAAAATTAACCCCCAAACCCTAATACTAGCCCCCTAAACCCTAATACTAACCCCCGAACCCTAATACTAACCCCCTAAACCCTAATACTAACCCCCGAACCCTAATACTAAAATGAACCCCCTAAACCCTAATACTAAAATGAACCCCGAACCCTAAAAACTAATTCTAACCCCCTAAACCCTAATTATAACCACCCTAAACCCCAATACTAAAATTCTAATTCTAACACTCTATCTTCTAACTGTAACATATTAAAACTCACCTTTAGCGATGAAATGTCCCGCAATGTAATATCCCGTGACGAGCTGTCGTGTGGTGAAGTGACAGCGGTGAAGCGGCTGAGCCGATGCAGCTGCAATGAAGTGTCCCATTCCCTTATTTTTACTGTGAATTTAAAGAACACAAATTGGTTGAAAGTTATCTATACATTGTGTTAGCAGAATTACAAGCATATGCCTAAATTAGGAGAAAAATGTGTTTTAAATATGTCTGTGGTGTCTCCTGTTTATCACATCATCCATGGTTTGATTTGCAATAAAATGCTTTTCAGTGGGCAATGTATAATTTGGAATATCAACCCACAGTTGATGTCATAAACTAGAGACTCCACAAACACATTTTTCTCATAATGTAGGCATTTGTTTGCGATTTTAATAACATAATGTATAGCTCATTTTCAATATTTTTTTATTCTCTACATTCACAGTAAAAACAATCTTTAGGTGATATGGGGCGGATCCAGAGTCTGATCTCGGAAGGGCACTGCACAGGTCTTTCTGTCTTTCCTCTCCCTATGTCCACCTGTCTCTCTCCTCTCTCTTCCCATGTCTGTCACTCTCCTCTCCCTTCCCATGTCTGTCGCTCTCCTCTCCCTTCCCATGTCTGTCGTTCTCCTCTCCCTTCCCTTGTCTGACTCTCTCTCCTCTTCCTTCCCGTGTCTGTCTGTCTCTCTTCCTTCCCATGTCTGTTTGTCTCTCTTCCTTCGCATGTCTGTGTCTCTCCCTTCCCTTGTCTGTCTCTCTCGATCCCCATATCTGTCTCTCTCCCTTCCCATGTTTGTGACTCTCCTCTCCCTTCTGATGTTTGTGGCTCTCCTCTCCCTTCTCATGTCTGCCGTTCTTCTCTCCCTTCCCTTGTCTGTCGCTCTCTTCCATCCCATGTCTGTCTCTATCTCCTCTTTCTTGCCATGTCTGTCTGTCTCTCTTCCTTCCCATATTTGTTTGTCTCTCTTCCTTCCCATGTCTGTGTCTCTTCCTTCCCTTGTCTGTCTTTCTCCATCTCCATATCTGTCTCTCTCCCTTCCATATCTGTCTCTCTCCTCTCCCTTCCATGTCTGTCTATCTCCTCTCCCTTCCATGTCTGTCTGTCTCCTTTCTTTTCCATGTCTCTCTCTCCTCTTCTTTCCCTTGTCTGTGTCTCGCCTCTTCCTTCCCATGTCTCTCTCTCTCCTTGTCTTTCCCATGTCTGTCTCTCTCCTCTTCTTTCCCATGCATGTCTCTCTCCTCTTTTTTTCCCATGCATTTCTCTCCTCTACCTCCTGTAAAAGTCTCATAGTCCCTCTAAGCATTTAATTCCATATTCCTCCCCACCCATGTCTGTCTCTCTCCTCTTTGGTCATGTCTGTCTCTCTCCTCATCTGTCCCATCAGTGTTCTCTCCTCTGTCCCATCAATGTTGGCTCCCCTGTCCCGTCAGTGTTCTATCCTCTGCACCGTCAATGTTCTCTACTCCCCCACCTGACAGTGTTCTCTCCTCTCCCCTGTCAATTTTTCTCTCCTCCCCCCACCTGTCAGTATTCTCTCTTCTCCCCACCCCCCTCACCTGCCTGTGTTCTCTCCTCCTCCCTCACCTGTAAGTGTTCTCTCCTCTCCCCACCCTTGTTCTGTCCTCTCCTCTCTCCCTCTCTCCCGTGTCCTCTCCTCCTCCCCTCGTATAGTTTCACAGTATACGAATGGCTTTGGATTTCAGCTGATTTGAGATTTTGACCAGCCAGTTTTTGTTGTTATCGAAGAGAACAAAGAGCAACGGAAATGGTTTGACAAACCATGAGAGGTATGCCACTTAACAAATTGGTCAATCACTTCTCTGGTGCAAGTATCCAGCGGTGAAGCTTTGCATTAAACAGCTCATGGAGCGGAGACCAGAATCTAAAACTTTAAAGTCTGTGATTGCCTGATGGGCGATGCAGTAAGTACAACTACTGTACATATTAACAGTCTTGTCATGTTACCTGCTTTTAGCGAAAAATGCTTTTCCTCTGTGAACAATTGCTGGCAACCCTTGCTTGTCCAAAGGACTTCAATGCTAACTTTATTTCCACACACCACTCCATAAGGGATAGGCAAAGCACTTTGCCAGTGTCCATGCCAAGATCTGTGAAGGTCCATAGAACACCATAAGGAAGGCTGGTGCCTACCCCCGTCTCCCACCTATACTAAACCCCTCGGCTTTGAGTGGAGCTGGAGCAGGCCCAATTGGGGAATGTCATCCTGCGGTCCTGATAACTGATTGGACACAAAGATGGCACTGACAAGGTGTTTGGACACAAAATTGCCTCTGCATATAGCATGCATAATACTAATGCATTATGTATGGATAATAGTTCATTTTAACTTAACTCTCCTGCACTTCCTTTGGAGATCTATTTTCAGATTGTTTAATTCTGGTTTTGTAGATCTGCTTTTACTTTTTAACAGTAAGATTAAGAACATGCACTTAAGGAGAAAACCTGCGGTGATTTTGTATTTCTGAACATGTTGTTATCTTAAATGGGATAATAATAAAGTAAAATTCTACATTTATAGAAAACAAAGGGATACTATTGCAGAGGCTTTGATGATCTATAAAACCTGGTGAGCTCAGCACGCCATGGATAATGCATGTTCCAAAAAATGAAAAACTCCCTATATAACAATGCATTGCTTTGCATGCCCAACTCTGTTCTAATATCAGGAGAAACCCAAGTTTCATCCTTGCAAAATGGATTGTTCAGTCAATTTGTCCATCTCATCTCTATTTTCCATTTAGTGAATATAGACTCCCAATCTGTATCAATGTTTTAATCAATTGGTAGTGTCACAGAAATAGACCTCCAGGAACTAATTGGGTTGAAACCCCTTAGTTTTGGGTTATTCTTTCTTCAAACAGCCTGTCCCTGCCCTTTGGATTTACTCAGGATTATCCTGCATTGAGGAGAAGCTCCCTGTCCATGGTGGGGGGCGGAATCACGGAACCACTATCTACACTTGACCCCAGGTAAACAGAACCATCCCTGGAACCCTAGGGCCGATGGTGCATCTGCTGGTGGATGTGAAACTTCCATTATCTGTCGAATTATGAGGGGGCTTCCAAGGATGTATTGGGGTGGGAGTTCACCCAATCTATTTTGGTAGCAGGAATTTCACCACAGCATGCAGAGGAACATGCATTATGCGGGTGGCCCGGATGTTTGTCCTGGGAGGATCAAACCATTGTATTCTAAAAATGTTCCCATTGTATTCTAATGACCCTTTGGTGTATAAATATCTGTGTTGTTTCACAATAAAGGTTGTTCCTGGTTTTCTGTTTCTGTCTGGTGATTTGGGGGTATGCACTATGCTACGACACATAGCTCTTTTTAGTGCTACCCGCAGCGAGAAAGCAGGGTTTGACGGAGGTGCCCATTCGGGGTAACAGTGGGTCTGTCACAGGTCTGTTACAAGTCTTAAGCATTTGTTCTATACATGTTCTTTTTAACTTTGTTACTAGATGACTAATTTGCACTTTGGGAATTCCATTAAACTACTGAGCACTGGACTAAGTCAGAACACTAGGAGAATAACTCTTTGTAGATTCTGTCCAGCAGCCCAATTAAATGATATAATTGCGTCCTATGTAATTCATAATTTAACAACCAGAAGAATTTCAGCTATTAAAATGAGACATTATATCTGTAAATAAAGTATAACACAATATTTTTTTATACTTTAAAAAGATCTTTGAATTTTTAAACGAGTTTTCCATGCATTTACATCTATTCACTTTATCATGCAAGCATTTTTTTTTTGTAAAATTGTCAAATTAAATCTTGTCATCCTTGGCATCCTTCACTATGGTCTGTACTTAGAAATTACTGATAATGTCTGCCACAGCCTTGGCCCAAGCCTGTTCGTAGGCATTAAGTGTTGCTCTCTCATTAAGACACCTTCATCGACTTGCTTTCCAGATCATTACATACTGAAAGTCTAGAGTAGTTATCAACTCTTGTGATCGAGGGAAACAAATTATCTGATGTACTTATGTGTACTTATGCGTTGTGATGGAAGGAGAGTCACTGAGCTGAGAAGTTGTGATGCAGAAGGGATCACTGTGATATCTGAGCCAAATAAAATGATTAATGACTCTAGCATGTGAGGTATGTCCCAGCTGCTACATCAGATAGAGACACTGGGATAAGTGACACCTAGTGGAGTATGCCAATCATGATGCTTGCACGCATGTGAATAGCCATGTATGATGCAACTCGTTGTCTGCAGAGTTGGCGTGTGAGAGACATGGTCCAAGCGCACGTGGAAGTGCTTGAATGTCCTTATTTAAAATATATAACAAATAGCAGTAGCAATGTCAATCTGGGTAATACCCCCAAACATGTTAAATTATGTACTTTGGCATAATAGCCAAAGTACAGTTAGTAGGGTTAAAGCTAGAGTGTCTACTCAATATAGACTAATCTGGCCCAAAGTGGGGCCTGATTAGTCAAAGTAGGTTTATTTTCTGAAATTCAGTTCATCATTATAGTCAAGTTTGATGGATTTGGGCCAGTTTCGTACCTATTTTTGGCCATATTTAGTTCGGCTCTACGAATGCTACATATTTGCCCTCAATATGGGCCAAAATATTTTAAAAAAATAACGCAAAGGCAGCAAAAATAAAAGCAGAATTTTGAGCTGGAGAACTGAAATAAAATTAATCAAAAAATAAAAACATGTTTAAAAAATTGTTACCCCCCCCCCCCCCCCCCTTTGCCATGGAATTTGCATTTTATTTTCCTGGTCCAATTAAAATCACTGGGAGGCATATTCATTTTATTTTTGGGTAGGAAATGGAAAATCTAGGGCTTTGGGGGTGACGTGGGACGTTAACAATGGTAAACACATTTTGCAAGACATTTGGGTGCCAGGGTGGTGGGCACTGCCAACACCCCTTGCACCTGAAGAGTGAGTTTTTGTGTACAGGTAATTTAAGGACCCACACCCCCCTCCTACCCGGGTTATCATTTTATTTGTATTGTTTTCATTGGCTCTGGGGGCATTTAGCCAGCATAAGGCATCTGTAAAACCAGTCCCAATAAACTGGTGAATCATTCTCATTAGCGTGAAACAATAATTATGACTTTCCTGTGAGTGTACTGCATAAAATTCTATCCAACCAGCTTAACCCGTCTTCCCTCCTGGTGATGTCTGACACACAGATTAAATGATTTAATAATCATACTGTACAAAGTAAACAGCAGATTATTTCAATGACACTCATTACAACCAGTTGTATTGCTGTATATTTACATATACAACACGATGGGGTGGAGCATGGGAGGTCAGAGTGTCAGTGCTGCTGTGGAAGCACATGTAGACATTCTCCGTTGTCGCAGACCATTCTGCAGTCCGCAAAACTGCGGTCCCGAAACTGCGGGTAGAACTCGGCTTGGCAGCAGGACAGAGACTCCACAGTGGGACGTGCGGGGCGCATTATGCAGAGATTGCAATATTAGAGTCTCTCTGCCCTATTTCCCAGCTTACTGCTCGTAATCAAATGGCTTGGGTTTCATTGGAATATTTCAATAGAATAGTAAAACGTTAGAATTTTAGTGATAGAAAGTTTATAAAGTGCCCTATGAAATGTAGAACTAGCCCTAGGTATTTGCGCATGAACCGTTTCAGTACATACACTGGAACATAAACACTGCTCAACACTGCATTGACAGTGTTAACCTTAGATACATAAAAAATGTATGGGGAGCCATCCCCGTCCCATCAAATTGCGGGTCTAGGAACTGCCATAATAATAACATGGACCAGGGGCTTGTGAAATGGCTCCTTAAATGTAGGCGTTCACCTAGGATGCCGACTCTGGGGGGCACTATCTGCTGCCCATGATCAAAAGATCCCCAGCCCTCTCAGATTTGGGGAAGTCAGTTGATTGGGTGTCAAATGGCCTCCCGGTAGGTAGTCTCCAGTGACTGGCCGGGAGTGGGGCAGTGTGGGAGCAGCGTGAAGAGACTGCTGGACTCTGCGTATGGGTCCTGGGGCAAGTCTAATTTAATAAACTGAGTGTATGAATGGCAGAGTGTGTTTGTGTAAGTGGCAGAGTATGAGCGTGTGTGCGAGTGTAAGTATGTGTGATTGTGTGTGAGAGTGTAAGTGTGTGTTTGTGAGTGGCAGCGTGTAAGTGTGTTTGTGTGAGTATCCTGTCTGTGTAACACATAGCCTGTATAGTAATCCTAGATGTGTACACCAGTGCTGGTTTACTGGTGACCCGTGGAACATAGACTCTTGCCTCATTGCTGTCGTTTTTAGATGTGGAGCACATGTCATGTTTGTTATCATACCTCCCCACCTCTATTCACCACTATGAGCCACCTTACTCACTTGACTCACCTGAAAACACCAAAGATTTAAACATTTGATGTGGCTGGAGTCTACAGACTTCCTTGGCACCCACCTAAATCACCAGATTAGTAACCTCTGGTGTGACCCACTCAGCAGTCAAGGTTCCCCAATATCTTCTATTGTCACTATTTATTTTCTCTCCCCCACCTTTCCTCTGCATCTTCACTCACCTTATGTTTCTCATGTTCCACATCCCCTCTAGTTTGTAAGCTTACGAGCAGGGCCCTGAACCTCATGTTATAGTCTGAATATGTTTGTGTAATTTTCCCTTTTTATTTTCTGCACCCACGCACTGGGTAAATTATTGGTGCTACATAAATAAATGGTCATGTAAAGTAATTAATCCCCTTTGTGGGATCAAGTATTTAATATCCTATCATCTATATATTTTTAACATTTATTAAAGGCATATGTATTTTTATTATTGATTGCTGTAGTATATTTTCAGTGGGTCATGTGTGCTCATGAGTGCTGATTTAAACGGTTCCCTGTTTTCCTTTATTTTTTGGTGTTTCTTCTATGTAACTGTTAGCACCCCTCTTTATATTATGCGCTGAGCAATCCTAGTACTCAGTAGCTCGGTCCACACTCTGCTTTGCATGCCTTTGCCCACCTAATCATAACATTTCTGGAACCCCTACACGATGGGACAGGCCACGTGTATTTGTAAATACCTCTGTTGACATGAACCTGGCCTGTGGTCAGATTCACAGTGTGAACTAATGACTCATTGCCTGTAATAGTCTTAGGAATCCAGTTTAGTAATATGGGTCTGTGCCAACCCACAGCATTTCTTTCTTAGTAAGAGAAAGGCATGAGTGCCGTGTGTCAAGCACGTGGCTCCTGGCACCTCCTAACCTCCTGTTACCACAGACATTTAACCAATCAAATGTCAAGCCGGGTGAGGACCCTGTGGATTGTGCCTAGAGCTTAGATTCCAATGCATGGCTAGCTTCTTTGGCTCAGTGTTTTAATATACTTGTACCCTTTTGATAGCACTTGCTAAAAGCCGGTGTAATTTTCACAAGCAAATAAGAATTTTTTTTCACAAAATATTCGCATAACTCTTCAGCGTGCGCCAATCTAATCGCAATTTATTAGCGCAACCGGAAAAGTGCACGCTCAATAAAAATAAACGGAAGAGGCGCAAATCAGGAAATAACTTTTCCAACTCAGCTACTTTGGTCTTATTTTGAAATATCCATCTCAATTCTCTGCAATTCTCTCTTTATTTAGTAGACCCTACAGATTCCTCGACAGCGACTGGTTGTAAGTTATTCTTACATTATTTTTTATTAAAAAAATTTAAAGCGGGGCCTATTTCCTATGGACGGTCAATTCATTGTGTTTGTATTTTGAATTATTTTTGGTATTTCTGGGCTATTTTTCGAAGGTGCAAAAGCTCCCATAGGATATAATGGGGATTCTGGGTCTATCGCTTTGGTGTGTTTTGAACATCTTTCTACTTTTTTCGGCAGATATCAATGTGGAATCGGCTTTTATGTCTGTATTGCGGAAGTATTCGGAGGCTTATCGAAGCAACCCACGTAGCTCTAAACTCTTTATTTTTGGAGACTTTCGGATTTACCAATTTGGAGCTGATTAATGCCTCAGTCGACACCTTTACTCTAGTGATCACAGCCCTAACGCAGCACAACTTCCCTGGAATATAGTTCCTGTGATGCTCAGCCAACCATCCCATCACTTCCACCAGATGTTCAGCCAGCATATGTTGGGCTGAATACATTGGGAAATTAGTCTACAACTAATTAGTGCAACTTTACTTCTGTTTCTTACCTTTTTGTAACTTGGCTTACTCTTTACTCTTACTAGTTCGGCCCCTTTTTATTCTAAAGCATTAAAAGTGTTCTCCCCTACATGATCACTGTGTATATATATATATATATATATATATATATATATATATATATATATATATGTATCTGCTTGCTAATTCTCTGCAGAGCCATGGAATAGTTAAATAATCAACCAAGTTCCAATGTCGATAATCCCCAGGAAGCTTTTGAAAGTCTTAAACATCCAAAATAATGGAATCCCATCAGAGCAAGTATTTAAATCCTGGATGTCACTGGTCATTTTTGCTACAGCTACCATACTCTCTGCAGACTGCAGACTTTTTACCTTCTTTGGGTATTACCTGTCTGTTTTCTATCTATCTGTTTGTCTGTCTGTCTTTTTATCTATGACTTATATCTTCATCTATCTATTTATATGTCTATCTATCTATCTATCTATCTATCTATCTATCTATCTATATATAAATCTATCTATCATATATTTATCTCTGTATCTATCTCACTATCTATCTATCTATCTATCTATCTATCTATCTATCTATCTATCTATCTATCTCTCTGTTTATCTGTTTGTATCTGTCCAACTATCTATTATCTATATGTCTGTCTCTCTCCATGTCTATTTCTCCATTATCTATCTACCTGCCTGGCTGTATCTATCTATGTATCTATCATATATCTATCTGTGTATCTATATATTTATCAATTCATCTGACCATCTATCTATTTATCTATATAGTTAGCTATTAATCGTTATATCTGTCTCTCTCTATTTCTCTTTCTATTATCTATCTACCTATTTGGCTATAGCTATTTACTTATCTTTTTTTTATCTATCTATCTATCTATCTATCTTTCTAGTATCTATCTATCTATCTATCTATCTATCTATCTATCTATCTATCTATCTACCTATCTATATATTATCTATCTATCTATATATCTATATATTATCTATCTCTCTACCTACCTATCCATCTATCTATCTATCTATCTATCTATCTATCTATCTATCTATCTATCTTTCTATCTATCTATCTATCTATATATCAATCTATCTATCTATCTATCTATCTATCTATCTATCTATCTATCTATCTATCTACCTATTTATCTATCTATCTGTCTATCTATCTCCATGGTGTATTTGCTTGGCCTCTATCTTGACTGAAATCCACATAGGTTATCAGTTATGCCCCCCTTTGCCTTTCTCCTATAATATTAGGCCCCACACATTATAAAGGTAGAACCAAATAATGTGACCAAACCCAATATCTTAACAGCTGGGATTTTACAAACAAAAAAAAGAGAGAAGGAATTTTTAAAAAAAAAAATTTTTTACCTCATAACTAAGGTTCTTTTCCTCTTCTAAAACAAATTACACCAATTGCTATGTATTCTATATCATATATGTGTTATAATTATAAGTCTAAAATTAGACTACATGGGTAACGTAATGCTGTGAGGTGTGGCCACACTGTGATGCTATATCTAGCAATGAGTTTGGAATGTGACAGCAGATTATAGAACTTATTAAAACTTAACATTTACAGCCTAGAAACCCAGTGTTGATTCGTTACATAAAGCGTGCGTCTGGCCGGGCAGAAACAGCTGGATTCACATATGATTATTATTAGTTTTGCTCTATGACTGAGCAGCCCAGTCCACTGTCCATTGAGGCAGCAGAGACTACCATATACTGCCTCCGTAGACTTATCATTGGCCTTAAGCCAATTTTTTTTACCGGCCTGCAACCCCTAGCCCCGCAATCATGTGGCTTTGGGCCTCCATGGCAAGAAACTTCATGTACAGAGCTTCAAAGAACGTTTTGTGGTTTAAAATAACTGCAAAGTAATGTGTCACATGGTGTGCTGCGACATGTAGGGGTGTGCAGTACTGCCAGTACTAGTAATTAAGATAAAAAGAACCATGTTAACCTTGATTCAGGTAAGTATGGAGGCTGTGAGCGGCACGTTGATTAGATAAAAAGGCTCCGATAGCGGTTTGCATTAAATCTTCCATTTATCACACTTGTTTGGATGCGAGGAGACGACACACACAGGTCTTTGTTGATAAAGTTCTTTTCTCGGAGCGTAATTCCACTGGTTTCTATGGTGATCGCTTTACTGACAGAACTTTGCACTAGGATGGCTCCTTATATATGTCTCCAAATTGTAAACTATTCTAATTTGTGTTCTACGGAGACAAGATTCATTGGTCACAGAATTCAAAGAGTTATTTTAATAATTTGTTTCAATTTGCTGATTTTTTTTTTTTTTTGAACTAATATGCTCGCCTTAAAAGTGACTGCATAACAGTTTTTTGTAGCCACAAGATCTATACATTGTATTAGCAGAATTGCAAGAAAATGCATTAACATTGTGTTTTAGTGCTTCTGTAGTGTCCACTGTTCATGCCTGCAAAACTGGAACAAACAGCGCCATTACCACCTGGGTAGCATACACCTCCGAGACGCATCACCTGTCGGGAAAACTTCGTATCACCTCCAAGCAGTCAAGAACAGGACGGGAGCTCATTTATAGTAATCAAAAAATTTGATTTTATACTTTAAGCATTAAAATAGTGCAAAAAATAGTGCTCACACGGAGACACATACGCTGTGGAGGCTCAGACATGTCAGCTGTCTCACACATTTTGTGCTGACTCAGGGGCTTAATCGTAAGCCTAAGGCTCAGAAATGCCAACTGCCTAACGCATTTCTCTCTGACTGAGGTGCTTAGTGATAGGCTTATGATTAAGAGCCTTAGCACCAAATGCGTGAGACAGTTAGCATGTCTCAGCAAACCTAAGCTTATCATAGGCCTATGATTTAGCACCACAGTCAGCGCGAAACGCGTCAGGAAGTTGGTATGTCTGAGCCACTTTAGCTTGTGTGTCTGTGAGCACTATTTTTCACACTCTTTTAATGCCTGTAGAATAACATCTATTTTTTAGAAGTGTGTTCCTGTCCTGTTCTGGAACAGGAAGAGGAGTTCATATCCATCAAGTCACAGGTGATGTCAGGGGCAGGCTTGTCTTGGGGAACAGGCCAGCTGCAATTGCTCCCAGGCTGCTCTGTGTGTAACCATGCACCCTTGTGCAGGCTCATCCAGTCTGTATCCAGGCATTTCTTTAGTCTTCTTGCTTTGATTTCTTGTTTATTATTTATGCTTATTCCTGCCCTGTAGTCCTGCCTTGCCCTGCAGTCCTGTTCTGTTTTCCATTCTGCCTGTCCTTATTTTTCATTCTAGGTTTTCCATTCCTTTGCCTTGTCCTCTGTGTCTATTCCATGTATGTCTTTTAGATTTTATTATTTGTTTTTGCTTTGCTAATATGTCTTAGTTAGGGACTTGCCTAATGTGGGGTACCTTGAAGTGGTTGGCAAGCTAACAACTAATTGCACTCCCAATGCGGTGAAAAATAGATGAATATTTATTAGAAGGATCCGATTAAAACTCCATATAAAATCCACAAAAACAGAGACAAGACATGGGATACAGCAATATACCTGGCTACTTTCTTCCTCATTATCAGCGCTGCCACTACAGCCCGGCTGGAGCACCCCTTATAAGGTGATATTTACTTGACATATGTCAATTATTCTCTGGTGGAGCCGGCTTGTTTTCTCTTTTGTTCTAACAACTAATTGGCCAATTGGTGAACCAAACCCCAACCTTTACCATCTTTGATGTTAGGCTAGTTCCTGTATTTATGTGTGTTCCTTTGTATGTTCCTTAACCCTGTGTCTTGTATGATTTATCCTTAGTTTGTTTTCTGTTTTATCTTGCTCATGTCTTGCCTCTGTCCTGTAGCCCTGCACTCTGTATTTCAGTTCTGCTCTCTCTCTCTCTCAGTTGCTTTTTCTGTTTTAGCTCTGCTTGGCTATCACTTAGTTCATTTATCCTTAAGCCCTGGGACCTGGATACAGCAGCTGCTTCACAGGGCCTGGTTGTGTCTTCAAAAATGTGAGGTCCCAAACCTCCAAGGGATTGCAGTTACCCAGCACCAGGTGCAGTGTCTCTACCCTGCAACGTAGGTCCTGATCTCTGGCGCTCAGGGTCTATTACCATTTGGGACCCAGTGCGTTACACTGTGGTCAGGTCAGTTGGGCTGCACAGGAGATGTAGCATAAGATCTGCAGCCAGGTCACTGCTCTGTGTAACCAGCAGCCAATCACATCAAGTGAAGCACCAGGCTCTGTTTGCAGGGGGTTCAAACTGCATTGATAAGTTAAGCAGAGCTCCCCCTGCAGGCGTAATCCTCACCTTTCACCTCCATAGCCATGACAAAGTCTACTCTGTCTGTCATGTATGTCTAACTGTGTCTGTCAGTCAACATCTGTCTGTATCTGCTAATACCTGGATGTATCTTTTACTCTGTTTTCCTTCTTTCACACTGGGTTTTTATTTCAGTGTCTCTGTATTTATGTCTAGCGGTCTCTTTTTGTATCTGCCTCTGTCTGTCTCTCTTTCTTTGTGTGTCATTCCTATCTATCATACTCTTTCTGTCTGTGCTACATGAAATCTGTCTCATCACATGGTAGCCAATCACCACTAGGGATTATGCAGACTGAGTGCAAAGACAATATCCTTTAACGGTGTCTGTGTATCGCAGAGCCATAAGGCGGTAATAATATTTTGACGGGATCAGCTTTCCCCATTTCTGGAAAATTGAGCACTTCAAAGTTAATGAACATTGAGGGTTTGATTTGATTGCTGTTGGATATAGTCATCACTGCATTTAATTTACAATTCAACATGAAGCAATTAAATCCTGTTGAGTGCTCTTTTTTTTAAAATATTGCATACTTTTGACTTCAAAGATGGAACCTGCTTATAAGGCAAATATAATGTAAAAATGTAATAGGAGTGTAAGACATGTGCATTGTATTATTTCATCTTCCTGACAATCATTACTTCACACGGATGGGATAACTAATAGTAATGTGCAGTCTGTATGTATCAATTAAACTCACATCTTAACACCTTGGTGACAGGACTGTTTTCGAAAGTTTGCACCCTTCATGACAGAGGCTGTTTTAACACTTCTGCAGTGTGTGTGTTTAGCTGTAGTTTGTATCAACATAAAATTTGGCTTTCTTTAGAAACCATTGTTTTGATCATATCAGGTAATTTACTAGAAAGAAATCAAAACATATGATTAGAGTTGAGCGGACACCTGGATGTTCGGGTTCGGCAGGTTCGGCCGAACTTCGGAAAAAAGTCCGGTTTCGGGCTCGAACTTGACCCCGAACCCCATTGAAGTCAATGGGGACACAAACTTTTGGCCACTAAAATGCCTCTAAAAAAGTGCTGGAAAGGGCTAGAGGGCTGCAAAAGGAAGTAAAATACATACAAATTAAAAATACAGCTGAGCCATAAAATAGCACTAGATGGAATCTTTGATTTTAGCTTTGGAAGAACATAAATCTAAAGCATGGCTGCCAGGAGGATCAACATAATTATCCATTTGAGAGAGGGTTGGAGTGCAGGGTATTCTCTTTCAGTTTATACTAAGTGACCCATAGGTTGAGAAGGCGGTGACCGTGGCGGTGTAGGTGGAAGCGGCGCTGGAGGAGGAGGAGGAGGAGGAGGTAGCCAGAATATTTCAATGTGCGCTGTAAGCACAGTATTTGACGGTTCTATTTGACTCTCACATATGAAGTGCACCGCAAGACACAAATGTACTATTTAGCACCCAAAACTATTAGAATTTTTCAAAATGCGCTCTAAGCACAGTATTTGACGGTTCTATTTGACTCTCACATATGAAGTGCACCGCAAGACACAAATGTACTATTTGGCACCCAAAACTATTAGAATTTTTCAAAGTCATTCGGTTTATAGACTTTCTGTTTATGGAATACATGTAATGCTATTGCTATTCTATAAACCGAAAGACATTCGGTTTATAGACTTTCTATTTATAGAATAGCAATAGCATTACATGTATTCTATAAACCGAAACTCTATAAACCGAATGTCGTTCGGTTTATAGACTTTCGGCTTATGGAACACATGTAATACTATTGGCTTTCTATAAACCGAAATAGAGTCCCCATTCCCCCAACAGTGCGGTTCGGGTTCACTCAACACTACATATGATGAAAAACTGACCAAAAAAAGTTTTTTATTTGAAAAATCTTTCGCATCTACATAAAACTAATAAAAAAGATCCTGCTAAATAGTTTAGAAATATCAAATGTTTTTATGTTTTTCTGCTGTTTTTTTCCAAGTTATAGGGCAATAACTACAAGTAGCCTCTTGTAGAAGAAATAAGCAGGCACTTCATGATCCTTTGAATTAATGCAACTCTTTATTACAATGAATAAAGCAGACAAACTGCATACAAAAGCAGTTTTGGATTGCCTTTTAACCCTAACCCTGACCCAAAGATTAGGTGCTAGTGCTTAGAAAGTGTTTAATTAAAATACATTTAAAAATACATATTTGAAGTACAGTAAGATACAGTCAATAAAATCAGGCGGTTTATAAAAAGAAGCTAGCTTGATGGGGCTATTAATGGAATAACACCTGACACCTTTCGCACTAGGCTTCTTCAGAGGTGTAAACAGGAGCTTAGCATTCCGTCTTTGAGTGCTTAAATCATAAATGTTGCCTTCGTTACACTGATGATCTTCCTAACCAGACTGAATAGTGACAAAAACTAGCATAACCCTTGCCTAACCCTAACAACAACAAAAACATCAATGATTGCTTCCGAAGCTCTTGCCCACCGCAGTTTTACTATAATATTGATATCACCAGAGCTGTAGTCTGTATAGCAGACGGGTGCCAAATGCAAGCCATGATGCCCTCATGCTTCCAATTCCCATGATGCAGTTAGTTAGCACTGACCTACTCATTGGCCTGGCTGTCATTTCTAACGTGGTAAAGCTAAATATACACAAAACATGGCCGACGTGCCAGGGCTGTCACAATTTGGGCCTCTAAATTGTAGGCCAAAAGTTGCCAGCCCTCCCCTGGGTGATGTCATAGACAGGAGACACCTGTTTTTGATTGGTTTTTTATTCTCTACATTGACAGGATAAAGAAGGCTTAGGTGACAGAGTCTCTGTAATAACAGAAATATGACTTGAATGATCAATTGATTATCATTTCCTTGGACATTTTTATCATTCAGACTTTTAGTATTTAAATGTTTTGTTCACCTTACGCTGGGCTAATCTCTTTAATACCTCGGTGAATAGAACATCAAAGTACAAAGTCGATTATTGCAGATATTATAGCAATTTTCATTATAATGTGACGAAGCTCTCGTTTGCACAATGACAGCAGTAATAGACTATAAACTTGTCTGTGTCAGGTGAGGAAATGTGCGTTGGCAGGTGACTGCATGACAAAAAAAAACTGTAATCAGCCAAATGATTCCAATTAGTACAGACATGCCTGGAGAATGGGCTTGCCATTCTTCCAACGTGTACCAGACTGGCCTTTTTATGTTCCCTTCCTGAATAGGATTCCCATTTGCAAAAACCTTGGCTATAAAGATGGATTTAACCCTAAAATTACAATTTTGCCACATTAATGCTCACCCTTTATCCTGATCTAACGTGCTGGAACAAACCACTTATCTAAGAATCTTCAGCGTGTTCTGTGATCCTTATAATACTACAGTGCCGACATCTTGTGTCTGTCTCACTGTCTGCTCCCTCCTGCTAGTGTCATAGAATTTCTCCCATCACCGGCGTTTATTATTATCAATTCTGTGTATTTCGGCTTTCATTTTGATCTAGCTATGCTGTAGATATAGTTTCTTATAGTGAGGATAAAATAGGAAAAATCATAATAAATTGACACTCTAATGTTTGATAATTAGGACTCCTGTATGTTGCAGAGTTAACCTCAATAATATTCTTATTTCCCAGGACATATCCCACACTCCTAATGGTTTATATATTTAATAAAAATCTTTATTCTACTCTTTTTTTTTTTTCAGTTGAACATATTTACTGTCAAGAAATAAAAACATTATTGGCATAATATAGTAATCATTTGTATCTGTACACAATAATATCATATAATAGCAAATTCTACTTTGTTTCCTCATAAGTGGTTTATATATTCATACAGATTCTTGTTTTTACACAATTTTTTTGTGATGTTTTTATACACGTCACTTTAAATCATGAGAGTTTGCGTTTCTTACTACCAGTTTAGCGGTTTGTAGATTTTTATTTTGTTTTAGAATTATTTACGTTATTATATAACATGATTAGGTTCATTTCCATCTTCTTCAACAGATCACATCTTATTTCGACATTGTTTATTTATTATACACATTATCCATTCATTGTTCTACTGTTTTTTTTATTAAACATTCCTTAGCACATATTATCCGATAAGGTAATTTTCACTATGACATTTTTATCTCATTCATTTTCTTTTTATTTTACAAATAGTTATAGCGTTATTTCTTTTCATGCATACATAAGTCCCCTATCTCGCCCTCACTTCTTTTCATATGTAAATGTTCTTGACACAAAGCGTGGGCAAGGATGTTTAATTATGTGTTTGATTTTTAATAGGTTATCTCACTAATTGACCTTTTCATTGATTGGGTTTTATTCACTTTATATTTTTGTTCACTTTATTGTCACACTTATGATTATGTGTTTCTAATATTCGAAACACGTCAAGTGTATCCCTCTCCCCCCCAAGTGTGTTGCAAGTTTTGTTATTATCTGCACAATAAAGAACTAACTTTGCTACAAGAATCCTGAATGCCGACTGTTGCTGTTTTCACCTTTGTCCCCTTTACACAGTAGGCTCAACAGAAGGGCGGCTTATGATGATCAATGAGACATGTACTTGGGGGGGGGGGGGGGTCTATAATTCCCAGAATGTTCGTCACCCATATTTTGGCTGAGTGTTGGGCCAATGGGTTACATGATAACTACAATCAATGTGGATTATTTACCCCATATCTAGCCAACCAACTGTTGAGCATTTTGGGAAATGTAATAGTCAATCTTAGTATCAGAGCAGTATATTTCCCACAGTTCTCAGTAATTGCCTTTGAGGATGCCAGTGAATTGGGTGAAACGCGTCAACAAACTACACCAGATCCATACACCAAGACAGAATATAAACCAACTAATATCAATTTGGTTTCAAGTGTAAAGGTGTGCTGTTTTTATATGATTACATTTTTTTGAAAAAAAAATATTGTGTTTTTTAGGATTACATTTGTATTGAAATATGTCAATTTTATGTACAGATAAGTTAATTATTAAAGTGTGTGATATTTTATCATGATTTCATATCAGATTCCTGACATTTGAAACATGTCTGTGCAGATGTTTTTTTGTAGCTAGTTGAGTATTAATATAACAACTCTGTAGCACGCTCCTACCATAGATTATTTACTGAGTATTATTTCTCATACACGTTGTCATAGTTACCCTGCATTCCAGACTCCTGGATGCTTGGGTTCTGTTATAGTTTAACTTTCTGCCACTAGAGGCCTCTGTATTAGTATATGACACTTCTACTTCCCTCCAGTGCTGTCGGCTGGGCCTTGTTGCATGCAATTGTCTGCTGCTCTGCTCTATATATAGCGGGTCCATCCTTTGCACTGGGCTTTTGCATTGTATTATCGTTGCATTGGGTTGCGTTTTATCGATGTTACCCTGTGTCTGGCTCCTGGTTCTGTTAGCTGCTATGTGTTGTATATACACTCCTGCCTTTTCCATCTTACAGGACCAGGATTTGCTGAGAAAATGTTTCAAGACCTGGGATCGCTAACTTGGCAGCTCAAGCCCCTGGGAGAAGGATTCTGACGTTTTTCCTACCATCTGTTTCCCACCTCAGCCTATTTACCAGTTAGTTAGTCTTGCCAGTTGGCGGTACTTGCTCTGCTCAGCTGGAAGGCAACTCCTGCCCAGTCCAGCCAATGAGTGGTACCTGCCCAATCTAACTAGTTGGCGGTGCTTGCTCAGTCCAGCTGGAAGGCAAAACCTGCCCAGTCCCGTCGGCAAGCAGCCCCTGCCCAGTCTAGCCAGTTGTCAATACCTGCTCAGCCAAGCTGGAAGGAACTCCTGCCCAGTCCAGCCAGTGAGCAGCGCCTGCCCAGTCTAGCTGGTTGTCGATACCTGCCCAGCCAAGCTGGAAGGCAACACCTGCCCAGTGCATCCAGTGAGCAGCACCTGCCCAGTCTAGCCTGTTGGTGGCACCTGCCCAGTCCAGCCAGTGAGCAGCACCTGCCCAGTCTAGCTAGTTGGTAGCACCTGCCCAGTTCAGCCATTGAGCGGCTCCTGCTGAGTCAGGCTGATAGGTGGCACCTGTGGCATCCCATCTGTTTCTTGCAGTCTATTCTGAATCTCAGCTACCAGCCCAGTCATAGCTTACAGTCCAGTCTGAAATACATAGAAACATAGAAACAGAGAATGTGTCGACAGATAAGAACCATTCGGCCCATCTAGTCTGCCCAATTTTCTAAATAATTTTATTAGTCCACAGTTCCCTATCTTAAATCTAGGATAGACTTGTAACTATCCCACGCATGCTTAAACTCCTTCACTGTGTTTACCTCTACCACTTCCGCTGGAAGAGTATTCCATACAGTCCTGTATATGCTACCCTTCAGTTATGTATATGTGACCCTTCAGTCCTGAAATGGTAACTCAGTTACATATAAGTCCGAGGCTTGCTCCTGCATTAGTAACTGAGTTACATATAAGTCCGGGGCATGCTCCTGCATTAGTAACTGAGTTACATATAAGTCCGAGGCTTGCTCCTGCAATGGTAACTGAGTTACATATAAGTCCGAGGCTTGCTCCTGCATTGGTAACTGAGTTGTATATAAGTCCAAGGCTTGCTCCTGCAGTGGTAACTGAGTTGCATATAAGTCCGAGGCTTGCTCCTGCAATGGTAACTGAGTTACATATAAGTCCGAGGCTTGCTCCTGCAGTGGTAACTGAGTTACATATAAGTCCGAGGCCTGCTCCTGCAATGGTAACTGAGTTACATATAAGTCCGAGGCCTGCTCCTGCAATGGTAACTGAGTTACATATAAGTCCGAGGCTTGCTCCTGCAATGGTAACTGAGTTACATATAAGTGCGAGGCTTGCTCCTGCAATGGTAACTGAGTTACATATAAGTGTGAGGCTTGCTCCTGCAATGGTAACTGAGTTACATATAAGTCCGAGGCTTGCTCCTGCAATGGTAACTGAGTTACATATAAGTGCGAGGCTTGCTCCTGCAATGGTAACTGAGTTACATATAAGTGTGAGGCTTGCTCCTGCAATGGTAACTGAGTTACATATAAGTCCGAGGCTTGCTCCTGCAATGGTAACTGAGTTTCATATAAGTCCGAGGCTTGCTCCTGCAATGGTAACTGAGTAACATATAAGTGCGAGGCTTGCTCCTGCAATGGTAACTGAGTTACATATAAGTCCGAGGCTTGCTCCTGCAGTGGTAACTGAGTTACATATAAGTCCGAGGCCTGCTCCTGCAATGGTAACTGAGTTACATATAAGTCCGAGGCCTGCTCCTGCAATGGTAACTGAGTTACATATAAGTCCGAGGCTTGCTCCTGCAATGGTAACTGAGTTACATATAAGTGCGAGGCTTGCTCCTGCAATGGTAACTGAGTTACATATAAGTCCGAGGCTTGCTCCTGCAGTGGTAACTGAGTTTCATATAAGTCCGAGGCTTGCTCCTGCAATGGTAACTGAGTTACATATAAGTCCGAGGCTTGCTCCTGCAATGGTAACTGAGTTAGTATTAGCCTAGTGGATTAGATTTACTGACTACTCACCAGGTTTAGACATCCTCTCCACTCACCTGTACCTCATTTTTAGTGAATCGCTCTCGAAGCCTATGTTTAAAGCCCAGTTGTAAAGTAATAAGTTAAACAAGAAAGACAATTACGTGTGAGAGACGAATAAAAGGTGGACAGGCGAATTTATAGGAGTCTTCAGAATTGTTTTGATTGTTCTGTCATCTCAGCTAGCACTGAATAACAAAGCGTTGCTCATTTGTCTGGTAACTGACACTCTAGTGTGTAAGAGGGTAGTGTTAGGAAGTAAATTAGAATCCTGACTCGCGCTGAGGCATCTAAAGTACAATAAATTGGAACCCATGAAACTCACAGGCCTGTATTTTGTCTAGAAGATGTGGTTACAAAGCACCTCGCCTGCAAAAATAGCATGGTGTCACTATATCCAGGATAACGTCTCCTCTGAGTATTTTGCTCTCTAAATTGGAAGTCCAGCCATAACTGTGGAGTTATTTTAATCTTACTTTGCGGTAGACATGTGCATTCGTTTTCGGACTAATGCATTTTCGTCCGAAAATAGCATTTTCGTCCATTCGTCCGAAAAACGAATAGCGAAAATGCTAAGCTAACGAAAGCCGAATGAACGAATGGTTAATAAACGAAAATAATTAGTTCATTCGTCCATTCGTAGTACTATTGCATTCTATGAGCCGAAATCGAGTCGGTTGATAGAATACAATAGCAATTTATGAATGGAGACTCTGTCTCCGTGTAGTGAAATGCCGACAGCCTATAAACCGAATGTTCGGTTTATAGGCTGTCGGCTTATGTAATACATGTAATCCTATTGCTATTCTATAAACCGAACGTTCGGTTTATAGGCTGTCGGCTTATGTAATACATGTAATCCTATTGCTATTCTATAAACCGAACGTTCGGTTTATAGAATAGCAATAGGATTACATGTATTCCATAAGCCGAAAGTCTATAAACCGAACGTTCGGTTTATAGACTTTCGGCTTATAGAAAACATGTAGTACTATTGCCTTTCTATGAACCGAACGAGAGCCCCATTCATAAGAATTTCTTATGAATGGGGCTCTCGTTCGGTTTATAGAAAGCCAATAGTATTACACGTATTCTATAAAACGAACTAATAAAATTAAACGAAACGAAAATAATGAACGAATTTCGTCTGCAACGAATGCAGTAATGAACGAAATTAGTTTTAGACAAAATAAATAACATTTTCGTCCGAATGGACGAAAACGAAACGAAAATTTTAGTTTTGCACATGTCTACTTTGCGGCATCATTCTACAAGCCGCTATCAAGCTGTGCATTGTGAGGGGGTGACAGATGATACACCTGAAAATAATCACAAACCAAAGTGCATAAATGCAAAATGTGAGAACTATTCCCAGATTTCTCCTTCCTCATGCTTTACAGATTTTGTTTTTCACTGCCCTCATTAAGTACTTGACTCCTTTAGCTTGTTTAGTTAAAGGAAAAGGTATAGGGGTGCTCACAAGCTAATATGGTGGGACTATATGCCCAATCTATATAATAATAATATGTAATAAATATACAAATTATGACATGGTTGTGACATGTTACTCTGATGTCATGTTTTTCTGCTCCTGTACGCTTAGTGTGGTTGTCAGATGCATTTTGACAGACACGGAGAGCAGGTGTGGAACACATGCATCGTCACACTTACTGTATCAAGTGAAGTCCACCCTGGTTTCCAAATGGAACACAGAGAGCTTCCATCTGACACAGACTTGTTTGATCAGCAGTGTTGATACAGGGCCTGTAACAATATTAAATTGTGGAGATGGCAGAAGTAGCAAGGCTGATAGTTCAGCAATCTCCACCAGTTAGTCAGCACTTCATAAAAAAAGGAAGACAATATGCTAAATAACCTTCCTCCTTCTGCCAGAGGAGGTCTGACTGCTCAGGGATCCTGGGCAGAGGCCCATTTGATTGCAGCGTCCCTATATATAGCTTAATGGATTAGTCAGCTGATGTGTGGAATGGACAATATGAGGAAGTTATCATTGCAGAGAGTGTAACGTGGTGAGATGTTTTGCTAAGCAAATCTGAAGAAAGTAACCAGGGTGTGAGGCCATGGGGTGGAACATAGGAAGCAAGATGGGATGGAAACGTAATCACTGCAATTAGCACAGTGAGAAGTATATTGACTCATCTACCCGCATACCACACACATTGCATTAGGAATACACATATAAATAGCAATATTTCATCCTCAGGAGGCTGATAACATGAGTACCAAGAAGTTGAATAATTGTGGTATTCCCAGGATATTATAGGGTCTATTCGATAAAGAGAGAATTGCAGGGAATTGACATGAGAATTTCAATCTTAAGGCCAAAGCAGCCGAGTTGGAAAAAGTCTCCCATCCAGCTGCACTGGATCATTTTTCCAACTTGACTACATTGGCCTTAAGTTTGAAACTCCCATCTCAATGCCCTGCAAATTCCTCTTTACTGTTAAATGAGATGTCTCTAGTTAAACAAGAGACACCTCATTGTATAGTTTGTGGCATAATACTTTGTTATTATTAAATTGTGGTTAAAAAGAGAGCTTGACTAATATACACAGTGATGTGAAAAGGTGATATGCACCATTCACTATTAGTCACCACTAGGGATCACTACAGCTCTGGAAACAGAACCAATCGACAATATGTCCCAGGACATACTTGAAAACCCAGGACATACTTGAAAACCCAGGACATACTTGAAAACGAGAGAAATCTCAATGTATTTTTCCTGGTAAAACACTTTCTAAATAAATAAATAAATAAATAATATAGGTATCAACAATGGTGGTGCTGTACCTATCTGTAGCCATGTTTCTTTTCATTCCTGTATGGTATCTATAAAGTTGTCTGAATGAGTTTTATACACATTGAGGGGGGGGGGGGGTAAGGGGGCACATTTTAAATCAATATTTGACTAAACATTACGGGAAATAAGATGGCAGGAAATTGTGACTCAATAAAGGGATCTGAAATATATTGATTTGTATTCATCACCAGAGGCGATAATTAAAAATAATAGAACAGCCCTAAAGCATATACCAATTGTGGTGTATACTGCCATGGTATTTTTATACTACATGAAACAAATACTTTGTTACTATTGTACGTAGCGCAGGTGCACCAAATAACCACTGGGTGGCGAAAGAAAAAGCATATACAATGTTGCGTGTACCTTCATGTACTGCAGAGCTACACTACCATGATCCTCAGCCAAATAATTTCTGGAAATCTGGGAAAAGAAAAATGTCGGTGCGCACATCTTGTCAGTGATCTCCTTTTGTGTGAGCAGTTTGCATAGAAATCAAAGGAAGTCAGCTGGGTGCAGATGACCTACATCTCCCATCATGCTTTGTCAGCAAAAGTGCATGGCAGGGGAGTATAGCTACACTACAGCACTCGGTGACTTTGAAAAGAAAGAGAACGAAACAATATTTAAATATTTAAACTGTTTATTAAAATGCGTCAAAATAGAAACAGACAAATTTAAGCTCAGAGTTTGAATAAGCAATAAATGAAAAATACCGCGCCACTAAGAACTAGAAATTGCATCTTTAAATAAAAATAACATCTTGTACAGAAATACTACTCAATGAATGAAAGAGACAAATTGCTACATAGGGTATTGTGCAACGGTGCTAGTCAAATCAGCATTATAAGGTATGATGTAATAACCATCAAAGATTACAGGGTGTGAACCAAATTACACAGTAAGCTGGTATGGCTTCTTTTAAGGCCTGTTGTTTTTCCATCATTTATTTCTTATTTATTTCTTTTAGAAAGGAGAGGGTTAAGTCAATTCTGAAGCAAGGTTCCAACAGTGGACCCATCAGCAGGAACTAGGGTTGCCACCCAGCCGGTAATTTACTGGCAGGCCGGTAAAAAAAAAAATGGCTTGCAACCTTAATAGGAGGTAATAGGAAGACGGGTATTTTTTTTTTTTTTTTTTTGTGGAAAAGGTGGCAACCCTAGCAGGAACCAATTCCAAGATGGATGCTTGCTTCAAAGTTAACTTTTAAAACTAAGATCAAACCAGGTTCTAAAAAAAAAAAAAATTTTTTTAAATAAATACCAAATACTTTGTTTTAGAATAGAAAATAGGATCTGTAAGAACCTCAATGATCAGCAATCCAAAACTATTCAAAGGCTTCCCATGGATTCTCCAGCCATTACTCTACTGTCGTCCTCTTCAGCCATTCCCCAGCTTCACCTGGGATCTTTGTGAATTGGCAGCTGATCACAGTGCCCCTTTTATTAACCAAAATGTGTCAGCAACTAAACATTCAAACAAAGCCAAATACTGCTAGAATAAAATAAAAAAAAAAAACACAAAAATGTAAACGGGCCAACTTTCTAGAATAAACCAGTTTAGTACCGTTAAGTGTCTCAGCTTGCTCTATGAGCCACAGGTTAACTAGCGTGAAGAAGATAAGGGGTTGAGAAATGAATATAAAATATTCTTGTAGACATATCTTTGAGGGGTGGATTGTGGGTAATCACATTTGCACCCTAATGTATTCACTTGTTTTACATAGTGATGAAGCTCGCACTATTTTAACAAGTAATTAGCACATACCTGGCTGGATTCCCAGAGCATAATAGTAGACTTGTGTATATGAGATCACAGATAATTGTATACGGAACATCCCATATGACCCTTTTGTACTGGGTCAATGCAAATATGTTAAAGCTACAGAACATTCCACAATAGATGGGACTGGGTTTGAACTAATCAATCGTCTGTTTACTTTTCATATTTTGCCATTATTATTATTAATATTATTTAACAGGATGATGGGGCAGAGATACCAAACGATTGCTTATATCGATTTAGCAAACTGAATGCCGACAATGATAACGCAAGCAATTAAAATGTAAGCATTGCTATATATTTATTATATCCTCATTATTCTCGCCACATCTTTATCGAAATGAAATGTTTGCTCTGAAAAGACGATGCTACACTTACAGGATGTCTACTGACATGGTTTTTTGGATTGTTTGGAATGTTTATCATTGCTCTAAATCGGAGATGGTCAGGCAAGTCCTTGAAGACCACCAACAAACTGTGTTGTACAGATATTCCTATTTAAACACAATTGGGTAACCCCTTATAGTGGCTCCATCACCTAGATTTTGCTCACACTGGGAATATGAAAAATTGGAAATAATCCAAAAAGGACCTATACATTGTTTCATCAGACATACAAGCAAATACATCAATTAAGAGAAACAAAATGTGTCTGTGTTGTCTCCTGTTTATGACATCACCTGTGCCTTGATATGCAAATTAGTTACCTTTCAATTGAAAAGGAGTCATTTGGCCACATTTGATGTCAGAGACAGGAGACAGTTAAAACATGAGTTTCTATTAATTTAAGCATTTTTATTTGCAATTCCACTAATACAATGTATAGATCTAAAAAAAATATATATATTCTCTACATAAACAAAATTTAGGTTGAGTCCCTTTAACCTTAAACTGCTGGTCGCACTTCCACAAGTACAAATAACAACATCAATCTTATAATTAAAACTGTTTGCACAATGGAAAAAAATAAATACAGTGCTTAATTATTTTCTCCAAAGTATACTATTTGAGAAAAAAAAAATGGTTCTGTGCATTTCACCATTTCTAAAAGTACAACTTTGTCTATAAAATAAAAGTCCTATAAAATGAAAGTCCCACTCTAATAACACTCTCTGGTGCACTTTACTTTTTTAAATTAATTTAAATATATAATACAAAAAATATATATTGGATGTCAATTTTCAACATGTCTACAAACCCCCTCCCCCCCTCGTCACATAACAAACAAACAAAAAAAAGATAACTATGTCACTTTTAACTTATTAATAACTTAAAAGGTGCTATTAATATATTCTCTTTATAAAAAAAAATACCAGCATTACTGTGATCTAACTCACTTTAAAAAAGCATACACTGGTGAGCATGATATTGCATGTGACAATGACATTAGTGCATTTAATTCCTTCAGCTGTTAATTCCCAAAACGTTGATTTAGATGTATTGGCTCTTGGAATACTGAACTTGACTTGGTGTTCTGTCTTGTGTCTCACAAGCTACATACACTGGTCTGGGAAGAGAGGGTTGTGACGAATATTCAATGCTCTTGCACCGCTCTTCACGTGGGCAATACCAGCAGAATATCGACCCAGCGATCAACAGGAACAGTATGGTGGGCCAGCCGAGGAAAAGAGCCTCCCCAATTTCGTGCCGTTGGATTGTCTTGCACATGGGGTTGTTGATTTCTCTGACGATGTTGCTGGTTACCCAAGTGATGGGGATGAGGACGAGGATTCCAGCCAGGAGAAAGCCTATCCCTGCGGTCAGAAGTAAGCAGTATTGACTTCCCTCTGCCGCTCTGCACCATCTAGTGCACAGCAGTGCAACGAAGGCTATGATGAAGGCGATGATGGAGAGGACTATAGAAAAGGACATCAGGACTCTCCCTGCCTTTAAGTCGGTTGTGATGGACACCAAGGTGTCATAGCTGGTGCAATGCATGTTATTGTGGCTTTTGGTCACACAAGTGAGCCATAATCCGTCCCAACGACTTAGCCACTGTCCATCTATCCGTTTATCACAGTTCATCGCATTGCCTTCCACCATGTACGACACTCTCCACTGTGACATAGACGTGACAATGATAGTAAGTATCATGCCAATAGCCCCCAGAATGATTCCAAGGATCTGGACAATGAAATATGCCATGGCTCTTCAGATGTGGAAGATGTTGTACAGACTCTCGTGTTCCTTCCTGTCGGTGCAGCAAAACTTGGGTTCAACTGACGGCTTCTGCTTCCTTTCTTCAACGGAGCTTTGTCAGTTCCACCAGCACCAGTCAGAACTGTACGAATGTGATCTCTTGTTCCACTGGAGTCCCAGTCTTTATTGACTTTCCAAGCTGCAGTGGTACAGGACTGCGTGTGGAAGGTGGTTTTATAAATCAGATCACGTGTATCAGGAGCTCTGTGTCATGACATGCTAACGATGGGTGTGACTGGACAAGGAAATCCCATTTGTAATACTTACTAGTAAGAGTCAGAAACTGTCTCTCATTCGATGCTGCTTTGAAACCCGAGAAATAAAAAAATAAAAAAAAGAGTCAAGGGACACGTGTCAGTATGTCAAATATTTGGAAAAGTCCCAATAAACGTGCAAAAGTAAAAGAACAAAAAGTGAGGGTATCCTTGTGACACCAGGATTACAGTTTATTGGGAAATTTTTGTTGCGTTTTCTATTTTTCTCCTAAACAAAACAGCTATGGAAATGGAGTAATGTGTAAGCCCTCCTACTAAATCCCTGCATACATTAAGGATCAGTAACGAAAAGCAAAGGGGGCTCTAGCTGCCTGCATTAAATTTACATAATCTTCCTCATACATGTTTTTTTTCACCACAGATAAAACCTCAGAGTTCTGTTCTCTATTATTATATTACACCAATATTTTATTATGTTGAATAGCATTTTGAAATTCTATTGAAGGAATTTTTTTTCGTCTGTCTTTATTCATTTGTTGGGGTTTTTTATTTGCAATTTCTATGACTTTATGTTGTATGCCATCTCCAATAATATTATATTAAATTTTTATACTGTAAATACAGAGTAACTAAAAGCAGATTGAATTTGCACAAGAAGCATTTATAATGTCGCCCAGGATCACTTCCTTTTATATACTGATATATGACCGTCTAACTCAATTTAAAGTGGTTTAATTGATGGGGCTACATATGGTTCAGAATAATTCTAACAAATCTACTTTAAGATATTCTCTGATTTTGAAGTACATGTGGATGTCACTATTACCCAACTTGAGGTTTTCATTTTAGCAACCTTTTAAGGATCAAAGTTCATGTTGACCTCACCAAGAATAGAACCTGCAAACTTGAAAATGGAACCTTTTAAACAGCTAGAGCATCAGCTCACTAAGCCATCTCACTGGTGAAAGGGAGGATAACATTTGGGCAAGAAATCTGTACCTCGTCAACATTGAAGCAGTTCTTTATAACTAGGGTCGTCATTAAAAGCAAGATGCATGTCTAAGTGTGTGTATGTTTGTTACACTGTAATTAATACATACCTGCTGTACCACGGTGCTCAGGATCCACAGAATCACATTGCGATCTATGCGCAGGCAGGTGGTCAATTGCTGCAAACATTACCTGCAGTGAACCTGCTGGGGCAAAGTTTTAAAAGTGGACCAAACTGCAGGAACACTCCATTGGTTCCATGGAGATTCCCCCATTTTTAGAACTTTGACTTGGAATTTACTTTTGTAAATAACTTGAGTATCCGTTATCCATATCAATTATCAGAAATTATCTGTAATCCAAATTATTATTTTTTTGGGGGGTAAGGGTCTGTTCAGATAAGAGATATCATCTTGAAGCCCTGTTTTTCCTGGGAATCGTACTGTTGGGGAATGTATTTCCAGGACCCCTTCCATGGGAGGGATGGACTATCCCTCCTGGGCCTGCTTAAGCTCCCTGTCTCTTGGAGAGAGATCATGACTGGGATGTGTAGAGCATTACTGGCCATGCAGTTTGCGCCTGCTGCCATCCTGGGGAGACACACACCCTCACAAACACACAGTACTGAACCAAAGTTGTACTCCCATGATGCTCCGAGGGCCGGGCATCATACAAGTGGTAGTCTAAAACCCGACGTGAAGCAAAAGTTGTTCACCTTGGGTTTAAGTAGTGTAGACCTTTTATAGTTTATTCTGATTCTTTGTACCTCATAGTACTGCAAGTATCCGTTACCCCGAAATCCCAAGTATTTTAGATAAGTGGTACTCAAACTGTATCTGTGAACAATCACGTTACCTGGACATTGGATTTCGTCTTTTACAAATACCCCACATACAATTAAACAAAAAAACACAAGTATGTTTTCTGATACACAGTTGGCCAGGCTAGTTTTAGCATAAATTCCTATCTTAATAACTGTCCTTGTTTTTCATTTTGATTCCTAAGACGTTTATAAGGTTTTAGTGGTAATGTGTTTTAATATTCAAAATATTTATTGGCACTCTGAGTACATTAAAACACAAACATTCTGTACCAATCTTCGTCTTTGAACACTTAGGCATATAAGTGCATATATAAGGTTTGCTGACTACCTTGGCATTTATAAGAAGATTATTTTGAAGGACCCATCAACAATAGTAAACAGAAGTTATGTTTAACTACTTACAACAGTGTCAGTTTAGAAAACCAAATCATTATAGTTTTCCCTGTACAATAAAATGTGGTCAATCTAGGCCTGCTTGACAAAATTCTTGCTCGGATACATCATTTGTATAAAATGTTGGCTCACAGGCTCGTAGGCCTAGCTATTTCTTTTTATGACCTGCCTTTTAACACACTTAATGAAAATGACATCATTTTTTAATGGTTTTGAATCCCAAAAAGATTAGTCTTGCAAATATGTGGCCCAAACACAAATATTGTTTTTTTAATTTAAAATATACCCTTGATGGACACGTGACCCTTACACAAACATGGACCTTTATGACATTACATTATAAATACTTAGACATTAACATGTAGTCCCCCTTTTGCAGATATGCCAGCTTCCACCCTTCTGGGAATGCTTTCCACACGATTACATTTTTGCCCATTTAGCCAGTAGAACATTTATGATGTCAGGCACTATTCCAGTTTTATTCCAAAGGTGTTCGATGGGGATGAGGTCAGGGTTCTGTGTGTGGGCCAGTCAAGTTCTTTCACACCAAACTCATCCAACCATGTCTTTATGGACCTTGATTTGTGCACTGGGGCACAGTCATGCTGCAGCATTAAGCTTTCTCCAAACAGTTCCCACAAAGTTGGAAGCATAGCATACTGGAAGTAAGGGGTCTAGCCCAACCCCTGAAAAACAGCCCAATACCATTATCCCAACTCCACCAAACTTTACAGTTGGCACAATGCAGTGAGACAGATAAAGTTCTCCTGGCATCCGCCAAACTCAGACTCGCCCATCAGGCTGCCAAACAGTGAAGACTCCACAGAACATGTTTATACTGCCCAGAGCCTAGTGGTGGTGTGCTTTACACCTCAATCCGTTTGCCACTGTACTTGCATGCAGCTGATTGGCCTTGGAAACCCATACCATGAAGCTCCAGTCACACAGTTTTTGTGCTGATATTAATGCCAGTGGAAGTTTGGAACTCTTCAGCAAACTAAGACATAGGTAGTGCTCATCTGTAACTAACACCTAGCTGGCATAGGTGAGAAGTTAGGGGGGACATGGATGGGGAGATATTGTCAAAAATCTGTAGTGACAAGCCTTCATATGCCACCTGACCCTGCTAATGACCGAGGGCAAGGAAGGTAATTTTGTTAATGTAAATGGGCAAATTGGCTGTGAAATATTAATGGGCATACTAACAGTGGCATATTAATGGGCATACTAACAGTGGCATATTAAAGGGCATACTAACAATGGCATATTAATGGGCAGGCTAACAGCGGCATACTAATGGGCAAATTGGCTGTGGCATATGAATGGGCAAATAGTGGCATATTAATGGGATAACTATCAGTGGCATATGATTGGGCATATTGGCTGTGGCATATTAATGGGCCAATAGTGGCATATTAATAGGCAATCTGGCTGTGGGAATACATTGGCAAGTCTGGATGCAGAATGTCAAGTCTGGGGGTGCATTAACAAGTCTGAGGTGCAGATTAACAGGTTGGAGGGGCAGATTGGCAAGTTTGGGGATGCATTGTCAAGTATGTGGGGTAGATTGGCAAATATGGGGGCAGAATGGCAAGTATGAGGGGCGGATTGGCAAATAAAAGGAAATCGAAACAATATATGCATTTTTTCAATCATAGGTTTTATTGCATATGGAAAAATTATTATTTACTATTTACATTTTTTTCATATTAGGACTTGCAGAGGACCCCTGCTGATCACATTAATAACTTCACTGTAACATACCTCCCAACATTTCAAATGTGCAAGGAGGGACATATTTATTTTGGTGGGAATGGCTTTACTGGAACTTTTTCAGTGACATTATCACCAATTGGTAACTATTTATGTAATAAGATGAGTTATTTATAACTAGAATTAAGTATTTTATTTACACAGATTAATATATAAAAAAAACACACATTTATTGCAATTTAAATGCACTTTATTGTGAGTGTAGACTAAAAATTCTGACCTCACAAAAAAAGAATATATGTATAGAAAACGGACAGTCCCTCTTTAATAGGGAATCTTGGCAAGTATGCTGTACATTTATTTAAAAAATTGATTTTTTTTTTAATCACGTGAAGCATTTTTTCATGACCAAAACATATGGATTACTGAGCTGGAATATAAATACCTATTAAAGGCTGACTTTTTTTTTCATGCGTTAGGTGTGGCTACCTGAAGAATTTGTGTCATACCGGGAACGTGGAATGTATGGATGAATCAATCAAATCACTACGTGGTATTTATAGGACCGAACCCAAACAATACTTAATGTTGCTCTTCACTGCTTTATTTTGTGCTGTTGGAGATAGAGTATTGTTTACACATGGTCTACTGTAGTTCTGCCCACCTCGGAACCCTACGGATGCAACAAGTCTATGGAAGAAGCTTCCATTAGAACATTCCAATAGCTCCAGTGATGGCTGCTCCACGTCAGATCTCATCTATAGAAAAATGTGCCCCCTCTTTATGTTTTATATAAAGGAATTGAAAATTAGTGCATATCTAAAAAAAAATAAAAAAAAATAATGACTAATAATTAATAGCTCCTATAAGTAAATAGCTGTGTAATATAGCTACCATCATTATTTAGCTAATAAGGGATTGGCAGTGGTATAACATAGCTCCCATCAGAATATAGTTAGCCAAACACAGATATTGATAAACCATAGCCAATAAATGGTGATAATTAAATAACAATGGGAAAATAATTATTTTAATTATTGGGATAGCATATCAGAAATACAAATATGCATAGCACTCAAACAAACATAAATGCCTGTGAATCTAGTGCTCAAACCAAGGTACGTCATCAGTATTTCAGAGTTACAAGAAAGGTGCCCCCATATATGTGTGTCCCTGAGGCTAGTGGCTTGAGGCCAATGATAAGTCTATGGAAGCAATAGCATGACTGGCATCAATTCTTCTGCCTGACTGATCATTGAGCCGGGTATAGACCCTCTTTGATGCTTATACCAGTCCACTTATTTTGTTTGCATTTTAAACACTTCTGAATATAACACAGGCAGAAATTGAAAAAATGTGTTGACCTGAATGTATCTTTAATATTATTTTTCGAATCAACTTTAATAGTAAACAGTGCCAGCTTTACTGACAATGAATTCTGCTTATTACCCAATCAGTGGGAATCGTTGCACTCAGCCGTTTCCTTGCATGTGATGTTTCATTCCTTCTCATTCGGTTTTAAAGTTCTATTAATTTTAACTGAGTCAGAGATTCTCACTGTGTAGGAGAGATGAACAAAACAGTTATGGCCAGCCAACAAGTCACAAACAAGATAAGTCAGTACATCGCTGCACTATAGCTATACCAGTGTATCATAATGTATTATATGTTTTATACTGGCATTGCTGGACAGGAGTGACTCTAGGATTTAAAGAGACACTCATTTTTCCCCCATATGCTTCTAATACAACAGGCCAACTGAAATGTCCAGTGGTCCTAGTATAGGGATAAACCGCCATGTTCTTTTTAAGGTCCATGTTTTCCTGTGTAGCATGGAGGCTGATCCGGTCATGAACTGCCATTCATTGGTATATTCCATATTCAGCCCAGTAGTGTCATTGTTATGGGGGGGGGGGGGGGGGGCATTACAGAAGATACCTTCTCACACATATTAGAATAAGCTTGGGCTAGGCCATTAAAACATCTCTTGATTGACTAAAAGGCTGGGCTTGTGAAGCAGGGGCAACCTGCGCCCCTCCACATGTTGCAGGACTGCATTTCCCATGCTCCTCTGCAAGCCTCTTAGCTGAAAGAGCATTATGGGAGATGCAGTTCATCAGCAACTGGAGGGCAGTAGGTTCCCCACCCCTGTTGTAAAGGGTTTGGTACTGAAATTCACAAAGACCTGAAGGGGAAATGGGTGGCACTGGAATGGGTTTGTTGAGGGGCTGGCATTGAATACACAAGGGTTTTTGGATCCGATGGTACTTGTAGCACATAGTTCTGTAGGTGAACATGTCCAGGATTAAATCTATCAAACCCATCAGCCATCGCTTACCATTCTTGTAAATACCAACCTGTAGTTAGCATCATTACTCAGGACATGCTCACAGTAATTGCTTGTATACACTTTAATTTCTGACAGAACCCATAAAATCTGACTTATACATATCTGTTCTTTAAAGAAATTATAGTGCATGAACAGCAAAATGTGGAAGGATATTAATTATGAGGTTGGCTGTGATGTATTAGCATGCCAAAGAGTATAAACAGTAATGTATTTTATAGTTGGCTTTGTCATCAAGTCCAGTTAAATCACAGACACAACATTCCAGCCTATATTACCATTCTATATTACTATTCAAAGGACTTCATCTGATCTCCTGTTATTCACTGACACACATTATATACATAAAAGAAAGCGTTAAATGACCATATTTTATGAATCTTGGCAGTGGAGCATAAGAGTTGCAAAGATTTGGGTACAGCGAATTTGCACACTTCATTTCTTACCTTGTTGATCAGGGAAAAGACCGTCCATCACCTAAACATTGTTCAGACTATGAATGAAAATGATTTGTCCATTGAGCTAGCATTGTTACCTCCATCCTATGGAACTCAAGTCTATAGACACTCAAGCACCTTACTTGCCATTCCACATTGTAGAAAGGAAGTGGGTTGAGGTACCTTCTCTTGCAAAGCTCCTCAAACATGGATTAGGCTTCTAGAAACCCTTATTTTTCACCAGTGTGAAATCCATGAAAATGACTGCATCACTACATGTAAAGTTATAGGGGTTCAAGAGTGACACAAACCCCAAAATCATTTGGTAATAATAACCATACAAAAAGCAATAAGGTTTTGAAGGAATAGGGGTGGATAGATAGACAGACAGATAGACAGTAGGTAGATAGCTAGAAAAAAAAACACCAGCTCAAAGTATATGGACACTTAAAACAACCACAAGGAATGTGTATCAAACTATACCTAAAAATCAAATGTGTGACAAAAGGGTACCTAGTGATATACAGAGCAACCGCTAATGGTGAAACAGTATTTAAAAAAGTGCAAAACTATCTAGAAGTGTATAATATCAAACAGCTCAACACATATACTTAGAGAAATGTCCGTTCCATTGCTGGGTCCGTGTGTCTCGGATTACCATAGAAAACACAGCATACATATGTCCTTCCGGGATACGTTGACTCAGTTTGGCCCAAATCATCCGTCCCAGATTCAGTATGGTGGCTGGAGAGTTGCAAAGAGCTTCCCAAAATGCATAGGGATGCCTATCTGCTAATATAGAGGTTAGTTCTCTGAAACTCACTGTCTACTACTAGAGGGGTTAATTCTCGCAAACTGTCCCTGTCTGCCAATAAAAGTGTTAAGTCTCTGAAACTACCTATCTACTAATAGAGGGGTTCATTCTCTGAAACTGTTGGTCTTCTACTACACTGGTCAATTCTCTGAAACTGCTCCTGTCTGCTAATAGATGGATTAATTATCTGAAACTGTTTCTGTCTGGTATTGATGGTATGTACATTATAAATATTATAAATGATTAAATATGCATGATTCCAAATGCTTCCTGACAATCGATGTAATATGAAATGTACCTGGATGGCAGAAATAAAATGTGGTCACCCTAGGCAGCGCTAGGTCATTATATTGGAATATGCCCTAGGCTGCAGTGTCATTATATTGGAATATCAATTTTGGCGAGTGGTTTCCTACTAAAGGTCGATGGCATCATCAGGGGGCAAGAGCTCATGGATTATGGTTGGGCCACCCATCTGCTGAGGCTAATGGCTTTGCTGGCAGATCATTCAAATTAAGGTATTTAAGTATACTGGTGGAGGATTTTAACAAAGCTCTGGCCAAGCCCTTACCCACTAACAAGTTATCTGTCATTCATTTATGGCTTGGAGGGTACTGTTATGGTGGGAGTCAGAAGCCTAAGCCGCCAACTTTTCTTATCTATAATAAAATAATGTTTGCTTAACATTTAACTAAACTTTATAAAGATTTTACCTAAACAATGAGGGTTCTTACAGTGCAACAGCAGAGAGACAAAGTTCCCCATTGTAGTCATCTTAGCAGCATCTGATGGGCTGCAGGCATTCCACTATGAGAATCCGCATTCAGTGGGTCGTCGGACAGGCACTGTGGCTTAGCAGCATGTACCTCCTAAAGGATACACCTTCATCCCCAGGACGGATGCATTGTAAAACCAACTTTCTCCAGTAAAATCGGTTAAAGCAGCCACAGTTATTTTTAAAGCTAAGCCGCACTTTAAATATTTTCCTATTTGGTCATAGCTTTCTGAGGAGACATTGAGGAGTTAGTCTGTCTGAATCACCGTGCCCAACAGAGTCAGTCCCTGTGATGTGGCTCAGTTCCACAGGTTTATCTCTTCGCACTCATTTGACTGACACCGGTAAGCAGATTAAACAGCATCACATAAACATTAATAATGTACTTTGTGTTCTACTACCACCTGGCCTGGGTAACACACTCAGCTTAAGAGGAATATCTTAGACTGACCCTAATTCTACCCCGAAATAGTAGAAACAATGCTAGACTTGAACAAATGACTAATATTCTACAGACACACAAAATAAGACTTATAAAGACATATGATGCGTGAACATTGGACAAAAATTGGCCTTGGCCTTTTTGGGCTTGGCCAGCCCACTCAAAAATGGGTGGGCACCAGAGAAAAATGGGTACAAGGACTATTGTGGCATTTGTCTGTAGGAATTTGTTTTTGAATTACTTTCTACTGCAATGTGAAGATTTCTAGAAATCGAATAAGTATAGTTTACCAAGTGCTTGTTAGTCATTTTTTTAATTTTTGCAATGTTTTAATTGGCTACAGTTCAAATAGTATTTCTATTTGAAATATCAGGACTGGCTCTACTTGTTCCATAGACCGGCTTAGCTAGCAAATCAATCAATGTTCCCATTTAGGAAAGAGCAGTGTGTTCCCAGGATGTTATACTTCCTCAGATCAATTTATACACTAAAAAATATTTTGTTGCTGGTTAGGAGTAGAGTTGAGCGGACACCTGGATGTTCGGGTTCGGCCGAACTTAGGAAAAAAGTCTGGGTTCGGGGTCGAACTTGACCCCGAACTTGACCCTGAACCATAACCCCATTGAAGTCAATGGGGACCTGAACTTTTGGCCACTAAAATGCCTCTAAAAAAGTCCTGGAAAGGGATAGAGGGCTGAAAAATTAAGTAAAATGTGGGTGAGTGTCCCCATTCATACGAATAGGTCAATTGACCTATTCGTATGAATGGGGACTCTATTTCGGTTTATAGAATAGCAATAGCATTACATGTATTCCATAAACCGAGAGTCTATAAACCGAAAGACATTCGGTTTATAGACTTTCGTTTTATAGAATACATGTAATGCTATTGCTATTCTATAAAAAGAAAGTCTATAAACCGAATGTCTTTCGGTTTATAGACTTTTGGCTTATGGAATACATGTAATAATATTGGCTTTCTATAAACCGAACTAGAGCCCCCATTCACAAGAATTTCTTATGAATGGGGACTCTATTTCGGTTTATAGAAAGCCAATAGCATTACATACAATGTAATCGCCGAACTCCAACACGAACATACAGTGAAATGTCCGTGTTCGAGTCTTGGGTCCAAAAACAGCAAAGTTCGGTACGAACCCGAAAAGTGCGGTTCGGGTTCGCTCAACACTAGTTAGGAGTAAAAGGAAGTCGGGGACTGGATATGACTGCCAGTCTGGTGTAACTATAATACTGTACTTTAAGAATCATTAGCAGAGAAACATTGGGATGGTAACTTCTTATGAAATATAAGTGGGCCCAAAAAGGTTTGTTTCATTTTTCAAGGAAAATGAAAGTTCAGTGGGGATATAACTGAGCTTGGTAATTTGTCTATGGTCAGCATTGGTGTTTGGAATATTAATGGACTCCTGAGCTTACAATATTATAATACTCTCCCGACCGGCCTTCTTCTGTTCCATCTGCTTCCTCTGCAAGCTATTCAAAATGCGGCTGGCCGGCTCAGCTTTCTCGCTCATCGCTCCACATCGCTCTTCAATGCCCTCCACAGGCTTCTTGTCTGTTCTAGGATAACATTTTGAATTCTATCATTAACCTACAAATCCCTCTAATCCTCAGCCCCTCACTCTATTGTCTCCTTTATTAATAAATAATTCCCCCGCGCTACCGGGAAGTTCCTTCAGTGGACTAAGTCTCTCCTCCAATATCTTCACCTCTTCCCATTCTGGAACCTTACCCAACTGAACCTTTTCTCTGGCACTTTATTCCACAAAGCATCCAGCTCCCTTACTCATTCTCGGTATTCAAAATGTCCCTCAAAATTTACCTCTTTCAGGAAGCTTACTATTCATCTCAATAGAACACCATTAATTAATATCTGTCCAAATCCGAGTAGCTCCTACTGTACTCAAATCCTGTTACTACCACCACCTTCCCATTTGATCTTTTTAATCACTTTATTTGCCTCCTGTCCCCAAGGCTGGACCAAGACATTGTGCTGCTCCCTCTCCTACCCAACCCCCCGCACTATACACACAGGATCACACATACAGTTACGCTCACATGCCTAATCAAACAGTCAAACACACAGTCACACAGTCACACACACACCGTCACACACAAAGTTGTATACATGCCAATGCTCCCTATATTTTCCATGTTCGATTCCAAGACCCCTATCTGTTCAATATTACCGTAGTTTACATGCCTCCAATTGTTATATATTAGTCCCCATCCCCACTATGTGTTTTATATTAGTGTCCACGTCACTATCTGTTTTATTTGAGTGCCATCCCCACTATCTGTTATATTTCAGTGCCCAACCTCACTATCTGTTCCATATCAGTATCTATCCTCACTATATGTTCCATATTATT